>OX352308.1:10605181-11805181 GCA_947086415.1 Pammene aurita | reverse complement strand
CATTCCACTTCGGTCCGCGATTCGCGCCGGATCCTCTAATGGGATCACTACCGTTCAAACTATCCGGTAAGTAGATTACTAGTGTTAACCCTTTCTGTACGGGGACTTGAACGCCTAGCACCGCCTCAATACATAGTCATAGTCATAGTCATAGTCATTTATTCATATAACAATATACATTGCGTTTGAATTTTATATAATGTCAATTTCACATATATTTAATTACACACATACAATAGTTAGCTTCTAATAAAAATATAACAAAAAACTATTAATTCCTAGGTCTATGTCAACATAATTAGATTAATACTGTGTTGCAGTCTGAGTTGACAAAAACTCATCAACTTTATAGAAACACTTCTTTGACAAATAAGTTTTCAGACGCTTTTTAAACAAATTTAAATTAGTGACTGACTTTAATTCGGATGGCAATCTATTAAACAGAGTGACTGCCTGGTAAGCCGACGAGTGTTTGACTACTTGCAGTTTAGTGGTTATGGTTTGTGGTAAGTCTTTCCTTCTAGTTTCCAGTCGCTTTTGTCTTTCTTCCAACGTTTCAATACAATTAAGGTACTTTATAAGGTCGCTGAGAATGACAAGAATATAGAGACTAGGTACTGTAAGAATTTCAAATTTATTAAAATAAGTTGTGCATGATGTCATTTGAGGTATTCTGGCTATTGTCCTGATCGCTCTCTTTTGGGCCACAAGGGCAGACTGAGTATTATAAAGGTAGCTATTACCCCAGAATTTTACGCTGTACCTAATTTTAGATTCCACCAACGCGTGGTACACCAGTTTTAGTTGAGCCGTATTTATCTCGTCTCTAAGGCTTCTTAGTGCATAACAGGCCGAACTTATTGAGTTGACTAGTGATGATAGTTCCTCTTTCCAACACAAACTCGAATCAATCCTGACTCCGAGAAATTTCACGGTATCGACTTGGTGAATCTCAACTCCATTTGATAAAATTTGCAGGCTGTCTTTGTTTCTCGAAGTGGTTTTAAACAATAAAGCATTGGTCTTGGCCCAATTCAGTTTAAGGTTGTTTGCGCTGAACCAGGTATTTAGAGCTTGTAGAGTAAAATTAACTTTGTAGTTCAGCTGTATCATATCCTCCGCCGATACTATAGCGTTGGTGTCATCAGCATATACCACAAGCTTTACATCCGCAACAGAATTCCCTATGAATGATACTAAGTCATTGATAAAAATTATAAAGAAGATGGGACCCAGAATCGATCCTTGAGGAACTCCTCTTTCCAATTTAGTTAATTTAGATCTGTGTACGGTTTCTATGCTGTCTTGAGTCCATTTAACTTCAACAAACTGTTGCCTCTTTGCCAGGTAAGACCTAAAAAGGTCAAACATTTTCCCTCTTATGCCGTAGTGTTCCAACTTTTCAAGCAGAACTCCGTGGTCAACGGTGTCAAAAGCAGAGCTCAGATCAAGGAATAGACCTGCTACTTTCCTTTTGCTATTGAGTTGTAGAACTATGTCTTGAATCAGTCTTGTAATGGCATCATTTGTGCTTCTGCTTTTCTGATATCCGTATTGTCTTTCACTTAAAATATTATGTCGATTGAGGTGCTTTGTTAGTCTGTCCTTCATAAGTCCTTCCAAGATTTTGGACAGCGTCGGCAGAAGAGAAATAGGCCTGTAGTTGGTAGGATCAGTTTTTGGTCCTTTTTTATGAATGGGCAGGACTTTCGCTACCTTAAACTGGTCTGGGAAAGTACCAGTCTTGAAACATTCGTTAAAAAGGTAAACTAATGGTTCGGCAAGAATATCTACGTTGTCTTTAATGACAGATATGGGAATCCCGTCGTATCCAGAGGATGTTTTAGGTTTTATACTTTTTAAAATGTATTTTAACTCTACTTCGTTCACCGGATCAAAAACCATGTCATCCTGAGTTTTAACTGCATGAGCCCGTAACATTGAGAGTGCGTCTTTTGTAGTATTACATTTGCTGTTATTTTGTGTGAATTTGTTTAAGAAGGTGTCGCATACATCCTCAGGGTTGTTAAGAACTAATGTTGGCCCATTTTCTTGGGCAATTTTCAAACAAATATTGCTTCTTGTCTCTTTGACAGCTTTGTGACAATGCCTGTTAACAACTTTCCATATCTCCTTTGATGAGTCTTTGGCCTTATCAATTTGTTCCTGTACTGCTAATCTCTTGGCATGCCTAATGACCCGTTTGAAAATTGTTACATATTTCTTTCTGTACCTCACTACTGAGTCATCAGAAGAAGTTTTGTGATTAACAAGAACGCGCTTCATGATGCTTGATATTTTGATGCCCTTAGTTATCCATTTTATCTTAGGCCCATTATTTAGCAGTATCTTTACTTTCCTTTTCCTAAAGCTTCCTTTGAATAACCTATTAAATTTTTGAATGAAAGTGTTCATGCCTATGTTAACCCAGCTCTCATTCATAATTTTCTGACGTTGAGTTTACTTCTGTCATCAAATTTCCTAACTAATTTCCATACTATATCGTCGTTAAACTTTCTGCTGTTTTCTAATGTAAAAGTAGTTAATATGCCTGCATGGCCATCGGCCAAACCATTATGGTCCACTAATAGAGAAGCCACACAGTCTTCCGTTAAATTTGTTAAAAAATTGTCCAAGCACGATTGTGAATCATTACGCATAAAAGTAGCCTCCGAAATAAGAGGTCTAAAACCATAGGCTGTAAGCAGTGACAAAAACTCTACTGTTTTTTTGTCTTCCTTCAACAAGTCAACATTAAAATCACCGCAAATTATGCATTTTCTACCAAAAAAGTGCTCCAATAGGCGTTCAAGCTGGCTAATAAACAGATCAAAATTTGCATCGATTGGGTTTCTGTAGCAGCATATAATATTAACATTTGTATTACAGTCTTTTACACCGCATACTTCGAAACATTCTACTTTATACAGCTTTTTACAGATTACAAGTTCTTCGTATGTCCTGTTTAAATGGCCAAGAATTAATGTGCCACCCCCCTTCTTTTTAGTCCTAGTATTAAAAGTAATAAGTCTGTATTCTGCTAATTGAAAGAGTGGAGCTGAGATATTATTTAAGAAATGCTCAGTTATACATACAAAGTGTTTAATATCAGGTAGATTGTGTAGATACAATTCAAGTTCATCCTTTTTGTTCGTAACACCGCAGACATTTTGATAAAAAATACGGGCATGTCTTTGCGAGAGTCGGCGGTTAGACATATTTTCACTTACGTGTATTTTCTGAAATATAACAGCTGTGCGGTTGAAATTTTGTACACTATAATCACTAGTACTTAATATTTCACGCGTAATATCTCTCACTAAAAAAAGTATAAATGTAAGTTACTACAAGCGATTTTAACTATTGTTAGTTTTGTAAATATTAGTTTATGATATTTTGAATAGAACAAGGTCTTGAAATGATAATAATTATTAACAAAATGCAAAAATATCGACCGTTTTAACGTAACATAAAAACACGACTGCCATTTGTATAAAATAGTGATGTGCACCTATCGATACAGTTGTCGATATTTATCTGTATTGCTCAAGGGTAAAAATAAAAAAGTGTAGCAGAGATCATTACTATTTTAATCTTAATTATAATTATTTTACATGTTTTAAAGTGGGTATTCCACTCATACATTAGTATGTTATTCAATCAAAATACAAACATTGAAAACATTGAAAAAATAATCAACCCAGTTGGACTTGAACCAACATCGATACGCCTTACCGGGGCTCGATATCGCTTTACCAATTAAGCTATGGGTTCAGTTACCGAGCTGACGAAATTCTCAATGCCTTCAATCATCTTTTTGCATTTATTTATTTTGATTTTGATTTTATGTATTTTGATTGAATAACATACTAATGTATGAGTGGAATACCCACTTTAAAACATGTAAAATAATTATGAGTTGATAGCAGGCGCCATCTGTTATTTCCGTTGTGACACTTGTAAAAGGGTCGGCGGGAAGGGTATCTAACTCTAGTGGTTGGCACCTAGATGTCGCTTACGGCTGCTATAAAGTCGATGTGAAAATAAATGCAAAAAGATGATTGAAGGCATTGAGAATTTCGTCAGCTCGGTAACTGAACCCATAGCTTAATTGGTAAAGCGATATCGAGCCCCGGTAAGGCGTATCGATGTTGGTTCAAGTCCAACTGGGTTGATTATTTTTTCAATGTTTTCAATGTTTGTATTTTGATTGAATAACATACTAATGTATGAGTGGAATACCCACTTTAAAACATGTAAAATAATTATGAGTTGATAGCAGGCGCCATCTGTTATTTCCGTTGTGACACTTGTAAAAGGGTCGGCGGGAAGGGTATCTAACTCTAGTGGTTGGCACCTAGATGTCGCTTACGGCTGCTATAAAGTCGATGTGAAAATAAATGCAAAAAGATGATTGAAGGTATTGAGAATTTCGTCAGCTCGGTAACTGAACCCATAGCTTAATTGGTAAAGCGATATCGAGCCCCGGTAAGGCGTATCGATGTTGGTTCAAGTCCAACTGGGTTGATTATTTTTTCAATGTTTTCAATGTTTGTATTTTGATTGAATAACATACTAATCTTAATTAACTTAGTAATTCAACAGAGTATGATAATTTTTAAAACACGGATGGACACATAACCTAAGTTTTCTCAGTAATAAAATAAATTGCGATTCCGGTACCTTTATCAGAACATATTATTATTATTTATTACCATACACTGTAATATAATCCAATTTTATAACTTATTTTTTATAATTATTCTATAAATCACGAAATTCACAACTATAACACTTGCAACTGGCCTAACTACTAAAACTCGATGAAATATAAAACAACACTATTTGCCGCCATATTGAGTTACTTTTTCTGCACTCGTGGAGTACGGGTGTCAACCCCAGTTGACGGAAAAAATGCGGGATTTTTAAATAAATATTTGTTTTAACGCCATCTACCAGAATGTTTTGGCATTTTTTAACTTTGAATCTATACTAATGCTACTACTAAATATCATCGTTATTACCAAGATATAAGATCTAAGTTTGTTGAAAAAAAATTTCAAACTTCGTCCTTGTTTCGATCAACTATAGTTGACACCCGTACTACAGTGATGATGCCTAATTGGCAACTCTGGTTGTCATCCGTACAGAAAGGGTTAAAAACTACAGAAGACAAACCTGAGACCATCATCAGTTCATCTTGCTTGAAGACTACCCACCTGATATCTTCCGATGAGTATTCGCCACATCATGAAAGCAGTCAATATTTACCAATTTAAGCTACAATTTTTACCAATTTAAGCTACTGAGCCAATGCTCCAATCAAAATCATTAAATGACCATAGTATTCGGTTCTCGGGTCAACGTTAAAATATAATTGACTGACATAAAAAGAGAGTGCTTGTACGAGTAACAGCTGTTAAGTCTTCTAATACTCTAGACAACTAAGAATGGGCGGTAGTAACTATAATAGATCTTATTTCTCATCACAGTAAGGTTTAATTTAGGTCAGCTAACGTATTCTACACTCCTTCGCACCTCTGTAGCTATACAGAGGTGCGAAGGTGTGCAGTGTTGCAGCCGTTAGTCTTGGTGTAACGATATCTGGCGCGAAGTTAGTCACGGAGACGGCTCCCCGTTGCGTCGCTTCGGAAATGTTGAGCAAGGCAAGGGACGAGGATAAAGCGGAAATAATTTCTTAGTGAAATTAGTGTTACAAAACTTATAAAAACGATTTAGTTCCCACGATCCGCAAGATACAATTTAACTGCGATGATGACGTAGGTACTCAGGTTTCGTTATCATCGCAGTTTGACTATGTCTAACATTTATGAATTATAATTCCAACCCATGTTAGGTTAGATATAATAAATAATTTTAAACAAAAAAGAACCGACTTCACTTAGACTCCACCTTTCCAAAAGGAAATGCCCGAGCTAATATAAAAAAAAATCTATAAGTGTGCCTATAATATTTGAAGACTTCCCTCGATTTGTCCAGGATCCTATCATCAGATCTGATCCTGACCAACTGTAACTGGGACCAACTGTAAAGTATCACTTTCAAACAAAAAAAAAAATTTCCAAACCGGTCCAGCCGTATTCGAATAAAAAAAAATATTCCGAAGAATTGAGAACTTCCTCCTTCGAAATCTTGAAGTCGGTTGAAAATATAACTTCCTCTCGCAAATGACACAGCAACAAAAGCCATTTTTCTTCCACTTCGGTGAAAAATTAAGAATACCGCTTAGTGTACTGCTATTTTGACGAATAACTTTTCGTATGAAAAAACAAGAAACAAAATATTCATACTGTTTCGTTAGTACAAACATTACTGAATCCACTTCTGCTACCGCTTATTCCTTAGACCTCTGCAAGCGTAGGTCGAGGCAGGGTCGACGTTTCTATCCGGCAGATATTAAATTGTCACTGTGGACCTTTGTCAGTCCGCGTCCGACGCCTCAAAAGGGATTTAATTTGCTCCAGAAGTTTTGCGAAACAATTAATTATCAATTTGGAGCCCTTCTTTTGACACCAGACTGCCTCATTATTTTGCATTTGTGAAGTTTTGTACTAGAGCTATTTGTATAAATAGATAGGAACTGATTTGAAGAGGCTGTATAGTGTACGTACATGTCTTTCGTAGTTACCTTATTTCATAATAAATAATTTATGTCTCATCCATCACCTATACAGGAAAATTGAAGTTATCTTAGCGTATATCGCTCCAGACATGTTTATTAGCAGTTGCACAAATGTGGCTACTGATTTTAATTAGGCCGAGTTAAACACATGAAAAAAAAAAATTTGAAAACTTTGTATGACTCTTACACACTACACGTCAAGATAAAGTCAAATGGGATAAGAGAAATAGGTACCGGGAAAACGAACACTTGTATACGAGTAAATAGAATTATTATAGATACTTCTGCTCCGGGTTAACGTCTTACACTAAGCATACTTATGTACAAAAGAATAAAATGCTTATTTACATATCTTGATAGGTATTAAGAGAAGAAATACTCTGCATTATACTTCTGTACTATAGAGCTTGGTGTACATCTATTCTATAGTTGTTAACCGGAAAACCCTGGCAAATTAATCGGCGTAATAAGTGGCGACCCGACGAGGGCGTCGCTAGGCACCGTTTTTCACCAAGCGGATTCTCGTATTACCACCAAGTCATCTAGCTACCCATAGGTATTAAATTTCTATGCATTAAACTGTGCCTGTGTCAGACAGAAAAAACAATGACTACATTTTAAGTCTAAGTGTTAACCTTTTGAGACTTAAAAAAAAACCTTTTGGATTAAGAATAGATTTTAAAAATTTTGAAATTCAAGGTTTGATTTTTTTTTCTTTCAGTATTTGAATGTAGATATATTTATCACTGATTGCTTCTCTTTATGATCGTTAAAGCTAGCTTAAGGGTATAAATCGTTACCATTTCCGCCAACTGCTGTCATAATGTTAATACTTATTTAAAAAGAAACACAGAAACCGAAAATCTCATCACTTACCGGTGATGTCAACTTGTCACAACATAAAAAGTCTGTACGGTCGGCTGCAAAAGCATACCCAATTTATAAATGAATACGTACCTTGTCTTATCTATCACAGTGAGCATATCCACCTGTCCATAAGCATCGGTCTTAAGCTGCAGCCACACAAACCATAGTCAAACTACCGAACTCCCTTTGTGTCAGCAGGCAAACCTCGTTAAGGCGGGTGTCAAAGGGCCCTAACCTAATTACACACCTCGCGCTTTTGCGCCCAAGATCCTGACGGAATTAATGCATGCTAATATACTTTAGCTTTTAAGCTGGACGTATATTGAGTTTGGAATAAGTTTTGTTTCGAAGGGTTTGGGCGCGATAATTCTGTTTGGAAGTTGGAAAGAAGTAAATGAGTGATTACTTTATGAGAGACGTAGCGCAATATGTTTATGTTAATTCCGCGAAGGTTCATAGTTTATTCGTTACAGTTTTGTTAAATAACAGTACTTTAATAAAAACTGTAATTTATGTTATCAATTTATTAAAATGGGTTTAGTAAACAAAGAAATACTCATATAATAAGGCTATAACATTAAATTAACCCATTTTCTGCCACCAGAAATCTTGACAGTTAATAACTGTTATAAGAAAGCAATATTTATACATTTAGTTGATTTTTAATGGTACATAATATTTTATAGGGCGATAAACCGTAAATCCTCTACTAAAAATAAACAAACATGAACTATCAATTCAACGGGGAAACAACAATTTGCCTGTAAAGAAGGACATCACTTTGTTATTAACTACCACCCACCCATTTTAAATAAACTACTAATGAATTTTAATTAGGCCAAGTTAAAATCATCCAAACCCTTTAGTTAGAGCTTTCATGCATCCATATATCTGCATTTATCTCCCATCAACTACCAACAAACAAGCTACAAGTAGCTCCCTTCGACTCTTCTTTCAACGCTCTCATTCGCTTTGTTCCTCAGAAACAATTTAGCCCACTTCAATATGTAAATTCCCAAGCACCGTCTCTGCCCTCTTAACTGTAGTAACCCTGTCATTATAAACAGGTCTGCGCTGTTCTGTGCTACCGTTCAGTTACGCCGTTTGAATGTGGATGCGTAGTGAAGCACCAATAACCCCGCGAAATCATGATAAATTATCCACATTTGCGTGGCAACTTCAACATGGAAAGGTGTGGATGAGGCATCATAATTGCTTTGCTAATTGACGAGCACTTGCACGAGCGGCTCACGAGCACAAATGGCTAAGGAACGTATCAGGTGTTGTAGTTACTTAACTTTGTACTTGGCAGATTGGCTTAACATACAATTCTTGTAGTATTTTTTTTTATGAATGTTGATTTTTTGTTGTTGCTTAACTAAAAGCTCAAAACAACTATATTTTTATTCAGTTAGAATATTAGGAGGTATGGTTTGAAGGCATTTATCAAACGACAAAAAGTTGTTGTTATATGGGCAGGATATTGGACTAGTACTTATTGAGAGACAAACAAAATGAAATAAAAACTTAAGCACTTATTAGAAGTTAAAAACCCAGCTGAATTACAGTACCTGTCACCCCAAAATTACCATAATTACCAATTTATACCCGAATTAATGCACGTCACTCAGTATTCCGCGGTACGTTTCTTCCACGCAGCCGTATGAGCACCACTTTAAGTCGCAGCTCGCATTATTAATGAGGGAGCCTTAGAGAAAATTAAATATAGCATTAGGCCCGGAAGCTCGGATCGTGGGGGAGGGGGGAAGAAAGGTTAGGGGGTTAACCCTTCCGCCGCCCGTTCGCGACAATGCGGGTGCATAATTACGCATTTGTAAATTTTAAATGTCCCACCCACCTCATACAGCCTTTTGTATGGCGTGATTCGAGCTTTTACTGCGCATTCGAATAAATTCCAGATGATGACGCGGGCCCCATTAACTGGTAATGCGCGTAATTTTCATACGCACGTTTATGTATGTGTACGTGTTGTGAGTAAAGGTGTACAATTGATCCATTAATCCTTTCACAAACATACGTTTTTGGTTTCAATCAAGTTGTTGTTGTTATGGATTCATGATAATCAACTAAGTGATAATGTAATATTTTTTCTACGTCATCTCTGCTCTTAAACTCCTGCACCAATCATTAGTTTATGGTTGGCCTAATGGTTGAAGGGTAGAGAATGCCTTAAGGTATTAAGTCCGCCATTTACACTTTCTTGTAATGTGCAATAAAGGTTACATACATAAATAAATATTATACAAGTAGATTTAGAATGGGTTGGAAAGCCAGGTGGTAGTTACTTTCGTGAAAATTAGTGCCTACCCCAATAAGTTATGGTGCCAAGCGGACCTGAGGCGTGTCTGAAAGCCGGGACAAACGATAGGAGGATGAGGGTGGATTATATAGTAAACATCAAATAATAAGGTCAGGTGGGGTAGGTGAAACAATTCTATGGAATTTCCATACTGTTTCTCATACAGAGCAACCTGACTTTACCTACAAAAAATGTTGTCATAAGGTTTTTCTGTTACAGCCCGAATGTTGCGAATCCGGGCTTGTGACAATGTATTCTTCAATTTTACAATTTTCTTACGATAAACTCTGCATAGTAAATAAATAACACACACTGTTTCCATTTACTGTGATCCGATATAACCTAAAATAGTCACGTCTTATAAATTATAGCCATTTCATAATGGATTTGCAGCAGAATCAAGTTAATACGTTTTAAAGCCGGTCACTCAAGCGAAATTGCACTAAATAAATAAACCCTTCCCATATACATCACTATTTTACTCAATGTTTATGTTTATGCGAAACGCAAACTCGTAATGCACAACGAAGAATTAGCATTTAAAATACCATTCAGATAACGTCGACGATAAAATTGTGAGACAAAGCTTATAAAAATAAACAACCAGAGTTAAGCAAAATATCAAGCAAACCTTCAGTCTCCCTTCAAAACCAAAGGTTAATTAAGCAAAACAAAAAGGGGTTAAACAAAATCAATAGACACAAATTCATTAAGCGCTAAGTAGATTGAAATCCAACATGGCTGCCAAAGATGGCGGCGGGTTAAGGCGCGTTGACAAAGCGTAGTCGTTAGTTCGCGAGCCCTCTTATTAACCTTATGATGTACGGGGGATATCCATCTTGTTAACTCATGCTGTGACGTAGCTCTAACGCCGAACAAATCAGTGTAGTGTGATTGGTGAGGGTTGCAACCATGCTTAAAAAAGGAGGAATTGGGTCTTATGTAGGTCAATGAAAAAAAAACCAACCATTTACTTTACCTTCACTACTTTAGGACTGAAGCCTACAGACCTAATGCTTAGGTATGTTTAATCCTTTATCGCTTTTGGTATTAAGACATCTATCATCTGTATCAGTGCACTCGAAAACCTCGTAGTTTTTTATCAACTCGCATTAAAAATTATAACTAGATTCTATATTATTTTGGTTCGCCTGTTAGGTAGAGTCTGTGCGGAAAGAGAAGTCCCATAGAATTAATAAGTTCCCGTAAAAACCACGAGACTTCATTTTCCGCACAAACTCTACCTACTGGAATATACTTACACTAACCATAATACTAGTAAAAGACACCAAAGTAAGGATTTAGTACGTATTTTAGTTTGGTAACCAAATATTTACTCAGCTTTCTAAACTTCGTTGTAATAAAATGCGCGACTACTCGATTGAATCTTCGTTATTTATTAATTTAGCAGATCCTGAAAACTTCTTTTATTATAAACAACATAGCTTTAGCCTATTCTGTCAGTTCGGATGAGTAAGTAATTACTATCTATACATATAATAAAGCTGAAGAGGGTCGAAAGTCTGTACATGGAAGATAATCGAAAAAAAGTTGGCTGGGGATACTTAGAATCGATAACAGAACAAGTTCCGACAATTTTTAGAATTTTTGTCGGTTTGTCTGTTTATCTGTTTATCTGTTTGTCTGTTTATTTGACCGCGCATCACGTGAAAACGGCTGAACGGATTTTGATGAAATTTTGTATAGAGATAGTTTGAGTCCCGGGAAAGGACAATAGATAGTTTTCATCCCGAAAATCAACCCTGGAGGGGGTGAAAAAGGGGTTGAAAGTTTGTATTGAGAATTTTTAATAGAAATTACTATGGAGATAATTTGAGTCCCGAGAAACGACAGAATAGTTTTCATCCCGAAAATAAACCCTTGTGGGGGTGAAAAGGCGGTTGAAAGTTGGTATGAGGATTTTTTTACCGCTGAACTGATAAAGGTGAAATTTGGTATAGAGAAAGTATGGGTCTCAAGAAAGGACAAAGGATAGTTTTCACCCCGAAAATTAACCCTAAAGGGGTGAAAAGGGAGGTGGAAATTTGTATAGGGAATTATTAACCGCAGAATTGATTTAGATAAAATTTGATATGGAGATAATTTGAGCTCTGGTCAAGGAAATAAAATAGTTTTATCTCAGAAATTATACCTTAAGCGGATGCAAAAGGGGTGGGTTTACATGGGGAAGAAACAACCAATGACCGCTTTACGTATTTAGATGAAATTTGGTATTGAAATAGTTTGCAATTTTTTGATCAAGGTGTTCATATTTATAACAAGTTACCCGTCGATGATTTAAATTTACCTTTACCCGCTCTTAAGAAATATTTGAAAATGTCATTAATGTCAAAAGGTTATTGTAGGTTCGAGGACTATACCGTATATGACGGACAAAGATGCATGGCCCAAACCAGAAACTACTACAAAATCATCTAACATTTATAGGACACCGTTTAGGTAGGAAAACATATCAAACGTTTTGTGAAGCAGTCAGATTAGGATTTATTTTTCTTTATAATTAAACAATAGGTACCTACATTATCTGTCTCATAAGCTGTTATGATATGTCTTCTTGAAGAACTACGCATTATTTTGTATCTTTAAGATCTAATAATGTAATACTGTTTTGAAAAAAATAAGCCCCGTCGAGTTTCTTTTCGGTCATAATACTTCTCGGGCCAGGTGTAGGGTTAGAACCGGTGGTAGTTTTGGAACGAAGTTCCTTATCGGACGGTTCGCGGATGGGGTTAGGCGAAAAAAAGTCACGTGACCGTCACGAAAAAGCGTCACGTCACGAAAACGCGACACCCATACGATTGAGAAACAGTAAAATGGAATGAATTAAAAAATATATATAAAATAGAATAAAGTGAAGTGAAGTGAAGTGAGGTGTAGTGAAAAGTGAAAGTGAGAAGTGACAAAGTGAAAAAAGTCGACCTAAGAGTAAAAAATGTCAAATATGTCGAAAATGTCAATTATGTCGAAAATGTCAAAAATGTCACTTTAATTCCGTGGCGGATGGGGCGCTGTCTTTTATGGGATGCAACTTGTGTTAGCACATACGCTGCATCCCATTTAAGGCATTCCATCAGTTGTGCGGGTTCAGCGGCGGAGTCTGCGGCGGAGTCTGCGGCAAAGTTAAGCCTTTATAAGGCAGAGGGAATATTTTTCCAACAATTTTTTGAACTTTATTTCAAAGTGATAGGGTTCAATTTCGCCTAATTTCTGACTCTTTTGCCTTATAAAGGATTAACACGTTTTCGAGAGAGGGGCTGCGATCCTCGCTCGGGATCGTATCTGGTTCAGCAGGTCTCCATTGCTGTTCAGCGAGAAAATGCGACGGGAATAATGGGGACCTTTGAGCCGGGTACGATTCGGAGTGGGCTTATTAAAAAAAAAAAGTCATCATCATTTGACATTCTATTATTCTAGGTTCTAAGTTGACTTTTTATGTGATTTTAAATTCTTAAATTATAAGTTAATTTTAAGTTGACTTTTTTTCTAAAATATGTTTCAATAAAAATGTCAAAAATGTCAAAAATTTCCATAAATTCCAAAAATTCCAAAAATTCCAAAAATTCCAAAAATTCCAAAAATTCCAAAAATTCCAAAAATTCCAAAAATTCCAAAAATTCCAAAAATTCCAAAAATTCCAAAAATTCCAAAAATTCCAAAAATTCCAAAAATTCCAAAATTTCAAATATTCAAAAATTTCAAAAATTTCAAAAAATTCAAGAAATTCAAAAAATTCAAAAAATGCAAAAAATTCAAAAAATTCTAAAATTTCAAAAATTTCCAAAATTTCCAAACTTCCAAAATTTCCAAAATTTCAAAATGTTCAAAGATTTCAAAAATAAAATAATATTAATTCGTTCGTATTTTTTTTTCTCTGACGTTCATTAGTGCATTGTAATGTGCTTACAATAAATATCTTGATCTACACCAATATCATAAATCCTCTATTCCGCGTTCTGGACCCGTATGTAATTACCACCATTATTGCAACCAGTTATTACAATAAAGTTTGTCATGGCGGTATAATGGCGGTCATTCTAATGGTTTCCGAACACGTCATTTAGGATTTTTAATATGTGTGTAGATAAAGCAGTGTATGCTACGTAATTAGGCCTTATTACGTAACAGTTACATAAACTACTATTTATCTCTTTTTAAGGTTCCGTCGTCAACTAGGAACCCTTATAGTTTCGCCATGTCCGTCCGTCTGTCTGTCCGCGGTCTAGCTCAGTGACTATTCGCACTAGAAAGCTGAAATTTGGTATCAGTATGTGCATTAATCATGCCGCCAAAGTAATAGAATAAAAACTAAAAAAATATTTTTTTTTCGCTCCAACCCTATCGTGTTGGGTATTATTGAATAGGTCTATAAAAAAGAATAGAGGTCTTTTAATACATTTTTTGGATGAAACTGATAGTTTCGTAAATATTAGATCTGAAAGTTTAAAAAAGGGCGTCTCCTCCATCTAACTTTGAACCGTGGATCCAAAAAAATAGAAAAAAAATGGAAGTGAGGCCTGATAAGAACTTTCAATAAAAACTATATTGAATAAAATTGGTTCAGCCGTTTTTGAATTATCAGTCAAAAACGCATAGTGAAAGGAAGTGCTGGATAGTAAAATGACGTAAGCGCCGCCAAATATCCCTTAATAAACGACCTTTTGAACGGATGTTTTGTAACAGGGCGGCAACTACGAAACTCTACACTGAGCATCGCCCGACATTATGCTCTTGGCCGGTTTTTTGTACATTGTTATCCCAAAAATCACCCCTTAAGGATTACTAATTCCAATTCAAGAAAATCCCCAGCCAGGTTATACGTAGCCTATAAAAATTCAACGTCTAAAAGGGGGGGTAGCCACTACACTCGATTAGTACATCTCAAATAGAAGAAATCATTACTGACCCTTTGACGGGAGGATCGATTTGGCTGATATTTGCCGTGGACATGAACGTCTAAATACAAAAGTGGTACTGTATCGTCCGATATACACCTGCTACTCTATGTCGTTTAAATCATGGCAAAAAAAAAATATAACGACAAAAAAATGTGTTGATTTTTGAGTGTAGTTTCATTTAGTGGTAATTGTAAAAAAAATTATCAGGACTACTGTCCTCTATCAACTTTACTTCACGTTCCGCCCACAGGGAGCAGGAGATAAATTAGGGTTGAATTAGCCGCTTACTGACACAGACCGAATTCCACGCGGGCGGAGCCGCGGGCACAGCTAGTCATTTATAAAGGAATTGGTTTTCCTGCCATGTAACTATCATTTTTCATAAGTTTCCACCATTACTCCGAACTACCAACTTTGATATGAGTGTTGTAATTGCCACGCGTGACGCCTTACGTAGAACTTTACGAAAATTAATTAAACTTATAAACTTACGCTCACGAATAATTAAATGTTAACACTTTAACAACTAGCGCGGTCGAGCCCTGCCTCGTCTTTTCAGAGTAAATATTAGCTAAATATTTAAAACTTAGCGCCTTTACTATAAAATATAACGGTTACACTCACGTCACTTTAGTCACTTCGCCGTCTTCGTTTAGTCGTCGTTTAGTGACTAAAGTGACGTGAGTGTAACCGTTATATTTTATAGTGATAGTATGTCTCACGAAAGTTTAAATTTAATAATTAGCGCCTTTATGTGATGGTCTACACGGGTTTTCATTAAGCTACGATTAATATCTTACGTTCTAGAGAACTAAAGGACCTTTTCAAGCCGTGAAAAGGGAAGTGAAATCGCTGGCGCGTTAGCACTTCAATGATGTTCGAAGAAATGTAAAATAATTACTCGAAAGTGCTTCCAACCCTTTCTCTAATCACCGCGAGGGTTCGAAGAGCCGTTAAAAAATTCCGCCCTAATCTGGGACATCGGAATCACACTAAAAACGTAAATACTTTTATCCCTGTAATCCCGGTCTTCTTCGCGGATTAGCGCTGTAGCGGGGAAAGAAAAATGCAAGACGCAATCTAGCAAATGGCATTAAAATGTTTTGGGTTCAACCCTCTCGCGGCGGCGCGATTTTTCAAAGTCGGAAAAAACCCCTTCGTCTGAGGCAATGTAGCGGACGGGCACGTCTTCGAATGCGGCCGGTACACTACTAAAGACGAGCCACTCTTGATACTTGTTTTTCTTCTAAGTACCAACTGTGCCTATTTACGATGATCAATTTTACCTGGCTTGAAAATAGTACATTACTTACCAAGGACTGTAAAAGAAAGAAAACCCGAAATCGCAGGTATTTGTGACCCGAGCCGCAGGCGAGGGTTGTAAATATGCGATAGAGGGCTTTATTTTTTACTGCCCGTGGTGAGTACACAATTTTACGTCTCCACCTAGCCATAATGCGAGTTAGTTAAGAGCGGTAAAACTTACATTATGGCCAGGTGTGACGTAAAAATAGTTTTCTTCACCAAACAGCTATTTATATCTTATTACTGAGATGGGAGAAAGCAGCCATGTTTATTCAAGCCAAGTTGAGCATCGTAGGCAAAGGTGTAGCAGTTGACGGGAACAAATAAAATAATGTATTTAAATACGGGTTTGTTTAGACTTAATAATTTTAAAAACGTCTTTAAATTAAAATAATAAATACAAAATAAAAATACCACTTTTCACCTACTAGTTGGCTCCGCACGAGTATAATTTTCTGATTCATCCACTGCTACACGCTAGGCTACGGTCATACCGCTATGTCGTAGTAGCCGGTAGAGCAAGTTTCCCGCTGTGAAGCGAAAATGATGTGCATTTAGCGCTAATCACAGCATCGACACGCAATCGATGACGACGAATTAGCAAATAAAGGTATACCTGTAAGTGTTTAAAGAGCTGATTGGTCATTGACAAGTAGTATTAATGTATTTATTACATGATTACTTAAGTAAACATATTAATAATTTAGATTATATATTTTAATAAAGATTACACAGTAGTTTACAGACAATTCAAGCAATTCAGTTGTGCACCGCGAGTTTTGAAAGTAATACTTTAGTTAATACCATATTCTGTTTACTTGTTAAATTACGTAAGATTAAATTTAGAAGTATTACAAGCACTAAAATATAATTAATGACCTATGTTTACAAGTAACATAATCTTCTAAAATATCAAGACTCAGAGGGCACCGCGTTGATTTCACATTGTGCACAGCACACAAACACGAAGAATTCCACATTTTTAACGAATGCAAATCGTCTGTAGCTGCCCTTTCTTTTGCAACTTTGATCAAGGATAGAAACGAGAATGCTTCCTCGTTTTTCTTGTGACGAGTTCTGTGAAACTTGAGCTCTGATATCGAAATGTGGACTTTTGAACTTTTTAATGGGTTAGTGCAAAGGTAAAGGAATCCAAGTCGCCTAGTTTAATGTGTGATACCTACTTTCCTTACCTAATTGTATATGTATATACGAGGGTTGCCTTTTATATTTTGGGAATTGACTAAATGAGTGCTGTCAGCTGGTAACTGACATTTCAACAGTGTAGCTTTACTGTAGCCCGCTGGGAAAACCTCGGCAGGGAATTCATTCCACAGCCGTAGCGTTCGTGGGAGGAAAGTCTGTCCGCAAAGAGAAGTGTCGTAGAATGTATGAGTTCGCATATAAATCACAATACTTCTCTTTCCGGACAGAATCTACTGGAATATGGTCACATATGTAACATAGGTACATACTCATAACTATTATTCGAAGGACTCACTGAAATCAATGAGGTGTAGATACAGTCACGTATGAAGTAATATCCTGCACAATTACGACCGTAAATCACGTGGCTCACTCACTCTACAAATAAGATTGTGACAGATATTTTACGCACTTCTTTGTGTGAGACATTATTACAGGTACAATTGGTAACACGAGTGTCTTACTGCCAAGTGAAACGAAGGTACTTCTGAGGTCGAGTGTACGTTGCACTTTGAGAACAAAGCCCGGTAATCTTGAATTCTGAGGGTATTTTTTGTCTCTCGTCCGTGCAGCTTTGCGGATATTGTCTGAGCTGCGGCAGTATACATTTCTTAGTCAGTACTACTCCAGGGGCCATATTCTAACTTTAAAACACGCTTAGAAACTATCGAACTTCAATACAACTTGAGCTGGATTGATATGCACTTGAATGCATTAACTTACGCAATACAGCTAGCGCCTAAACGTCTGAATCAGAATTACCAGAATTTGCTTGAATATTATGCTGATGCTAACTCCAATACATTTTCAATATTGGTTGAGGTTTTTTGTGTGTTGAAGTAATGTTTGAGATAGATTGTGTTTATAATATATTGTTTGTGTACTTTAAAGTTACTACGCCACCAGGTATCTTATACTGGTTTTGTATAAATAAACCAGGAATTTACCAGTTCCGTTCAAAGGAAATTGGAATCGAGTCTTTTGAAATATACAGGATCTATAATCTTGAGGATACTGTTGTATGTCTATTGTAAGCGTATCCAAATTATTCATGTTCTTACAATACAAGTATAGGTAGGTATACCATCTAATTTTTCAAGAATAAATTATATAAGTTTAAGAATTAGGTTATTCTTAGAGATACTAGCATTAAACAATTTAATCACGTCATGCAACAATTGCAACATGAATAACATGATCTGCTCATAAATCAAATCCATATATTGTTCTACAGAGCTAGCAGTTTTTGCAGGTGCTGGCTATGGATACTGTTTAAGTAGCATTTACTCCGATGCCCTGAATGTCCTGTTGCCCTCTTAGTTGAAGAAAAGCCTTGAATAGCGACCGCCCCTTGGCTACACTTATTAAAATGCAATAGAAATTCCTGCACAACCAGCACTTTATTAAACCTTACTTTACTTCGTGTGGCTCCATACCTTAAGATATAGTTTACTCATTTTATTAACCTACTAGCTGTGCCCGCGGCTCCGCCCGCGTGGAATTCGGTCTGTGTCAGTAAGTGGCTAATTCACCCCTAATTTCTCTCCCGCTACCCTGGAGGCGGAACTTGAAGTAAAGTTGATAGATGGATGTATCCTATTCATTTTTATTGACATGATTTAAACGACATAGAATAGTAGGTGTATATCGGACGATACAGGACTACTTTTGTATTTATACGTCCATGTCCACGGCAAATATCATCCAAATCGATCCTCCCGTCACATCAGTCTAAGCATGAAAGGTAAGAACAGGCGCGGTTGAAATTGGGGGGGGGGGGGGGGTGTCACAAATGCAGAAATGTTTTTTTTTCTATTTGAGGAATTAGTAATCCTTAAGCGGTGATTTCCGGGATAACAATGCAAAAAAAACCGGCCAAGAGCATGTCGGGCGATGCTCAGTGTAGTTTCGTAAGTGCCGCCCTGTTACGAAACATCCGTTCAAACGGTCGTTTATTAAGGGATATTTATTACGTTATTTTGATTACGTTACGGTAGGTAATGAATTTTCATACGTTTTTACCACACTGTCACAGATAATACACTGATGTTACGTTACTGGTTGCAATAATTGTGGTAATTACATACTTCAAGGTAAGCACATTACAATGCACTAATGAACGTCAGAGAAAAATAAAATACACAAAATGTCGTGGAACACTCTGTTGGAACGAAGTTATGTTATTTAATTTTATTTCATTTTTGACTTTTTCGTAAATTTTGTGGTTTTAATGTTTTTTATGAAATTTTTGAAATTTTTGTAATTTTTGAAATTTTTGATATTTTTGAAATTTTAAAATTTTTTGAAATTTTTGAAACTTAAAATTTTTGAAATTTATGAAATTTTTGAAATTTAGAAATTTTGCCATTTTTGACATTTTTTACCTTTAGGTTCTCGACTTTTTTCACTTTTATCACTTTGTCACTTCTCACTTTCACTACAATTCACTTCACTTCACTTTATTCTATTTTATATATTTTTTATTTCATTCCATTTTACATGTTTCTCAATCGTATGGGTGTCGCGTTTTCGTGACGTGACGCTTTTTCGTGACGGTCACGTGACTTTTTTTCACCTAGCCCCCCATCCGCGAACCGTCCAATAAGGAACTTCGTTCCAAAATTACCACCGGTTCTAACCCTACACCTCTGGCCCAAGAAGTATTATGACCGAAAAGATACTCGACGGGACTTATTTTTTTCAAAACAGTAATACATTATTAGATCTTAAAGATACAAAATAATGCGTAGTTCTTCAAGAAGACATATCAAAACAGCTTGAGAGACAGATAATGTACCTATTGTTTAATTATAAAGAAAAATAAATTCTAATCTGACTGCTTCACAAAACGTTTGATATGTTTTCCTACCTAAACGGTGTCCTATAAATGTTTGGTTTGGGCCATGCATCTTTGTCCGTCATATATAATACTCGAAGCTGCAATAACCCTTTGACATTCATGACATTTTCAAACATTTCTTAAGAGGGGGTAAAGGTAAATTTAAAGCATCGACGGGTAACATGTTATAAATATGAACACCTTGACCAAAAAATTATAAATTATTTAAATACCAAATTTCATCTAAATACGGACAGCGGTTATTTGTTGTTTCTTCCCCATGTAAACTTTCACCCTTTTTGCATCCGTTCAAAGGATAATTTCCGAGATAAAACTATTTTATTTCCTTTTTTAATTAATTATCTCCATACCAAATTTTATCTAAATCGATTCTGCGGTTAATAATTCCCTATACAAATTTCCAACTCTCTTTTCACCCCTTTAGCGTTGATTTTCGGAGTGAAAACTATCATTTTGTCCTTTCTTGAGACCCATACTATCTCTATACCAATTTTCATCTAAATCTGTTCAGCGGTAAAAAAATCCTCATACTAACTTCCAACCCCCTTTTCACCCCCACAAGGGTTTGAAAACTATCCTATGACGTTTCTCGAGACTCAAATTATCTCCATACTCATTTCTATCTAAATCGTTTCAGCGGTTAAAAATTCTCCATACAAACTTTCAACCCCATTTTCACCCCCACCAGGGTTGATTTTCGGGATTAAAACTATATATTATCCTTTCCCGGGACTCAAACTATCTCTATACAAAATTTCATCGAAATCCGTTCAGCCGTTTTCACGTGATGCGCGGTCAAATAAACAGACAAACAGATAATCAGATAAACAGACAAACAGATAAACAGACAAAAATTCTAAAAATTGTTGGAACGTGTTCTGTTATCAATTCTAAGTATCCCCAGCCAACTTTTTTTCGATTATCTTCCATGTACAGACTTTCGAACCTCTTCAGCGTTATTATATGTATAGATACACGGTGAATCTGAGTAACCCGACAGATTTTAACTATAAATTCCTGAGGCCTACCTCAGGAATTTATAGTAGTATAAGTTTCATTTGTAGTATAGTATCTTCCTCCTAAGGAAGGAGTAATAAATGTTATATGAATTTAGGTCAATTCCGCCAAAAGAATATTTTTTTTTTGCTTTTTTTCGATTTTTTAAATGCGTTTGAACATAAAAACATAAATGTTATTGGTAAAAGTGTCGATTGAAATAAAGTAGTACATTTTTTTCGTAAAAACTAGTTTACGTAGTTCACTTGGCACTTTGATATCTGTCAATAAGAATGTCTAGACTAGACCAAGAAAGGGTGAAATCGCCATCAAAAAAGCGTTTTGCACTGAGTCACAACAAAAAAAAAATATTTAATTGGTAGTAACTCTGAAACTAGGCCAATTCCAGAAAAGCTTATACGACATTTTAGTCTCCAATTGTGATCAGGAATTTATGGTTAAAATCGGTTGGGTTACTCAGATTCACCGTGTATCAAGAGCATGTCAGGATCAGGATAATTTTTATACAAGATTACATTCCTATTCTTGTCCTGTATTCTTACGTCCCCTCGATGAAAACTGACTATACCCCTTTTATGTGGCCTGTCGAAATTGGGTAACAATCAAATTCTGTCCTTGGATATAAATCAACATATTTAATTCTTCAATCAATAGGTTTCACTTAGGATATAGATATTATAGGATCTTCAGTATGACCATAAAATCCTCAGAAAATTTCAAAGAGGAATTAGTGTTTATAATCTGTACAAACAATCAATATGGTATGTCCGGTGGGGTATCTAATTTGTTCCATGGGACTGTAGGAACTGAGTAGAAGGTACTGAGCGGTTGAAGTGTTCAAAATGAACTTGGCATGACTTCATTCTCAAGAGATAAAGAGCGTATCGAACACCTCATCCGCTAAGGTACTTCTGCTGCTGACTGTATGACATGACAACGATTTACGTGCGTTGCTGTGCGTGTCTAATCTCATCTATGTCGTAAAATTCTGGAATTGTATTTTTTCCGTACTTAATTTTTTTTTAAGAATTTAGTAAAATTATATGATCGACTGATCATTAATTTACGATGTGCTTTTAAAACGATTAATCAGCTCAAAGGGTTAGATTGACGTTTTAATCCGATATTTTATACTGAGAAACAACTTAATCTTCAGACTTTCCGCAACACCGAGTCATTAGTTAACTTGTCAACTGGAAACTTTCTTTAATTTTTCTCCCCGAAAATGTAAGCGGATTTTAAAATTTTCTGACCTAGACCATAAAAATATGGAAGTTAAGTAACTACCTAGTTTAACGGGGAAAGTTCTCAAAGACTATAAAATTTGCTGATGCAACGGCTCAAGCTCTGAGTCGTAAATGTTTGCGCGTATCTAATCTAGAAATGGCACATGCTTTATTATCTAGATACCCTAGAGGTAGATTTGAAACGACGAAAAAAAAAGTAAAGGCTACAATTTCACTGTAATTTGAATGACAATTAAGATCTTTAATTAAACTTAGGTATCTAAGAATTATACTCGATAAAAATTTATGGTATATCCTCATTAAATTAATCATTTTGGGAACAAAAAAGTAGGTAGGAGAATTTGTTTAACGGTAATTTATATTATTTAAGATTTAAGAACTTACTAACTATTTCGTTACAAGAACGAACCGATGGAGAAATAAAAATTTTTTTAGACCAGATTTTTAATATATTTTACTTTTATTGGAGCCAAAGAGGGGATTCTTAGAGTTACTTGAGCGCGTCAGATTAAGATATGATGATATCTTGCAACCCGTGTAAATCTCCCACAACCACTTTTAGCCGGCGCCTATGGTGGGTTGGTTGGTGGGGGATTAGTGGGCAGTTAATGGTGGATTGTGGATTCGGTCATTTTGTTCCAAGTTGATGCTTTGATTTTGCTAATACATAATCTGACATTTATCTTTAGAAATTTTCTTATTCTGACGGATTCAATTATAATTTTGAGGTTATTGAATAAATACCATCGTAAATCTCAATCCCATCATCCAGTTTGTCAGATTATCATACTGCATCATTAGTGACATGTCGGAAGCCTCCAGTTTCAATATCTGACGCGCTCGAGCATCATGTGACCTTTTGTTTGTTTAAAATCTTTGAAAGCGTATAGAAGCTATCCCCACCAATTAAAATGTTGGATGATTAAAGTATATAAATTACATAAACTTTTTTCTTTATACAATGTAGCCTTCACAATGGTCTAGCTCCTGACGACACTCGAGTGACTGTAAATTTAGCATCATGGGCTCCCCTAAATACTACTAAGGATTCACAACAACTTACTAAGCTGAATAGGGTTACTGGCCTGATCATGTCTTTAACTAATACCACCTCTTTATCGTCTGCGTAAAAAGTGTTTAGTCTAATTGCAAGAACTATAAAGATTAACCGGATTGAAAATAATGCATCTAACATTTTCGCAACGCGGGTCTCTGTGACATAAAGCGGCCTGTAATTTATTCTATTGCTGAAAGGGTCGGGGGTGGGAATTACCCAAGGTGGGTGCTAAAGGGTTAAGCCGAATGTACGAGGCGCGGCAACTTTGTTAATTTATGCGCTTAAAAATGTCAACTGTGAATTATGACGCCAAAACAAATTTCCTAGGTATAAATGCTTTGCGATTATCGCGTCTATTTTATATTGGAATTGACTGCGATAATAGCTACATGATGTTTTATATGACAATTTTTAATTGATACATATCGTCAGTCAGAATAGGGGCGTATCTTTCATTTGCAGCAAACTAGTTGTACCACTTAGATACATTAAAATCTCAGTGTAAATAAGAATACGTATCTTTACATTATATTTTTCTAGGCTAATGCGTATCTAGTATACAACGAGCCTTAATCTTTTTAAACAAAGGTTGAAATCCTATGATGACTTGAAGAATGACAAGACGAATGTGTTGATATAAATATATAATAGCTACGTAAAACAAGATAACCGCTCAAAATTATAGTTTTCAAAAATTATTCCCAATTCATTGACAATATATGCTGTTCCGATTGTTATTATAATTACTTTGTAATAAATAATAAGTTATGACATTAACCTTAGCAATATAATGCGTTTAATGTTTGTCTAGAGATTAGAGACACGTTGTATAATTAACGTCACATCTCCGCTAACACGTACCTTCAAAAGACACTCGACATTCACACATACGTATACACATTGACATCCACATATAACCTTAAACCCATCTTATTTTGATTCCCGATCCACGCATTTCAAAGTTGTCGGAGCTAACAATTGAGGAGTGCCGCGGAGGAGATAACGCGAGAATGGAAACAAGCTTGTGGGGCGAGGGAGCCTCACTCATTATTTAAATATCCTCAGCTACCTTCCTAACCTCTTATCTCGCTGATTAATTCATTGCAAATACAACCTTGTTTCAGCAGAAAAAGTTCAGGTTTTAAAGTAATGTTGATAATGATACAGAGTTTGGAAAGTTAGGAGTTGTATGCTCGGTGCGTTAAGTATCGCGTTAAGCATTACTGAAGCGCCATTGTAGCGTTGATTGAGTTGTTAAAAGCATGTAAAATGTTCTCATTATCAAAGGTGAGATGACGACGTTTACATATCAAGAAACCTTATTTTATGGGTTGCACCAATTTTTAAGTAATCGTCGTAATCGATTAGATAATGTAGACTATGACGCAGCTGGAAAATACATAACCTTGAAACTCCTAACGATGTTGTCGAAGATTATTAAGGTCTTATTCTACTACATTCAAGAGCAAAGAAATTGAATCACTTCGTAGGGTAATTTAGATTTTTTTTTATTGCATTTAAATAAAGGTTACTTATCTCTATTAACACGTGAAAAAACTATGTCAGTGGATTCTACCTAACGTCCAATATCCGGCCCCAGTGGCGAGCGGAGAACTCAATAGCAGTGCTAACATTTACTTTTTGTCGTCAGGCATAGCTCATCAGCTGGCCGGTCTACCGAACGGCGAGTGGGGGGCGCTGGCTCGACATTACCCCCCTCCCCTGCTGCCGCCGCACGCGCACTTCACCCCACACGTGCTGCCCCCCGCGCATGCGCCGGGACTACCACAGGCACATGAAGCTGGTGAGCGTAGTCTTAAAATTTTGCACAGTGCGTAGCTGGAAGAATGTTGGCATTCATCAGATGACTTGCATTCTCAATCTAGTAAAATACTTTAAACGTTTATGACTCTACAGACAGCTCTGGTGTCATGGGTAGCCGTGCCCACAGCGCAAAGATGTGTTATGGCTATGGCTCACACTGTCAAAGTAATCTTCGCACTGTCAAGTAAGGTTTTTAATATTGTCTCGCGTGCGCTACTGATCTTAGCGTGTGAGTAACGTTATTGTATTAGACGTATGGCGTTCAAAGGACTTACGACTAGGGAGACATCAATATTTCTTGAACTTTAAGTACTCTTTACAGCCAAGGTAACCAAGTAATCTTTCACAGATGTAACATCCGAGAATCCCACAACAATGCACGCGCACAGCACGACCAGCCCCGCCAACTCGCGGCCGAGCTCCCCGCAGAGCGACGACATCTCCGTCACAGCCTCCATCAGCCCGCCACCCGACGACCGTCCAGGAGCCTTCACCTCCGTCACCAGGACCAGGAAACCCCTCCAGCCTTTACCAGCACCCTCGAGTTTATTCCACAGCGCGTTAGCTGCCCAACTGTTCCTTAATTCGCCATTACTTCCGACGCCGCCAGCGTGGCTTTATTCCCAACTTTACGGCGGTTACGATTGGTGGCTCAGGCCACCGCCGCCTCAAGAAGATTCTAATTCCAGCCCAGACAGAGAAGAAGAAGCTAACTCTACTCCATCTAGCGGAAAAAAGAGACCCGCTTCACCAGAGTGGACGGAACAAGGAGTTAGAACGCGAAGCAAAGCGTTGACAACTTCTGAACGGAGACCCGTCGATGTGTGGCGTCCGTATTAGAGATTTTTTATCTAAAGACTCGTGACAAATACAGGAAGACTTTAGTGTTCGGCTCGATAACCGTCCGGAGTAAGTGTGGACAACCGGTTATGATAGACGTGGTGGTGTAATATAGCGATTACTGTCGATAGATGGTGTTTTACGTTAGATAAATGAATGTGAACTTCAATTGTAATGTTTAACGAAATTGTTGACTGTATTATAAGATAATGCAAATATGTGTAAATAAAGTTATTGAAATTTTAACTGTTTACTTCATTAACGGGCGTAATTGAATTTTTGATAAATAATTGCAGCCCATTTCGATGGCGGCGCGAGAGGCGTGTTTCGTTTTGTAGCGTACTACGCATTATTACCCACACCGCAGCGGGAATACGTCGCTCGGACATCGGATCACAATATTTTATGGAAAATAGTATGTTAGTAGCAAAATTAAAACACGTTTACTGCAGACGTGACAGCTTCACCGAATTGATGACAATTCCCATGCCATTTCCATTATGACAATTCTCGTTCAATTAAAGCTGGTGTTGAGATAATGGACTAAGAGCTGGCTGCGTCAGATATGACAATAATGAGAGCAACAAAACCTGTATGGTTAGATTGCTATACTATCTTTATTGCTAGATCCGGGTATCGGGCAGCTTTTAATGGGTGGAGGTCAGAGTGACAGATTAGCAAAATATTTGAATTGGAAAATAGTAGTACCAAAATAAGTAAAAACTGCCGAAGTTGTATGTGTTATAAAGGTCAGGGCTTATATTTTAACACTCGATCAAAAAACATTGCGTATTATAACGGAAATAAAAACAGTAGGCGACAAACTATGATATTACATTATACGCCGTTTGGCCCTACTTTCCCCCAAGAGAAACTTTTGGCAATGATATAATCTAATTATTTATATATAATTTCTCGTAATATTGCATCAAACTCAGAACTGTAGGGTTTATCTTCTCGAAGTGGTTTTCATTCTTTGACCTCCACCACTTTACAGTTGCCAGATGTCCAGACCTAGAAATAAGCAGAGTGTAGCAAACTGACTAGACTGACTCTCTAGTCAGTCCCCTCTGGGTTTCGTTGCTCACATTATTGTCATATCTGACGTGGCTAGTTCTCCGTCTATAACGGAATTTTATACCGTCATCTTATGATATTAGGTAGTTCATGAAGTTATAATTTTAAACTGGAGTATACTCTTCGGCCACAAAGCGAGGCCGAAAGAGAGGTGCAGTATACGATAGGTACAGTCGCCATCAGATTTATCGGCCAAGGTGGTCACAAATATCTAAATACGAGTAACACCTCTATTGTCAAGGCGATAAAGTGCATGTTTAAAGTGCATGTTTAGATATTTTTGAGTGCCCTGGCCGCTTTGATATATATGATGGCGACTGTACGTGTTATTTTAACAAAATGATAAGTCAAAATGTTGTAAAGTATTTTATTTTCCATAATTAAATCTTAGAGGTATATAAGTAATATTATCAAACAGAACTGAGTATCTAAAGTGATTAGTTACTGGGCTTAGCAACTGATTTATATATATTATCAATAGCTTCAATAAGTACATTTTTATCTGACACTGTCAGTCGAACAGAACATCTGAGTTAAAATCGATTCAAATAACAAATTTTCTGACATAGGACAAATTAACAACCGGTGGTGCTACCCGAATATGGACTTCCGAGTCAAAAAATCTGGCTACTTATACAAATTAATGTTAGGCGTTAATGTTAGGTGTAGCTCACCAGGTCACTAATTGTTAAACTCAAAACATTACAAATGGAGGTGCAGTCACAGACTTAGAATGTTAAGCCATTTTTTAGCTACAGTTCAAGCTATTTTATTTTGTTTACTCTTTTATTTACTCTATCCGATCCAGGGGTCCAGGGTAAAACGAACCCTAAATGGCTCAACAATGAAAGGCTGTGCCCATACAATAAGCATCAGAAATAGTTAAACGGCCTAGGTGTCCAAAATTATCTTCACACGGTCTTATCTCCACAATAGAGTCGTGTCACTCATTTTGAAAATTTCCCGCTTAGCTACTTTTGCTGCTGACTGTACCTAATGGTCCAGCTGTCAATAATTTCAAGATTAATGTTATAATTTACTAGATATACTACTACTACTAGTGGTAGAAGTGGAAGCGGAAGTTCCCTTAGATCTCTTGTCAACAAATTGCATTAACGCCATCACTCCGCTGTACACTTCAGTCGCCGTGCCTATAATCTGCTCCTTGGGTAATAGGAATCGGTGTTGCTTGCTCGGCAATTCTATCATGTAGGAGTAGGGTATGTGAGCGACGCCGTAGCTCCAATCTACGCTGGTACCAGCCGAGTAGTACATGAGGTCCTTAGTGCTTCCGACCTTGTATGTACGCCCGTTTACCGAGTGAATGGCCTGAGGATAAGTGAATTCAGATTTAGAGGCATGCCCAATATTTAAGGTGTTTTTTTAGATTTGTGCGAACTGAAGCTCATTGGCTTTTCTTCGTAGGCGTTGATCCATGACATGATATATAAAGATGTGACAAACTTCAATCTTCTTCCTCCTAGCGTTTGTCCCAGTTTTTTGCTCTATTGAGCCTGGGGTCCGCTTGGCAACATCATCCCAGGAATTGGCGTAGGCACTAGTTTTTACGAAAGCGACTGCCATCTGACCTTTCAACCCACAGTGGAAACTAGGCCTTGTTGGGTATAGATTTGGTTTCCTCACGATGTTTTCTTTCACCGAAAAGCGATTGGTAAATATCAAATGATATTTCGTACATAAGTTCCGAAAAACTCAGTGGTACGAGCCGGGGTTTGAACCCGCGACCTTCGAATTGAAAGTCTGACGTCTTACTGCCAGGCCACCAGCGCTTCTGTATGTGACAAACTTCAATGAAATCTCTAAATTTATCACCGTTTGAATTTACACTGTCAGCTTATTACGAGTACAGATGAAAATCATATTCGTACCATTTAAGAGCGGATATTCGGCACTATACGCACACTGTTCATATTTAGTAAACCGCTTTTTAGATTATTTGCCGCTGATTCGGCTCCGCCGGGCTAACTGAGATCGACCGCTCGACCGTTTTTACTAATTTTTTCGAGTGGAATATTGTTCTGTACAGTCACCACATGGGAATGTTGAGCCACTTGGCAATGGACGCAATTTAGTCGTGTAATATAATGGGTTCGGTATTTTTCGTTAGTAGGCACGATCGCGATATGACCGATGTTACCCGATGATATCTTGGTTGCTTTGTTGCGTCAAAATTTCACTATGTCAAAACTAGTTGACATAATAAAAATTCCTTCGTCTACGAAAAGGATTAGCAGACGGCCATTAAATTTGGAAGTTACTCGTTTGAATCAGACGCTAGATGTCGTTGTTCCTAGCGGAAACTGGATAACGACAGTTCTTCATGAATTCGTCTAAAACCGTTTAGTAATCTACTAGTATTTCTTTCAAATTGGATGCCATGATTTAATAGGCGAGATCTTTTTTCAAGTCAAGATATTTATATAAATATCCATGTTATCGGGCAATTTCAAATTATTTTTTCATTGAGAGGGACAAATGCTATTGCTGTCTTTACTATCATTAAATGTGTCACAGCTCCTAGTTGACGTTAATTGAATACTTATGTAACCTTTGTGGAAATATGGTAGATAACCTTTGATAGTCTACATATAATCCTATAATCTGTCAGTAGCTATAGAAATGTTTAATAGAGACTTGATAGTTTCTGACTCAAATTCTAACTTTGAAAAAATATCTGACAATGGGTATTGTCAATTTTTTTTCGCTGTAACATTAATTGTGGAAAAGTAGCTATCTAAATCTAGTAAAAAAATCAAATATGCCACCGGCAATAAACGACGAAACTAGACGTGAAATTATATTTTTGCACCAGCAAGGGTTAAGCATGCGTGCAATAGCAAACGCGTTAAATGTGCAGGTATAAGGTTCTACAAAATAATAATTTCCAAACACTTTGATTTTATTAAGAAAATATCTAACCTATTCATTCCTTTCTAGCGAAATACTGTCAGTTTGTGGGTAAATAGGTATGCCGCAGAAGGAGATATAAATGATCACCGTCAAGGCAATCATGGTGTCTCGATACTATCAATGGAACAACGCAATGAAATGCGAGAGAGCTACATGGAAAATGGGTTAATATCTACCAACTATTTCGCAGACCGCTTCAATTGCCACCCCAATACCATCCGAAAGCATTTGCATTCTATGGATCTTCACCATAGACGTCCCGCATACAAAATTGCTTTGACGGAAGATCACAAAATCGCTCGAGTCAATTTTGCTCAACAGTACCGAAATTTTGATTGGGGTTCGACAATATTTTCCGATGAGAAGTCGTTTAATTCAAGAGACCACTGTCGTTTACATCTCTGGCGTTATGACAATACGCGATATGCGGAAGACCATGTTATACCAAACAGGGAGTGGAGTCGGGTCGCATCAGTGCAAACTTGTGGGGGTGGATGAGTTCGGACGGTGTAGGTGAGCTGGTTCCTTTACCTCCCAGGACCAACGCTCAATGTTATCTCAGCGTGTTACAGGAAAGCATGCTTCCCACCGTAAGGGCATTTTATCCACGGGAAGAATTGCCACATTTTCATTTCGTGCACGACAACTGCACGATACACAGGGCCAGGATTGTAAAAGACTGGCTCCATCAACGTCGACAGGAAATAACAGTCATACCGTGGCCTGCTAAGTCTGCGGATCTAAACCCCATAGAGAATCTATGGGGTTTAATGGTCCAAAGATGGGAAAATCGAAATGAACGATCAAGACAAGCTGTGGAAAATCATTGCCAAGAAGTTTGGGAAGACTTGCGAGGAACTGATTATTGCACTCGATTTGTGGAGTCCATGCCTTCGCGTCTCCAAGCTGTCATTGATAACGATGGGTCATATACAAGTTATTAGTTTTTAGATATCTCTTTGCTTTAATACGAATAAACAGATTTTGGTCTATTTGTTATGTTTTTTACATTTTAAATAGTAGAGTTAAACGTAAATATTTTTTAAATAATAATAGATATTTTGACATAGATCTTTACGAGACAGTAATGAGGGTATTAGACAACATTACAAAGAAATGTTTTAAATTCCAATAAAAAGAACACAATAAAATATTCGTAAAATAATGAACTTCTGCTTATTTATAATTATATTTTTCATTCACTTTCCTTTTGACAGCTGTTATCTAAATGAGTTTCAGTTTATGAATTATATGGAAATGGCTGCCGTTAAAAGGAAAATTTCTACATAGCATCTTAGCAGTCAAATAGACGTTTCTAGGACTAAAGCGGATGTTGTAATGTAACCATAGTAACGTCAGCTTCCGGAAAAATCGCTATCAATCATTGGTTAAATATTTTTGTTATTACGTAACCATAGTAACGCCACCTTCCGAAGAAAACACGGGCGGTCATTGGCTAACCGTATTTGGTTTTACGTAACTGTAGCAACGACCGCCCCATTGGTCAGCAGAGTTCGGCCGAAGTCGTGATACCAGTTTCGTAAGAGTTCAAACCCCGATTTGTATTATTCGACCAAGTTGCGAACAGTGGTAAGTGGCTCAACATTCCCGTGTGGTGACTGTACATAAGGATTGAAGGTAAAGTGGATGCATAACTAACTCGGGTGAAATCAAACGAATATTTTGAATACATACCCTCGCCATAACAGTGCCTCCCTCGAGTAACTCCACGTAGGAAGGACAGGGGTCGCTGGTGTAGCCCCAGGGGAAAATGATCACTTCACCGTAACTATGGAACGAGAGAAACACCTTGAACTCCCTTTGTGCCTCCAGGATAACCCTCTGAAAAAATGAGAAACGTTCATAGTTAGAAAAAGTGGTTATGGATCCCGACTTCGAAATCACCCTGTAAATAGAACTTATCAATATAGTAGGTATAAAAACTAGTAGATTCAATCAATTAACCTAAGAACCTAATGAATGATGCCATAAGGCAACAATTTTAGTATGATGAAGTACATAAAGACTTTTACAAATGACTTTAAATGGCCTCAAGAATAATATTACAGTTGGTACATTTTCCCTTAGACCTTAATCATACAACTCGTTAATTACATAAATTGTCAATATTCCAATTATTTTTGTGAATAATTAACTTATTACCTTTACTGCATTGGTCTCTGGCTCAGAGAACGGCTTTGGTCCACGGTAGAAAATGCTGCCGGGGTCTTCCGAGGAACCGTCTTCCCCTGCCTCTCCCCAACCAAAGCTATAGAAATAAAGAATAAGACTATATTATCTCTACAATAAAACAAGACCTACCTACTCCCAAAACTTTCCCATTGAAATTAAATGTTATTAACTACTAGACTTTAACGAATGGTTGATTTATTTGTTATTTTAAGGGCCTATTTCACAATCTCCAGATAAACTTATCTGCCAGTTAAAATTATTGCTATCCTTTTCTCCAGTCATATAAAAGAAAAGGACAGCAAACATTTATCTGACATATATGCTTTAACTGGAGATTGTAAAACAGGCCATAAAGATCATAAAGGAATGGGCCGTATTTAAAACATGTTAAGATACGACTCAACTGCAATGCACTAACTGTACAATACAGCCGATTACAGCCAACGCCTAAGTACACAACTCCAATATAGGTGAGTAATGATTTGTTGTGTGTTGCAGTTTTTTTGAAAGTAGATTGTGTTTTGAATGTATTGTTTATGTATTTCAAAGTTAGAATACGGCACCTCATCAAAAAGTAGATAAAATGGGAAACATTGATTTTTAGTCATTTACACATTTACATTTACAGTGATAGAAACAATATTATTATTAATAAATATTAATACATAAAAAAATTTGGAGAAAATTCAAGGCTATTGAAGTCCATGGAATTTTTGTTTAGTTTTTGAGTTGCTAAGTCGGCTTAAAAAAGTTTCTTAGCCTTGCCTTATTTATTATATTCTGAGCAATGACGCGTAGTCAGAGTGACCGCGAGGCAACCGGATGGCTCGCTTTATTTAAGCTCCTATTTTTTTTTATCGTGAGGCAACCGAATAAATCAGCGGTTGCTGAAAGTGCGTACGCTGGTGCTAATAGAATTTTTAATGCCATCCCTCCAGCGCTAATGGCGCCCTGTACGAGGACGAAGAAAAAATTTAAAAAGAAGAACTTAGGAAAAATGCACTTACAATAATTGAAATCGGATGGCATTTGTTTTTTTTGTTTTGTATGAGGTGAATGCGATATAATATGTATGTACAAATGCCATCCCTGTCCTATGAAATTTCATCCCCCTGTGGTCATTGATTGCAATACATTTTAGTGCTATTATTCCAAATTGACGAAATTCTCGTTTCTAGGGGTGGCGAAGGGCATTTTTCCTAAGTTCTCGTCCACCGATGGAAAAATATAATATTTGTCAGGCTTTCTACTCTGATAGCTCGATAACTGTACAGCCGGGGCGGATGGCAATTTGTATCCAGTGTCTGTATGTGATGTAGAACATGCACGCAAATTTTCAAGCGGTTAATAAAAAAAAAATTCTTTACCCTCGTACGGGGCGCCAGTCGTACTTACCTGGAGGGATTAAAATTGTATTATATAACCAGCGCTTTCAGGCAACCGCTGTTTCTATCGGTTGCCTCGCGATATATATTTTTTAAACCCCTCTCTATTTCCGCCCCAGTCCAAGTTGGGTCAGTTCGGGTTGGATAGGGCGGTTCCTCATCACTTCAGGAGCTGAAATACCGCGAGCCATCCGGTTGCCTCGCGGTCACTCTGACGCGTATTTGCTTTAACTATTATAAAAAAAAGGTTACACACCTGAAATTTCTATTGAGATCTACTCCCACGCATTGCCCGTATTTCCCTCTATTTTTCCGCCACATTCGATCAGTCGTGTGAGTATACACGTACCCGTCGGGATTCATCACTGGAAGTATATACCTGTAAACAAAAAAAATGCAGTAGGCACCAATGAACAGCTGACTTGGCACTTTTTGTTATATTGAACGACGTTTCTTTTCAACCGACTTCAAGATTTCGAAGGAGGAGGTTCTCAATTCTTCGGGATCCTTGTTTTTGCAATTTTTTTTATATTAAAATTAATAACCGATTATTAACCGTTCGCTTAATATTTTTTACAAGGGTTAGAGTAAACCTGTACAGATGGTACCAATCTTCCCCTAAATTCAGTGGCATATCGTCAATCAAGCGTAACATTACTTATATAATTATTCTTTCGTATATATAAATTGACGAAACTAGCAGTCGTCACTGGTGATGCTCTCAGGCATCAAGTAGTGAATTGGCGATGTATTTAACTTTAGGCCTGACTGGTGTATCCAACCAGACTTCTCTATTTTCAGAATCATTTTAAAGCTAGCGAGAGCGTACCAATCCTTGTGGGTGAAGCTTTCGGTTCGGACATCTTGGGGAAGTTGCTGACGAGCACCTTGGTGATCGCAGCGTCGGTGGACCCCCCACAAGGTGGACTGATGACCTGGTGAAGGTCGCGGGAGTCTGCTGGACGCGGGTGGCGTAGGACCGGTCATTGTGGCACTCTTTGGGGGAGGCCTATGTTTAGCAGTGGACGTCTTTCGACTGATATGATGATGATGATGATGATGATGATGATGATGACCTTGGTGATATTTTATAACCACATGCTTCCCTGACCCATCGGATACCCAACGAGGATATCTCCAATCATAACAAATCAAAAATCAAAATCAAAATCAAAATAGTTTTATTTCAGACATAGTTATGTTGTTAGAAACAGTATTTTACTTAAGAGCTATGTTAGAATTCCTATAAGACTAAGATTACATACTAAATTACATACTAAAATACAATCTACTTGACATAAGTCAAGGTAGTTGTTACTACACCCATCCAATGCCACATTATTGGACAGCCAAATCTACCCGCGATCACCTTCAGAATACCATTCTGACTCTCCCTTACGCGACCCATCAGCGACGAAATTTTTTTGCGCATGATCGCATAAAAATCGTTCTTTTGCCTTTGTACGAACATTTCTGATGCACTGCACCATTTAGGGAGTCCTAATAGCATTCTGAAGGTGTTATTGTATTGGATTCGTAGGGCGCTGTAGGCTCGTTTGGTATACCGAACCCAGAGGCTGCTAGAGTAAAAAGATTGGTTATAAGCTATGAATAGAGTTATTTTAACCTCTTCGGAGCATCTAGCGAACCTCCGAGCCAGCATATTCCCTCTCACCGACAACGCCCTATATACGCTCCCTCTCGATATCGCTGTCGTCACAAAGGTCATTTGTTATTATATGGCCTAGGTACTTGAAGCTGTCCACTAACATCAATACAACTCCACCAAGGGACACTGGCGGAGCAAAGTATGGTTTTATCTTACCTGCTTTAAACACCATCACCTCGCTTTTAGTGGCGTTGTACACAAGGCCGTGCGCAGCTGCGTACTCCTCACACTTGGTAACTAGCTGTCTAAGCGCCCCGATCGACGGACTCAGCAGCACCATGTCATCCGCGTAGCTTATGTTGTTCACACAAGTGTTTTCAATAAAGCACTCTGCATGCATGCTGCTGAGTTCGCCTATCGGTGATGTCAATCCCCCCTATAATGACAACTATATTTTTAGATTATTTTTTTAAAGAAAATGCTTACCAGTCCTTATTGGTGACGGACTCGGGCATCTGGTGAAAGTTTTTGACGATCTTATCGGCGATAAAGGTGACCACACACACACTGACCCACTCGCGCGCGTGGATGTCTCCGTCCAACCAGACGCACTTGTTGTCTGGGCAACCATTTGAGATCTTGAGGAGCTGCAATCCAAATAACAAGTAAATACTTTTACTGATTGTAGTCTGCACTACACTACAGCAGAGTTGGGCGTAATCAATTACTTTTGGAATTAATTACACGATTACATTACAGTAATCATGATTCCTCGGTAATCGATTACTTGGGTAATCAAAATTACTGTAATACTTTACTATGATTACATTTGTAATCCATTACTTAGGAATCAGTATTGTAAACCACTACTGTAATCTTGATTCCTCAGTAATCAAGTACTTAAGTAACCTGAATTACTAAATTACTAAATTCCAAACTGGATTACACCGTGGGTGTCATTGGCATGGTTGTCATGGGTGATTCATAAACAATGATGGATATAATTAAAGATTGCCTGCGAATGGGTTATTGAAGAGCCGGCCATGTGCGAGTCGGACTTTCACACGGAGGGTTCCGTACCAAAACGAAAAATAACACGTTTCTTGTATAAGAATCCCTTGAATTTATATCGCGTTTTTTTGCATTCTTTGCTTGATCCTCGTGGTTGAAGGACGTGGCGATGTGGACGCTTTTCCCCTGTGCTCTTTTAGCCGGTCGATCTTGGGCTCGATGCATTCTTGCCTGTAGTGTGGCTTTAGTGGCGGACCGATTTTGTGGCTGACTGTACTTTTATTTAGACAATCATATAAATACTTATTATTTTGATTCTAAATCAGTTTACAAGTTTTTGACATTATACGATTTCATGGCTGATTGTACTTTTCTTTAGACAATCATCGGATACTTAGGGTATTAAGACGATTCTAATATCGGTTAGGAGGAAGAGGTTCTAAATCAGCTTGCAAGTTTTTGACAGTCTATGATTTTGTGGTTGACTGTACTTTTATTTAGACAATCATATAAATACTTGTTATATTGATTCTAAATCAGTTTACAAGTTTTTCACATCATACGATTTTATGACTGACTGTACTTTTCTGTAGACAATCATTTGATACTTAGGGTATTAAGACGACTCTAATATCGGTTAGCAAGACGAGGTTATAAATCAGTTTACAAGTTTTTGACATTATACGATTTTATGACTGACTGTACTTTTCTGTAGACAATCATCTGATACTTATGGTCTGTTTCACAATCTCCAGTTAAAGCATATCTGTCAGATAAATGTTTGCTGTCCTTTTCTTTTATATGACTGGAGAAAAGGATAGCAATAATTTTAACTGGCAGATAAGTTTATCTGGACATTGTGAAACAGGCCCTTAGGGTATTAAGACGACTCTAATATCGGTTAGGAGGAAGAGGTTCTAAATCAGTTTACAAGTTTTTGACAGTTTATGATTTTGTGGCTGACTGTACTTTTAATTAGACAATCATCTAAATACTTATTATTTATTCTAATATCGGTTAGAAGGAATTAGTTTTAAATCAGTTTTCAGGTCTTTGACAATATACGATTTTGTGACTGACTGTACTTTACTTCAAACAATGTGAGTTAAATAAAAGCTTATAAAAAATTGCTTTCTTAATATACTTAAGGTGCATCACACAATTGAGCGGAATTCAGTCGATCATAGACAATAATCAGCCGGAAATCGGAAACAACCCAACTTCCGGCTAATTTTTGTCTATGGTGACTGAGTTTTTGTATGGAGTAGACAAATTTCAGCCGGAGGTTTGGTTTTTCTTACTTACAGCTGGTTTTTGTCTATGGTCGACGCTACGATTCCGCTCAAGTGTGTGATGCGCTTAATCGATGCCCAAAGTCTGAATCCGACCTGATACATGTAAAAAAAACATCACAAGCATGGTAGCAGTATATATGTAGAAGTAATCTGGTGGTAATCAGTCAACAATTCCAGTAATTTGGAATCAATTTTGATTCCCAATTAATAGTAATTGTACTATTTGTATAGATGATTCCTGATTCCTTAATATGTACTGGTAATCTCCGTTTCACTTGATTACATTACAAGTAATCTGACAACCGGTAGTGGATTACAGAAGTAAAATCAAGTAATCGTGTAATCAGGAATCGATTACGAAATGCCCATCTCTGCACTACAGACACATGTAAGGAAAGGACAGTAAAAATGGTCAACTTATACGGAAATTCTATATATCAGTGAACTTGTAAATAATTCGGATAAACGGATGCGACTTCATTTCTTAGCACTAAAACTACTACTTTTGTAAACAGAGGTTTTGACATAATATGTCTCGAAAAACACGACAATGGTCACGAAATTCCGACACATGCCTAATCTTATGTCGGAAAATCTCGACAATTCTTCTAAGTACTTATTGTTTTTCGTGACATTTGTGCTCTTCGACGATATAATAAAAATATGTTGTATTTTATAAAAAAAAACTGGCCAAGTGCGAGTCGGACTCGCACACCGAGGGTTCCGTACAAACCTGTAGGTATATAAGTAAAAGTTGACGTAGAAGTTTGATTTTGCTACAGCTGAAAGGTATTATAGACCTGAGTATTTGGTATGAGTTTCAATTTAATACCTCTACGCGTTTAGGAGGAAAAAGGTAGTAAGTTTAAAATTAAAAAAAATATTTTTTGTATGATTTTACTAAAAATGTCTACTTTTCGTAATTTTTCCTTTGTCTGTGCTATATGAAATTTCTTCGTGCCAAGTTTCAAGTTTCTGAGTTTACGGGAAGTACCCTTTAGTTTTTGAGTTTCTTGCAAGTACTCAGTTTCAAAATATGCAACTTAAATTGCTATTTCTTTTGATTGCGTTGACATAAAAGTTTGGTTTTGCTACATCTGAAAGGTCCTACAGCCCTGAGTATTTGACATGAATTTCAATTTAATACCTCTACGCGTTTACGAGGAAAAAGGTAGTGAGTTTAAAATTTAAAAAAATATTTTTTGTATGATTTTACTAAAAATGTCTACTTTTCGTAATTTTTCCTTTGTCTGTGTTATATGACATTTCTTCGTGCCAAGTTTCAAGTTTGTGAGTTTACGGGAAGTACCCTTTAGGTTTTGAGTTTCTTACAAGTACTCAGTTTCAAAATATGCAACTTAAATTGCTATTTCTTTTGATTGCGTTGACATAAAAGTTTGGTTTTGCTACATCTGAAAGGTCCTATAGCCCTGAGTATTTGACATGAATTTCAATTTATTACCTCCACACGTTTACGAGGAAAAAGGTAGTAAGTTTAAAATTTAAAAAAATATTTTTTTGTATGATTTTACTAAAAATTTCTACTTTTTGTAATTTTTCCGTTGTCTATGCTATATGACGTTGCCTCGTGCAAAATTTCAAGTTTCTGAGTTTACGGGAAGTACCCCGTAGGTTTTGCGAGTGCCGAAAAACTCTAATATTTGCAGCATAAACGACTGTATCTTTTGATTGCGTTGGGTTTTAAGTTTGATTTTTTCACAGCTCCAAGGGACAATAGACCTGAGTATTTGATATAAATTTCAGCTTGATACCTCCACGCGTTCCTGAGAAAAATGGTCTTGACAGACAGACAGACAGACAGACAGACAGACAGACAGACAGACAGACAGACGGACAACAAAGTGATCCTATAAGGGTTCCGTTTTTTCCTTTCGAGGTACGGAACCCTAAAAATATCATGTTCGTGGAAAACAAGCAGACATCCCACCCGATGGTAAGCGGTTACTGTAGTGGACGCCTGTAATGTCAGTAATTTGGATATGTCACAAAATGTGACAATTGTCACCGTGGGGGCCAGGCTTTTATATATGAGCTAAAAATTTACACTTGAACTTATTCTCTATTATGCGTGTTTATTACATAATCTAGTTACTGTATTTTTTGTTTACAATATTTTATTAATAATAGGCAATCATACACCAAGCCGTGCTCATCTTTCCCCAGCAGTGGGACATAAAAATAATTTTAAATAGACGGAAGGTGGCATTAAATTAAAATTCGTCGTTTCCACAAACCTTGATATCTCTTCCTTCACACGTCTTTCCGATGACAAAGGTATTACATAAGTATGGGTACGATGCCGCTAGTTCATCCATAGCGGTATATATCGTACGCAGGCTGTGGTAATTGGTCCAGTTCATACATGGGCCTGGAAGTTCCATTTTCCCCGGTAAACAACGCTGAACCACTGACAGGAAATTGTTGTACAGAATTTATTAAGACATTACATAGGCAGCGCAACAAAGTTAACAAAACTTTTTAACAAAAAAATTGAACCGCCGAAAAGAAAAAAAAAAGCCAATAAAAAACCGTTAAAACGAAACGAATCGACCAACAAAAAAAAACAATAGCGCACTGAAAAGAAAAAAATAATAATTTGGTCTTCAATAACGCAAGTGCATACCTACCCTACAATTACAATTATAATCTATTTCTATACACTTTCTATATACCTAAAACAATCGCTAGGCTTATATCAATTTAATTACATCTAGAAAGTATGAACTATATACATACTTCTGAAATCAATCACACAAATCTGCGTATTTATATATTTACAATCAGTTATTTTTGGAGTCGGTGGCAGCCTCAAACAATCTTGAGCACCTTAGTGAAGAGTTGAACGCAACACATTATGTGGTTAAAGGTGCTCAAGTTTGTTTGAGGCTGGCACCGACTCCAAAAATAACTGATTGTAAATATATAAATACGCAGATTTGTGTGATTGATTTCAGAAGTATGTATATAGTTCATACTTTCTAGATGTAATTAAATTGATATAAGCCTAGCGATTGTTTTAGGTATATAGAAAGTGTATAGAAATAGATTATAATTGTAATTGTAGGGTAGGTATGCACTTGCGTTATTGAAGACCAAATTATTATTTTTTTCTTTTCAGTGCGCTATTGTTTTTTTTTGTTGGTCGATTCGTTTCGTTTTAACGGTTTTTTATTGGCTTTTTTTTTTCTTTTCGGCGGTTCAATTTTTTTGTTAAAAAGTTTTTATTTCATAATTTTCTGTGGCTATAATTTATAAAAATTATTACATGCTTAATTTTTTATTACTTTTAAAATAGCTACCTACCTTGCTTTAGCTATTAACTGTTATATTAATAAGCTTCTTTAACTATTATTTTGTTCTGTAATATAAATACTTAAAAAAGAACAGGCTTTATATACCAACATGGGTAGGCCTACAAAAAATTCTGCTCGAATGAGAAAAAGATATTTAGAAGAATCTAATAATGAGAAAAAAAAGGATGGAAGCAAATAGAAAGAAGAGACTGGCAGGTCTAAAACTCATTGTCAAAACTCGTGAGGTTTTTTTTTGTAAAAACTCTGCTTTAAAATCTGCGAGTGAACAATAAATTACTCCTATTTGCCCACCCTTAGGGTAAGATTTTTATCCAAAAAATCGGACTACTCTGTAAAAAGTTATGCGTGGCCATACGTTACAATCGGTGAGTGAAAAATCAATCATCCCCTTTTTTCCTACCCTTAAGGTTAGAATTTCCTTTTTCAAATTTATATGGGACCTATTTCGGGATATACCCTTTCCAATAAAAAAATTATTATCAAAATCGAACTACTCTGTAAAAAGTTATGCGTGGTCATACGTTACAATCGGTGAGTGAAAAATCAATCATCCCCTATTTTCCTACCCTAAAGGTTGGAATTTTCGTTTCAAATTTATATGGGACCAATTTCGGGGTATACCCTTTCCAATAAAAAAATAATTATCAAAATCGAACCACTCTGTAAAAAGTTATGCGTGATCATACATAAAAAAAAAAAAAAAAATATACGCGTCGACTTGAGAACCTCCTCCGTTTTTTTCGTCGGTTAAAAATGACTTCACTCTTGCATGGTTGTAAAAGGTATGAGTCAATATGGACGTGCTTTGTTTAAATATCTGTTGTGTAGCGTCTGACACGATGGCTAATTAGCATAATTTGTTATCTATTCTTACTGTCACATTTTTTGAAACTAATTTATTGATACAATGCAATTTAAATCTTAGTGCAAGGCAATTAAGAATGTAGATTACTTATATAAGTTCAATTGTTGGTTGGGTCTAAAATTTACCTGTGTCTTGGGGCCAATAGACATTGGCCATATTTACCCTTTAGTAGCTTTAAAGTATATCCTGGCTTCAATTAAAGGGTATGTAGTAAAAAAAGGGTTGAATTTAACTTAACTAATAAATGAATGACGATTCTCCCTATTATACCTAACAGCTCCTCAAACTATTTCACAATAATGCTCCTAACTGACCTAACTGTTGATGTTTGTTTCAAAATTAGAACATATCTACTCGTATTCTATTTAATAAATTCTCCGCCACTGCATAATGTTAATCAATTCTTATAAGTACGGTAGCTTATCTTTTGACTGATAAGACTGCTATGGTTAGCACAAGAGTGACGCGACAGTATCTCGCGCGCGAGATAGACAACCTACCCTCTTTTTAATTGATACAATCAGAAAAGCACGTATAGACTATCTCGCGCGCGAGATACTGTCCCGTCACTCTTGTGCTAACCGTGCAGGTTCGCTAAAATACCAGTGTCTCAAATAACAATACTTCACTGTGACACAATTTACGCCTGATTAAGAAGATGATAGTGATAGTGTAACCCTGTTTAAACTTTAGGTTATAGTATAGGTGTTGGTAGCATGGACGCAGCTTAGTACCAGTGCCTCAAGTTGTACTTACACTGTGGCAAAACTTTGGACTGATCAGGCAGCGCAGTCACACTGATGTGTTCAGTGATAGTAGACCCCTGCTCACGTAACTTTAAGTCGTCCACGTCTCTGATGGAGACGGAGAATGGTATGCCTCTTTCGTGTAGCATGGCGGCCACTTGGGCCACCCGCTGTTTGTCAACGAAGAAGTCCATCGTGCTTTTCGCCTCCTTCCATATGTTAATCGCTAAAAAATACGGGATACGTTTAATACGATGGTGTGATAGACGTATCTCTATAGTTTATAGATGCGGACCAAAAAGCTTTAAAACCTGCCTCTGTTTCGTTACACATCTGCTGCAAAGCTTCATCATACTAATCGGTAACGATCCAAAAACTTGTAATCCATTTCCTATCATAGCAAATTCTTAAGCTTTATTGGGTTAGGTACTTATTTCGATAAGGGTTTTTTGTACCTTTAATGTTAATAATTATAACACTTAATTAAACCCATTAGTGGCTACCATAATTCAATTAGTTAATGACTTAGAAGTTAGTCTAGTACTAGGAGAGAACAGGTTAAAGACAATATTGAGTCATCTAAATATATAAAAGAAGAAACTGACTGACTGACTGACTGACTGACTGACTGACATATCAACGCACAGCCCAAACCGCTGGTTCTAGAGATCCCAAATTTGGCACGTAGGTTCCTTATAAGGTCTAGGGGTGCACTAAGAAAGGATTTTTCAAAATTCACCCCCTAAGGGGGTAAAATGGGGGTCCAAAGTTTGTATGGCGAAGCAAGATTTGTTAGACTATTTTATTCGAAACTTCACAGGAGTATTCCTAACGAGAAATTAGTCAAAACGTCTTTCAGGTTTTTTGAAAATTCAACCCCTAAAATGGGAAAATGTGGTACATACAAACATACCAGTCTAACTGAGAACCATCTTTTTGAGTACTTATAGTACGCGGGCGAAGCCGCGGGAAAAAGCTAGTATAATATATTATTAGTATCAATAATCCCAGAATTTCCTAATCGCTTTAAGCTATTAACTCTTTGTAATTCAATAAATAAATAATAATATAATATTGATTGTTTGTTCTCGCTATTTTATTGCGATAATAGTTTTCTAATTAATTTTATTTAAGTTTAAACAGTACGTTTAGAAGTAAAGTTTACGAAGATGTGTTCGATATGGTACGAGTAACTACCAGAATCGTAAGTCACAAATCTAACGCCATCTCTATCAAAATGCATTAGTAACGTATGGTATCCTTACTTTGTTGATAATGTGGGGAAACATGACAATAGTAATCATAGGACTAAAGCTAACCTCCGCGTGTATCAAGGGATCTCACGAAAGTTTTTTGACCTTCATCGGTGAACTTCACTTCCCATACTTGTGGCGATGGAGGCGCCACTTTGAACTTCAACTTTAAAGCTATTTTTATAATTAAGATTTTTTATGTCACTTATAATTTTGAACCTGAAATATCAATGTTTTTATTAATATTTCATTATATTGTTTTCGATAAAGACATGTTGTTGGAGTGACTTTTGAGTGTTTACTTATGACAGGTTTAAAAAAAGTTTCTAGTGGTTAAGATGTGTCAATTAGACTTTTCATGACTCGGAGGTTTATTAAGTAGGTAGATATTATAATGAAAAATATTCAGATAGAGTTTGTCGGGAAAGATAAGACAAGTGTCGTGGTATAATTTGTAATGGCCGTTGTAGCAGAAAAAATGCGGCTTTTCGTGACCAAAAGTTTTCCTTCGGCTTGATTATTCCTTAGGACCCAAGGATGAATTTGAGAAATGGAACTACCTACCAAGATTTTTGATGTAATTTTTTAGGGGGGGGGGGGGGGGGCGAGGAGGCTCTCTACTACATCAAATAATCATGCCATGGGAAATCTTCGGTTCACGAAAAGCCGTATTTGACCTTTTTATGTCGTGTGGAAACGCAATTATTGGACCTCATACATTATACGATACGTTTCTTTCCGGACAAACTCTACAGCTTTATTATACCTTTTTACCGTAGTCAACTAGGAACCCTTATAGTTTCGCCATGTCTGCCCGTCCGTCCGTCCGTCCGCGGATAATCTCAGTGACCGTTAGCACTACAAAGCTAAAATTTGGTACTAATATGTATATCAATCACGCCGACAAAGTGGTAAAATAAAAAGTGGAAAAAAATGTTTTATTAGGGTATACCCTATACGTAAAGTGGGGAGTGATTTTTTTTTTTCATTTTAACCCTAACGTGTGATATATTGTTGGATAGGTATTTAAAAATGAATACGGGTTTACTAAAATCATTTTTTGATAATGTAAATATTTTCGGAAATAATCGCTCCAGAAGTAAAAAAAAATGTGTCCCCCCCCTCTAACTTTTGAACCATATGTTTTAAAAATATGAAAAAAATCTCAAAAGTAGAACTTTATAAAAACTTTCTAGGAAAATTATAGGTTGAATAGTTTTTGAAAAAAAAATACAAAATAATTTCTGAAATAAGTTTGTAATTTAACCGTATAAGCAGGTGTTTATTGTACCTGTAATTTCTACAAAATTACAATGAAATGACGTGCTTTCAAATAAAGTAAAAACGGTGAAAATCGGTTCACGCAATAAAGAATTATCCCATAAAAATCATCTTCCATACGTTAAGCTCGCGTGCAATAGTTTACTTAGTTTGCCGATAGATGTCGCTGTACGTGGAACGCTCATATCATATCCTACATAGCGGTGTTATTTTAACTCTAAAGTGGGGACACTTACTGTGACGGACGGAAAACTAAGGAACCCTACACTGAGCGTGGCCCGACACGCTCTTGGCCGGTTTTATAATGTATTTATTTAGAAACTGTTGATATCATTGCCATGTCTATGTTGTAATTCACTCAACGGCCTCCCGGCCCAGTCGGTGCCCTGCCCTGCCTACGAAGCAGGAGGTCCCGGGTTCGAATCCTGGTCAGGGCATTTATTTGTGTGTTTATCACAGATATTTGTTCCTGAGTTATGGGTGTTTTCTATGTATTTAAGTATTTATTCATATTTATCTATTATATCGTCATCTAGTACCCATAACACAAGCCTTATTGAGCTTACTGTGGGCCTAGGTCGATTTGTGTAAGATTGTCCTATAATATTTATTATTATTATTATTTGTATGTCTTTCCCGACCACGGAACAATTGTGTTCCGGACCTTTGGGAGGCATATGCGGAGCCGAAGCCAACGCGCACTAAGCGGATGCTGCCCCTACCCGTGTCATGGGACGCACGCAGGGACAGCACCCGCCATGGTGTAAAGACTATTGAGAGTTAATGAAGTCTAAAATGTACTAGGCTATTGGGTGAAAAGTATGGACTAACTACTGGGCTATTGGATGAAGAACCGGACGCCTGCCTAATAAAACGGTATTCAATTTTATTTCCGGCAGACGGTGACTCGCCCGCCGCAAGATGGGCCCCCGTAAAAAGCGACATCAATGATGGCTCAAGGGCAACACCGGTGCGTGGGCTGTGAGGTTGTCGAGAGGTGAGTCTGCGGTAGCCAGATCCCGGTAATCCGTTCAGCAGGCCGCCGGCGTTATGACATTTTACACTTCCAACCTGGAGCATAGGTCCCACTCTTGTGACTCCACTCTGGCCGGCCAGTTAAGGCAAGCACAGAGGCGAGGGCCAAATGGAAAGGGCCCTCTGGAATAGGGGTCCGCGGTGTCGCCACTCACCGTCAGCTCGCCACATGCTGCCCCCGCGGGTTTAGTATTATTATTATTATTATTTCTTCCCTCCTTTGCCTGAAAATATTTTGTTCAAATCAAAAGGTGCAAAATGTCCACAACTTTTTACAACAATTTTTACTAGCTTATTTATTTAGAACAACTGAAAATATTTCTAATTTATATATAAAATATGTACAGAAATTCAATAATTTTATCACCTTTAGTGCCCGAAGAGATCATCTAGGTACTTATCGCGTTTCCACTCTCATCGTAATCATCCACAAAATTCATTAACGCCACGACAGCATTCAGAATTTCTTTCCCAGTCTCTTCTATTTCTATTTCCGGTAATCTGAACCTGTGCTTCTTGCTCCGTAGTTCTAGAAGGTAACAGAAGGGGATCTTGGCTTCCCCGTAGCTCCAATCGCAGCTGGTGCCGGCGGCCCCGCGCATGACGTCACGAGAAATACCTACTTTATAAATGTTGCCAGTTGCCGCATTGATCGCCTGTGAACATGGATTTTTTTGTGCATGCTAGATTTGTATGTTTAATCATTATTTTACCAGATTTTGGTTATACAAACTAATAGCGTGAAAAAAAAAGGAAATTTTAATACCTACACCGTTAACATTGACTGTGCCCGAATATAAGGCAAGATCAGGAGCATAAGAAAGAATATGAGTAGGAAGGCATTTACAATCTGTCCTTGTCAGTGATTCACTCACTGTCCATTCAATTCTCACTCTCTTTCGCTTTTTTCCTCACTGCTCTGGTCTTATTAGCTAATAAACGGCGTAAAAGGAAACTAAGAGAGTTTGGCAAGACACACATCAACGTAATCGCGTTTTAGTGGATCTAGGTAGGAACTTAACAAATACTAGCTGCTGAAGGTAAACGTGTTTGCAAGTCATATAGCTAAGTAGTTTAAAGACTGTATCAAATACCTTGGACATAACAGTGGCACCTTCTAAAAGACGCACGTAATCGGGACAGAGCTCATCTCGATAAGCAAATGGAAATAATATCACTTCTCCAAAACTGTGTAATGTGATGTATACTTTAAAATCCATCCCAGATGATTTTAACATATCCTGAAATGAAAGATCAAATACAAATAGAAGATCAAGTACGTACGAAAAAAGGTTATGGATAATTTACCTTATTGATGAAGAGTTTAGTTTATTCACCAGTGTTTCATGCTTTGTCTCTTTCTGCAGGTAATTCTATTGAAAGTAGCAAAGTAACTTTGAATTCGCCTGAAAGTAGCTTTTAAGCCACTCGTAAGAGAGTCGCTTGCAGGAAGAGACGGCAATTTCAACGTGACGTCATTAAATAGCCATATTTCGCGCTTCACTGGTTTTGATCTTTTTGGATACTTTCTTGGTATTGGTTGGCACTCGGGCCACTTGTTTTAGAGTATCCTCGAATATTTGTGTTAGGTATCAAGTACAGACACGAATGCAGATTGTTGAGCCACTTGCAATTGTTCGTAATTTAGCCGTGTTATGAATGACCGTGACCGACTAGCTACCAACTGTCAGTTACATCGGTCATTTATTACACGGCTAAATTACGAACAATTGCAAGTGGCTCAACAATCTGCATTCGTGTCTGTACTTGATACCTAACACAAATATTCGAGGATACTCTAAAACAAGTGGCCCGAGTTCCAACCTAAGTAACGCTTGTGCTAAAATATTTAGTGACAAGTTCATCAATGTGTGATGCTAATGGTTTTACTTGGCTACACTAGCGTCTTACAAATAGAAAGACTGACTATTGTTTACCTGACTACTGAAGTTTTGTTTATTATTATTTTGGTGTGCAATGAAGAATATTGCATTATAATTGTATACATATTAGGTATATATGTATACAAGTATTGTGACATAGAGAAGCACGTGACCTATCACTATCAGACATTATCGCTACTCAAATAAGCGAGAAATTGCAACATTAAATTATTAAATGCGTAATATAAAACAGGTGCAGCGTTCGGCGGACAAATCCTGTTTGTCGTATAATCTCCGCGCCGTCCGGAGCCGACACGAACTGGAATCTGACGCTTAATTTTGTCCATTTTACCAATATAATGCATACACTGCATATTACCTACTTAAATACAATACTACTAGATAATTGATCTTTATCATAACATTTACTCGACCAGGCTATAAGTATCTTAAGATTTAATGGGATATAAAAATGAATATTGATGGAAAGAGCTTCAAATCATTGTTCTTTCTAGGGTTTGTTCCGGTTTTGTGCTTCTATAAATTCTATAAATAGGGTCCGCTAATAGCAATTATTTTTCTCACTTGAAAACGAGCGTACGAAATGTAAGTATACAATCTATTTATATTTTGGTTCGAGTCTCTCGATTATCATAACTAATATTCTTATCCTCCGCATGCAAGGAAACATCTTCTGGTAAAAGTATAAGAAGATACGATATGAGCTAAAATAACAGTAAGTACCTAAACTTTTTGTTTTGTAGTGTTATGTAAACTTACTCTGACAGCTCTGGACTCCGGTTCAGAAAACGCGTAAGGACCGCGGTAGAACGGACTCTTAGGCTCGTCCGACGAGCCCTTTCCGCCCCATCCAACACTGAAAAATATCAAAAACGTTAACAAAAACTGTAGACCCAAAACTAAAACATTTGTGTGTTGGCTAGATATAGTGAATTGAATTACGATACTCAGCACTGTAAACAAAACAGCGTCAGTAGGCGTCTCCAACTAACAAGTACATAACGTCGGGTCTATGATATCTATTTCAGTTTTTTAAAAGTTGTTAGGCTTTCCTCATGGTTTCGGGAATACGTTGTACGTAGCGCACGGATCAATCGGTGTGTACGGCTAATAACTTTAGGCCACTTGTACAGAGTTACAAGTATGTCAGTAAGTCAGTTGATTTGTCTCCAACCGTATGGTGGTATGGCGCATGACTACAGCATAGTCCGTAAGGAACTGCAACGGTGGATCTGTGTTACGGCACGGTAAACCCAGCAACCGTTGTGAGTAAGATTGACGCTCTCCGGGAGCGCACGGATCAATTGGTGTGTAGGTACCTAGCTAACGATTTGGGCCGCTAAGTATGGAATTACGTCAATAGTCAGTGATTTTGTCACAAAGCTAAAAAGGGTGCCCGATATAGAGAATATCAGGCTCAGGCTTTTATAGGGGATCGTGGAGGCCGTCTTCGGCCTACGGGCACGAGTAATAGTTTGTCGAGTGAGCAACCGTGCGAGTTCTTGGGATCAGTTTCCATAGCACCCACAGGAGCCACTGACCCCTGGTAAAATATTGAGACTAACACTATGACGATGATGATAGTGACGGATTCCCAGTGAAGGTTATTAAAAGTAAAGTAACTCATGTGACGGTGTGATTTTTTACCTGAAATTCCTGTTAAGATCAACGCCTAAGCATTCGTTGTCGACCCACGCTTTGTTTTTGCGCCACATTCGGAAGTTTGTGTGAGAATATTCGTATCCGTCTGGATTCATTACTGGGAGGAAATACCTAAAAAAACGTTATCAGTCAGACAAAAAAAGACCAATAGTTTAAAGGTGTAATAACACGCATAGAAATTCATCACTTCTATATTAGTACCGCTCTTGCCCCTAACAATTTTACGAAATCTGGTCCCATCCGGAAGAAAGCATGAAACTTTGCATGCACTAATTTATTTATTTATAGATTAAGCGCTTGCGCAGAGAAACTAACCCAAACTGAGCAAAACAAGTAGTAAACGGTTGTAAGATTTCTTTACGATGTCCGAAGTTCGAATATTACTGGCATGCGAACATCATTTTATAATATTCTAACTATACTATGAGTGCTAAGCGACGTTGTTCATACTTAGGTAAATAAATTTATACTTTCATACACAGAAAATATAAATCCAGAACAAAACTAAATATTGCGATCAATAAGACCGCAATTTGTACTTTTACTATTTAGCTGTGGAGAAAAGTCCCGTAGAATGAGTTCCCATATAAATCACGAGACTTTCACTTGTATTTACTGTGTTTCTTTATTCTAAGGTGCGCAATAAAGAGCATTTTGTTATGTTACTCACCAGTCCTTGTTCTGCATGCTAATAGGCAGCTTATTGAAGTTGTTAACTATGTAGTTGATGATGTACGTGTTGACTGCGGGCGCGATCCACTCCCGCGCATGTATCCCGGCGTCGATCCATACGTTGGCGTTCCCGGCGTTACTGTTTGACACCTTCAGAACCTGTCACGGCTTATGTTATATAATACTTCTTAGTTGAATAAGAAAATAATTTTAAACAAAAAAGAAGCGACTTCACTTAGCTTATACCTTTCCAAAAGCAAATGCTCGAGCTGCTGTAGAAAATACTCAAATCAGATCCTGACCTGATCCTGTACAATGGGACCAACTGTGAAGTATACTCTGTGAGCTTTTTATTCCATAGTCAACAGCAGTAGTCGCTAAGCGGGTGAGGAGTTCAAAACGATTTTAGTACGATTTTGTTATAAGAATTACATACATTACATATACAATATTTTAAAGCCAACTCTACTTTTTTTTGCAAAAGTCATGCAGTTTTAGATCATTGAGATGATTCTAGCAAACCCAAACACAATGAGCTTCCATTGTTTTATCACAGAGTTCTCATGACCACCTTCGGTATCCATCATCAGACCAGCTGAGTGGTATCAAAATATTATTATTGTCATACAAGTTAGTAGCTTCATCGAACATTAGGAACTGGTTCAAATCCGACTTGCAAGATTGTACCTAAAAGACAAACTAACTGACAAACACTAATAGAACTAGAGCCCACGACACTGAACCTAGTTCGATAAGTCTCCTAGATAAAATATATACAATTAGTCACGTCTTTAATGGGGGAACACGAAATGCCAGCAAAAAAGTGACGACGTATTTTTTGACGTGATAACGTCTTTAAAATCGTTTTAGTCGGGTGACATGTTCAGAAACTTGTGTCACACCAAAACCTCACGAGCGCGATCGCAGGTATAACGAGAGAGAGACGGACCGATCTCCCGTCTCATCTCGAGCGCTGCCAGTCATTCCGTGAAACTTGTCACGCGGAATCCTCACGAGCGGTTAGACGTTATCACGTAAACATCTCGATCGTAAACCTACTTTACAAACAACCAATTTTTTTTATTAAAATCCGGTTTCTAGTATGATAAGTCTCCTATATTTCCTTTGTTCCTCGATGCAGGGGAGGGGTAGGGCTACACAATAATCCGATGCTGCAAGCCCCCGTGCGTGGCCTTGTCAGTGGCAGCAGCATCAAAAGATTGTAGATGTATGCCAAAACAAAGCGCCTAATCGTTTAAAAAACGTGACTAATTAAGTAATTATATAAATCTCATCTAGAAGACTTATCGAACTAGGTGCAGTGTCGTGGGCTCTTATACTATAAGCTTGTAATAATAAGAACTTATGAAGATCATCTTGGACATCTCACCCGCTAAGCTACTTCTGGCTGCATCAAAAGGGTAAATACCTTAAGATCCCGATTTTCAAGCGAAGAGCCGATGACACCAGTAGTACAAAGAGAAGGAAAGTTGTTTTGCATTTCATCCAGAAAATTATGTATTGTGTGTAGACGGTGATAGTCGTGCCAATCGAGTTGCGAGAATTTTACAGGCTCTATAAAAAAAAGAGATATTTATTCGTCAATTTAGGCACATTACAATGCACTTATTACTCGTATCGACAATAGTGTATTAATCATCGAACCTTTTTGTAATACTTCCGATGGCTCGTCTTTGTCCCAGTCCATAAACCGAGATTTGATTACCTTTGGATTTTGTGTAAGAATTCCACGGAGAATAGGACTCTGATAATCACTGGTATTTTCTGATGCTTCTTCGTATGTTGAATTTGAATCGTGTGATTGGGCACAAAACTCGTCAGTAGCAGGTTTATTTTCTTTATCTAGATTTTTATAGTAAAAATCCATGTAACGAGATTTAACTTGAGGTTTTTTGTTCACGCCTTCTCCATGTTCATAGGAATGTGTTGATTCTTTCTCACCCTCATCCTCAGATGATTCTTTCTTCCCATCTTGGCTATTATGGCAAAAATGCATGGAAACAGATTGTACGGAAGGTTTTTCTTTCAAACCTTTTTCTTCATAATGTTCATCATCTGGTAACTGGGTTAGCGAATACTGCTGATTTAGAATTAAGTGGCATAGTCTTGATCGCCTGTCTAGTTGGTCACAGTACAGATTAGGTTCATGGGTATCAGTCATGACGTAATCATTTTCGTATTCATCACTATCGTTACCCTGGTCCCTCTTATAGGTATAAATAGGAATAGTATTAATATTTTCTTTATAAAATGGGCGTGTTGAATCAGTTCTGGTTCTTCTTTCGTCTAGTGGTTGTGCCTTGTTTTTCAGATAATCCAAATAACGTGATTTTGCTTTATTTGGTTTTCGTTTCACAGTTGTCTTTTGGATGAGATTCTGATCTTCATTGATGGATATTCGTATTGGTGCTGCATCGTATACTGGCCAGTTCTGTTTTTCTACATTTAAGTTGGCAAATTGTGAGCAATAATCGCAAGTTGAAAGTTGTGCCTCTTCGTTTAGTTTATCGTAGTAAAAATCCATATATCGAGATTTCACAGGCATCCTTTCTTGGTCTTCATAAGAGAATTTCTCAGTATTGTAGTGGTATATATTTGGTCGATTGTCTAATACAAGTAAATTCTTACGGTTTCGGTTGATGGTGGGTGGTGTGTGAATATAGGGACGTTCATTTCTTCTAAACAGAGAAATTACTTCGGTGTCCTTGTTAAAGTATTCATCCTGGTTCTGCATTTTGTACCTTTATTGTCTGATATAATGTTATTGATGGATATTTTTTAATAATTGCTTACGGAAGACTTAAACATATCAGTATTTTATGCAGGAATGTGAACCTAACCATTTACATTATAATTTAAAACAAATCAAGAAGGTGAATTGCTTCATGTTGAGTTATTATGTATTTTTTATTGTTTTGTTTTCATGGTTTTATGTAGTCGTAAAAGGGGGGTGAGTGATATTATCCATCGCGAGTTTCAAACTATATGTTTCGTGTTTTCAATGCAGATATGTTATTCGCTGTTTGATCACATTTGATGTAAATATGGATGAATGACATTGACAATATGTTATTGTCAATGCCTGAACATTTGAGGAATATTTTTCATGTATTTTCTTGTGGAATTTGTTGATGGCAACTACCGTCGTGTAAGAACTCATTGCTTTGATAAATACAATTTATTTATTTTTATTATACTCTACTGTTCATAATTTATATATTTTAATTTATAATAAATCTTACAAATATATTTTACTTCATTTTATTTGCTCAGTATTATATTTTGGTACTCTTTGCTTTGATATTGTAATAAAAAAACATGTAAAGATTTGGTTTCTCTAATCTGATTGAAGCCTTATCTGCATAAAACATTGTAGATATATGATCTTTCTGTTTAAACGACGGGTTTGTGTTTACGCCAAGAATGCTACTAAGTTGGCAGTTAGGCTCTCGACTATGCAGCGCGACAAGCTATAAGCGCCTAATGAAAAACAAAGCAGGGGTTTGCCACCCCTGACCCCACGCATCAACGTCTAACAACATATTACAGTTAAATTAAGGAATTATGAGCTTTAGCACTTGGAAATAAGAGTGAAGCAAGCTGTTTGCTTGATTTGTAATTTGCGCATTCTTAGTGTAAATTTTGTTTTATGATGCTTCGATTTAGGATAGATACTTCACGCGAAATAGGCACACTGGATGTCGACTTGCGGAAAAACGCCCAGGATAACTAGGATAGATACTTTAAATAGCTTGCAGGAGTTGTCCAACAGGGTCCAGATTTAACCGTTTTCAGCTCACAGTTAAAGCTTATTCAGGATTCTTAAATATAGTGAAAATTTTAAAACGTGTTAGCACTCATATAGCAATAATTATATCCGTTACCTTTAATCATAGTATGTAATGGTAAATTGTACATCAATATACGAACAGGCGACTTCAAAAGATTTCATTTTTTAATATAAGTACATACATTTAGATATACCAGCGAATACTGCGTCTCATTACCTTATTGAACATAAATTTATTCTAATCAATCCGTTATTATATCGTGTTTTTTTCTTTCTGCAAGGTGATAATATTAAAAAAAAACAACGGGGTGCACTCCGGGAGTGCCGGCAGAAGTGAAAACTTGAATATTAACGTTGTATGTACATTTTTGATATTTTGGAATGGTTAGGGAATAATTTTGCACGAATTGCTTTAATTATCAGTATTAACATTAGCATAACAGTAGAATAACTAGTTATTAACTATCTCACCTGCAGACAAACTGTTGAAACAGTTATGCAGTGCACTGTATAATTTAATGTATACTTTTCGAATAATAAAGCAATCTATCTATCTATCTATATAAAAGTACTATCATTTATATGGTAAAATACAATATTCATTTATTGCGCTATCGTACACAAACATGACAATTTATATTACATTAAAATTTTAACACTTCAGAACTATTACGATTATTTATTCGATCAGGTCACGTGTCCGTTTACGAATTTTTAATCTGACGAATCGGTCGGTCACGTGACCTGTCGCGAGTAACATTTTTTCCCCATCATAAAAAGTGCACAGCGCCGCTAAAGAAGTTATCTCTTCAAAAATAGCGTAAGTATTAACTAAATTCGTTTGAAAGTAAATACTGTACAATTTTTCTAACAACCAATATTTGACGGCTGTCATCCATATACATATTTTGCGTTTTAGGTTATAAATTGTATGGAAATGACAGCCGTCAAATATTGGTTGTAAGAAAAATTGTACAGTAGTGGTAGCTACTAAAGTACTTTCATAAGAATCACTAGCAGAAAGGACGGCAATTTCAACTTGACGACATGACGACATTAAATAGCAACATATTCTCAATTTTTCTTTCTATACCTGCCGGCTCAAATGCATTAAATGCCAACCAATTTTCGTAAATCTTGTCGGAGACGCAAAATTCAGATTTAGCCAATTATCTAATGGGCAAGTTATGAGCTTGTGCTATAAATCTAAGAAGTTACACGCGGGGTAGCCTCAATTAAAAAGACAAAGTGTAAGACGGGCGAGGGGAACGGCGCTGGTTAGCGGGTAACGAGGGTGTTGCGTTACCAAGATGTCTCGATAACGCTAGTTGACACAGACTCTAGTGAAAAATGGTATATAAAATATAACGGTTACACTCACGTCACCTTAGTCACTTCGCGCGACATGTTTCGGAGAGCTTAAACTGGCTAAAGTGACTAAACGCGCGAAGTGACTAAAGTGACGTGAGTGTAACCGTTATATTTTATAGTGTTAGTATGTCTCACGAAAGTTTAAATTTAAAAATGGTATGTCAATTTGACTCCGCGAGAAAGGGCATATAAGTGCCGTACATTTTATAGGACTTGTGCCTTTCTACACTAAGCCAGTTTGACGCAAACCCCTTTTCACTAGGCCCACATTATCTTTAGTTTGAGATTGACAGATGATTTATACACATCTGAATGTCTACCTTGTCGACATAGTCACAAAGACGATATTATAATTAATAATTAATATGACATTACTTGGTGACGTGTTTTGAATATTGACTTAATTATTTTTGCTTTTTTAAGAAAATCTGTCAAGTTCAAATTAAACAGCTTTAAAATACTCAAGTATGCCTCTTGATTATGTTTTAATTTATAATTATTTTACATGTTTTTTTAAAGTGGGGCATTCCACTCATACAATAGTATGTTATTCAATCAAATACAAACACTGAAAACATTGAAACAATAATCAACCCAGCAGGATTTGAACCTCGCATCGATACGCCTTACCGGGGCTCGATCGCTTTACCAATTAAGCTATAAAGCTATAAAGTCGATGTAAAAATAAATGCAAAAAGATGATTGAAGGCATTGAGAATTTCGTCAACTCAGTAACTGAACCCATAGCTTAATTGGTAAAGCGATCGAGCCCCGGTAAGGCGTATCGATGCGAGGTTCAAATCCTGCTGGGTTGATTATTTTTTCAATGTTTTCAGTGTTTGTATTTGATTGAATAACATACTATTGTATGAGTGGAATGCCCCACTTTAAAAAAACATGTAAAATAATTATGAGTTGATAGCAGCGCCATCTATTATTTCCGTTGTGACACTTGTAAAAGGGTCGGCGGGAAGGGTAACTAACTCCAGTAGTTAGCACCTAGATGTCGCTTACGGCTGCTATAAAGTCGATGTAAAAATAAATGCAAAAAGATGATTGAAGGCATTGAGAATTTCGTCAACTCAGTAACTGAACCCATAGCTTAATTGCTAAAGCGATCGAGCCCCGGTTAGGCGTATCGATGCGAGGTTCAAATCCTGCTGGGTTGATTATTTTTTCAATGTTTTCAGTGTTTGTATTTGATTGAATAACATACTATGTTTTAATTTGTTCGAAGATCAAGAATTTCCAACAGCTATACATAAGTGACTACACTTGTTATGGGTGTAGTAATACAAAACTAGTTACCTACTTAAACTCATGAAGTGCTATGTTGTTTCTGACTTTCTGAGAAGCTATTTTAGTATTTCGATCCTAATAAAAAGAATAATGATATTTTTATCTACAAAATAAGCGTTCGCGGCGCTTATGAACATGTATAAGTAGGTAGTTTTGCAAAGGTTTTGGAGTTCATGTTCAGATCATTTTGAGTTGAAATTTTTCGATTGGGATCCAAGGGATTGGGTCCCACAGATTGTAAGCCGTCACGGTAGACCTCGTCGGAGATGGCGGGACGAGCTTGACGCCTTTGACAGAGACTGGTGGGAGAGTGGAGAAATAAGAGGGAGGCCTTTGCCCAGCAGTGGCACAATATTGGCTCATAATGAATGAATGATGAATGGGATCCAAGCAAGGTTACTTTAAATGAATTACAAGTAGAATTACAAGTAGATTATCGGGTTTTCGCTTTAGCACAGCGGTGAGCACGATTATAAAGTACCCGAACTAAAGTCACGTCTTTCTCGAAGCCAATGGTAGCCCTGTTTTATTAGGGGCCCATAGCGAGGCGCGAAGGCGTTTACTGAATCTATCTGATTATATCTAATTGTACGACTATGAGACTTCTAGTCCGTCTTTACTGTTACAAACTGTGAAAGATTTAATCATTATTCAGCGTGCGTGCAGCACAAACAAAACTTCAAAAGCTTCAAGGTCGGGTTAAGACTTCAAGGTTGCAGAATGGTGCCAGACCCCCAAACGCACACGATCCCTTTAGATTATATCTATCTCTCCTTTTAAATAAAAAAAATATTAATAAATAAGAAACACTTTGATTATGCCGCCTCTTTTGATATTAGATTAACAATATTTTTTATAAGTCTAGTAACCCACGACATTGACATTTGTGCGCAACGTCATTTTATTATATTTTTATCAAAAATCATGATATAAAACTTATAAAAAATTGAAAAAAACCTAAAACTGTACACAAAACACATGTTATATCAAAATTAAAGCTAAAAGTACTTCAAAGTGGCCAAAAGATGTGGAATATATCAAGTATGGGAGGTAAAAACTGCGAAAGATGGGCAAAAGATGTTTTTAAAAAACTTGAAAGACAAAGGTGGTCAGTATGATTTTATATTACGTATCTAAAACCGGCACAGTTGTTATTGTGTCATATTCGTATATGTAATTTAACATAACACGTTGCATAATCACTCCCGTATTTAATATTTACAATCTATACAAACAGGTAAGTATAGGTCTCGTGGGTTTGAAATTTTACCAATAATGACCTAGCTTCTATAATAAAGAATTGACTCAGAAAAATATCATCCTTGATAATAATAACGATAAATAAATAAAAAAGATTAAAAGTAGAAATTAAGAAAATTTACCAATAAAGTCTTTTGCATGTACCTAACTCCAAATTCTAATTGTTCTAAGAATATCATGTTTTCTTTCTTATGTAATTGTTTTCGGAGCAAAGGAATTCTGTATTACTTATAAGTAAAGTAATGTAGTACCTATACCTTCTTGTATTATTAAATGCTGTTTGTTTCCCTAAATATTTATTTTTTTGTCTTAGGTACAAAATATACAAATATTATTTATTGCACACCTCAATAAAATAGAACAGTACAGTACACAGATTTAGAGTAGAGGCAGTCAACAGGCGGTCTTATCGATAGAGAGCGATCTCTTCCAGACAACATTGGGACATAAATCATCATTATTATTAGATTCATAAATCATCTATATTTTTGATAAGTAGAATTCTATATGAAAAGGTAGGTAGCATTTTTTTTTATCTACACTCACGTTGTAAGTCCTCTAAAACGTGTTCAAAAACGGTAGGCAATGGCTAGCATTACCAAAACCGATTTTACTATGATAAGCTTTTTATCTGTGGCAGTAACGTAATTTTAACTTTACATGCTCATATATTGATACGTTATGAGTTTCAAATTCCGAACATCGAATTTGATAACATAATGTATTTACATTCGTGTGCTCCTTCCTGACCAACGGCACGCGCCCGCGCGGCCGCACAATCAAGTTGGCCATGGCGGTGCAATGGCGGTCATTCTAAGGTTTCCGAACACTTCATTTTGGATACATAATATGAGTGTAGATAAAGCAGTGTATGCAACTGTACGTAATTAGGCCTTATTACGTAACATTTTACATAAACTACTATTATACCACGACGGTGGCAAACAAGCATACGGCCCCTGATGGTAAGCAGTTACCCTAGCCTATGGACGCTTGCAACCCCAGAGGATACCACGCACCTTCTATTGCTCGATTACAATATTGAATACGTGCAGCCTTCAACGTAAGCGTCATCCAGCAAATGGTACCTTTTCCAAAACTGTTTCGCATTTCTGGACGAGTTTAGTGCAAGATCCCACTTTGTCGGTACACACGGAGATTTCAAGTACAAGGCTGCCGACGGTCCAAGGTCACCCTGACGTTGGTTGGTGCTTCATACAATTTTGCTGGAAACAACTGTCTACGCGGTCCGCCCAGAGCAAGGTCGCTGTCGGAGGGGCTTGTTGGCGACCGTCTCGCAGACGCTTAATATATAGAGTACATTGAGTAGTTTTAGGAAGTACCTATATTATAATATAACTTCATATCGACATAGTGGGACCTTTTTCCCTGCACTGGCACATTTAAGATTAATGTTTATTCACCTCTTACCAGATATCTCAACAATCAATTCTTTTTTTCTGTGAACCTATTGACTTTCTCGTAGGAAGTGACACACACCTTCTCTTTCACTTCTCTGATATAAATGTCTCTCTACAAAATGTTTAAAAAGAAACTATCGTGTCATAATTATCAGGGGCCAGTTTCTCAAAAGCTTGTAGCTTGTGAAAGAAGCTACCCGTCCCTTTCTACTAACAGTTGTTAAATAGTGAAATAGTCTTCAGCCAGTATTAAAAGTTACAATATCTTGAGAACCAGTAGGTGCCCAATCATTGCCTCTCCTATTTTGTATTGTTATCATCAATCATCTTCTCTCTCCTACCATACCATATTAGATACTAGTTAGCCAAGCTAATAAAACTGTCATTGTCACAGCCATAAACATTATCCGGGAGAATGACGGCAGCATGGAGCTGATGGTAAACGGAAACCGTAAGGTCCAGCTAGAGAAGCTCTTGGAATCAAGAAGTATAACCTACGTGGTGACCAATGAGCGAACGCCCCCGCCCTACTACCCGTCGACACCCAGGCCTAGTTTCCAACGCAACAGTCGTAAAATAAGACCCGTATCGCCATACAGCAGAATTTCGTATGATTCAAGCAATTTGAACAGTAATGTGACATTTTATTTCTATTTCTATTGTCGTTACTAGCCATTTTTGTTCTAGATGCAATATAGTGGCAGTTGTAGCAGTAAAAATACGGCTTTTCGTGAACGAGAGATTTCCTTCGGCGGGATTATTCTTTAGGACCCAAGGATGGATTTGAGAAGTGGAGTCACCGAGATGTTTGATGTAATTTTTTAGGGGGGAGGGGGAGGTTCTCAACTATATCTTGATATATACATCTGTTAACCTACGAGGCCAAGTTTGGTATCGTTTTCGTATAAATCGGGGATGCCAAATTTTTATGATATAATTTAGACACCATTCAAAGCTTAACATGTTAAATTAAAAAAATAACTTATTTTGAAATTCCCTATTTCACAAGGAAAAAACCCATAACTTATAAACAATTATGAATCTTGAAAATATTAAAGATGCTTTAGAGAGCCTATATCAAGATAAAGTTGAGAGCCTCCCCCCCCTTAAAAATATGCATCAAATATCTTGGTGGCTCCACTTCTCAAATCCATCCTTGGATCCTAAGGAATAATCAGGCCGAAGGAAATCCGCCGAAGGCCGAATATTGTTCACAAAAAGCCGTATTTGACCTTTTTATGGCGTGTACACACGCAACTAATAAGATGAATACCAAACACCAACCAAACCACCACATACCAAACGTATTTATAATAGGTATATTAAAAATATTTCTAGCGTAAATTACGCGAGTAACCCACTATAAATATTTTTACTATGTTAAAGTCTCACGAAAGTTTAATAGTATTTATAATAAACTAAACACGTCACTCATTATTTTGACAAAACACGGGCCTTAATACGGGACACGCTCGAAACGTCACGAAAATAATAAAAGTAAGTGCACGCGCTTAATTCCCGTGTTTTGTCAAAATAATAATTACGTCATTTGGGCAATGAGGTATCTTTTGTATCTATAGAATTATGGCTGGCTGAATAGTTGTTTGTTAACATTCTTTAAAATTCATATAAAATTGACGACCTGTAGTTGTTATTAGGCATATTTGTTTGAAACGAATGCAATAAATATTTACAATTACAATTTTGCAGAAATCCTATTAATACGCAAAAATACTAATATTGCAGTCTATATATAACTTAAAACATTCAAAATTCATACGTATGTATGTGAAGTGGGTCTCTATCGGTTCCCATAATTTTTTACTTCCGTTTTTTTCAGTCCATAACGTTTTCCATCATTTTTATTAGTCATATTGTCAATAGTCATAAAATTTAACAATCTAAATTGCTGGTCCGATTTTTGCAGGTCATCATTATTCTTAGTCATAAAATCTGTTACTCATAATATTCAAAGTCTAGATGGTATCTATTACATAATGTTGAAGGCAATAAACTTGCTTAATAATAATTGTTTTAAGTTATTTAATCGCAGATTATAATGATAACTAGGGGTGTATATTAGTTTCTACAAATTTTAAGTTCCGTTTTTTTATAGTCCATAACGTTAACCATCATAAGTTTTATTAGTCATATTGTCAATAGTTATATATATTTAAACAACACACATTACATTTCCGATAACTCATTGCGTCGAGGACACGATACTAGGTAATTTAAACAGAGGGCTTTTAATTGGTAGTTGACTTATTTCAATAAAATTCATGTCATGGCTTTTCATTTTGGGTTTTTTACTTAATTTTTAGGGTTCCGTAGCCAAATGGCAAAAAACGGAACCCTTATGGATTCGTCAATGCTGTCTGTCTGTCTGTCTGTCCGTCCGTATGTCACAGCCATTTTACTCGGAAACTATTCGACGTATCTGAATAAAATTTACACATACGGTGTATTCTGTATGCCGCTACTTAGTTATGTATTTAAATTTGAAAAAAAAAATATTTTAAGGGGGGGCGCTCCATACATGTAACTAAATTAAAAAAAAAAAGTTTTTTACCAAATATCAACATGTGACACATCAATCGATAGGTCTTTAAAAATAATATTGAGGTTTCATTGATCGTTTTGTGATTAAGTGAATATTTTTTGAAATAATCGCTTCGAAAGTCAGAAAAATTGTGTTCCCCCTCCTGTAACTTTTGAACCGTAAGTCCAAAAAATATGAAAAAATTTGAGGAGATGCGCCTTATTATATAATTTCTACAAAAATGGTTTTGAACATTATCGGTTTAGCCATTTTTGAGTTATCTCCAAAAACCTTTTCGTATTAGTTTGGTTCTTATTCCATTGAAGGTACGGAACCCTCCTATGCGTGGTCCGACACGCACTTGGCCGGTTTTTTTTACATGTAATAGTATTTATTCCGCATATAATTATTTTTCTTAGGGGTCGCAGTTCTAACCTAACCTAACCCACTTCTGGCAACAGTTCGATTTCATGGGGGACGCAGTTCTAACCTAACCTAACCCACTTCTGACAACAGTTCGTTTTCTGGGGGGTCGCAGTTCTAACTTAACCTAACCCACTTCTGGCAACAGTTCGTTTTCTTGGGGGTCGCAGTTCTAACCTAACCTAACCCACTTCTGGCAACAGTTCGTTTTCTTGAGGGTCGCATTTAGTAAACGCATAAACGTTATACTTGAAAATAATTATGACTATTGATGTTTATGTCCATAAATCATAATGGATATCATTTTATGACTATCGAAATTCAAAACAATAAGTTTATGGGAAACAAAGGGATGACACTAAAACGATATGATCAACGACTATTAGTCCGATAAAATATATGCCTTAAAATATTTTTGAATAATTATTGATAGACCTTCGAATATTATACTCATCAATTTTATGCCTTTTGCGATTATAGTGTTTAATATTATAGATCTTTATTATCCACTTGAGTGCCCGCGAATCAAAAAAAGGTGCTGTGAAGTGCCCAAGATTTACCGCGCGCCAGCGGCACCGTGTCATGTTTTGTTAATAAATCGATTGCTTGGCTTTCACTGAACTTTTTGTAATGATTCTTTTTACGTTTTAAAGCTAATGAAACGGATAAATTGTTTATATAAATAATTAAATAGGTCATAATAGTAAAAATTATTTTAAAAAAATCACTAAGTTGACATACAGTTTCGAATGGGGACTTTTGACAGAAATATATTTATTAAAAAAAATCTAAATCGATAACATGTGTATTTTTTATGTTTATTTGAAACTTCAATAGTTTACGCTTCGATTGATACCAAATAAAGTATATGATCGCGGGGAAATATTTTGCATAAAACTTGATTCATTTGCAATTTCTAAAATGTCAGTTTCGCAATTGACCGCCAAACCGCGTGGTTTGTTTATGATTTTTTTACGAATAATTTACGCAAATTAGGACAAAAATATTGTCATACGTAGATAAAGATACTATTAATCTTTAAATAACATGTACCAGTTTTGTCAAACGCAGCAATTTCTGTCACAAATTATCAATAACAAAAAATAGGCCTATATACCTACCGTGACGAGTGCCTTTTTTGACGTCCGATTACCGACAATTTCCACCACTTCAAACCACATATACACTTAACATAAATACACTCACATGTCACACTTTACAAATAAATACATATCAGGACGATTACCAACTCAATATGTACTATTTTTTTTCATTACAAAAGTAAACAAACCCACGTGCAGAGTGTCAAAAGTCATACTAGATGTCACCGGGCGGGCCTCGCGCGGCCATCATTCAAGATGGCGGCGGTATAAGGACGGGATACACAAGCAACGAAATCACATCTTCAACATTGAAATAATATATTATTTACATTTTATTGTATCAATCTTTATATATAAAACAAAGTCGTGTCGGTTACACCATTACAACTCAAGAACGGCTGGACCGATTTTAATGATGATTAATTTGTTGGATTTATCTTCGCCTCGAAAGCAGAATAGCTATTAAAATATTGGAGAAATTAAAAAAAAATTGTTGATGGTACGAAGTTCGCCGGGTCAGCTAGTTATGAATAATTATAACTTAAGTATAAAATGCTAATACGAAATTAAATATTATGCGCAGCGGCTCACTCACGCAGAACCGCAGACTTGATATTCCTGAATTAATAAATTATATTTTAATAACAGTGGTTGTCGTGATCTATATCACTAACATAGTATGTTAACAAAAACTACACACAAAAGACTAACATAGTATGTTATAGTAGGTACGGGCAGATTTTAGCATATCTACTCGTAAATTACTGAAACCAGAATGAACTGACCGATTTGAATAATTTTGAACGGAGTTACAATTCACAAGTAAGCTAATGGTTTTTTTACGTACTCGTACCTACAAGATTATGTTGTTCAAAAAAATATTACGTAACATGAAAATTTCTGTTAAAAATAAGCTATGCATATAAAATTTTATTCTTATACATATTATATATTGTACTATCAGCATCACCGTGAATTTGAACCATTTATATTAATAAGGAGCTTTTTCCCGCGGCTTCGCCCGCGTACTAAAATTACTATAAAAGGAGGTTCTCAGTTAGACTTGTACGTTTGTATGTACCTCGCTGAACCGATTTATATGCGGTTTTCGGAAAAGTATTTGTTACACTCTGTAGGTCTCGGTATATCATGTATCATGTTTTGGTGAAGGTGGTTCCCTTATTTTTTTTCTTAAATAAATGATTGCAATAATTGTTGAATTGTTATACCAGCAACGACTTACTATGTACTACGAAGAGATTATGATTAATGCAGATTTCTACTCTTAAATAGAAGCTTTTCCCCGCAACTTCGTCTGCGTGGAATCAGAAAACAGCCTCCTTTTTACCCGCTTAAGCAATGACTTCAGGGATAATAACTGTTATATATCGTTCCCCAGAATTCAAACTATCTCCATACCAAATCTTCTAAATAGGCTCAGCGGTTATTAATTCCGCATACAAATTTTCAACCCACAGTTTCACCCCCTAAAGCGGTATTTTCGGTATAAAACCTATCCTATATTGTTTCCCGGGACTCAAACTATCTATGTAGCAAGTTTTATCTCCATCGTCTGTTCAGCGGTTAATAATTCACCATACAAACAAGCAACCCCTTTTCTACCCCTGTAGGGTTGATTTTCGGAATAAAAACTACCCTATATTGTTTCTCGGGACTTAAACTATATCCACAACTTTTATCTAAATCGATTTGCGGTTAAAAATGTCCCATACAAACTTCCAACCACCTTATGGGTTGATATTCGGGATGAAACCTACACTATGTCATTTCCCGGGATTCAAACTATCTCTTTACCAAGTTTCATCTAAATCGGTCCAGCAGCTTAAGCGCGAAAAGGTAACAGACAGTTAGACAGGCATACTTTCGCATTTATAATATTAAATTCTAATATTAAATCTATGTACCAAGTTTCATCTCAATCGTCTTCTCAGCGGTTAATAATTCGCCATACAAACTATCAACCCCTTTTATACCCCTCTAGGATTGATTTTCGGAATAAAAATGTTTCTATATTGTTTCTCGGGACTCAAGCTCCATACCAAATTTTATCTAAATCGGTTCGCGGTTAAAAATTCTCCATACAAACCTCCAACCCCCATTTCACTCCTTAAGGGTTGATTTTCGCGATATAAACAATTTTATGTTCCTTCCCGGGACTCAAACTATCTGTATACCAAGTTTCATCTAAATAGGTTCACCTGTTAAAAAATTGCCATAAAAACTTCCAACCCACTTTTCACCCCCTTAAGGGTTGATTTTCTGGATGAAAGCTACCTAATGTTATTAGATTGCAATTTCGTACAAATACTTTCAAGAATTTTCATGTCCACAATATTAAATTTCAAAATCGATGCAATTTTCGTAATTAACATCCCACAATACCATAAAATCGACACCCATATTGATATTTAGACATTTCAACCCCATCGCACCTCAACATGGCGGATGGTATTTCACGTTCGCTACGTTGGATTTTAAAATCGTTATTGTTTTCGTAATCAACGACCCGATAAACCATAGAAACAATACCCATGTTGATTTTCAGACTTTGTGACCACCTTTCCCTCTTTTAGGGGTTGAATTTTCAAGAAACCTGAAACACGTATTTACTCATTTATCGTTAGAAATACTCCTGTGAAGTATCAAATAAAATAGTCTAACTAATCTTCTTTAGCCATACAAACTTTGAACCGCCATTTATCCCCTTAGGGGGTTAATTTTGAAAAATCCTTTCTTAGTGCACCCCTAGACCTTATAAGGAACCTACGTGCAAAATTTGGAATCTCTAGAACCAGCGGTTTGGGCTGTGCGTTGATATATCAGTCAGTTTCTTCTTTTATATACTTAAAGATAGAAGATAAAACATCCTTCGCCGATTATTAAAAAAAACTAAAAATTATCAAAAAATGAGTAATAGCCTCTACAAATGAAAATAAAAACACTCAAAATTGACTAAGCTAAATTAAATCAACCTGCAACCAAAACCCAGTGTGCACCATGCCTTATGACATAAAACGCGGACCCTGTGAGGATCTGTTAAAATGCTTCGAGCAACTACTGTTGCGTACAGTTGTACTTACAGACATCACAAGTTTATTTCACCTAATCCTGTTCAAAACATACATAATTACTCATTTATAGTTCAAAATCTGTAAGAATGAACTTTTGACACATCGCAACGCCCGTAGAACGTAAACGCGCAAGACACTTTGAAATTATAAACAAAATCCCATAACGATTTTACAGCTTGTCATGTACGAGTACGTAAACACAATATTTCACTTTTAATAAACATAACTTAATTAATGTAAATTTTTTTCATATATTAGTTATTGAATATTTTACGATAACAATTTAGCATGCAATCAGTTACGGTCTACGTCTCCTTTTTTTTTAAATTTAGTGTTGTGACCATGTGTGCTGTTCCGATTCATATAACATTTCCGTAAGTCGATAAAATCGATTATGTAATCAATAGACAATATAAGACTCTCTTATCATATTGTATTAATTATGGAATTATTATAATGCCATACATAATTAGTAGATAACAATTATTAAATGATAATTTCCTAAATAATTTTATTTTCTGCTTTGTTATAGTTAAGTTTTCCTTTTTTAATTTATTTTTGTATATTAGGCATAGTTGCATACAACTCATCTTAACTCATATTCTCGGTGGAATCACTGACTTCCGAGTCACAGGCATCCGCCTAGTTCGGGAGACAGAGGCTCAGTTCTGGTGAAACTGTTTCAAACCTAATACATAAGTCTCTCTTAAGCTATTAGCGTACTGTAGAAATATTACTTACACTTGTATTAGGTTTAAGTCAATAAACATTATTCTTATTCTCTTATTCTTATTGTTATAATTTGAGAAGATTTGTGATACAAAATATATAGGCATATAGCAAGAAAAAATCGGTTGTAGTAAAATCGATTCGAACAATTCATAAATAATCGCTAAATTTGACAAACGATACGTCTTAGCCCCATCACTAATGATGTCAATACTGAAGTGTCAAAAGTTCATTCTTACAGATTTTGAACTATAAAGAGGATTTACGCTTAGGTTAATAGACAAACTAACTTATTCTAATAGCCTAGACAGAAATATGGCGTAATCGTATAATAAATGTACGATTCAAAATCAAACACGCAAAATTTTCATCACTAGACTTAATTTGTTGCAAGAATTTATCACATTATATTTAAATTAGTATTGAAATATATACTTTATCGTATGGAGCAGTAAACAAGGAATAATTTGATATACAACGCTAATTAAAATATGCGAAATTGCGTACTGACGGCATTTTTTTAATGACTAGCTCCCTCGCTGACATACCGAACTTTGACAGTCACCAAAACAATAATCTCAAGTTTGTAAAAATGTTCCACAGACTCCGGTTTTTATTTTTTTAATGTTGCCACATTAATCCTCTGCCTAACTAAGTCAACAGAAAAGCGCTCTTCACACGTTGCACATAGATATCATTTAAAAACCGTTGGTACCCCAACCATGAAGTTAAATACAATCTGGAGGTCATACTTCGACCACAAAGTGAGGCCGAAAGAGAGGGTAATGTAGGGGGCTGCATCTCATTCTAAGTAGAGTGACCATATGTACTATGATGTATGTGGGATTGGGATAGTATGAAGATAAATATAAAATTAAATATGCTTGTCGTCTAGCAAGTATTGTCCAGAAAGAGAAGTCTCATAGTTCATATCGGAACTTATACATTCTACTGACTTAAGGAGCTGGCCACTTCAGATACGTTGACGCAATAATGAGAGCAGAGAACCCCTCTAATTAGTTTACTATTTTAAACTTATTGCTAGATCCAGGCATCTGGCAGCTATTTATCGGAGGACGTCAGAGTGACAGACCAGCATAATATTTCAGTTAATAGGTAAAAACTGTCGAAGCCTATCGCTAATATAATAACATAAAAGAAAAAAACATTGCGTATCGCTACGGAAAACAGTAGGTAGGCGACAAACAATACATTAACGTAACGTCATTTTGCACTATTTTCCCCCAACAGAAACTCCTGAAAATGATATAATCTTATTAATTACATGATACTGCACTGCATCAAACCTAGAACTGTAAGATATTTATTTCTTACAACTCGTTTGCATAACACCGATGAACAATTGCCAGATGTCCGCGTCTTAAAATAGGGGATAGTTAGTGTAGCAAACTATAACTATGTAAGTACAGGGGGTTCGTGGCTCTCACTATTGCGTCATATCTGATGTGGACAGTTCTCCGACTTTAATATACTTAAATAAAGGTAAACAAAGAAAACATCAATAACATCAAACTGCTCAATGGTTGACTAGTAGAGAATGTAGAGATCTCTTCCATGTACAAATATTGTATATTCTTCCTGTTGTATTTTTCTTTGTTGTACAAATGTTGTACAATAAAGTATATTTTAACGGCCTCCTAGCCTAGTCGGTAGTGACCCTGCCTATGAAGCAGGAGGTCCCGGGTTCGAATCCTGGTCAGGGCATTTATTTGTGTGTTTATCACGGATATTTGTTCCTGAGTTATGGATGTTTTCTGTGTATTTAAGTATTTATATGTATATATCTATTACATATATCGTCGTCTAGTACCCACAACACAAGCCTTATTGAGCTTACTGTGGGACTAGGTTGATTTGTGTAAGATTGTCCCATAATATTTATTTCATATTTATTTATTTATTTATTATACTGCCACTACTACAATTTTTTGTATGGCCTTGTGCCATTTTAGGACCCTTTCGAAAGGGCCTAAAAAGACCCGTGGGCCACTCCTGTCCTGTGTAAGTAATACTTAGGAACAGACCATGTACTTATGTACATTTCTGTAAAAACAACAAAACCGACCCGCAGCTTGCCGACATCATAGTCACCCTATTGTTTGACAATCTAAACTTGTTGTTAAATCGTAAAATTGAATGATTGTGGATTACCGGTGAAAGGAAAGTCTACTTTATTGTAAAGTCTCACCCCTGCACCCTTTTACGGAACATATATTGACCTTTTTTACTTAAAAATGTTGTTACGAAATGTTGTTGAGCTGAGCGGCGTCATTTGAAATAATATCAGTGACATATTATGTCAGTGATGGGACTGATGGGATGGGGATACCAGACCGTATTTTAAATATTACAAAACTTACTACTGTCTGCAATATTAATTGCAATTCTTTAATTTAATGAATGAATAATATTTACGTCGTAAAAAAATTCAAAGCAGCTAAAAGGGAACAAAGTATTAATTCAAATCTTGCAATAAATTTATTATAAGTAGGAAGTAACTTCTAGTGTGTTACTAAAATAAATGTAGATAAATAAAACCACATTGGTAAGTTTCATAAGTTGGCAGCATTGTGCGAGTGAGACACCGCCCCCCACATTATGCTCTCTATCGGACCGTTTTTATTACTTTTTACTAGTGACCTATGAACGACTGTTTTGCTCGGTAATAAGGTTCAACTGTGGTTAGGGAAATATAGTAAAAGTACTATCCGGATTGTCTTCTGATCCGTGACCCCAACTCGCAACTAGTGTTGCGAGAGCACTTTGCGTTTTGACAAAATGCAACCGTAGTTGCGCAGGGCACGTGAGTGGTTATTAGAACGTTATGCTTTACAAAAATTATGACTATTGATGTTTATGCCCATAAATTATATGGATATCAATTTCTGACTATCGAAATTCGAAACAATGAGTTTATGGGAAACAAAGGGATCCCATGTGAAGTACGTAGTGTATATTATGTAGTATCGTACAACGTTGAAAGTAATTTTAAGCAGCCGCTGATATTTAGACAAAATTAAACATTTTTTATTAATTTTGTAAAAAAATACATAGATACGGTTAGACTAACTCTAACTTAATAAGTAAATAGTAAAAAAGCTTCATTAATTTGGACCTCTCAGTACGCAGAGTACATTTAAATTATATCCTGCGTACAAATTTTAATCTTTCAATATTTCAGAACGTGTTCTAGACTGGAAAGATTTTTACCCCCTGCATTTTATCTACGACTTCATGACAAACTTGGAAAAGGAATATCCGTCGACTTGCACTGTTTTATCATTAGGTAAAACGGTGGAAGGTAGAGACATAAAGGTTGGTATGATTTTATACTCATTCAAGTTTGTGAAATCGTGGAGGTTCCAATTTTCCTAGCTCCTTCCTGCTTTAGTGGTAGGAATATGGAAATCAGATTAACAGGCTTAAACCACCAAAAAAATATAGGTGTGTGCTGAAATGAATTTATCTCAGCAGAATTCAGACTTAATAGCCGCCACTGGTGTGTCGCCATATACAAAATATCTCTATATTTACTCCGCTTAGCGCGTTATTTCTTTGAAACCTAAGCTGCCAAAAAGAAGGGGAGGGGAACTCGCGATTCTTCCGTGGGGCGTAAGAGAGAGTCAGACATAAATGGTTGCCATGGAGACGTACCATGTTTACTGTCACTTCCAATAATTAGTCTCATTATATAGTGAAATTACTTCGAACGTGGCAGCGGGGGTCGCCCAGCTATGCGGGGTCTTGGGTTAATTAGTCTATGTGTGTCGCATATACTTAATCCTTTGCGTATACTTACAGGACTAACTTAAAGAAAAATGTAAGTCTAAAAGAACGCAAAAAATAGAGCAAATTTAAGCAAAAAATCCTTGTGGTTCTAGTTATAGTTATGGTTTTCTAAAATGTTGTCAGGTGCTGAAAATATCAAACAGCGACGCTAGTAACACCGGCGTCTGGATAGACGGCGGCATCCACGCGAGGGAGTGGATCAGCACGTCCGTCGTTACTTATATCGCTAGCCACGTCGCTAGACATTTCACTAAGACCTCTAAACACATCACTAACAAGGACTGGTAAATATACAAAGTATCAAACAGTGTCTGGATAGACGGTGGCTTCCACGCCATCGCCAGGGAGTGGATCAGCACATCCGCCGTTACTTACATCGCTAGCCACGTCGCTAGACATTTCACTAAGACCTCTAAACACATCACTAACAAGGACTGGTAAATATAAAGAGTATCAAATAGCGTCTGGATAGACGGCGGAATCCACGCGAGGGAGTAGATCAGCACGTCCGTCGTTACTTACATCGCTAGCCACGTCGCTATACATTTCACTAAGACCTCTAAACACATCACTAACAAGGACTGGTAGATATACAGAGTATCAAATATCATCTGGATAGACGGCAGCATCCACGCGAGGGAGTGGATCAGCACGTCCGTCGTTACTTACATCGCTAGTTACGTCCGCCATCACGTACATCGCGAACCATTCAAAGGCTTTGACAGATACTGTTGTTCCTTCTGGTCACGGAAAATTCCTATATATAAAGAGCGATGAAGTTTGTCGAGAGGCACAAAATGTCATGTATTCTTAGTAACTATCTAAATATATAAAAGAAGAAACTGACTGACTGACTGACTGACTGATTGACTGACTGACTGATATATCAACGCAAAGCCCAAACCGCTGGTTCTAGAGATTCCAAATTTGGCACGTAGGTTTCTTATAAGGTCTAGGTATGCACTAAGAAAGGATTTTTCTAAATTCACCCCCAAAGGGGGTAAAATGGGAGTCCAAAGTTTGTATGGCGAATCAAGATTTGTTAGACTATTTTATTCGAAACTTCACAGGAGTATTCCTAACGATAAATGAGTAAACACGTGTCTCAGGTTTTTTGAAAATTCCATCCCTAAAAGGGGCAAATGTGGTCACAAAGTCTGAAAATCAACATGGGTATCGTATCCTTCTTGAGTATATAGTACGCGGGCGCAGCTGCGGGAAAAGGCTAGTCCTAAATGAGTAATAATATTTAGGGGTCTGATGACTTTCTTAATTTTGAAGGTTTTTTGCCCCCGTTCTGAATCCGGATGGCTACGAATACTCTCATACTACTGACCGCATGTGGCGTAAAAACCGAAGTCGCTTAGGAAATAAAATTGTCGGAGTAGATCTGAACAGAAATTTTGGGTAAGCATATTAAAAGTACACCTTTTATATTGTAGTTATTGAGTATTTCAAAGTAACAACTTAGAAGTAGGGAACAATAAAAGATAAGAAAAGATAAAATTCGTATTATTTATAAAAAATGACAGTGACAATATTTGGGTGTGCATATGCCATCGGAGGTGGGGCATACTATAACTAAACTATAAGGGGTCCTAGTACACCACGGAACCCTAAAAAGGAGGAGGAAATTGCGTATTGCGCGGGATATTTAAAACAAAGCACCAATTGGTGTGATGCTTGTTGACTTTATGATTATGACAACAAGATAGAAATTCAAATGGATAAAAATCATCTGTCAATCGCAAACCTATCTTGACGTAGACAACAGCCAACAATGGCCCGTATTTAAAGCCGGGGAAGGGAGTGAAGGTAGAAAGGAAGATAACTGTCAGGGGAATATCAGGAGCCATGTTTTTACTGAAGACGCCGACTTTATCTATTTCGTCGTAGCTTAGAAGTAAATGAAAAATCATATTTAATTTTTTTTGCAGAAATAAGTGGACTTTCCCATCTCAACCTTGTGATCCAACTCACCTAAATTATCCAGGAGTTCAACCGTTTTGTGAACCAGAATGTGCGGCTGTTAAGGTTGATGTTGAAAGATTTTATGTTTATTTTATGAATGTTTAATAACGTATTCCTAATCTATTTTGAAATCTTCAGGACGTAATACTATACTCTGGTGTACGGTTCAAAATATTCCTGACATGCCATGCCTACAGTGAGCTTATATGTTTTCCTTGGTGCTTCACAAATACACCATGTCCAGACTACGTGACCTTGGTTGAAGGGGCTACCGTCATCACCAAGGTAATGTTAACGTTTCTTCTTCCGTTATTTAATTTTAATCGTCGCTTACTTTCATTGCCTAACTGATTATTATTAGTAACTGTTTCTTCGTATCTTTCCAGGCCATGTATGAAGCCACCGGTCGCATGTACAAAGTAGGAAACTTCAAAGATCTAATGTACCACGCGGAAGGTACAAGCATCGACTGGAGTTATGGAGTGGCAAACATTCCTTTTTCATATCTCTTCGAGTTGAGGAGTAAGGAACACAAATTTTTGCTCCCTAAGGATCAAATTATCGACTGTTGTAAAGAAACTTTGAGTGGTGTTTTAGCTTTAGTCGAATTCGTTGACCAAAAGAAGTTCTGCAATTCAGTAAGACCGTAGTGGATAATATTTTATCAGGTTACACCCTCGTCCATGTCCAGTCAACGCCAAAAATATGTATACAATTTTGAATCTTATTACAATGGAGTAAGGTACAAAAGTGAATACATATTTTTGGCGTTGACCGTACCTATGTATTGAAGAAATATATGTGTATGGTTTCAGAATTAAGTCTTATTTTATTAATAGAAACAAAATGTTAATTACAAATCCGTTACAGTTTATTACACGTCACTTAACAATACAAAGTTGTGCAAACATAATTACCGTTACAAGTACTTGTGAAGTTTTCACAAGGTTTAGTTGTCTCAGACTTTTCTTACATCTGATTTTACTGAAGCTGTGAAAAAAACCTGCCAAAGAATCACTTGGTACATTTTGTCCTATCCATTGCAGGCTTTCTCAGTTCATGTGAAGGTTCATCAACGTATTCCATTAAACTTTTGACTGCACCCCAGCTCTCCATGCACGTCTCAAATATCTGGTCTTTGGGCAGTTTGAATCTATATTTTTTGCTTCTGAGTTCAATCATGTAAGAGTAAAGGATATTGGCGACGGCGTAACTCCAGTCTATTGACGTACCGCAAGCGTAGTAAGTCAAGTCTTTCGTGCAACCGACTTTGTATGTCATCCCGCTGTATTCGAAGATTGCCTGAATACAAAAACAACGATTAACGGACTCTTTTGGAACAGGTACACAAAGAAACTCAAATCAAAAAGTCTTTATAATATAAAAATAAATGCTCCTTGGTAGACTACACTCTTGTGAATCTTTCGGAATTTTCAAAGGCTTTTGACACGAATACACCGATCATTCCATTCTCAGTTTTATAAATATGTCAAAGGGTAAGGAACATTAAATATAATTACATTGATTCAAAGTTTCTAGCCTGTTTAACTACCTCATACCTTCGCCATCCGCATCCCCCCTTCCATCTGGTTTAGGTAGTCAGGGCAAGGATCTTTTTTGAAACCCCATGGGAATATAATCATCTCGTAGTAGCTATGAAATGATAGGAACACTTTGAAGCGCTTTGGTGACCCTAGGATGTAATCCTAAAAATATACGAAATTAAGTTTGAGATATACCTAAAGGCCTGTAACTACCTGCTTAACAGTATTAAAGGAGAAATTGATGGTTACTCTGACAGCGGCTGTTTCTGGTTCAGAAAATGGCGCTGGCCCTCTGTAGAATACGTTTTCTGGGTCATCAGATGATCCTTCTTCTCCATTAAAGCCCCAACCGTAGCTGAAACGTTATAATCAGCTTGTAAATTATAATCAACTTGATACCGTCTATATTTTTTAAATAATTATGCCATTCATACAAAGATACATTAGTATGTTATACAATCGTGACATAACGAAGAGCTTTTCAGTCAAGTACCGTGTTTAGGTCACGAAGCTTGCTGAGCTAAAATAGGCAAGCCGGTAAGAAGTAAGTTCGAAGTTGTAATGCATTCGATTACAACCTGCTCCCTCTATTCAATTTAGTAACATATATTAAGCTCCCGGTGGATTGTGGCGGCGGCCGGGAAGAAAAGAAGGACGCTGTCCTCCTCCCCAACCGTGCTATAATATTGTATGAAAATCTATTTCAGCATAGTCGATGATGATAAAATATGCGACCATAAAAGCTCCATCGAAAAGTATGCGCTAGTAGTTCGGTCTTAATCTACAAAGTTTCAATTCAAGCACGAGTAAATTTAGAAACGTTTTCTTAGATTTTTTGTGGAAAGAGAAACTGTCTCGTGGTATACACGATGATTTATAATCCGTGATCAGGAACCAATTTTTATTATTTAGTTATCGATACTGAACAACATTTACTATGGGACCAACTCCCGAAATCGCTAAATTTTTTTTGGCTGATTCATACACTTCGGCCGATCAGGTGTTGTCGTTTTCTATGGGGAGCCAAAAATTTTTTTGCGATTTCGAAGTTGGTCCCATACTAAAAGTTGTTCAGTGTCGATAACAGAATTAGACAATTTGGTTCCTGATCAGTCTGATCACCGATTATAAATCATCGTGTATATGGGAACTACACTGTATGTTCTCTATTGTTTCCGTGACCATGGCTTATGAGTGACGTATGCCGTTCAAATGATTAGAATACCTGAAGTTCCTGTTTAGGTCCACTCCTACACAATTTCCGTCATAATGTGCCCTATTTTTACGCCACATGCGGTCTTTTGTATGCGAGTATTCATAGCCATCTGGATTTAATACGGGGACTATGTGCCTGGAACGTTAGAAATAGTTTCTATAAATAATTTATATATTCTCTATAAAATCACCTAATTTGCAGTTCACGTCTTTAACCTTTTGAACGCTTAGCCTCTCGCGTCAAGACCTGGCCTACACGCCAATATCTCGACTAGTGAATAACGAATATAAACCTTATCTGTAAGCAGGACAATTACTTTGACAGCGTCCGCCATGACCACTTTAGTGGTCGCTGGCGTGGCAGACACGACAGCACACGACCCATTGAGTGGCTCTTGGCGTTCAAAGGGTTAAACATCAGAGTATTTTGATTGGATTATCCTACTAAATCTGATCTGATGTTAAGTAAATATTATAAATACAGTAGGTATATACCTAAAATACGTATACCAATTCCCGTTTCTTCAAAATTGAGGCATTGCCTATTTTCGGTACCAGATGCCACAGTGCCACAGTTGAAGACAGTGGCACAATTTATTTCGACAGGGTCAAATCGTAAATTGAAATGTGTAGTAGTGAGATTTGCCGCATTATTGATGCGACATATACAGAGAGTTCTAAACCAGGAGAGGCCCTGAGTATCATTTCCCCTCTGTCAAAAGTATTGGCGGAAAATCTAGTACATCTATAAAAACTATTTCAATAATCGATGTCACGCCATTTTCGTCATCGCTGTCGATGGATAACAAGCTCCGTGAAAATGCCCTTATGCGCTGTTTTTGGATGTAAAAAAATGTTATATTTCATCTAGTTTACAAAAAGATGAAATACCATTTCAGATGTAAGTACAGTTTTACTTTATTTACCATTACTTTCGTAATAAAAGATTTAACCTAAATCGAAAATCAAGCTTCGTTTACAGGATCGATTCAAAGACAATCGTTTTCTTTCTGACGGGCAGTAACTATTTGACGTTTGACACTTCTCCATATTTAATGCGCTTAAGGATTGCTGTCTTCTATATTTTGTTTGAAAATACAATCAAAAATGATCCTTGGCTTTTTTGTTTGACATTTGCAAAAACTGCATCCAATAATGAACCATATGTTAACACTTGTACAGTCGACTATCTATTGCTCCATTTAGTGTTATGAAGTATAAAAATAATATGTCAAATATGTTTGGTGTTTTCAAGTCAAAGGTACATCTTTGTCGGTTGTCAATAAAGCGTTGCTGCCATAAAAATTCATTTAGAAATAAACTGTATTAACAACCGACAATGATGTACCTTTGACTTGAAAACTTCACATGCGTGCTACCTCGCCCCCCTCAGATTTTGGCAGACTTTTTTGTTTGGAAAGATGAGGCGAAGCGTACTCCATTTATAGAGCTTTATGGACATATATGAGGCTAGCCTAAATAACAGGAACTCGTTTGCAGTCCGAGCATTATCGTCTTGCTATAAGTAACACTGACCAGTCTTTGTTCGTTATGGAGTGGGAAAGCCTGTGAAAAGATTTCACAATGTTGTCAGCAATGAAGGTGACCACAGCTGCAGTGATCCACTCGCGGGGGTGTATCGAGCCGTCCAGCCACACAGAGGAGTTGTTTGCGTCGCTGTTTGATATCTTCAACATCTTAAGCACAAAACAGGGCCGCGATTCGAAAAATAAACACACACACTGGACAGACACAGCTCCAACCCAACTCAACTCAACTCAACGCTATAACGACATTGACATTTGCTATTCGAACAGATATTTATTCAACATTGGTCTCACATTGGTCACACATTGGTCTCACATTGGTCCAATGTTGATCCAATGTGAGACCAATGTTGAATAAAAATTTGTTCGAATAGTAAATGTCAATGTCGTTATAACGTTGGGTTGAGTTGGGTTGAGCTGGGTTGGAGCTGTGTCTGTCCAGTGTGTGTGTTTATTTTTCGAATCGCGGCCCTGATTTATTTACAGTCAGCAACGAAGGTTGCCGAAGGATCAACGCTTCAAACAAGTAAAGTAAACTTATTTCATTCGTCAACTTTCGTTGCTGACCGTTCATAAAAATACAAAAGAACGATTTAATATGTAAAGCCTTATGGTCTAAGAGCTGGCCACGTCAGATATGACACAATAATGAGAGCAATAAAACCTGTTTAGTTAGACTGCTTTACCATCCTTATTGCTAGATCCGGGCATCTGGCAGCTTTTAATGGGTGGAGGTCCGAGTAACAGGCCAACAAAGTTTTTAAGTTGGAAAAAAGTAATACCAAAATAGGTAAAACCTGCCAAAGTTGTGTTATTTATAGAGTACATGGCCTATATTTTAACACTAGATTAAAAACCATGATCTATTATTGCGGATACAAAAACAGTAGGCGACTAACTAAAAATTGCATTATACATCATTTGGCACTAATTTCCCCCAAAAGAAACTTCTGGCTATGATATAATCTAATTAATTACATAATTTCCCATAATATGGCATCAAACCCAGAACTCTAGGATTTGTTTTCTTCAAGTTATTTGCATTATTTAACCTCCACCACTTTACAGCTGCCAGATGTCCGGATCTAGAAATAAGCATAGTATAGCAAACTAACTAGAGGGGTTTCGTTGCTCTCATTATTGTGTCATATCTGACGTGGCCAGCTCTCCGTCTATTACCAGAAATATATGATCATGCGCCATGTTGCGGAATTTAATGGGAATCATTTTTTTACACTGGCAATAATCTTAATGATGGGTTGTCACTGTTGTCAGTGTCATTGTAGCGGTTTACTTGAATAATCGTAGTGTTGAATATTAAATAATAAATAACAAGAAATGCCCAAAACTATTCATAGTCAAGAGCAAAACATTGTAAATAATGTATGTAATAAACTGCTGGAAATAAAACGCTCGAGAAATGAAATAATTTCGCTACGAAACATTTACAAATTAACCAGAGCTAACAGGTAAACAAACCAAAATGACATTATACCATAGAGAATAATGTACTTTTTGACTATACTGAACTGTTTCTATATTAATGAGAATAATAGCGCCCTCTTGACAATAATCATATATTTCTAGTCAGGCTGCAGTATGTAGTTAATAGTAGTTTATGTAACTGTTACGTAATAAGGGTCCTTAAAACATGAGTGTGGTTTTATGAAATGAGCCGCAGGCGAATTTCATAATAAGATCACACGAGTGTTTTAAGGCCTAATTACGTACAGTTGCATACACTGCTTTATCTACACTCATATTATTTATTCTAAATGCCTTATTTGGAAACCATAGAATGGCCGCCATTGCACCGCCACCATGGCCAACTCTCGTGTGCCGGCGGTCGCGCGGGCGCGTGTCGGGCTGTCGGCGGATCCCCGGGAGGGTGCAGGTGTACATTATGTTATCAAAACTCATAGCACATCAATAATTGAGCATGAAAAGTTAAAATTACGTTACTGCTACGGATAAAAAGCTTATCATAGTAAAATCGGTCGTGGTAATGCTAGCCATTGCCTACCGTTTTCGAACACGTTTTAGAGAACTTACAATATGAGTGTAGATAAAAATGAGAAAAGGACTATGTTTGTCTGTCCATCTGTCTGTTAACTAATCACGTTGGATAAACTTTGGTGAAAATATACTTACATATACGAAGTCACGGACAAAAAGTAGTAACACATATAGTCGTACATAGGCGAGCTTATCCCTTTAAGAGATTTGATTGATTCCCAATCCCCAACATGCATTGGGGATTGTGAACATTGTGGAAATTCTACATTTTGCCACTGCTATGTTCCTGCAGTCCAGAGGTAGGCGTTATAACTTATATCAAGTACTTTTACCTTAATATCTCGTCCTTCTATCGACTTCCCGATGACATACACCGTGCATATTGCTGGATAATCTTTTTCTAATTCATCTATGAACGCATAAATGACGCTTAGCCTGTGATATCTCTGCCAATCCATACATTTAACTAAAAATTTACACATTGACACAGTGAAAATCGTAAGTTGTTGAAAAGGTAAGTTGAAAAAATGTAAAACTTAGGGAAATGCTAAATTGACCATTTTACATACTTATAAATTATTAAATTTTTGGGCATCAGAATAGTGCATATTTAATGGATTCGGAAACAATTATGTGGCCACGGCAAAGTGCCGTTCAAAATAATTAAAGAATAATTGTGTTCATTTTTCATCGTTAATAATTATGCAGCTAACATTGCAATGTTATTACCTCTTTTTCGTTTGATGCGTGGTCGTGGAATGAGTTGGTTCATGGTCTTTGGAATCGGTCGACCGCCTTCTGCAACAACATTCTGGCTGTAACTAAAATACTGGTGATCCGTGTAATAAGTACCGAATTACGAACTAAGAAAAAGTAGCAGAATTTTTTTTTGTATGGGACACGTATTTCTTAAATTTGTCATCTCGCCTTGTCACCTTCTTCTGTATGCCTAAGACTTCAAATACCTTTTTTCCACCACCAGTGCGAGAAATGAACTTTTGGAGTAAGTACTAATTGAGTACATTTAATTTTAGTTATAGACCCGTACCGATAAATTATGAAGTTTCGATAATATTAAAGATGCTTATTATTCGCATACAGAGTTCATGCCATCCAACTTAGATAATAATAATAATTTGTGTCATCTTCGGTTGTTGCGTAGGTAGAAACTTAGACATTTCTTTTTTTAAACATTATTCGGTAAATAGAAAATTAGAGATCAAAATTGTTTCTTCACTGTAACAGCAAAGTTGTTACTGACGCATGCACGTGTTTTGTGTCACTTTCGTCAATGGGAATACTGACGTTCAATCAGCACATATATGTGGACTTTTACAAGCCTATATAAAATTAGAGTTGATCGATTAGGTACCGTGCTTTCTAAAATATCGGTATCTATTATTTGAATAAATTTGTGCCATATTAATCAATGATATTTATTTATTTTAATTTTTTTTCTTGTATGACCCCTGTTAACAGTACAATAAAATATTAAAGTTATTAAAGTTTGCGTCAATATTTTTATAAAAGCATATCGAAACAATGTTTGAAATTTGTGTCATTATAATCAATGGATTATTTTTGTTTTTCAGAACGAAAACTTGTTTTGCGTAAAGGGCATGCGCGGGGAAGGGTAAGGCGCGGGCGGGGTGCATGTACGGACCAGGCTGCCGAGCGGCTCGTTTGTTTTCTATTATTACTCTATACATACATATATGTAGTAATAGTAGTAATAACCCAAGTAACAAAGTTATCCTGTAGTGCACAGTTTACAGGCTTACAGCACTAGTACCTCTCTCTTAATGGTTCTAGGTTTTACCACAAAGCTTATAACAGGTTCCACGGAGTTTGTTTGGTTTTATAGTAGACCTGTTCTTATAAGCTGACTTATAGTCGTGTATAGAAAGAAATTATAGGCGCAGTAAAGGTTAAGAAGGCCTATAAAAGTGGTGCAAAGGTGTAAATACACTTGAGAATACATACTCCAGTAAGTTACACTTATAATCGCCTACAAGAAGTAGTTATAAATCCGCTACAAGTGTCATAAGCTAGTAATAGTAGTTTGTTGAACTAAATGCACTTAGAACCTTTTTTACTTGTTACTGACCTTATAGGGGTGTATAAGTCAAGTTTAATCGTCAATTACAAGTGAATTAGTTCTACAGTGGTTTCTTCTAAGAGTAAGTGTACTTGGTATTATTGTGGACTCTCGAATGCTGTTATAGACTTAATTTCTATATAAAGGTTTCTTGTAAAACTATTAGTGTCCAAAGATGTCTTCGTGAAGTCCGTTTAAGAAGACATTTGCTTTTAAAAATTATCGCATCGTCACAGCCATTTTGATTTCTTTTGAGGCATTGGGTTTTTATTAAATAATAACCAAAATGGATATAAACAAATGGAAGCGGTTAAAAAAAAGCGGTTCATATAAGAGGAAAGTACAGAAAACATACCAACAAATGATAAGTGTGCCGAGTTAATTTTAATTCGTCCCAATATGGCTCGAGAATGCTGTTAGGATTCATATTATTTTTAAACACAACTTAGTAAATAAGCCGTGTTCAAAAGGCGAACAAAAATTGAGATGTAAAACACAATATACTTCACCGAAAATACTCATGCGTTTGCCGCGCAAACATGTATGCACGTATAATATTACATGTATTCTGTGGACTAATTATAAATGTGAAGTATAGATAGTTTAACTTACCTCTTAATTTTGTTTATTCTTCTCCACAAACGCACATCACAACAGAAAAGTCATACGGTACGTACAGGCCTGTCTGGTTCCATTAAATGCTCATAGTGAGCAAATGGTTCTCCGGAGTCTAACTATAAGTATATTATGGGCTTAGGTCGTGATGTCTGGTTCTATTAGTCGCTCCTAGTTGGCTTCGCGGGAGCAGATAGTTCTGCGTAGGTCAACTATGAGTGTATTATTGGTCTAAGTGGTGCTCGCCCAGTCTACTATGAGTGTTTTATTAGCAAAAGTACGCGTATAAAATGGGCCCTTTTCCGTCGTTATAAACTTTTACTAGCCTGTTATAGACCTGGCTCCGGAACCACTACATAACCACATTTTGTTACTTGGAGTGCGACAAAGACAAACAGCGATTTTTCAGTCGCTCTTCTTTATTTTTAATCAATTAAGAAAGCAATAATATAAAACTTAAGTAAGTTAAGGATAATGAATGGTGATATAACGTATGACTACACCGTATTCCATAAGGGACTGCAATGGTGGATCTGTGTGCCACGGTAAACCTAGTTTACCATTTAAACTATACTTTGGCAAATTGTCACAGATAATTTTTAACTAATAAACATGTAATTTATGCATCAAGGCGGTTTGTTTACAGAGTGGCTATCGTGAAACGCGAAAATCAAAATTTCGTTATCTGAGCAAAGGGCCGGGCTGGACTTAAATTTTTTTTCATCAGTGTGATGTCATAATAAGGCTATGTTTTTATTAACTTATCGTATAGAACACATAAAAATAAGCAACTTTTCTTTAATACATTTTTTTTAACTCAATAATTTCGAAGTTATGGGGCCCTGAAGGTTGAGTACAATTTGGACTATTTTGGTTGGAATGGTGTCATTATGACACATACTTTATTTTGTCTTATTGTGTAGAATGTGTTAAAATAAGCAAGTTTTATAAGAAACATTTTTTTTACCCAAAAACTTCGAAGTTACCGGACTTTGAAGATTGACTACATGGAGTAAAATTTGGACTTAAAAAATAAAATGGCGACGGGGTATCATTATAACGTGTACTTTTTATGATTTTTCCGTATAGAATATGCTAAAATAAGCGTGTTTTACTTAAGAAACTTTTCTCTAAAATCAAAAATGGCCGAGATAATGGACTCTGAACTTGTATATAATTTGGATTTAAAAAAAATACCATTGACGGGACGTTATTATAACGTGTACTTTTTATGATTATTCTGTATAGAATACGCTAAAATAAGCGTGTTTTACTTAAGAAACTTTTCTCTAAAATCAAAAATGGCCGAAATAATGGACTCTGAACTTGTATATAATTTTGACTTCGAAAAAAAAAACCATCCCATCGCTGGTGGTTATGATTTAACCGTATAGAAAACGCTAAAATAAGCATGTTTTATTTGAAAAACTTTTCTCCGAAATCAAAAATGGCAGATTGGAAATGGAACTTGTATATCATTTGGACTTGGAAAAAAAAACATCGACGGGACGTCATTATAACGTGTACTTTTTATGAATTTACCGTATAGAATATGCTAAAATAATTTATTTCTTTATTCGTATGGCATACCAAGGTCACAAAAATATATACAGATGAGAGATCATAAATGAGATAGAGTTAGACTCCAGAGAATTTATCCACTTTAGAGCTTCGTCGTTTAAAGTGATCAGGTCTTCCGGGGGGCCTCCGGTGTAACGAGGAGATGGGCATTTTAAAAATATATGGTGGATACTCTGCTCTTCTGCACCACAATGACAGGCAGGCGAGTCCACCCAGCCGCAACGGTACGTAAATGAGGCGCAGCGACCATGGCCAGTGCGAAGTCTATTGAGGTTGCACCAGGTTCGCCTCGGCAATTCAGAGCCCTCTATTTTCTTGCCCGGTACAATCACCAATGTCTGTTTGGCCCAACGGTTAACTGGTAGAGAATGCCTTTTGGCATTAAGTTCGCCTTTTGTACTCTTTTCTCATTGTGCAATAAAGTTAAAATAAATAAATAAATAAATCTCCGACCCAAACTCTCCATCCATTGCGGTGGCCCATGCCTGCATCCACTCCTGGTTGACGTTGTATCCTGCTTGCGAAAGAGATGAGATGATACTGTACGGTGGGTTTCTGGATTTCAGGCGACTACTTATAGGGTTCGTAAACTCGCTGAGCATTGGAAGCTTCCCTGACTTGGAAAAAAAACCATCGACGGGACGTCATTATAACGTGTACTTTTTATATTTCGTATAGAATACGCTAAAATAAGCTTGTTTTATTTGAGTAACTTTTCTCTCAAATAAAAAATGGCCGAGATAATGGACTTTGAACTTGTATATAATCTGGATTTCGAAAAAAAAAACTATCGAGAGGACGTCATTATAACATGTACTTTTTATGATTTTTCCGTACAGAATACGCTAAAATAAGCGTGTTTTATTCGAAAAACATTTTTTTCTATAATCAAAAATGGCCAATTGGACATGGAACATGTACATCATTGGGACTTCGAAAAAAAACCATCGACGGGACGTCATTATAACGTGTACTGTTTATGATTTTTTGTATAGAATACGCTAAAATAAGCGTGTTTTATTAAAAAAAACTTTGGTCTAAAAACAAAAATGGCCGAGATAATGGACTTTAAACTTGTATATAATTTGGATTTCGAAAAAATCAATGGGTTTTTTCGAACGTACTTTTTATGATTTTTCCATATAGAATACGCTAAAATAAGCGTGTTTTATCCGAATTTTTTTTCTCTAAAATCAAAAATGGCCGAGATAATGGGCTTTGAACTTGTACATAATTTGGACTTCAAAAAAAAAACCATAGTCGGGACGTCATTATAACGTGTACTGTTTATGATTTTTTTGTATATAATACACTAAAATAAGCGTGTTTTATTTAAAAAAAAATTGGTCTAAAACAAAAATGGCCGAGATAATGGACTTTGAACTTGTATATAATTTTGACTTCGAAAAAAAATCATCGAAGGCACGTCATTAAAATGTGTACTTTTTATGATTTATCCGTATTGAATACGCTAAAATAAGCGTATTTTATTTGATAAACTTTTCTCTAAAATCAAAAATGTCCAAGTTAATGGACTCTGAACTTGTATATAATTTGGACTTCGAAAAAAAACCATCGACGGGACTTCATTATAACGTGTACTTTTTATGATTATTCCGTATAGAATATGCTAAAATAAGCGTGTTTTATTTGAAAGACTTTTCTTTATAACCAAAAATGGCCGAGATAATGGACTTTGAACTTGTATATCGGGACGTCATTATAACGTGTACTTTTTATGACTTTTCCGTATTGAATACGCTAAAATAAGCGTGTTTTATTTGAGAAACTTCCTTTAAATCAAAAATGGCCGAGATAATAGACTTTGAACTTGTATATTATTTGGATTTCTAAAAAAAAAACCATCGACGGGACGTCATTATAATATGTACTTTTTATGATTTTTCCATATAGAATACGCTAAAATAAGCGTGTTTTATTTGAAAAACTTTTCTCTAAAATCAAAAATGGCTGAGATAATGGACTCTGAACTTGTTCCTCCTTTTTGTAAAGGGTCGGCAACGCGCATATGACACCTCTGGAGTTGCAGGCATCCATATGCTACTGCTTACCATCTGGCGGGCCGTATGCTTGTTTGCCACCGTCGTGGTATTAAAAAAAAGAGTAAAATAAGAATACAATAAAACAAAATAAAAACGGAATAAAAACAGAATCTATACAAAATGACAAAATAAAGACAAAATAAAAACTAAATACAGACAAAAATAAAACAAAAGTAAAACAAAAATACGTGAGTGTCGTGGAACGCTCGGTTGGAACAAAGTTATTTAATTTTTGAAATTTTTGAAATTTTTTTGAAATTTTTGAAATGATTGAAATTTTTGAAATTTTTGAAATTTTTGAAATATATATTACTTTTAGGACGTTCTCTTTTTGACTTTATTGACTTTTTTCACTTTGGCATTTCTCACTTTCACTTTTCACTACACTTCACTTCACATCACTTTATTCTATTTTTCATTTTTTTATTTCATTCCATTTTACATGTTTCTCAATCGTATGGCTTTGTGTCGCGTTTTCATGACGTGACGCTTTTTCGTGACGGTCACGTGACTTTTTTTCGCCTAGCCCCCCATCCGCGAACCGTCCGATAAGGAACTTCGTTCCAATAAAGCAAAACTAAACAAAAATTTACGTTGCGTTTTCTACCCATAATTCACGATGCTTGAAATCTTTGAAAATGTACTCAACAGTCTAGTCAAAACACAAACAAAGCGGCTACCGCTTAAAATGTATTGGCGAGACATGCACGAGTTCATTGTCCTACTCGCCGGCTTCCCGCGACCCGCTCCTCCGCTCAGTTCCTTTGTCGAGTATATCAGTTTTATCACCTGGCGCGCGCCTCCGTGAGCAAGTACCTACATCGTAACAGCTAAGATGCCAGCGCCTGGTTGACCCATGGTTTAGCTTGTTAAGAAGCGAGACGGGGGTCTACTTCTAGTGGTCACTACAGAAGTAAGCCGAACAGGCGTGCCATCAAGGTCACGCGCTATAGTTAGGAAGATTTCCTTTGAACGCAAATATTGTTTCTGTTTAATTTTTGACGAAATATCATTGATGAAAGTGACACAAATTTAAATATCTACTTTAAAATTCCTTTTTGATTATTAGAATGTGAACTCTGATGACTTTAATAAATTTATTAAAACGATAACAGCCTAAAAAAACGAAATTACCAAGGAACTAAAATTTTCATTGCTTAATTTGACACATATTGATTTTATTGACATATTTTGAGGTGATGATATAGTTAATCCTAATTTTATGAACTCTAATTCTTTATACGGGGTTTTTTAGCGTTGTCATACTAGATCAAATTGCACTCGGCGTAAATGACACAAACTGGTTTTGTGCAACAGTAAAACTGTTCTAAATACAAAACAGTTATATTTTCTAACTCTAATATTCTTTTACTCAAGTTATGGCAAGCTAAAAAAGTTAACCTCAAATTATTGAATTACAAAAAAAGCACCAATTGAATATGACACAAAACGCACTGAAAGATTCTCATGTACACACTGTATTTGCAACTTCAATAATAAGTGACTTTAGAATTTTCGAAACTTAACCCTCAAAATATTGCCAACGAGACGGGACTATTACTTTGACCTATAAATTAAGCAAAAATATCGCGTGGTCGTGCCATAGTACCTTCCTGGCACGACGACGACCCCTATGTCGCTGTGCCGAAACCGTAAGGGTACCTACATTTTTTTTACCTAAAGTACAAAATAGTACTTTTTAGGGTTCCGTAGTCAAAAGGTAAAAAACGGAACCCTTATGTATTCGTCATGTCTGTCTGTCTGTCTGTCCGTCCGTATGTCACAGCCATTTTACTCGGAAACTATACGACGTATCTGAATAAAATTTACACATTCGGTGTATTTTGTATGCCGCTGGGACCCAGAGTATGTCCTAAAACTACGGCCAAGACCACCGGGGGATGGGCAACAGCATCCTCGGAGTGCGGTGGAGATACTGCGATCGCCAACCCGCATGCCAAGCGTGGCGATTACGGCATTCACCCCCCCCCCCCCCCCCCCGAACAAAACCAAAACACCACGGCCCCGAGTGTCCGGCGACCCCCGGTGCCCTGGTTATGGTAGCGGCCAGGGTACTAGCGGGGTCAGGGGTGCTAAGAATCTCCGGCAAAGCTCCGGCTCCCACCACCGACGACTTCTGGCCCTGGCAACATATAACACGCGTACACTGCGGACCGACGAAAAGATAGTGGAACTGGAGGAAGGATTGAGCAAGTTGCGTTGGGATGTCATAGGGTTATCTGAAGTCCGAAGAGAGGGGGAGGAAACGATAATCCTAAAGTCCGGCAACTTGCTTTATTTCCGGGAGGGCGACCAACAGTCCCAGGGAGGTGTCGGTTTCATCGTCCATAAGTCCCTCGTGAACAACGTGGTGAAGATCGAGAGTGTGTCGACTAGGGTGGCGTACCTTATACTCAGAGTATCCAAGAGGTACTCGTTGAAGGTCATACAGGTGTATGCGCCGACTTCGGCACACTCCGATGCCGAGGTGGAGGCTATGTATGAGGATATATCGAAGGCCATGCATAGCTCCAAAACCTACTTCACCGTTGTTATGGGGGACTTCAACGCGAAACTGGGCAAGAGAGATGGTGAAGAGCTGAGAGTGGGGCAATTTGGATTTGGAAGTCGGAACCACCGGGGCCAACTACTGGCTGGCTTCTTGGAGAAGGAGGGACTCTACATGATGAACTGCTTCTTCAAGAAACGTGAACACAGGAAGTGGACCTGGATGAGTCCCGACGGTGCAACTAAAAACGAGATTGACTTCATCATGTCGACGAAGAAGCATATATTCAATGATGTCTCTGTGATCAATACGGTTAAAACCGGAAGTGATCACCGTCTGGTGAGAGGCACATTGAATATAAGTGTTAAGCTAGAGCGCTCTCGACTGATGAAGTCTACGCTCCGTCCAGCAGCACTTCAAATCCAAAACCCTGACAGCTTCCAGCTGGAAATCCAAAACCGTTTCGATTGTCTAGGCGGCGATGTGGACGAATTCAAGGACGGGTTTGTGGAAGCTGTCCATAGTACTGGGTCTAAGTTTTTTAAGGCCCAGCGGAGCAACAGAACGAAAAGGCTCTCTGACTCCACTCAGAAACTCATCGAGGAAAGGAGAGAAATGATTCTGCAATCCTCAGCAGATGCGTCATTATACCGGCAGCTCAATAAACGGATCTCTAAGTCCCTTACCCGTGATTTGCGCCAATTAAATACAAATCGTATTGAAGAGGCCATTGAGCAGAATAAGGGCTCTAAAGTTTTCGCAAGAGATTTGTCTATTGGGCAGAGCCAGCTCGCCAAATTAAAAACTGAGGTGGTAGAATCGTTTCATCCAGACCCGAGCTTCTGGGGGAGATAGAGGACTTTTATAGACAGCTATACACATCAACTAGCAGACCTGAGGTTGATCTGGCGGAAGACCCTAGAGCTAGACTGACCCGACATTAAAAAAGATAAAAGATATTTATTCTTCAATTTAGGCACATTACAATGCACTTATGAACGTCAGAGAGAAAAAAAAAACTACCTCCGGTTCTAACCCTACACCTCTGACCCGAGAAGAATTATTTATGACCGGCAAGAAACTCGGCGGGACTTATTTTTTCAAAACAGTAATACAGTAATATTACATCTTAAAGATACACAATAATGCGTAGTTCTATAAGAAGGCATATCAAAACAGCTTGAGAGACATACAATGTACGTATTGTTTAATTAAAATAAAATAATAATAATAAAATCCAAATCTGATTGCTTCACAAAACGTTTGATATGCTTTCCTATCTGAACTGTGTCCTCTAAATGTTACATGATTTTGTAGTATTTTCTGGTTTGGGCCATGTACCTTTGTCCGTCATATAGTCCTCGATTATACCGAAGACATCCCGGACATCAGCCTGTACGAGATTAGAAAGGCTCTTAAACAGCTCAAAAACAATAAGGCACCTGGTGAAGACGGAATTACAGCCAAACTTCTGAAGGCGGGTGGTAAACCGGTCCTTATGGCCCTTCAGAAGTTGTTCGACTCCGTTTTATTACAAGGGAGAACGCCTAAGGCATGGAACAGAGGTGTGGTGGTATTGTTCTTCAAAAAGGGTGATAACGCGTTACTGAAGAACTACCGACCCATTTCACTTCTGAGCCATGTCTATAAGCTGTTTTCAAGAGTCATTACGAATCGTCTCGCACGCAGGCTAGATGACTTCCAGCCTCCCGAACAAACCGGTTTCCGAAGAGGCTTTAGTACCGTAGACCACATCCATACGCTCCGTCAGGTTATACAGAAGACTGAGGAGTATAACCTGCCCCTCTGCTTAGCGTTCGTGGACTACGAGAAAGCCTTCGACTCGATCGAAACCTGGGCTGTACTACAATCTCTCCAGAGGTGCCAAGTGGACTATCGCTATATCGAAGTGCTGAAGTGTTTGTACGAGAACGCCACTATGTCAGTCCGACTCCAGGACCAGAACTCGAAGCCTATTCCGTTGCAGCGGGGAGTCAGGCAAGGAGATGTTATTTCTCCTAAACTGTTTACCGCTGCACTGGAGGATGTTTTCAAGACTCTGGACTGGAGAAGGCTAGGCATCAACATAAACGGCGAGTACATCACTCACCTTCGGTTTGCTGATGACATAGTAGTCTTGGCTGAGACCATGGAGGATTTGAGTACGATGCTCGATGACCTAAGTAAAGCCTCCGAGCGAGTTGGTCTAAAGATGAACATGGATAAGACGAAGATCATGTCAAATACCCATGTAGCACCAACTCCCGTTACAATCGGAGACTTTACACTCGAAGTTGTGGACGATTATATATACTTAGGACATACTGTCCAGTTAGGTAGATCCAACTTCGAGAAAGAGGTCAATCGACGAATCCGACTCGGTTGGGTAGCGTTCGGGAAGCTACGGCACATCTTTTTGTCCAATATTCCGCAGTGTCTCAAGACGAAAGTCTTTGACCAGTGTGTGTTGCCAGTGATGACATATGGTACTGAAACGTTGTCGCTTACAATGGGCCTCATAAGAAAGCTCAAAGTCACCCAAAGGGCAATGGAGAGGGCTATGGTTGGAGTCTCTCTGCGTGATCGCATCAGAAATGAGGCCATCCGCAGCAGAACCAAAGTAACCGATATAGCCCTCCGAATCGCTAAACTAAAGTGGCAGTGGGCGGGGCACATTGCTCGTAGGACCGATGGCCGTTGGGGAGGAAAGGTTCTCGAGTGGCGACCACGAACCGGAAGGCGCAGCGTGGGTAGACCCCCCGCAAGGTGGACTGATGACCTGGTGAAGGTCGCGGGAGTCCGCTGGATGCGGGTGGCGCAGGACCGGTCATTGTGGCACTCTTTGGGGGAGGCCTATGTCCAGCAGTTGACGTCTTTCGGCTGATATGATGATGATGATGTATGCCGCTACTTAGTTTTGTAGTTAAATTTGAAAAAAAAAAAAATTTTTAGGGGGGCGCTCCATAGATGTAACTAAATTTCAAAAAAAATTTTTTTACCAAATATCAACATGTGACACATCAATCGATAGGTCTTTGAAAATAACATTGAGGTTTCTTTGACCATTTTGTGATTATGTGAATATTTTCTGAAATAATCGCTTCAGAAGTCAGAAAAATTGTGTCCCCCCCCTGTAATTTTTGAACCGTAAGTCCAAAAAATATGAAAAAATTTGAGGCGATGTGCCTTATCATATACTTTCTATAAAAATTATTTTGAACATTATCGGTTCAGCCATTTTTGAGTTATCTCCAAAAAACTTCTTCCATAGGCATCAGATACGACCTTTTGGTATTAGTTTGGTTCTTATTACATTGAAGGTACGGAACCCTCCTATGCGTGGTCCGACACGCACTTGGCCGGTTTTTTTTCATGAATTTGTACCGCAATAGAAATAACAAAAGGCTCTGTGGTCGTGGCAGGGAGTATCACACTGGAAAAGGTATACTTCGAAAGAAATTTAACCCATTTAACGTCATATACCAAAACGCCACTCACACGCCAAGATCATGAGTCAATATAAACTTTACTTTAAAGTTTCAAAGGTTAGGTATGTTGACTATGTGTTCTTGGCGTTCAAAAGTTTAAAGGGAATCGATGATTCAATAGGTAATTTAGAATATAATAGAATATCATTTATTTCAGTGTAAGTACACAGTTATACAATACATACAGACAGTGGAAAAAAAAAGAAAAGAAAATGAAGACTACCTTGTACACTGTAACCACACTGAAAAAGGTGAACACTCAGCATAATGCCAGGTCCTACTGGAGTAGTACCTGACGCTGGTCTTCCGTGTACACTTGTCGGGAGCGTAGTTGCGCGCAGCTACCAGTTACATTAGGGTTACCAAGACTAATAAATTTACTAGTGCTAATAATTACAACAGTAAGCAACGAAGCGGAAACGAAGCAGTTGACATCAAATGATAATATGACTAGCATGGAGAATAAATAATATATGTAATAGAATAATTCGCAAGTGTTGAGCAGTACCTAAAATGAAACTTCAATTATCCTGATCCTTTTGCTTAGAGAGAAGATACATTTTTAGTTTTACTTTAAAAGATTGCAAAGAAGGATTGCAAATTTAATAAGGACTACTTTCTTTTATAGTTGTTATGAGTTGTGTTGAAGGTGTAGTGTCGTTAGTACTTAATTCAAGGTCTTAATCACCGAGTAAATAATAGTACTATACAGAGGTCCCTCTATGACGTCACGAATCATGTTGTCCCTTCTTACCGCATGACAAGTTCTCTTTCCCACTCAGGTAAACGTATCGGATAGTTGTCAAACTATTTTTTTTTGACAGAGATGTACACCCTTGTGTTAATTGATACAAATCGGTTTGTCGTGATTATGTAGGAGTCAGAGGATTATATAGTTAGGGTATATTATATGAATTAAAGTACATTGATTGAAACAAATCTATGTCGGCATCAGTGTAAAACGTGTTTGAAGCGTGCGTGGCCGAGGCATAAAGACCCCGTTCCCACTTTTCGGATATCAGCTCCGCATTTTAATTGGATCTTCTAATGGTAGAACATACTAATTTTGTGTTACACCGATTTTGTATGAGCTGCCTACATCCAATTAAATCCGGGTCCGTCATTTGACAGAGAGGTATGAGCACTGCGAATGTCATCTCGCTCAAATCTGGAGCAGAGTCCGACGGCGGAAATACCTCCAAAACCATAGCGAAATAACACTAGACCCTACTCAGAGTAACGTGTTGCGTGTTGCTGCCGGTGAGTAAGGTTGTCAGAGCTAAAAAAAATGATGCATTGTGCCGTCAACACATTGAGTCCTCCTTCTACGGTAACTGCTTACCGTCAGGCGTGCCGTATGCTTGTTTGCCACCGTCAATGGTTTAAAATTTGGGAACGGGCTTTATGGTTTTAAAACTTACTTTTATTCCCTATCTTGTTTGCGGTCTGTGTGCTATTCTCAGCTGAAACGCCCATGGTTGTTCTTATAGATTCTTCATCACTCAAGCCTGCGCTAGGCCTTTTTAGTGCAGAAAGCTTCTGCCGGAAACTAGGATCTCCTCTTGAACTCATTGTAGCGCTTTTGATTTATCGTATGTGCACGCACTTTGTGTCTTTAATCTGAAAAGTGGGAATTGTAAGAATGACTACATTTTACATAACATCTGTAATTTGATCGAAATATATTTTAAAAGTAGCTACATTTCTGTTAAGAATAATATTTTCTTCTAACTGTAGTAGGGTGATTGTGCTCTTTTCCCGTCCATAGTCAGTTTCCGTCCACCTGACGGTTCTGCTACAAATATATGGAGAAAACTTGAACGTAAATGAATTTTCCTGCGGAAGTTTGGTCTTGTTGCGATCCATAATATCTAAGAAACAATTCTACTATAATAAAAAAGTAATTTGACAAATAGTGCCTTTAAAAATAAAACATTAATAACCGCCTCGAATTCGGCCCTAGCAAATGTCATCGCAATGAAGAAAAAAACTTGTGGCGGGAAAAGTTTATGATGAGTTTTATTAATGATTTAGGCAGTGCACTAAATATGTTTGGCATGAATTATCTATTTTAAAGTTAATTGTACAATATTTTAAGTGGAGATTAAAGTTTTAGAATATAATTAATATATAAACTTTGTGGACCAAAACTAGCAGAGCAATTTGGTATAAATTTCAGTTTTGCGACCACCTGATCCCGGAAATCCAGACAGCTAGGTAAATATTTCTAATGGTTATTTTACTTCAAAATACTTAATTAATACGTAATATTATAGTATATAGTAGTATGGTAATATTATATTTGATTACCTACACACTTTAGTTTCTGTCCATTCGTCATATAATGTTACGTAAATAAATGTAATAAACAAAACATTTAAATGACTTGAGCAAAGACTAAAACTAGCTCTTCTGTTGCATTGTTATCGTTAATATACGAGTTATTTGTGAGAAGACAAAACTATAATTAACATTAGAATGACCAAATGGTAGTAGAATAACAATTATAACCTCCATACTATGGCGTGCTCTGCTTATTTCACTTCAAAAGAAAGCTTTGTGATCGTGCCATTGCCATCGTCCGTACACACACACACGCACACACACCCATACATCTTTCACAATGAATATTATCCGTTATTTTCACTAAGCACTATCACATCACCTTTATCTATTTACCGGCAATTAAAACCACACGAAAACAAACAAACAAAAACATGCGCTGTTAAATATTTGAACAAACATCCGAAAAAAGGAAGTCTCGTGTTTTGATCTGATTACTATGAAAAAAGCTACTTTTTTAAATAGTCGCATAACCTTCGGATCTGATCGGAACCAATCGGAAACCTTTCCGGGTAATGCACGACCCTTAGAGAATTCAACCAACCGGAGTCGCCATTGACAGGCGTTCCCCTTTGCCGAAAACATATGACCAGTGGTCATGCTTACACCTATTTGTACGTTACGTACGAATAGCCACAGAATACACTTGACGTTCCCCTCCCCCGCAAAAATCGGCAGACTTGCTTTGTAAAGAAAACGGCAGACATGGCTACTCCGGGTTGAATTCTCTAAGGAACGACCCAATAATGAACGATCCAATGCGCGGTTGACTACGCTAGTCGTGTCAATTGCATTAAGCCTTGGTCAAACAGCAAGCGTGGCGCAGCGCCACGGTCGCGCGGCGCGACCGCGGCACATGTTAACAGGTTAGCGACGTCAAACAGACTGCGTCCCGCCGGCGCCGCGCCCCGCTTCTGTCGCGCCCCGCTTCTGTCGCGCCCCGCGCCGCGCGGCCCCCCGCGTCCACGCGGCGCGGGCGTAGCGCTGCGCGGCGGCACGCTGCGCCGCGCTGGGTCACATCAGTCGGACGTTAGGCAGCGCGGTGCGTCGTGCGAGCGTAGCAATATACTGTGATTGTGATTATGGATATAGAAAAAAATATCTTCTCTTCGAAAAAATAATCTTGGCTTCGGAAGGAATGAGCGAGTCACGTCCGCATCGCGCACGGCCGCGCCGTGTTCACGCGCGCGCAATGAGGGCGTGTTGAGAGCGCGAGGCCGGCGCGATCCGCGCGCGCCCTGTTTGAACAGTCATCGCTTCGGCGTCACGCGGCGCAGACGCGGCGCTGCGCCACGCTTGCTGTTTGGCCAAGGCTAAGGTACAAACAAGTTGGAACCCGACCGCAGGCCGCAGCAGTACGTTCGCGTATGAAGTTCTATTCAAAGTCAGTGACACGAAGTCAGGCGATATGTCGTCGCACGGCAGGTCGCGCCGCGCGACCGCGGCGCTGCGCCACGCTTGCTGTTTGGCCAAGGCTTTATAGTACAAGCAGTGACAGTGGTTAACATTAAAGGCCTACAATATCATTGTTTGGTGATAAAATGCCTTAGTTATAATATTCGATTGTTTGGTTGAGTTAAATATAATACCGTGATCGATTTAACAATACATACTTGTATGGAAAAAACAAATTTATAAAAACTAACTACGCCATTTCGTTTCCTTAATCGTACTCGTACACTGTATGCTAATATTAACGGAAATAAAAAAACATGGTGTTAATCCTTACTATCATTAGTTTTTAGGATTCCGTAGCCAAAATGGCAAAAACGGAAACCTTATAGTTTCGTCATGTCCGTAGTTCGTCCGTATGCCATGGCCATTTTTTATTTGAAGACTATAACTAATATTGATGAAATTATAACAGAAGGTGTATTTTGTATACCCCTACTTAGTGTTGTAGTAAAATTGCTGAAAAGATTTTTTTTAGGGGGGAGTTCCACAAGGGGTTTTCCATACATATAACAATTTTTTTTTACCAAAAATCATCATGTTGCACATCAATCGATAGGACTTTAAAAATAACATTGAGGTTTGTTTTATCATTTTTTGATTAAGTGGATATTTTCAGAAATAATCACCCTACTCAGTGGACGAAAACTAGCAGAGCCCAGGACGGAAAACTGACATTTATGGACGAAAACTAACGAATACCCCACTTTTTCAAATAATATTTTTTATACAAAATCTCGCAAGTATGGATAATTATCGCGTAATATTAACATAAACTAGACTATATAAGCTATAAAATGAAATATAATACATTTAAGTAAGGGTACTTTAAGATATTCTTTTTGCATCACAAAGCTGGCAAAATCGATAAGTGGACGAAAAGGAGCACAATTACCCTACTATTTTTGGAGGGTTTACGCCGTATGTAATTTATTGAAACGAATAGATACCTACAGTATATTAGGAGAAAATAATTTATAAGAATTAGGTCACAGTATACTGCAGCCGTGTAGCATTAATATATAAGTTAAGGATAGTTACCTGTTTATTACTATATTTGATTAAGTAGGTAGATATTCACCCAATATCACATAGGAAACTATAGATTATTGAATTCAAAAGATCATATTTTAAATGTTTTCTGACTAGCATTTAGTAGGTTACGACAATTTAGCATAAATTTTGTTGTATTATTTATAAATAAAAGCCTTGACCATGCCTTGACATAACGTGACAGTGACATATTAACTCAACACAAATCTCATACAAATTTGGACACTGACACTCTATGTTTTATTTTATTTTTTTCTATTAGGGACCACGAATTTTGCACTTTGTAATATCTATGTGTATGATCCATAGATATAAAATGGCGCTTGTCGCTAAAAGATAAACGAAGTGCGCAAAAGAGAAACCAACACGTATATGAACATTCCACGAGTGCAAAAGAGACACACGATCATTTTGAAGGAGTGACAGCTTTTGAATTTGGGTAGTCAGCTTACGTACCCACGTCGTGACAGCTCATATTTTAGCGTGGAAAATATAAAACAATCGTGAATAAAATAACTTGGGATGAAAAAGGAGAAACATGGTGTCGTGTTGTGTTCCAGATTGGACTATTACTCATAGGAAAAACCCAAGTAATTACTCATTTCACAGGTTTACATGATATTCCGATCGATGTCTTTGAAACAATATTTTGTCATATTAGCAAAATAAATCGTGTAAGTATTTACTAGATACTATTAATTATTAGTGTTTCGTATACTGTGTGCTAATATTTTATCATAATAGTTAATATTCATGATTATTTTGTGTAAAAACCGAAACATTTATTCTACGCTAGGGATTGACAAAACGTTTTAGGGACTTATATCGATAACTGTTCGATATGAAAATTATAATTATTGCTTCAAAAAAAGCCAATGAATAAATTAATATTATATTCACATTACGCCATTACGTAAGACGATTAAATTAGAACCTTATTATATCCGGTTTTAAACGGGTATTTTTATTATTAAAGATTTTTTTACCTTGCAGTATTATTTCATTCAAATATGGCGCTCAACACATTTAGCGGAATTCACTACCATAGTCAAAAAGCAGCGGAAAACGGAAATCGGGCTGAATATTGTATATGGGCTCCATACAAAAAATCAGCTCCCGTAAAGAAATTTCCGACTTTTATGCTGCGGCTGATTTTTATTTATGATAGCTGGATTCCGCTCAAGTGTGTGCCGCGCCTAAAAGCGACTAGTCAAACGATTAGAACGAGATAAAAATATAGTTGGAATGAGAGGTCAGCTGTCAAAATGGTCATGCGATCAATCGAATGCGCTTTCGACCGGCGACTTGAAATTCCGTTTTCCGTTGTATGAAATATTTGAAATTATTTTAGGAAATAATCTTGTTCACTTAATATTTTTAATTTAATAATAAATAATTTTGTTTATTTAAATTTTTTAAATACTAAAAATAATATGAGTCGAACGTCGGTCTGTAGTGTGAGAGAGCCAACTGGCGGAAAAATATTCGGAGGGCCGACCGAATGGGAAGAGGCACGGAGAAAGAAGAATAATATTAGTCGAAAATGTGCGTGAAATTAAACGTCAAGTTGGTAGTGGGGATGTCAACTGACGTCATAGTGTAAATAGCTATTAGACATGGCAATTTGTAGGGCCCAACCTGTTGTGTACCCTGCCTCTCCCTCACCCTCCTTCAGATCCTTACGGGCCCTCCCAACACAACAGGTTGGGCCCTACAAATTGCCATGTCTAATAGCCGTTTTACTACTTTGACTAAGGTAGAATCTATAATTCAGCGGAGTGATTTGACAGAACTTTACATACATTTGACAACCGCTTTGTATGCAGAGAGCTTTCAAATCACTCCACTGAATTATTAATTCTACCTTAGTCGCTTACGTCTGTAGAGGCCTTTAGAACGTATCGATAAGAAAGTCAAATACCGATAGATAATTAACCTGTTGTATTTGGCATCACTATTTTACGCTCACATAGACAATTTAGACACATACATGGATTTCATTTTTTTGCCACACTTTTGATCGTTGACAAGCATTCTTTGTCATCCCATTTCTCTGGTATGATCTTAATTTTTTTCCCTTGTTCGGTGATGGATGGCATACACTTTTTATTACTGTTAGTTTAATAGCAAATATTTTATTCAAATTAAAATACCACAGGGTCACAAATTTATTACTTGATAAGCCAGCATAGATGAGAATGTAGTAGTTTTAACTATCCGCCGGTCGTAGAACTAAAAAAGCATAGTGTCGAAAACGCGGAACATTTTGTGCCGTGCCGAGATTAGAAAACCGCGGCGCGACCGCGCTCCGGCAACCGTCGCGGGCTCGCGATCCGGCCGCGCGATTCTAGATGCTTATCTCGATTGCAGACAAGTTTGAGTTAGTGTCACCATTCAATTGTTATAATTATAAAACATCATCCTTATATAAAGAACTAGCGACCCGCCTCGGCTTCGCACGGGACCTTTTTAATGTGTACAATACTGTAAGTACATTATTTTAATATATCTCGTAGGGTTCAGCCAGCGTTTGCAATGCAAGCGCAAAGAAACGTGTTTATTTACGACATCACATTAGAAACCTCTAAAATTATCAGTGTTTCTCTGCCATATTATGCATGTATTATACATATAAACCTATAATATAGTGATTCACGAGGACGTGAATCACTCTATATATTGAAAAGAACTACATCAAAATCCGTTGCGTAGTTTTAAAGATCTAAGCATACGTAGGGACAGACAGCGGAAAGCGACTTTGTTTTATACTATGTAGATAGTGATAATGCTGCAGAAACCATAGTAGGGTGTTTATCACTAGTATTTATATATTTTTTGGGCACCATACTACGCCAGACTAGGTATCGATCTACAAAATTATCTTATTTTCGAATAGCAAGTGTTTTTTAACGCACCGACATGTCAATGTCAAATATTTAGTTTTATCAACAATAAAATGATTGTATCGCATCGCTGATCTATTAGAGAGCATCAGAATAACACGTCCAACTAGCACGCCTGACTTCGTCGCCATTTTATATAGACAGACACTAATTGCAGACAAATGAGATTGATACGGACGGACGTGTCCGTTTGTCCGCTTTTTACACTTCTAATCTTCTTAATTTGACAAGGGAAAAGTGGTGAAGAAATGGATGTGAAATGTTTCGCTTTGACGCGGCTTTCTGGTTATGTGAGGATAAAAGGACCCGTCTAGCGTACATGCCTTTGTAATTGGTGTATTTTCAATGTATTAATAGGATATTGTAATTGCTGTTGGTAATATAATGTTTAGATGTTTAGTTATATGTTTATACAGGGTGTAACAAAAATGTTGGTGGTCGGTTTAAGGGCATAATTGGCATCGTATTTATTATGACATTTTTATATAAAAAAAAAGAAAAAAAATTGCGCGAGAAATAAATATGGGTTGGCCGCCTGGGACGACGACGTGTCCCATACAAAAAAAAAGTTTTTACGTTGAAAAACTCTTTCCTCTACTTTTTCTTAGTTGCAATACGATCGCTTCGCTCGCTCGATCGCTCGTTAGATCGCTTTTTAGCGAATTACCTCTGATTATTCTGTTTGTAACTTGTATTTTATGTGTTTCTTTATTTTGAGGTGTGCAATAAAGAGTATTTATGTTATGTTATGATACCTACCCATTATGCCCTTAAATGGGTCAATAGTATTCTTGTTACAGCCTGTAAGTACTTTCGTAATTAGTAATAATTAATAATTAGGTATGGACCAGGTTGTATAGAATTTAGTATTCTAATGAATTTCTATGAAACATGGAGAGGTCGATCTAGAGCATCTCAATCATAAAGCCGCAAATATTTAGTAACTATGTAGTACGTTTACACGTACGTTTGTTTAGGTTCAGAATTACATCTATTCTGTTCTTCTTTGCTTGAGTAATTTAGGAACCATTTTCTACCCAGAAGAAGGATGTCGGGCTGTTCTCCCATCAATTTAACTTCATTTTCACACTAGACCTAGACATCGCAGTTCACGCCACCCTAAGGCAGGGTAGTGGCTCCGATTATCGTCACAGCACGCTAATTAACGCGATTACGAAGATAGTGCGAACCCGCCCTAATTGAAATGTAGGGTGTCTCGGCTCCTAGCCGCTTAATGCAAACGCTGGAAGAATATGAATGAGTCGAAGGCGAAAGAGAACCAGTCTAAAGGGCTATGTCGTTGTCGGTGCGAGAAATCGCATGCGATTATCTATACATACGCTGCATGTGAGTAGTTATTTTAGTTATTTTGTGGGTCATATTACGTTGGTTGACCTGATATAAGAACTTGTCTGCACAGGGAATACTTGGCCTGTTTATGGTGTCGCCTATGTCGTAAATAACTTGTACTAAAATTAATTGCAGATCTATTTATCTGTTCAGCTTTTTCTTAAACACAAATGGATGACATGTATCAGGTAATAAAAAACCGGCCAAGAGCGTGTCGGGCCACGCTCAGTGTAGGGTTCCGTAGTTTTCCGTCCGTCACAGTAAGTGTCCCCACTTAAGAGTTAAAATAACACCGCCATGTAGGATATGATATGAGCGTTCCACGTACAGCGACATCTATCGGCAAATTAAGTAACCTATTGCTCGCGAGCTTAAAGTATGGAAGATGATTTTTATGGCATAATTCTTTATTGCTTGAACCGATTTTCACCGTTTTTACTTTATTTGAAATCACGTCATTTCATTGTGATTTTGTAGAAATTACAGGTACAATAAACATCTGCTTATACGGTTAAATTACAAACTTAGTTCAGAAATTATTTTGTAATTTTTTTTCAAAAACTGTTCAACCTATCAAGTTCAAAATAATTTTCCTAGAAAGTTTTTATAAAGTTCTAGTTTTGAGATTTTTTTCATATTTTTAAAACTTATGGTTCAAAAGTTAGAGGGGGGGGGGACACATTGTTTTTTACTTCTGGAGCGATTATTTCCGAAAATATTTACATTATCAAAAAATTATTTTAGTAAACCCCTATTCATTTTTAAATACCTATATAGGGGTTTACTAAAATAATTTAGTATTCTACAGGGTTGAAATGAAAAAAAAAATCACTCCCCACTTTACGTATACGGGAGGTACCCTAATAAAACATTTTTTTCCACTTTTTATTTTACCACTTTGTCGGCGTGATTGATATACATATTACTACTAAATTTCAGCTTTCTAGTGCTAACGGTCACTGAGATTATCCGCGGACGGACGGACGGACGGGCAGACATGGCGAAACTATAAGGGTTCCTAGTTGACTACGGAACCCTAAAAATGGATACTTCCTTACAGAGAGTCCTCAGTGTTATATATGTAATAGGGGGTAGTTTTAAGTGTATATGCGCCGACTTGAGGGTGGTCAATTGTTTGTAAGTCAGTTCCCAAATAGATATGAATAAGTGAACACGGTGTCTCATTGCTGCCCCTAGACATCCCTTAAGGACCTCCACCACAGCTCCCAGTGGCATACATAATAAACTGGCGACGAGTCGTGATCGAATCAACGAGTGCGCGAACGTAGTTGAGTGTTAGTTGCATAAATATCTTGTGTGAATAGAATGGCAAAAATGTCGGTTGGCAAGATGGACGCGTTCGATCGGCACAAAGACAATTGGGCGACGTATGTGGACAGGCTGGAACAATATTTTATAGTGAATGATGTGCAAGATGACCGCAAAGTACCATTATTAATTACCGTGATGGGAGCAGAAAGTTACGATTTATTGGTGACCTTGTGTACTCCGACTAAACCGTCAGAAAAAACCTACAATGATCTTGTTAAACTCATGTCGAATCATCTACAACCACGACCCAGTGTTTTAGCGGAGAGATACAAATTTCGTCAACGGAAACAGTCAAAACAGGAATCGATAGCGGATTTTATTGCGGACTTACAGAAATTGACTAAGTACTGTGATTTTGGGGCATGGTTAGAGGATAGCCTGCGGGACCAATTCGTATGTGGATTGTATAGCGAGACTATTCGGCAGCGTTTATTTACGGAGACAGATTTGAAGTTTACCAAGGCTAAAGGTATGGCAATAGCAATGGAAGCAGCAGAAATAAATGCAGCAGCGGTAGAAAGTCGAGGGCAATCGAGCAATGACGCCACGGCGCCGTGTTTTGCGATGGCTAATAAAACTTCAAGTTCAAAGACACCATCATGGAAAAACCGAACTTATCCGAAGCGAACCGAGCATACAAAATTCGTTAATAACGAAGTTAACCGGGCGACACCGAGTGGACAGCGGGCGACTAATACCTACCGGAGATCGGAGACGTCGGGATCAGCGGACGGCAGCCGCGCGCAACTAGGTCAAGGTCAAGGGACATGCTCGGCGTGTGGAGAGGCGCATTCGACTCAGACGTGCAAATTTCGTGTTTATGTATGCCGGGTTTGTAATCAAGACGGGCACTTAAAAAAAATGTGTCCAAGGTTAGCGAAGATTACTAGACATAACTACGTCGCGGACGAGTATTCGGAGGAGGAAGAATATGAATTAGAGGTAAATCTTTCGTTTGTCAAAGATGATAGTTTGAGTAAATACCCACCTTTATATTTGACTATTAACGCTAATAAACACGACATAACAATGGAAATTGATACGGGTTGCGCTATAAGTTGTGTTAGTCCAGAAGTTTATGAGAGATATTTCTCGGATTGTGATTTAAAACCAGCTTATCTCAGATTAAGATATTATACGGGTGAGATAGTCCGTGCATTAGGTAAGATTAGGCCACTTATTAAATACAAAGACCGCGAGTTGCCACTTGATTTGTATATTGTAAAAGATGGCAAAACTAATTTACTAGGAAGGCAGTGGTTAGCTGAGTTAGGCATTTTTAGTGGTTTGTTTGAGTTATGCTCGACAAATTATGTGAAAGCAACGGGTGATTTTAATTTGGAAAATTTCAGTTCCAGATTTAAGAGTGTATTTGCGGAGGGCCTGGGGAGGTACAACGGCGGGCTGGTGTCACTGCGAGTGCGGCCGGACGCGCGGCCGGTGTTTCTGCGCGCGCGCCCCTTGGCGTACGCGCTGCGCGAGCCGGTGGAGCGCGAGCTGGAACGGCTAGAGAGCGATGGCGTTATCACGCCCGTCGAAACCTCCGAGTGGGCGACGCCTATCGTACCGGTGGTCAAGTCTGACGGAACTTTACGCATCTGCGGGGATTATAAGATAAGTCTTAATAAACATTTAGATGTGGACCGTTTTCCTTTGCCTAGGGTCGAGGATTTATTTACAAAATTACATGGAGGTCAAAAGTTTAGTAAAATTGACCTTTCTCAAGCATATGCTCAGTTGGTGCTAGACGATACGTCCAGATATACGGTCATTAATACGCACAAAGGTTTATTTAAATACAACCGCTTGATTTATGGCTTGTCCTCGAGTCCAGGTATTTTCCAAAGGATCCTAGAGCAGATGTTTGCGGATTTGCCGAAAGTGGGAGTGTTCCTAGATGATGTAGTCATAACGGGTGAGAATGACAAGGAACATATTGAAAACTTGCATAAGGTATTTGAGAGGTTAGAAAAATACGGGTTAAAGATTAAAAAAAACAAATGCTCTTTCCTTGCTGATTCTATTACCTATTTAGGTTATGTGGTAGATAAAGAGGGACTCCACACCTGCCCTAAGAAGGTTAGGGATATTTTAAATGTCACAACGCCTAGTAACGTGTCCGAATTACGTTCGTTTCTTGGAATGACGATGTATTATGCTAAATTTGTGAGAAATATCAGTACAATACTCACACCTTTATATCAATTGCTGAAAAAAAATGTTCAATTTGAGTGGACAGAATCATGTGAAGAGGCTTTAAATAAAGTCAAGCAGTTGTTGGCTTCCAGCGAGGTGCTGGCACACTACTCGCCGGAGCTCCCACTGATCCTGACGACTGATGCCAGCAGTGTGGGCGTGGCCGCCGTTATTTCGCACGCCTGGCCGGACGGCACAGAGCGCCCCATAGCATACGCTTCAAGAGTACTAAACAGCGCGGAGAAGGCATACTCACAAATAGAACGAGAGGGTCTTGCCATCCTCTATGGAGTAAAGAAGTTCCACCAGTACTTGTACGGCCGCAGGTTTATTTTGAGGACCGACCACAAGCCACTGGTGACAATTTTCGGAGACAAGGCTGGCATTCCGGTGATGGCGGCTAGCCGCATGCAAAGATGGGCAATTATTTTAGGAGGATATCAATACGATATTGAGTATGTACATACTACTAAAAATGGAGCTGACGCCCTCTCCCGACTACCACCATATAGACCAAACAATATGCCATTGATTGATTCGACCACCAAATGGATTGAGGCCTTCCTAATGACTAGAACGACAGCTAAGGCGGTGATCAAGGTGTTGCGGGAGACATTCGCGAGGTTCGGACTGCCAAAAGAGCTTGTCTCGGATAACGGCCCACCGTTCACTAGCCAAGAGATGGATAATTTTATGAAATTAAATGGAATAACACATACATTTACAGCGCCGTACCACCCAGCATCCAACGGCGCCGCTGAGGGCGCGGTTAAATTGTGTAAAAAAGCTATAAAAAAAGCCATTAGAGAAAATCAAGACATAGAAGAAACTTTACAAACCTTCCTACTAAATTACCGCAACTGTGAGCAAGGTACTACGGGAGAAACTCCAGCTATGTTACTACAGAAACGAGCGCTTCGATCTAGATTGGATCAATTAAAACCTACTGGCTTAGTAGAGAAGAAAGTGCATCGTACACAACAGAAACAGATTGAATCAGCAGGGGGCATTCTACCTAAGCAAATGGACAAGGGAGATCCTGTATGGATACAGGAATTTAACGCGAGGAATAAGTGGGTACCGGGAACGGTATCAAAAGTAAGTGGCTCTCGTAATTACGTAGTGACAAGGGAAAACGGCACCACATGTAATAGGCATCTAGATCAATTAAAGTCGCGAATGGCATATTGTTTGCCAAGCTCTATTCTGTCAGACGGCACGCCACAGGTGCCCCCCGACCGCGTATCCGTATCGCCGCCGCGCTCCCCCGCGCGGCCGACGCCGCCGCCGGTCGCGCCGCCCGCGCCGCCAGCGCCACCTGAGCCTGCCGCTAGCCCGGCCGAGCCCGCATTGACACTAGCCCCGGCCCCTGAATTGAAACGCATAAGGAAACCACCTGTGCGCTATGGTTTCGAAATTGATTGACACAAAATTGTTTTTTTTTTATTGTATCACTTGGTTTCTCTTTATATAAATGTAGGTACGGTACGTTAGTAACTTAGTATTTATAAGTACTTATATCTCTTAAGGGTAATTCTTGGCTAATCCCTACTGCTAGCTAGGTTTATTTTATTTAATTGGTAACTTGTTTAGATTAAAATTGTAGCATTAATTAAGGAAGAGGGTGTTATATATGTAATAGGGGGTAGTTTTAAGTGTATATGCGCCGACTTGAGGGTGGTCAATTGTTTGTAAGTCAGTTCCCAAATAGATATGAATAAGTGAACACGGTGTCTCATTGCTGCCCCTAGACATCCCTTAAGGACCTCCACCACAGCTCCCAGTGGCATACATAATACTCAGGAAAACTATAACAAACAAGTATTTATTCCTGGCGCAAAATAGGTATATTCTTATTCTTATATAAAGTTGAGTGCAGGTCTTCAGCTTTTTCCAGCTTTTTTAGATAGACACAGATGTTCAGCTTTTTCCTAAACACAAATGGATGACATGCATCAGGTAATAAAAATAGATACCTACTTCCTTACAGAGAGTCCTTAGGGAAACTATAAGAAACAAACATTTATCCCTGGCGCAAAATAGGTACTCCTATTCAATCACTTGAAAGCAGAGCATAGGAAGGGCTAAGGACCAGTTGCACCAACCACTTTTGACGGACTCATCAGCGTCACCCGGCATGGTTGTATAACATGAAAATGTTCATACAATAAAATTTTGCGAACGTTCTAAACGGTGACAGAGTTTGGTGCAACCGACCCTAAGGCTGGGTTGCACCACGCATAACTAACGAACTGGTCAACGTTAAATATGGTGACGGAGCTGTCATCCCACTGTCAAATTTTCATACAAGAATTTTTGATGTTAACAGACGGTTTGGTGCAACTGGCCCTAAGTTGCATTAAACCGCCTATTAACGTCATAGTAATCATAATTTTTTTCTTGTATGAAAAGTTTGACAGTTTTGACGCCATATATTTAACGTTGACTGGTGCAACCAGCCCTAAGGAATGCGGCTTCCAAACCGGAGTTTGTACCTCAAGGTCCCGCTCGCACAAAGAAGTTTCATCGACGTTAATTAAAGAAACATGCATCTATGTCGAATAATTCTTAGGTCAGGTCAGTTCATTGCGCTAACGTGTTCACTACAGGCGCGGATCTAGGATTTTATCCTGACTTTCACGATACTAATGTGTCACACATAACACGTGTGTAACACACAGGATACAGGGGTGGTGCAATAGGGGTATTTGCCCCCCCCCCCCGCCCCACCCTATATCCCCATATTCAAATCCAACGAACAGGTTTTAATTAGGCATTAACACACTGGACGTACTCCTGACCCAGAATGTCTGCTGATCATTTCAGAGTGACGGATTCCGAGTCGGTTAATTGGTCTGATCCCACAGCGTGGTCGCGTTGTGCCACGAATACAGGCACCGACACAAATGAAATGGTAAGCGAATGCGGGCGTTTATGCGACTCAATTATTTAATAGGTTTTATTTATCCATAGCGTAAAGGGTTCTTATTAAATCGCTGGAAACCTTAGCGGTAAATAAATCACCTGAAACCGGAGATGGTTCTTTTAGTTAAGGAAACATGCACTTATCTATCAAAACATGAAAAGGGCATTGCGTTATTGTCAAGACTATAGCCCGAATCCAATGAACAGGTTTAAATTAGAAATTAACAGACTGGACGTACTCATGACCCAGAATATCAGCTGATCAGCTCAGAGTGACGAATTTCGAGTCGGTTAGATCTGATTACGCAGCGTGGTCGCGTGGTTCTTTCACGAACACAGGCACCGACACAAATGAAATGGTTAGTGTATGCGGGCGTTTATACGGATTAATCATTATTTTAATTTAAATTTTAGAAATCATTAATGTATTTTTCTATTAATTAAAACTTTAAAAAAATCATTGTTAAATTTTGTCACTCTCTAGCAAATGAAAATATAAAGGATAGGGACAAACGATTATTTAGATTTGACAGACATTTACCTGGACCGGTCAGAGGGCTAAATGTTTTGCAAAAAATATGTTTATTATTGTATAGATCCTGTGTAAAGTGACATGTAAGTATTTAAATTAGGGTGTTGAGTGAATAAATGAAATAAGTCATATATACATAATTGCATTCAAAAACTTTTTTTAAGTAAAGACTCGCTCGGAAAAAATAACTAAGTGAAAAAGCTCCCTGTTGTAGTCTTTCTGATAAATTACATATTTTTTAAGAAGAAAGTGCACTGTTTTTCAAATGATTAACAACGCACACATAACACTCATGGCAGTAGAGTTTGTTTTTGTTTAACATGAAATGTAGATCTAGACACGCGGCAGCGTCTCAAGCCAAGTTCAAGCAAAGGAACTGGCTAGCCAGCGCCGAGTGTATATTACACGAACCACTTGGTGCCACTTTTGACCCTTCTATAACTCAAAACCTCTTTAACGTAAACACATAAAACTACGTGTGTTTAATTATATCCATAAGGACATCTAGAAGCCCAAATTTCATGAAGCTAGCTCAAACGGTTATAAAGATATGAAGGTCAAAAAGTCGTAAATTTTAGCACTGACTGACTGACATATAGTACCTAAATCTAACCTACTTCCAGATGACCTAGAAGGATGAAATTTGGAATCCAGCTCGGTAATTGTGTATAAGCGTAGGAAAAAAAATAAAAATAAAAAAAGTTAAAAAATAGGGGGGGTACCCATACAAAATTTTTTTTTTAATTGTATCGTTGGAACCGTTACAAGCAGATATTTAAAACTATCCCAATATCCCAATATCCAACTATCCTAATATTAATATAGGTAGCAGATAATGAATGGGCAATGCGCACTATTATCTCTAACATTCAAGAGAATGTAGACAATAGCTTAAAAAAGAAAACCATGCAGCGGAAACGCAAGAAAAAACATTAAATCTCAATACCTGCCTAGTTTTCTTTACAAAAAGTAATGATATCCCACCAAAAATATAAATGTAAAAAAGGAGAGCCAAGTTCAATACAAAAATTATGCTTGGCTGTGGGCTTCGCCGCAAAAAGAATGGAGATCTAAATGAGTGCCAAGTTCTATGCAAAATCCAAATATGTATTTATAGGAACAAAATAACATTATGAACAAGTATAATCTAACCTACTTTAAGATCTCACATTTTTAGTTAACAGCAATTGTTATAGGTATCCAATAAAGTAAACAAATTGAGTTTAATACTTGTTCATAATGTTATTTTGTTCCCATAAATACATATTTGGATTTTGCATAGAACTTGGCACTCATTTAGATCTCCATTCTTTTTGCGGCGAAGCCCACAGCCAAGCATAATTTTTGTATTGAACTTGGCTCTCCTTTTTTACATTTATGTTTTTGGTGGGATTTCTAAACACTAAAAGCGCTCGACTGCGTTGAACAGACACAAATGAACACAAACACAAATTGTGTCCGTAATTGTTCAAAGAGGTGACTTTGTCATTAGCTCGCGGTTTGATTCGATGTGTAGATTTGTCAGGTACATTGATATTAGCAGCGTGAACTTAATTTTGAGAATAAGTGGTGTAGGCACAGTAGTCTACAGCATTGGTCTCGTTGCAAAGCAAAAATATAACGACCTCAAAATAATGTAACGATTCCAAAAGTTACTGAAAACTTAACACTAATTTTAGGCATGATTTCAGAACTGTTGTGCCTACTAAGAAATTTACTGTAAGTTACAATAAAGACCGGACTGTTTCTGTGCCTAATATTGACTATTTTTCTACTAAAATCTTTATCCGAACATCTTAAAATACTTATTGTTAGGTACTACATATATGTCCTTCTAGTCTAGTCTATAGACAAACAAATGGCTATGATACAGGTGCTTTACGGGTTAGATTCATTAAAAATTATTTATTGCCATGTAAAATAAAAAATGACTTGTAATTGGAATTCTTTCCTTTTTCAAATCGAAATGCCGAAAATCTTTTTCCTATTAAACCATCAAGTTGCTTCGTCTGACACTTAAAAATGACCCACGAAACCAATCTCCCCTTCTCAGCGAAATATTTTTCACCATCGTCCAATCACTCCTAGCCCCATACCCATTCCTCGTTTCAAAAAGGCGTAAGTGTTCTTCATTATTGGAAACCTAAGACGTTTTGGAACGTAATGGTTGCATTGTCTGGGTAATGCGAACAAATGAGCGACGGCTACGAACCAAATTAGATTCTCGTCGGACCGACGTCGCGCCACTTGCTAGGTTGTGTTCTTCTTGCTTGGGCGAGTGCGGGTAAGTCGGGATTCTGATGAACCAATGTAATTACATTGCATTGCATTTCTGCAGAAGTCCTACGTTTCCCATTTAAGCACTTGAGTATAAAGCTTGCTTAAATGGGAAGCCTAGGCCTCCTGCAGAAATCACAAAGTTAAGACAACTAAAAGACAAATTTTGACGTTGCAGGTATGCTTATCGGTGAGTTATATTTTCTTCAGCACCATAGACTTAACTTTAAAAATATAATAAATTTGTATTATAGATGTTAACTTTTATTGATTCCTCTACAGAAGAGAACTTCGTAGACTCAAATGTATTATTACCTATTCTATTTACCCTTACAGACATCCAATCCAAGTAGAATATTTTCTACTTCTTTCGACTTGCAGAAATATTTTTCCTACTCACACCTCGATAAGTGTATATAGGTAAGTGTACCAATATAAAACAGAATCCTTGATAGCAGCCAGTAGCGATAGACGAAAAACAAGTTCCTCAAATTCCTATCATGGGAAAACTCGTAGCGATGAGTGGTTAAAATAACAACTGGCCCTGCGACTACAAAGTACAAGCTAGGCGGAAAAGGTTGACGACTCATTTGAATGCACGATCCATACATTTTCCGGTTTATCAGCGGCCTAAAGGCAATTGGAATAACACTGGCTCCTAATTCCAACTTATTATCTACTAAGTGAGTCGTTTCAACCAATATAAATGTGCCTTCGGTTACACATTGTTGTTTTGATTCAATAGATTAAACTCTTATACTAGTATTCGTCGCATGGCTATTGGAATAACAATGTTTGTAGCGACTTATCGACGGTCCAACACTAAATTGGTAGCAGTTTGTACCAAGTTATTGACGCGGTACAACACTAAATTGGGGATGGAAATCCAATTTAAGAATATTCTTGAGAGGTTTCATTTTCGCAACTTGTTTACGGCAGTTAAGATGAAGAGAATTAAGATGATACGTTGGCACGTTGTTTGCCCATGAAAGTAAAATCTTAGTAGTTAAAGCAGAAGTGTGTGAATATATGTGGATATATACCTAATTGAGTGATTTCCTACAAAACCGTACATCTGGACCGCTATTCGACACGGCAAAACTGACAGTCGCTAGTGAGACAACTATGATATCACACTTTTGTGACAGCCGAAATCTCTATGGATTCACAAAAGAGTGATATCCTCTAACCTACCTCAAAATCAATAGAACACTCTAGCGAGACCTACTGTAAAATTGACAGTTAGTTGTAGACAGACGGATATCACTCTATCCGGTAGCGATTAAACTGTGATATTCACGTGTCACACTTTACCATATCGAATAGGGGTCCTGTATTGCCTTATGTTCTAACTCTTTATTGTACAAAACTAGCTTTTGCCCGCGGCTTCGCTGGCGTTAAATTCGGGGTAACACTGTTCCCCTTTGCCCCCCGGAATGCTCCATACAAACTTCCACCCCCCATTTTAGGGAAGTGGGGGGTTAGAAAGAGACAAAAAGTAGCCTATGTCACTCTCCATCCCTTCAACTATCTCCACTTAAAAAATCACGTCAATTCGTCGTCCCGTTTTGCCGTGAAAGACGGACAACCAAACACACACATACACTTTCCCATTTATAATATTAGTATGGATAGACAAAATCCTGTTCATGGTACCGAATAGATACCTACTACTACAGTTCAGTCGCTTCAGGTAAACTTTATTTTATTATTGAATTCCATAACAAATCATTCGTTAGCGAACACCATTAGAAGAGTGTTTAGCCAAGTGACAATCGTAAAACCAATCTAAACCTCATATAATGTATCGAAATTAATCACGTGACTTTTCGTTCGCATCTGTCATTACGAATTCCGATACATTTCTAACCTGTCAATTATTGTTGTCGATGTAAACTACTGTTATCTTATAAATAAACTGAAATATAGATGTCATAAACTTCAGAAAAAGTGACCAAGTCCTCTTGTATCCGGACCGGATATTCATTTTGGGTACACCACGGCCCCTGGCTCTCAAAGCTTGTCAGACAGTTTCCCAAATCAGTATTGACCGAATGCAAATAAATGCCTGTTATCCGGTGTTTAAACATTGTACCCGCGGCCCCTCCGGGCCCTAATCAAAAAATTGAACTTTCAATAAAGGGCATCATTAATTCTACTTAGGGAGGGATCCTATAAGATTCTAACGAACTCCGCAAGATTCCGAAGATGTTTTTTTTGTGAATAATTATTTCGGAGTGTGGGGAGGTATCGGTTTGATGTTTTTGCTTGTTATAAAGTGTTTTATAAAAAAAAAACCGATGGCTAATATTCATCAATACTTAAAAATCATATAGTCCGCTATCTATATAAATATGCTACAAGAAAAACAGTAGGTATAGTATACTGAAGCTTAACTTAGGTATATCTCACTCTAACTAGATTACGAATAGTTTGGGACGGTTGGAAAATTGAATTTGTCGTGTCTATACATATGTAAAAGAATAAAAATATGTACAGTCGAGGTCAAAAATACCTTTACAGTTGAGTGTTACAAAAATACCTTTACATTTAAATATGTTTACACATTGCATGACAAAAACATGCTTACAACTCACATGACAGATTCTGCTTTTCAGTTAATGCTCCAAATTTCAGTTTACAATCTGTCTTCCATAAAAACATTTACAAAAATTGTGTCATAACAGATTTACATTGCATGTTACAGAATAAGATTTCCTGCCAATGTGCCGTAAATACGTTTACATTTTCAGTGCCATTAGAAACTTTACGATCAAGCTTACTTTTCGATTACGTACACCTATTGTTACATAAATATCTTTACAGATTTGATTAGCCCGTTTTTAATTTTAATAATGACATGAAATCGTCATAAATATAAATTTCGGCTTTATAAAGAGAGCTTCATTATTTATTAATGCTAACTAAACTTTACTAACTTTTGGCTTTATTATTTTTTGTTTATTAATGGAGTTAAAAATAGTACTAATTTTTAGCTGTATTTGTTTGGTTTAGTGTTTTTACATACATTATATAGTATGTCGACAAGAAATCCTTAGTAGTAATTGGACGGTTTCCATATATCATATTCTAACACATCTCAAATTATGTAAGAGTTCCTTTTAACCCTTTGAACGCCAAAGACCCATAAAGTGGTCATGAGATGTCGTGCCTATATATATATATATATATTCAAACTTTATTGCACATAAAAAAAGTACAAAAGGCGGACTTAATGCCTTTAGGCATTCTCTACCAGTCAACCATAGGGCCAAACAGAAATGCGTTAAGGTGGGTGCAGAGAGAAAATGTAACTATCTAACTAACTTACACTTGTAAACTATTTAAAATTTCTGAATTAATATATACATTCCTAAACCACTACTTAATGACTATTAATACTTCATATGCATACGTATATAGTATTGGTACAAATACATACTAATATATCATAAAAATATATAATATATATAAATATAATATACATAAATATAATAAACAATATACGTGCGTTAAGGGATGCCGACTAAATCCTATTTCCTAAGCCTGATCAAGCAGGTGCTTATAAAGTAAGCGTTTGAAAGCTAACTTGCTTGGGGCCTGTCTTATCTTCAAAGGAAGCTCATTCCAGAGACGGATAGCTTGTACAGTGAAGGAAGAAGAGAGAAAACCACTATGGTGAGGGACAACTAAGAGTTTGAGAGAACGGGAGGAACGTAGTTCACAGCCTGGGCGAGGGCACACGAAGTTAAATTTAGATTTAAGGTAACTGGGAGCAGATGGCTCAAACAGTATCGAAAAGAGCAGACAAAGAATTCTGAGAGTCCAGCGCTGACGGATCGGAAGCCACTTAAGTTGGCGGCGGTAGTAAGAAATGTGATCAAACTTGCGGAGACCAAAAATAAACCGTATGCCGTTATTAAGCAAGCGATCCAGTCTATTTAGTGAGCCTTGAGAAATATTGGTAGTGCACACATCAGCGCAATCAATGTGTGGCAATATTAGTGCCTGCACTAATAATTTTTTGGTGGACACCGGAAGAAAATTTTTAAGGGGATATAGAGAGCGTAAAGTACCAGTGACCTTTCGACTCACCTTGGACAGTTGACCATCCCAAGATAAATGCCTATCATGCTATTGACCCCCTAAAGTGGTCCGGACTAAGATGTATTGCGATCATGCTAAAAAAAACAATATAAAAGCATTCTCGTTTATTTTTATTGGTGCTTGTGTTGCATTAAATTTATGGTGGTTAGCGTCTGATTGACCACTTCATTCGATCTTTTTATATGTCAATGAACCATTTTGCACGTCAGTCAGTTTCAATTTGGGATTGTAAGAATAATAAATTCTGTGACAAAAAATATTTCTGAGTGCTGACTCAGTGATGTTACTTCGTAAAACACCCGAGTGGAGTTCTTGTATATTCGGCGGGTGTCCAAACACTGAAATTTATGATGTTCCTATACATATGAAGGCAAAAATCTTAATGAAGTTTCATTTATATATTTCTCCAACAACAAGAGCGTGCTTATTTCATTTGGGAAAGCCTGTTGATGCTTGGGATCAAACAGCTGAGGCCGAAGAAAATCTCATGGATTTGGACCATACGAACGACATCACTACATAGTATAAAACAAAGTCGCTTTCCGCTGTTTGTCCCTATGTATGCTTAGATCTTTAAAACTAAGCAACGGATTTTGATGCGGTTGCGGATTTTTTAAATAGATAGAGTGATTCAAGAGGAAGGTTTATATGTATAATACATGCATAATATAGTAGAGAAACACTGATGATTTTAGAGGTTTAAATAAATAAATAAATATTATAGGATAATCTTACACAAATCGACCTAGGCCCACGGTATATAAGCTCAATAAGGCTTGAGTTATGGATACTAGACGACGATATATATAATAGATAAATATGGATAAATACTTAAATACATAGAAAACATCCATAACTCAGGAACAAATATCTGTAATAAACACACAAATAAATGCTCTGACCAGGATTCGAACCTGGGACCTCCTGCTACGTAGGCAGTGTCACTACCGACTAGGCTAGGAGGCCGTTAAAAGGTTTCTAATGTGATGTCGTAATGTAACCCATTTTTTGCGCTTACATTGCAAACGCTGGCTGAGTCCTAAGAGATAGATCAAAATAATGTACCACAGTATTGTACACCTTAAAAAGGTCTACAAAAAGTCCGCTATGGTATATATCTATCTCTTAGGGATAACCCACAATAACCATTTTTAATCCCGTGCGAAGCCGGGGCGGGTCGCTAGTAAGAATTCTATTGAACGTTCTTAATTTCGCTACATCGGCTATTGTGAATTAAATAGAAAATTGGTAATTATTCAAATTAAGAACGGGCCCATCAAATCTGTAAACATATTAACGGCACATTAACAGGAAATCTGATTCTGTAACATGCAATGTAAACCTATTATGTCAGAATTTGTGACAATGTTTCGAAATATGGAAGACAGATTGTAATTAAAGAACTTTGGTGCATTAAGTAAGTTGAAGAACTTTGGTGCATTAAGCGAAAAGATGAATCTGTCATGTGTGTTGTAAGCATGTTTTTGTCATGTAGTGTGTAAACTTATGTAAATGTATAGGTATTTTTGTAACACTCAACTGTAAAGGTATTTTTGACCTCGACTGCACAAAACATGATTTTATAAGCTACACTACGGTAGTACTATTAGTTATTCTGTGGCTACACTTCGGGCACTTGTCCTCTTCGACATGTACTTCAGACAATCGCTATTGATCGGTTATTTTTGCAGACGGCCCGAGTGCCCGCCGCGTAGGAAATTAACGACGTCCTTTGTAAAGGACATATCCAGGTTAGTTCTGGGGCAATTCAACTGATCGCAAGATGGCTTTTATAGCACAATTTTTTTAAGATCAGCTTAGGATGACCGCTTATGGGAACTTGTAAAAAAACATTTTATTAAGTTGAATATTTGAACACTCCCGTGTCTTTATATATTTGAGACTGCGAAATATATTAAAAATAACAAGCACCAATTCTCGACTTTTAAGAGTGCACGCAATGCGATATTTTTTTAAATATTTATTAGGTACATAAATACGGGCTTGCTTGCTAAACGTGTTTTCGGAATGGCACATAAAATTTACAATAAATTACCAAGAGACAAATAATGTTAGCCAATTTGGCTACTTTCCTAAAAAAAAAATATATTTAGTCCGTCAGTTAGATTATCAAAACGTATTTTTTATTTTGTCAATAAAACAAAAATTGGTGAAGATATAGCCCGTTAAAGTTCCGCGTGACGTCACATTTCAGTACAATTTTTAGGGTTCCGTAGTCAACTAGGAACCCTTATAGTTTCGCCATGTCTGCCCGTCCGTCCGTCCGTCCGCGGATAATCTCAGTGACCGTTAGCACTAGAAAGCTGAAATTTGGTACTAATATGTATATCAATCACGCCGACAAAGTGGTAAAATAAAAAGTGAATTTTTTTTTTATTAGGGTACCTCCCCTATACGTAAAGTGGGGAGTGATTTTTTTTTTCATTTCAACCCTAACGTGTGATATATTATTGGATAGGTATTTAAAAATGAATTGGGGTTTCCTAAAATCATTTTTCGATAATGTAAATATTTTCGGAAATAATCGCTCCAGAAGTAAAAAAATATGCGTCCCCCCCCCCTCTAACTTTTGAACCATAAGTTTTAAAAATATGAAAAAAATCTCAAAAGTAGAACTTTATAAAAACTTTCTTGGAAATTTATTTTGAACTTGATAGGATGAATAGTTTTTGAAAAAAAAATACAAAATAATTTCTGAACTAAGTTTGTAATTTAACCGTATAAGCAGGTGTTTATTGTACCTGTAATTTCTACAAAATTACAATGAAATGACGTGCTTTCAAATAAAGTAAAAACGGTGAAAATCGGTTCACGCAATAAAGAATTATCCCATAAAAATCATCTTCCATACTTTATGCTCGCGCGCAATAGTTTACTCAATTTGCCGATAGATGTCGCTGTACATGGAACTCTCATATCATATCCTACATGGCGGTGTTATTAACTCTTAAGTGGGGACACTTACTGTGACGGACGGAAAACTACGGAACCCTACAGTGAGCGTGGCCCGACACGCTCTTGGCCGGTTTTATTAGTATAATGTGACGTCACGCGGAACTTTAACGGGCTATATCTTCACCAACTTTTGTTTGATTGACAAAATAAAAAATACGTGTCCAATATTTTTTGATAATCTAACTGACGGACTAAATATAATTATATTTTTTTTACCCAGGAAAGTACCAAATTTGAATGACTGTATTAAAAAAAAAAAAAAAAATTTTTGCACAAAATAGTAGATTGTTTGACAAGGGTCTAAAGTCACATTACCACGAGGTGGTTATTTTCCCGATCGAAGTGAGGGAAAATTGTTCGAGTGGTAATATGCCTTTTAAACCATAGTAATGCATACTATTTTTCACTTCGATTGCGAGAAAATAAGATAAAAATACTTAATTATTTACGCACAATAACTAAACTAAGGTGAAATTATGGTTTTTGACATAGATACAAAATATAAACACCGCGAATAAATGCCACAGACGACGGTATAATTAGCTCTTTGAACTGTTTAAACACGCTTTAAAGCACTTCCAAAAAATTAAAATCTTTTTTAATTATTGTGAAGTAGGAACTAAAAAACACCTCATGTTTTGAGAAATAAATTGCGTCTCCTGATTGGTCGATTTAAACATTTCATTTCATTTTCTTTATTGCCATAAATTGTATGTATACATAAGAGGTCAAGTAATATGTTGATTTGTCTCAATACAATTTTACCAGATCGGTGTAGCATTATTACAGTCGTAATACATATATTTACAACATACATTTGACTATTTTGGGTCTTACTATAATATTCATTGAGACTATAAGGACACAATTAATTAAGAAATTTTTTTAGGCTGCTAATAAATTTTGTAGAAGATAGAGACTTAATTTCTATGGGTAAGGCGTTATAAACATTGCTGTATTCTGATTGGTTGATATTAAATAATTTTTTTTTAAGGACTTAAATTATTTACACAGTATACCCACCAAAAAAGTACCTATAGCGTTCCGATTAACTACGATATGTGTTGTGATTGGTGGATTTAATACGGTGAAGTGTTCCGATTAGTGTAATGTAAAGATTTAAAATGTTTTGTAAATCATAAATATGTATATATATTAACCCTAGAGGCTAAATGTACTACTTTAGTTCGCCTTGGTAAGCATAATAATGACACACTTTTTGAGCATGAGAAGTGAAAAGTATATTATTCACTAACGGAGTATTTTACGGATGTATTATTGCCGTCAAAATTACTAAAGAGACATGAGTGAAACCGTTATTTTTCAACCGACGTCAAGATTTTTATGTAACATACGTTACATACACCGATTATTCGAAGACAGCTTGGACCGATTTGGAAAATTATTTTTTTTGTTTGGAAGAGTATACTTCTCATTTGGTCCCATTGTCAGGATCTGATGATGGGATCCTGAAGAAACCGAGGTAACTCTTCAAATATAATAGGCACACCTATATATAGTGATTTCAGTATTTCTTTCTTCTTTAGTAGCTCGGACATTTGCTTTTGGAAAGGTGGAGGATAAGTGAAGTCGGTTCTTTTTTGTTGAAAACTATTTATACTCGTAGTATTAGTAGGCAGTATTCTCACGAAAGTTATTATCGATACTTTCTTTACAACAAAATCCCGGTTTTCTCTAAAACCCCTAAAGCCTCGAATTGATTAATGATTTCCGTTTTTCACACATATCTGAGCCCGTCAAAGGCAAAGGGAAGATCACGTTCAAAGAAGAATGGACCGGAATAGGGAGTCGGTGTAAATAGGTCAGAGGCTGTGTGGAACTGCCCTTAGCTATGTTTGAACAGGGCCGCGATTCGAAAAATAAACATACACACTGGACAGACACAGCTCCAACCCAACTCAACTCAACGCTATTCGAACAGATATTCATTCAACATTGGTATCACATTGGTCTCACATTGGTCTCACATTGGTCGCACATTGGTACAACATTGCTACAATGTGCGACCAATGTGTGACCAATGTGAGACCAATGTGATACCAATGTTGAATATCTGTTCGAATAGCAAATGTCAATGTCGTTATAGCGTTGAGTTGAGTTGGGTTGAGTTGGGTTGGAGCTGTGTCTTTCCAGTGTGTGTGTTTATTTTTCGAATCGCGGCCCTGGGTTTTACAAGTTACATATACAAAAATAAATCTTATGGTGGTACCTTTACAGTGTACATGCGTTAATTTATTGATAATATACTCAAGGACGATGAAAACAGGTCAAACCACTATAGATATTTTCATACAAAGTGACTCATTTTACAACTTCGTACCAGTAGGTACTTATTAGTCGAACGAGCGGAGCGTAAGCGAAGTGGAGTTCTTACAGACTTCGTACATAACGGAACTGTCAGCTGGCTACCTAGACGTAAGTGCATTTAAATGGCTTTTTGATTTTGAATAGTTGTTCTGCTATAACAAAAGTAACGTTTTTCTGATCTATATGAAATTGATTGGGGTTGTAGTAGAGCTCAATACAATTTGAGAATTCGTTCATGAGCATGATCGATCAAGGGGTTATGAAGCTAGAAGGCTCGAAAAAATCATCATTAGGGTCTTGATGTACTGGTTAACTCGCTTACAAGAAAATCGCGAGTCCTTACTTCGAGGCGGACTACTAGTTAATAAGTTTCCCATTTCATCCCCATACAGGATAAAGGATCAGGTCAGGCTAAGTCTAGGTAAATATTTGTATGTACAAGATTTAAAAAAAATACTTGTTTTAGTAACAAATGCCCAGAAATATATATTAATACCCAGAAATATATATAATTACTACTCGTACCGAAGCTGTCTCCCTGACCTCTGTTTCAGTTGATTTTCCAAAATAATATTTTTTGTGGAACTCCATCATCATCTTCCTAATAAGCGACTAGTAAATGTCACATGAAATTTCGTACATAACAAAAGTTCGAGAAACTTAGTGGAGTGCGCCGGGGTGTGAACCTCGAGCGCGTTTTAAAATGGAACTCTATAACATTTGAAAAATATATATTTAAAATTTCAAGCCTCTACCTTGAACGGTTTAGGCGTGTTATCACAATGATAGTTTCAGCTTTGGAATTTCTAGAAATCCCACCATCTAAACTTCCTTACCTACCTAGCCACGTGTATAAGGCGTGTGCACACAGGCACGACACGGTCGACGGACGGTAATAAGGCTGGCAGGTGTCGTTCACGCTTCGCGCGTCGCCTCACGGGCGTTGCTATGCGACGGTCCTGCTTTTCAAGTGACAGACAAATATATAATACAGACTGGCCCGAACCCTTGTTTTAATACAAAGTTCCATATTTTTTACTAGCTTTTGCCCGCGGCTTCGCTCGCGTTAAATTCGGGGTAACACGGTTCCCCTTTCCTGATTGCCACCCGGAATGCTCCATACAAACTTCCACCCCCCATTTTAGGGAAGTGGGGGGTTAGAAAGAGACAAAAAGTAGCCTATGTGACTCTCCATCCCTTCAACTATCTCCACTTAAAAAATCACGTCAATTTGTCGCCCCGTTTTGCCGTGAAAGACGGACAAACAAACACACACATACACTTTCCCATTTATAATATTAGTATGGATACCACGTCAGCTTCGCTTATTAGCGATAAGACCGCTTGCTATTTCCCTCTAGACCTCGACTGTAATTTTCTGTATTTCCTGTAGTGGTCTTCTTTTTGAGGTGACCTATAAAGAGCATCTGTATTGTATTGTGGTATACAGCCCTCCTGATGGTAAGCAGTTAACTGTTCGCTTTCGACTGTTCGCCTCGGAAGGTTTGCCATCTTGATGTCGACCTCAAGATGGCAAACCTTCCGAGGCGAACTTAACCTACTTCACGCCAACAACATTACAGGTTTTGCTCTCTATTCTACAGATAACACTCGCACCCTTGGGCGTTGCAGGGTTCGCTATAGAGTGAATTTTGCTGAGCAGGGCGCATTTCGTGGGTACGTCTTTATTTTGTTTGTCTGTAAATTTGTATGTAATATTGTGTACCTACGTCATTAATAAATATCTTGAATCTTGAATTTAAAACTTCGCGACACAATAAAAAAAGATTACTATCGGTTGTCGCCCCTAGTCAAATAGTTATTTATATACACGGTGCTCGTGAGCATTGCGAGAGATTTTAACCACGAATTCCAGCTAGCCTAATATGGTCGGATTTTTATAGCCTATCATCATAGCTGTCACGTTCTAACAAGTATGTAAGTGCGAAAGTGATGCATGAAGTGATAGGCGATAAAATGACAACCATGATACGCGTTCTGAGGTCACAAGGACTAATAAATGTTATATGAATTTAGGTCAATTTCGCCAAAAAAGAAATATTTTTTTTTGTTTTTTTTTTCGAATTTTTAAATGCTTTTGAATATGAAAACATAAATGTTATTGGTAAAACTGTCGATTAAAATAAATTAGTACATTTTTAGGGTTCCGTACCTCAAAAGGAAAAAACGGAACCCTTATAGGATCACTTTGTTGTCCGTCTGTCTGTCTGTCTGTCTGTCTGTCTGTCTGTCTGTCTGTCAAGACCATTTTTCTCAGGAACGCGTGGAGGTATCAAGCTGAAATTGATATCAAATACTCAGGTCTATTGTCCCTTGGAGCTGTGAAAAAATCTAACTTAAAAGCAAACGCAATCAAAAGATACAGTCGTTTATGCTGCATATTTTAGAGTTTTTCGGCACTCGCAAAACCTACGGGGTACTTCCCGTGAACTCAGAAACTTGAAATTTGGCACGCAGCAACGTCATATAGCATAGACAATGGAAAAATTACAAAAAGTAGACATTTTTAGTAAAATCATACAAAAAAATTTTTTTTTTTTAATTTTTGACTTACTACCTTTTTCCTCGTAAACGCGTGGAGGTATTAAATTAAAATTCATTTCAAATACTCAGCGCTATAGGACCTTTCAGATGTAGCAAAACCAAACTTTTATGTCAACGCAATCAAAAGAAATAGCAATTTAAGTCGCATATTTTGAAACTGAGTACTCGCAAGAAACTCAAAACCTAAAGGGTACTTCCCGTAAATTCCGAAAATTGAAACTTGGCACGAAGAAACTCATATAGCACACACAAAGGAAAAATTACGAAAAGTAGAAATTTTTAGTAAAATCATACAAAAATTTTTTTTTAAATTTTAAACTTACTACCTTTTTTACTCGTAAACGCGTAGAGGTATTAAATTGAAATTCATATCAAATACTCTGGTCTATAATATCTTTAAGCTGTAACAAAATCAATTTTCTATGTCAATGCAATGGGTGAACTTTTGATTATATACCTACAGCTTTGTACGGAACCCTCGGTGCGCGAGTCCGACTCGCACTTGGCCGGTTTTTTTTTTCGTAAAAAATAGTTTACGTAAAGTATTCCTTGGCACTTTGATATCTGTCAATAAGAATGTCTAGACTAGATCCCATAAAGGGTGAAATCGCCATCAAAAAAGCGTTTTGCACTGAGTCACAATAAAAAATATTTTTTTATTTAATTGGTAGGAACTCTGAAACTAGGCGAATTCCAGAAAACTTTATACGACATTTTAGTCTCCAATTATGATCAGGAATACACTGTTAAAATCTCTCGCAATCCTCACGAGCACCGTGTATATTAGGTAGTTTTAATTTTAGTTTCAAGTAGAGTTAAGTAACTTACTTACTTTAGTTTAAACTCTCAATGATAGTTTTTTTATTATTCTGCCACAATATTCTGCATAACTAACTGTTCAAATTCATACGCATGTTGTGATTGTATCATCATCATTATCTAAGGTCGGTTCATGGCTTGTTTTTTCCAACATCTAACTCCTAACGTTTTGAGGTCTTTCTGAACGCCGTTTAACCACCGGAGCTCAGGCCTGCCTTTACCGCGGCGTCCGTCTGGTTTACCATGCAGTAGTTTTAGTGGGGCTCTATGTTCATCCATCCGCGTTACGTTTCCGGCCCAGCGTTGTGATTGTAGGTGGGGTATTAATTGCATATGATCTCAACCCTTCTATTTAAATGTGTACCTATTGTATTTTCCTGTAATAAAAAATCAACAAATGTGACGTTTTTAATGCAAAGTTATATCATTGTAAGTTGTTAATAAAGTTTATTTCTAAATGAATTTTTATGGCAGCAACGACTTATTGACAACCGACAATGATATACATTTGACTTGAAAACATCATAAATAATAAATAAAGTGTGCTACCCCCTACATTTTACTCAAGCTCCCTATAGTAAGTACGAATTCAGGAAGGTCACGGTTTTATGTAGAAATTGACAGTCGTTATTATTTACTTTTCATATGTATCTTGCCGAGCACAGACAAGTGTATGCATCAGGAAACCCAGTATTAAGCTGGATCCTCTATTACAGACAGTTGTTATGTATTTCAAACTCAAACTTTTGATATACCTATTGCCCGACTGAGACGAATACCTACTCGTTTAGTTGTTAGTATTGTTTGTATTGTTGGAATCCTCTTGATTTTTTGAATAATAATTACTTTAATGACACCGATCAAATAATACTCGGGATAGACAATCAACCCAAAAAAAGAGCCCCAAATAGTACCGTAAGGGTCTCCCCAAACCTATCGACGCGGATTCGGCAAAATTCGGTGGAAAAAAGCTTTATGTCTACGCAATAAGAGCGAAAATGACGCCGACGCGTCGGCAGGCGTCGGCCGAGCCGAGCCGAGTCGAACCGTGCATTGTTAGCTCTTATTGCGTGGTCATAAAGCTTTTTTCCACCGGATTTTGCCGAATCCGCGTCGATAGGTTTGGGGAGACCCTAAGAACGACTCGGGCGGTACTTACTTTCTCTGACAGTCTTATTCTTAATACTGTATAAGACTGGCCGGTTACAAATTTTCACGAGCCATATTTTCATAAATCTTGTTTGAATCTGTAACTCCTTTACATCGTTGCTAGAAGTTTAATGATGATAATCACTACAGATGCAACGGATAGTTGTTTTCACTTGTCATGCTCAAAAAGTGTGTCATATTATGCTTACCAAGGCGGACTAAAGTAGTACATTTAGCCTCTAGGGCTAATATGTATACATATTTATGATTTACAAGACATTTTAAATTGATCAATCGGAACACTTCACCATATTAAATCCACCAATCACAACACATATCGAAGTTAATCGGAACGGTAGATACTTTTTTGGTGCGTATACTGTGTAAATAATTTAATTAAGTCCTTAAAAAATCATTGTATTTAATAACAACCAATCAGAATACAGCAATGTTAAAATCGACCAATCAGGAAACGCAATTTATTTCTCAAAACACGAGGTGTTTTTAGGGTTCCGTAGCCAAATGGCAAAAAACGGAACCCTTATGGATTCGTCATGTCTGTCTGTCTGTCTGTCTGTCCGTCCGTATGTCACAGCCATTTTACTCGGAAACTATACGACGTATCTGAATAAAATTTACACATAAGGTGTATTTTGTATGCCGCTACTTAGTTATGGAGTTAAATAAAAAAAAAAAAAATATTTTTAGGGGGGCGCTCCATAGATGTAACTAAATTTCAAAAAATGTTTTTTAACCAAATATCAGCATGTGATAAATCAATCGATAGGTCTTTAAAAATAACATTGAGGTTTCTTTGACCATTTTGTAATTAAGTGAATATTTTTCTGAAATAATCGTGTACCCCCCCCTGTAACTTTTGAACCGTAAGTACAAAAAATATGAAAAAATTTGAGGCGATGTGCCTTATCATATACTTTTTATGAAAATTATTTTGAACATTATCGGTTCAGCCATTTATGAGTTATCTCCAAGAAACTTCTTCCATATGCATCAGATACGACCTTTTGGTATTAGTTTGGTTCTTATTACATTGAAGGTACGGAACCCTCCTATGCGTGGTCCGACACGCACTTGGCCGGTTTTATAGTTCCTACTTCACAATCATTAAAAACCGGCCAAGAGCGTGTCGGGCCACGCTCAGTGTAGGGTTCCGTAGTTTTCCGTCCGTCACAGTAAGTGTCCCCACTTAAGAGTTAAAATAACACCGCCATGTAGGATTGATATGAGCGTTCCACGTACAAAGACAACTATCGGCAAATTAAGTAAACTATTGCGCGCGAGCTTAAAGTATGGAAGATGATTTTTATGGGATAATTCTTTATTGCGTGAACCGATTCTCACCGTTTTTACTTTATTTGAAAGCACGTCATTTCATTGTCATTACAGGTACAATAAACATCTGCTTATACGGTTAAATTACAAACTTAGTTCAGAAATTATTTTATAATTTTTTTTCAAAAACTATTCAACCTATCAAGTTCAAAATAATTTTCCTAGAAAGTTTTTATAAAGTTCTACTTTTGAGATTTTTTTCATATTTTTACAACTTATGGTTCAAAAGTTAGAGGGGGGGGGGGACACATTTTTTTTAACTTCTGGAGCGATTATTTCCGAAAATATTTACATTATCAAAAAATGATTTTAGTAAACCCCTATTCATTTTTAAATACCTATCCAACAATATATCACACGTTAGGGTTGAAATGAAAAAAAAAATCACTCCCCACTTTACGTATAGGGGAGGTACCCTAATAAAAAAAAAATCCATTTTTTATTTTACCACTTTGTTGGCGTGATTGATATACATATTAGTACCAAATTTCAGCTTTCTAGTGCTAACGGTCACTGAGATTATCCGCGGACGGACGGACGGACGGACGGGCAGACATGGCGAAACTATAAGGGTTCCTAGTTGACTACGGAACCCTAAAAAGATTTTAATTTTTTATAAGCGCTTTATAGCGTGTTTTAACTGTTAAAGACCTGATATACCGTCGTCTGTGGCATTTATTCGCGGTATTTATATTTTGTATCTGTGTCAAAGAAGTTAAAAAAAATAAATGACCGTCAAGTTAAACCATAATTTCACCTTAGTTTAGTTATTGTGCGTAAATATTAAGTATTTTTATCTTATTTTCTCGCAATCGAAGTGAAAAATAGTATGCATTACTCTGGTCTAAAAGCCATATTACCACTCGAAAAATTTTCCCTCACTTCGTTCGGGAAAATAACCACCTCCTGGTAATATGGACTACTTTAGACCCTTGTCAAACAATCTACTATTGTTCTGGAGAACAATAGTAGAACATAGATGTTTGAAATTAATAAGTACTCGTATTTACGTTACACAATCGTCTTTGGGTTACCGACTTACATGTGTGTACCAAATATGAGCACAATCAGTCCAGTAGCTTTGGACAAAATTGGTTGTGACAGACGGACAAACAGACACCCGAGTGATCCTAAAAAGGTTCACTTTTTTTTCGTTTTGAGGAACAGTACAAATACTATTTTATTGACCCTAATATCAATTTAATTATAAGTATATATTTACATTTATATCAGCACTTTAATACATATATGTACAATCGGGTTCATAATTGCATACCCAATTTATCAATGAATTCATTCATAAATTGGGTATGCAATTATGAACCCGATGGTACCTACAATTGAAGGTAGAAACCATTGTACAATATATACAAATATGCAATAGTTCCACTTCAAAGACCAATCTTAACTCCCACAATCCCAGATCCACTTAATCCGAACAACTTGAATGTCCCCATAAAACTACAACTAATATAATTGTCCGCCGTACCAATATTCATCAAACCTAAAACGACTCTTGTTATAGTTTAACTTTTCATAGTTATCTCCAACTTTCTCGATATCCGTAGCATAACAAGATGTGTTTTATGCACCAGCTAGTGAGATACATTGATACGTCTGCGTTACCAGAGTAGGTTAACATACAGTAGTCCATTTTCAAACAATTTAATATACACATGTTGATAAAACAAGTAACTTATACGCTATAAGAGCACAGCCAGCTTGTGTTAAATAGGGATAAGCAGTAGCAGCGGTAGAAATATGATCTTCGAATGTTAATCCGAAATATTCAGAGATAGATTCCTGTAACTATCCATTTACTTTGTCGTTACGCTCCATGTGGAAATAATTTGTTATCTTTGTATAGGACATGGGAGGTCTAGTTAGGGTTGTCGCGAGAGTCAGTGGTAATGCGCTAGGGGTGTGTTTTTGCTTTATGTCCCGTGAAATTGTATTGTCGTGAGCCGGCGCGCCAGTGGCCAGGATGCCAGATATCACGGCTTGTTATGAGTGTTACGAAAATACGACTATTTGGATGGAAAGTAATTGTAGTGAAATAGGATTATAATGTACCTATAGTGCGTTGAAGAAGCGTAATTATGTATATGAACATTGGATTAGTAATTAGGAATAATTTATAGTTACTCAAGAAAAATACATAAGTAGCAAATTTAACTTATAGTTACTTAGTCCATTCCATATATTTGTTTCGTAGTTTGTTGAATAATTAAATAAATATACAATTTGAATGTGTCTACGCTAATAAAACCACGTGACTAAAGTAATTGGCCAACTGACCCTTAGTTTCGATAGGAATCTAAAACTAGGTTTGTTCTTTACTTTATTCCTTCTGAAATTACCTGAATACACCTTAAGCTTTTTACAAGCTTTTATTTAGTTTCAACCTGTCGCGTAGTTTGTAATCAAATCGCAAGTTGAATTTGACCTAATTTCGCGGTTGAGCTATTGAGCTGAAATTATGTAATGAAATGAAATGATTTTACATGTTTCTTTAAAAAGATGATTGAAGGCATTGAGAATTTCGTCAACTCAGTAACTGAACCCATAACTTAATTGGTAAAGCGATCGAGCCCCGGTAAGGCGTATCGATGCGAGGTTCAAATCCTGCTGGGTTGATTATTTTTTCAATGTTTTCAATGTTTGTATTTGATTGAATAACATACTATTGTATGAGTGGAATTCCCCACTTTAAAGAAACATGTAAAATAATTATGAGTTGATAGCAGCGCCATCTATTATTTCCGTTGTGACACTTGCAATAGGGTCGGCGGGAAGGGTATCTAACTCTAGTAGTTAGCACCTAGATGTCGCTTACGGCTGCTATAAAGTCGATGTAAAAATAAATGCAAAAAGATGATTGAAGGCATTGAGAATTTCGTCAACTCAGTAACTGAACCCATAGCTTAATTGGTAAAGCGATCGAGCCCCGGTAAGGCGTATCGATGCGAGGTTCAAATCCTGCTGGGTTGATTATTTTTTCAATGTTTTCAATGTTTGTATTTGATTGAATAACATACAAATGAAATGATTTATTGCCACAAAACAAAATTAAAATTATGTACAGAGTAAAACTACACTAATTGAAATTAAACTATTCTACGAAGTTAGTTCTAAAATCAGTTTGTGGCAAACGGTTTTGGCGTCAGCGTTGAAAGATGGCATCCCACGTGAGCGACATTTCATCTCTGTTTTTCAGCCAAAACCAGAATCCCCATCACACCTTACACTTAAGTATAATACTTATATATAATGCACTCATATGTATATCGCGTGACAATGCAATATTATGATGACATGGAGCTGGAAAGTGGCCATAATTAAAAACTCATCAACATTAACCCGTCGTGTTTGGGCTCGTTGCATTGGTCTTGGTGAGCAGTTAGGGATTGTACAAAGAAACGTACAGTTAGCAATAAAAGCTCTTAACAAAAATACAATTTTTGAAAAAAATAACTTATTAAGTATAATAAACGCTCTTAATTTTAAAATTATATACCTTAGCCCAAATTCATAAAATATATCCTACAAATATGAAGTTCCAAAAAGCATAACTAATTCAGACAACTGGGTCCTCCATGTTTGCGCACCATTACCCCAGACATAAGGCGTTACACAAATGAGAGACGGCGGCTGAAGGGCTTTGTCCACGTCTAACTCGCTAAATGAGAATGTACTGATAGCCCACCTAATGAAGGAAAACTAAGAGGAAATAATTCGTGTATAGCCAAATTTTGGTGTAGTTGTAGGCAAAGGTATCTTACACAACATACTAAAAGTACCGGTGGATGGGGGTGCCGCTAGCGGAAAGGGGGGGGTGTAAAGGTCCCTAATTTTGGTTTTTCGTAAATAACTCGGTAACGGTGGCTCATACGAAAAAATGTTCTATTGCTTAATTCATCCACATCAAATTTTCTATAAAAAAGATTATTTTCAATTTTTTGCTAGGATCAATGTTTAATGAGATATCGAGGAAATACGATAAACACTTTTTAAACTTTCGGAGCCAATATTTACGAAAGTATTAGTTTTATCCAAAAGTGGTTTCAGAATACCCTTATTGTTTTAAAAAGACCTATCTAATGATACCCCACACATTAGGGTTGGAGTAAAAAAAATATTTACCCCCCTTTCCATGTGTACGGGAGGTACCCGAAAGAATAATATTTTTTCACATTTTGTTTTAAAACTTTGTCTGCGTAATTAAAACACATACTTATACGAAATTTCATTTCTCTAGTACTAGCCATCACTGAGCAGGGTGAGGAGGGGTCCTACCCTTGGAGTTTCGGCATGTCCGTCTGTCCCCGTCTGTCCGTCCACGGCTTTGCTCAGTGATGTTTAGTACTAGACATCTAGACGGACAGATGGGGTCAGACGGACATGGCGAAACTATAAGGGTAGGAAGTGAGGTAGCAGGGTGAGCAGCCTGCTCAGTGATGGTTAGTATTAGAAAATAAAAAAATCGTGTGAGTATGTACTTTAATCACGCCGGCAAAGTTTTAAAACAAAATGTGAAAAAATATTATTTTTTCGGGTACCTCCCGTACACATGGAGTGGGGGGGTAAATATTATTTTTACTCCAACCCTAATGTGTGGGGTATCGTTGGATAGGTCTTTTTAAAACAATAAGGGTATTCTGAAACAATTTTTGGACAAAACTAATACTTTCGTAAATATTAGCTCCGAAAGTTTAAAAAAGTGTTTATCGTATTTCCTCGATATCTCATTAAACATTGATCCTAGCAAAAAATTGCAAAGAATCTTTTTTATAGAAATTTAGATGTGGATGAATTAAGCAATAAAACATTTTTTCGTATGAGCTACCGTTACCGAGTTATTTACGAAAAACCAAAATAAGGGACCTTTACACCCCCCTCTCCCCGCTAGCGGCGCCCCCATCCACCGGTACTTTTAGTATGTTGTGTAAGATACCTTTGCCTACAACTACACCAAAATTCAGCTATACACGAATTACTTCCCCTATCAGGCAGTTAAGCGTCTTCGTTTGGTGAGCTATGAGCAAACAACGTACGTATTTACGTAATAGACTAAGAGATAGCCCTAAAAAGGGCATACAATTTTAAGAAGCCAGGGAAGGATTGTAAAATCAGAGTGGAATCATATCTGTCAGCGCATTTTGCCTATTAAAAAAGGCCGTTTTCAATGGGCAAAATTCGATCCAATACAGGAATAATAGAATATATTCGAGACAAAATATATACATACCCTACCTATACTCCCTACTAATACAAGGGGGTAGGACCCCTTAATTTTCGTAGGACTCAGCAGATCCTCAATTCCTCATTTCTAGTCAAGATAAACAAAGTTTCATTGATGTGCATTAATTTGCCGCCAAATTGTCATATGTAGTCTTATTTTACCTGTAGTACAATTCTGACAGATGGGTTCCAACCATCAAGGTGCTAATTTTATAAAGCTTCTCCTGTGAGCTAATCTTTAATCGACTACGGCACAGTTTGTACTTATTGCAATATTGTGAATGCAAGATTCTATGTTAGTGGGTGGGAAAGATTTATGTCGTGTGTAGGTACCTTTAAGTATTCCATGGTTGTACCGTAGCGTTGATTTTAAGAATGAAGTGTCAAACGATTAGTTTTTAGGTATGTAGGAGATGAAATATGCTACATTTTATTATTCATTTTAAAACTCCTATTACTCTGAGCTTGAACGATGAAGCTATACATTACGCCTGGATCAAGTAGTAAGTATAGCGTAGCATCTATATGAGAAGAGGTTTTTATAGGTTCACAAGTTTTACAAGTTTCTATAGGTTCAGGTTGCCTTTTCTGAAACTAGCTCTCCGTCTATAACTTCTATATGTTCCAGTGTTTATAGATATCGTTCTAGATGGAGGTCGTAGGTAGAGGTCTTTTCAAAACGTGCATATTTTATGATTTCATACGGCTTAGTAAACGTATGAAGCTATACAAAGCTACATAATAAAGACTGAAGAATAGGCAACATAAGAGAGCTTTGGAAATTAGCCTTTGGTCTGTCTACGTAGTCACGGACTTAACGGTACGGTTCAATTTTCTTTTGTTTAGTACTTGCTCTATGGAATGTCCAGTGTAAATAAAACCCTAAATGGGTCGACAATTAAAGTCCGTGTCCGTGACCGTACTATGGTCACCAGCAGAATTTAGCTATGCGGGCAAGGATCTTGACTCGAATTTATTTTTTAACGAGGCTGACAACACTTTCAAATTGACTTTACCTAAATAGTTTTTTTAGCTACAAGTACTTGTTTTGGGAAAGTAGAAAAAATATATGTTAATATTCATTATATTTGGAAAAACTTTATTTATTCCGTCACACTATTTGACGAAATCGGCTCGATAGAAAATATTTCCCAAGTTACATCTTACAATTCGCTTTAAACAGTTGTACGAGTATGTCTTAACTTTCTTGACTTATACGTATGTAATTAAGGACGAAGTTCCACCTCACTAATACTAAAAACTTCATAATTTTACCTACACTCACATTAAGTCCTCTAAAACGTGTTCAAAAACGGTAGGCAATAGCTAGCATTACCACAGCCGATTTTACTATGATAAGCTTTTTATCTGTGGCAGTAACGTAATTTTAACTTTACATGCTCATATATTGATACGTTATGAGTTTAAAATTCCGAACATCGAATTTGATAACATAATGTAAATCCTGTCCTCCTTCCTGACCAACGGCACGCGCCCGCGCTACCGCCGGCACAATCGAGTTGGCCATGGCGGTGCAATGGCGGTCTTTCTATGGGTTCCGAACTTTTCATTTAGGATATATAATATGAGTGTAGATAAAGCAGTGTATGCAACTGTACGTAACTAGGCCTTAAAACACTCGTGTGATCTTATTATGAAACTCGCCTGCGGCTCGTTTCATAAAACCACACTCGTATTTTAAGGACCCTTATTACGTAACAGTTACATAAACTACTATTATTTTTCTTAATTAAAGCATAGTTATTTTTTAATTGATTATTTTGCAAAATTGGAATGAGCTCCCATACTAATCGTAACACAGTGTTTCTCTTTCACTCGCGCTGAAAAAGATAGGGATGGAATTTAGCTGTTTTGGTGGCAAACAAGCATACGGCCCCATCTGATGGTAAGCAGCTACCTTACCGCCTATGGACGCCTGCAACCCCAAAGGCCTCACATGCGCGTTGCTGACCCTTTAATTTAAAGGAGGATTCACTGTGTTGACGGTATACACAACGGATCTGAAATGTATGGAAGATCCGTCGGATCCGGATCCAGATCCGGATTATTCCATACATTTTGGGTCCGGAATGTCCGGATTGGAAACCCTATGTTGAAAGCTAAAGGGACAATACCTTACTCACCGCCAGCAGCATCATTTTAAACACCACTAGCCACTGCTGCTAACCGTACCAGGTAAGTAATAAAAATTGAAATCTAGATTTTCTTTCAGTCGTTAAGTACTTGAACCACAGATAACCTCAACTACTAGATAGATCGTAAGTACAACTCGAGGTCACCACACATCAGCACTCCCGTACTAATTTAGTATGAGAGCGCGACCGCTTATATCAGTTGAGTTAAGGTTTTTGATCATTACTCATGTCAAATAAAAATATCCACAAAGATCTAGTTATAGGGGTGAACCTAGATTGTTATACTACAAAATGGTGTAGGCTACTATTGAGATGTGCAGTTCGACTCATAGAAATTGACGAATAAAATTGAGCTTATGTATGGTGACCTCGTGCTCCTTGTAAAAGCTTAATGATGGGTAGTCTGTGACTTGAAAGTACTCTTACAACATTTAGGTTCTATAAAAACCCTTTTTAGGAAAATCAAATTGGCGGATACAAGAGTGTGCCAAAAGTACTTAATTATGAAACTCCAAGTCACTGTATGCCCCTAAGGCGCTCGATCACAGTCGGGTTAGGTACTTGAACATTCTTACAACATTTAGGTTATATAAAACACTTTTTAGGGAAAGAGGACCCAGTGTGTTGACGATGAGGGACCTTCTTGTTCCTTTAGCCATCAACACAGTGAATCCTCCTTTTTTAAAGGATCGGCAACGCGCATGTGACTCATTTGGAGTTGCAGGCGTCCATAGGTTACGGTAGCTGCTTACCATCAGGTGGACCGTATGCTTGTTTGCCACTGTCGTGGTATAAAAAAAATCGGCGGATACAAGGTGTGCCATAAGTACTTAATTATGAAACTCCAAGTCACTGTATGCCCTAGAGGCGCTCGATCACAGTCGCGCAAGGCAAACCCGTGACGGATCGCGTCTTGTCGGAATTAAATCTCATTGTTAACGTGATCGAAGGAATCACGCTGGGAAATGGATTTCATAGTGCAAGTTTTGCTGAATCATTCATAGGTAGTAATGGTAGATTTTGAAAGAAAAGCATTTTATTTCGCTTAAGACTCTGAGCTGTAGACCTTTTAGACTTTTTATATTGTCGATCCCATAGCGTAGACCAGAAATAGTAGATTGTGTAACAAGGGAGCAAAATGACATATTAAGGGAGGGTGTGTATTGAATCCCATACGAAGCGATGGAATCCCTCGCTACGCTCGAGATTCTATTAGACTCCTGAGCGTAGTGAGGGATTCAAATATTAACGCCCAAGGTGAAAATAATTATGCCTGCTTTTCACACCACCTCAGAGGAAAATATAAAATGTTATGGGTGAATCATATTTATTCTAACTTTATATATTCTTAGTGTGCTTCCTGATTATAATAAATTGATTTATTTAATAAAAAAAATGTTTCTGATGACGGACTGGCTGAAAAAGAAACCAATGTCCTAGAATAGAAAAGTGCCACTTTGTCTTCTAGCAGGGAAGAAAAAGCCCTTAACTATACGAATAGGTGTTGTGAAAAAATACATATATGTAGTCACGAGCATCGGTTGAGAAATGCTACCGGGGCCGCGATTCGAAAAATAAACACACACACTGGACTGACACAGCTCCAACCCAACTCAACCCAACTCAACTCAACGCTATAACGACATTGACATTTGCTATTCGAACAGATTTTCATTCAACATTGGTCTCACATTGGTCTCACATTGGTCACACATTGTACCAATGTTGTACCAATGTGAGATCAATGTGTGACCAATGTGAGACCAATATGAGACCAATGTTGAATGAAAATCTGTTCGAATAGCAAATGTCAATGTCGTTATAGCGTTGAGTTGAGTTGGGTTGAGTTGGGTTGGAGCTGTGTATGTCCAGTGTGTGTGTTTATTTTTTGAATCGCGCCCCAGTAGAGGTGAACATCTGGACATTCAAAAGCGTTTTTGCCGGAGCTGAAAGGGAGACGCTTCGCTTGGTCTATTAACTGACAGATATTTTTACGACTCGGATATCATCGATTACGTTTGAACTGCATCTGTTAACACAGACTATTGGTATTCGTATCACTAGGATTTCTCTCATTTGCTTTGTGTATGTAAACCCTGATTTTCCGAAAAACCATTATACGTAAAATATCGGAGGCAACTGTACCTAGTACATATATCACTGCTTTTTCCGGACGTAGTCCCTAAAAACTAAATCAAAAGTCTTGTCATACAAACGGGCAAGCAGCTTCAGGCCGTTAATCCCCATCATAAAAGTGCGCACTAAATGTATGTACACCCCAACCCCAAAAAGTCAAAAGTACACCAACTTTAACCACTCATAAGTCCTTTTGGAATGGAATAGACAGTGATACCGGGCCTTGACCACGCAATGACGCGAGAATGGGATGAGAGTACTTAGATTTATGGGGAAGAGAAAGAGGGCTATATAGTAATTTTATATTGATGTTATTGGCCATTTCGGTGATTGTCGATTAGCGATTGGGAATCGGTGATCGGACTTGGAGAATAAGTATTATAGGGTTTACTTAATACTAAAAATAATTACCTAATAATATATTTCTGTGCATCTATTGAAAAACAACTTAAAAATCATTAAAGTTTTTATATAACCAGTTATTCCGTTTTTTTGTGATTGCGAAACAGTCAAAATTAAAATTAAAAAAAAAAACAAAAATCTGTGACTCAATTGTTCGTCGGTCGTCGTCGTATCTAATATTAAACATCTATACATATAATAAAGCTGAAGAGGGTCGAAAGTCTGTACATGGAAGATAATCGAAAAAAAGTTGGCTGGGGATACTTAGAATCGATAACAGAACACGTTCCAACAATTTTTAGAATTTTTGTCTGTTTATCTGTTTATCTGTTTGTCTGTTTATTTGACCGCGCATCACGTGAAAACGGCTGAACGGATTTTGATGAAATTTTGTATAGATATAGTTTGATTCCTGGGAAAGGATAATATATAGTTTTAATCCCGAAAATCAACCCTGGTGTGGGTGAAAATGGGGTTAAAAGTTTGTATGGAGATTTTTTAACCGCTGAAACGATTTAGATAAAAATGAGTATGGAGATAATTTGAGTCTCGAGAAACGTCATAGGATAGTTTTCAAACCCTTGTGGGGGTGAAAAGGGGGTTGGAAGGTGGTATGAGGAATTTTTTACCGCTGAACTGATTTAGATGAAAATTGGTATAGAGATAGTATGGGTCTCGAGAAATGACAAAGGATAGTTTCATCTTCAAACCCCCCCATCTTACTTTAGAACCGTAGGTCCAAAAAATTTGAAAAAAATAATGGAAGTGAAGCCTGAAAGGTACTTTTAATAAAACCTATCTATACATATAATAAAGCTGAAGAAGGTCGAAAGTCTGTTCATGGAATATATTCGAAAAAAAGTTGGCTGGAGATACTTAGAGTCGATAACAGAACACGTTCCAAGAATTTTTATTTAGTTAACGGCTGAACGGATTTTGATGAAATTTTGTGTAGAGATAGTTTGAGGCCCGGGTAAGGACAAAGAATAGTTTTCATCCCGAAAATCAACCCTGGAAGGGGTGAAAAGGGGGTTGAAAGTTGGTATTGAAATAATTTGTAATTTTTTGATCAAGGTGTTCATATTTATAACATGTTACCCGTCGATGCTTTAAATTTACCTTTACCCGCTCTTAATAAATATTTGAAAATGCCATGAATGTCAAAGGGTTATTGCTGGTTCGTGGGCTATATATGACGGACAAAGATGCATGGCCCAAACCAAAAAACTACTACAAAATCATCTAACATTTATAGGACACCGTTTAGGTAGGAAAACATATCAAATGTTTTGTGAAGCTGTCAGATTAGGATTTATTTTTCTTTATAATTAAACAATATGTACATTATCTGTCTCTCAAGCTGTTTTGATATGTCTTCTTGAAGAACTACGCATTATTTTGTATCTTTAAGATCTAATAATGAATTACTGTTTTGAAAAAAATAAGTCCAGTCGAATTTCTTTTCGGTCATAATCATAATACTTCTTGGGCCAGAGGTGTAGGGTTAGAACCGGTGGTAGTTTTGGAACGAAGTTCCTTATCGGACGGTTCGCGGATGGGGGCCTAGGCGAAAAAAAGTCACGTGACCGTCACGAAAAAGCGACACCCATACGATTGAGAAACATGTAAAATGGAATGAAATAAAAAATATATAAAATAGAATAAAGTGAAGTGAAGTGTAGTGAAAAGTGAAAGTGAGAAGTGACAAAGTGATAAAAGTAAAAAAAGTCGAGAACCTTAAAGAATAACCTTAGTCGAGAATTTTAAAAATGTCGAAAATGTCAAAAATTTCCAAAATTTCCAAAATTTCCGAAATTTCCGAAATTTCCGAAATTTCCAAAATTTCCAAAATTCCCGAATCTTCTAACATTTCCAAAATTTCCAAAATTTCCAAAATTTCCAAACTTTCCAAAATTTTTAAAATATCTAAAATTTCCAAAATTTGCCAAATTTCCAATTTTTCCAAACTTTCCAAAATTTCCAATTTTTCCAAACTTTTCAAAATTTTCATTTTTTTCAAACTTTCCATAATTTCCCTAATTTCCATAATTTCCAAAATTTCCAAAATATCAAAAATTTCCAAAATTTCAAAAATTTCAAAAAAAAAAAAAAATTTACAAAAAAGTCACAAATGAAATAAAATTCAATAACATAACTTCGTTCCAATCGCACTCGATTCACACACTTTCCACTACACTCACGTATTTTATTTTTCCCTGACGTTCATTAGTGCATTGTAATGTGCTTACATTGACGAATAAATATCTTTATCTACACTCATATTGTAAGTTCTCTAACACGTGGTCGAAAACGGTAGACAAATTGCTAGCATTACCACGACCGATTTTACTATGATAAGCTTTTTATCTGTGGCAGTAACGTAATTTTAACTTTACATGCTCAACTATTGATGTGTTATGAGTTTTGATAACATAATGTACACCTGCACGCTCCCGCGCGGCCGCCGACAGCCCGACATGCGCCTCCCCGACCGCCGGCACAATCGAGTTGGCCATGGCGATGCAATGGCGGCCATTCTATGGTTTCCGAATATGGCATTTAGAATAAATAATATGAGTGTAGATAAAGCAGTGTGTGCAACTGTACGTAAATTAGGCCTTAAAACGTAACAGTTACATAAACTACTATGATCTACACCAATATCATCCTCTGTTGCGCGTTCGGAACCGTATGTAATTAATTACCAACATTATTGCAACCATGCAGTAAGGTAACATCAGTGTATTATCTGTGACAGTGTGGTAAAAACGTATGAATGGCGGTCATTCTAATTGTTTCAATGGATTTTTAATATGTGTGTAGGTAAAGCAGTGTATGCTTCTGCGCATAATTAAGCCTTATTACGTAACAGTTACATCGCCATGTCCGTCCGTCTGTCCGCGGTCTAGCTCAGTTACCGTTCGCACTAGAAAGCTGAAATTTGGTGAGGCCTGATAAGAACTTTCAATAAAAAGTGTATTGAAGAAAATCGGTTCAGCCGTTTCTGAATTATTAGTCAAAAACGCATAGTGAAAGGAAGTGCCGAATAGTAAAATGACGTAAGCGCCGCCAAATAAACGACCTTTTGAACGGATGTTTTGTAACAGGGCAGTATCTACGAAACTCTACACTAAGCATCGCCCGACATGCTCTTGGCCGTTTTATTTGCATTGTTATCCCGGAAATCACCCCTTAAGGATTACTAATTCCAATTCAAGAAAATCCCCAGCCAGGTTATACGTAGCCTATAAAAATTCAACGTCTAAAAGGGGGGGGGGGTAGTCACTACACTCGATTGAGTTAAATTTGCATGGGCCATAGACCCCCCCCCCCCCCCTCTAAGTGCACCTAAAATAGAAAAAATCATTTCTGCATTTGTGACCCCCCCCCCCCCCACTTTCAACCACGCCTGTTCTTACCTTTCATGCTTTGACTGATTTGACGGGAGGATCGATTTGGATGATATTTGCCGTGGACATGAACGTATAAATACAAAAGTGGTCCTGTATCGTTCGATATACACCTACTACTCTCTATGTCGTTTAAATCATGCCAAAAAAAATAATATAATAAAAAAAAAGTATTCATTTTTGTGTGTAGTTTCATTTAGTGGTAATTGTAAAATATTTTATTAGGACGACTGTCCTCTAGCGTATCCATCTGTCAACTTTAAAGTTCCACCTCCAGGGTAGCGGGAGAGAAATTAGGGGTGAATTAGCCGCTTACTGACACAGGCCGGACCGAATTCCACGCGGGCGGAGCCGCGGGCACAGCTAGTCAATAAATAAGTAGGTATCCAAAAACACACTTATTAACAAAACCAGACTGAATCAATTGCAAACATGCATTGCAAAATTCGCTAGCTACTGTCTCTTCTTAACTCTATAAAATATTGACGAAACCTCTTCAACGAACTTTAAAATTATACCATACAAAAGTTTAAGCCTAAGACAAATGGAAACCCATGTCCACTTCCCCTATAAGCACACAAGTACACATATCTGCATACGATCCTTCATTCGAACACGCATCACCGAAGTTTTGAAACTTGCATTAGGTCCCATGGGGACAGGGCTTCACTAAACTTCCACAACCTCTCATCTCCATCAACTACGATACTTTAAAATCTACCTTGATAGAAGCCTATAGGGAAGAAATTACAATGAACGGTCAGGATGGTAAGTAGGTTGTAAAGGTTGATTGTTAAAGAGTTGTAACTCAAAATAGATGTTTCCTCACGAGAAGGGTCCAAGGCGGATGTCTTAAGTGAGCCAAAGGGCTCGGGGCAGGATATTTATATTCCCAATATATCCGAGTTGCTAACTCCTGTTTGAGATAGTTGAGGCTTGTCGTACTTGTGATGAGTATTATCGAGTGTTTGAGGGCGTTACAGGTATTTTTGGACTGTGTTAAGTGATAATTTCAAAATATAAATAAATAGTAAATATTATTGGACAATCCTACACAAATTTACCTAGTCTCATAGTAAGCTCATTAAGAGTAAGACTTGTGTTGTGGGTACTGGAAGACGATAATAATAGATATAGATAAATAGGTTAAGGATAAATGCGCCATACTTTAAGTATGAAGCATTTGTCCTTAAGACGCCGGACAAACTATACATCAAATTTTTTTTTTTTAATATCACGACGGTGGCAAACAAGCATACGGCCCGCCTGATGGTAAGCAGCTAGCGTAACCTATGGACGCCTGCAACTCCAAAGGAGTCACATGCGCGTTGCCGACCCTTTACAAAAAGGAGGATTCACTGTGTTGACGACTAAAGGAACAAGAAGGTCCCTCATCGTCAACGCACTGGGTCCTCTTTGAGCTCTTTGGCAACCTTACTCACCAGCAGGAACACAACACTATGAGTAGGGTCTAGTGCTATTTGGCTGTGGTTTTCTATAAGGTGGAGGTACTTCCCCAGCCGGGATCTGCTCCAGATTTGAGCGATGACATTCGCTGAACGTGCCCTACCACACTTAGCGAGATGCCATTCGCAGTGCCCATACCTCTCTTTTTGGCGTAGTTTAAGGACATACCCAGGTCCGGACGTAGTTCAATTTATAGAAAATAACCATAACTATCAGTAATATTTATTCATGTTCAATATTACATAACATACAAATAAATGCCCTGCCCAGGATTCAAACGCGGGACGAAACGTTGGTAGCTGCTTCGTAGGCAGGGGCACTACCAACTAGGCCAGGAGGCAGTTGAATATTTTAAAGTCTACCGTTTAAGTGAGGAGTTTAGTAGGACGTACTTATGGCCAACTGCAAACTAGTTAATGGCACTCATGCCAGCTTACTGTATGAAGCTACTGATTCCTAAAAGTACTATAGTCTAAGTACTCTCTAAATACCTACATTTAAGCCTCAAAATCACCGTGCAACTTTTACCAACACATAAATGAAACGGTGTAGGTCTTTAATAATACACTGTTTTTGAAATTCACCTTTATCTGCGAGTCAAAACTCAAACTAAACTGCGTGATGTGTTCACACGCTTTTATTCTCCGAGCAATAAAGTCGTGTAAGCTTATTTTGAACACCTCGCCCGCTTAGCTACTTCTGCTGCTGACTGTGCACGCCACTTGCCCATGACGTCCTCCAAATGTCTTTTACTGACCAGCTAAGGGTTGCCAAGCTCTATTTCATCCGAGAGCGGCCGCTATTCCGTCAACATTTAAGTCCACCTGTCTCTCTGTCTGGGAACATATCTCCACCACAGTATCTCACCCAATTCCATTTTATTTTGGAAATAACGTCAGCAACGTCATAGGGTAGGTAATACATTAGTGTCTCATAACTATTACATAATGTAATGAATATGTTTCGCCAGTTGTTATTAATCTGCTGTTCTTTTATTTCTGATATAATACACGGTGTAACATGAGAAAACCGAATAATTTTAACAGCGTATTCCTGATCATAGTTGGAGACAAAAATGTCGTATAAACTTTTCTGGATTTCGCCAAAAAGAAATATTTTTTTTTGCTTTTTTTTTTCGATTTTTTAAATGCTTTTGAACATAAAAACATAAATGTTATTGTTAAAGATGTCGATTAAAATAAATTAGTACATTTTTTTCGAAAAAAATAGGTTACGTAAAGTATTCCTTGGCACTTAGATATCTGTCAATAACAATGTATATACTAGACACCATAAAGGGTAAAAACGCCAACAAAAAAGCGTTTTGCACTGAGTCACATTAAAAAATGTTTTTTTATTTAAGTAGTAGTAACTCTGAAACAAGAGTTGACTCTTAAATTGGATGAATGAATGATGAACTCTGAAACTAGGCGAATTACAGAAAAGTTTATACGACATTTTAGTCTCCAATTATGATCAGGATTACGCTGTTTAAATTATTCGGTTTTCTCATGTTACACCGTGTATATCACTAACTATTTCATTCAATTAGAGCTTTGCCCAATAGTGAAAAGAGGCATTATATTTGGATACGGCATTGTAAAATATAATCTTAGTTTTGTTTATATCTTTATCATTCGATTCTATAGAATATGATGATAGAAAATATCCCTTTAGGTGGTTATAATATGCATTATGATTCGAAAGTACTAAATCATGACATTTTCTCCGATAATCTGATGGTGATGACCCCAACCCCATCTTTATGAGCGATAAGGGCGCATATTTCAAAATAGTTCGAATTTTTACACATACACGTGGCTTCGTAGCCTTAGTTAAAAATTGAGTCATATTTTGAACAGGGGATACAAACCGGTAAAAATAGTCAACACCAATATAGTCATCGGTTATTCAATATTCGGTAAATTATCAGTTGTTCTAATACAAAAAAAAATATATATGTATACCGATCGCATTACCTAATTTTGACATGCTGTGTTCTAAAGCATACGCTTGGCCGAGGGAGAAAAACGTTACGTCGCTTACCCTGATTAAATAAGTTTCGGCCCTGGCAGCGTTCTTGTGTGAAATTAGCCCTCGACGGACTGCGGCCTCTTCGGATTTACGGCAATAGGTACCGAGACATTACACCGACTTACAGAAAATAGCTTCGAATGAGGATTCGAGGTTCTCAATTCGTCGGGATCTTTGTTTTTGCCTTTTTTAGGGTTCCGTACGTCGAAAGGAAGAAACGGAACCCTTATAGGATCACTTTGTTGTCCGTCCGTCCGTCCGTCCGTCCGTCCGTTGTCCGTCCGTCCGTGCGTCTGTCAAGACCTTTTTCTCAAGAACGCGTGGAAGTATCAAGCTGAAATTTATATCAAATACTGAAGTCTTCTGTCCCTTGGAGCTGTGAAAAAATCAAACTTCTAAGCCAACGCAATCAAAAGATACAGCCGTTTATGCCGCAAGTTCCGCAAATTTTCGAAACTCGCAAGGGAATCAAAACCTATAGGGTAATACGATTATACGAAGTATATACTTCCCGTGAACTCAGAATCTTGAAATTTGGTACGAAGCAACGTCTTATACCTAGCACAGATAAGGGAAAAATTGCGAAAATCGTAAATTTTTTGTTACATCATATAATAAAATAATTTTTAATAATTTTTAAGTTACTACCCCTATATACCTACAGGTTTGTACGGAACCCTCGGTGCGCGAGTCCGACTCGCACTTGGCCGGTTTTTTTATGTATGTTCACCGATTATTCGAAGACGGCTCGACCGATTTGGTAAATTCGTTTTTTGTTTGAAAGTATCTAGACACACGGGAGTGTGTCCGCCAAGTTCGAGCAAAAAAAAGCGACACACCGGCCGTGGGTTATATAGACACACGGCAGTGTGTCCGCCAAGTTCGAGCAAAAAAAAGCGACACACCGGCCGTGGGTTATATTACACGAACCATTTCGGGCCAATTTCGACCACCCTATAACTCCAAACATATTTTATCTACGCATATGAAATTTCGAGTGTCTGTTTACATCCCCTTAATTGTCTAGAATACAAAATTTTATTATTCTACCTATAGCAGTTCTTGAGATATTGACGTCGGAAAATCGCTATTTTTACTATACACTCACTGACTCACTGACTCACTGACTCATCAAAAACCTAGACCACTTCCAATGGTCGTACTGACTTGAAATTTGGCATGGAGATAGGTCTTAAGGTCAAAGTAAAGGGAAAAATCTGAAAACGGCCAAGTGTGAGTCAGTTTTAAAAATAGCGAAGGTGTAACTTTGTTCTACTATGAAGTCATAATGAACTAAATGGGTCTATCTTCCAATGGTCGTATCGACCTGAAATTTGGCTCGAAGGTTTGTCTTTAGGTCGAAATAAAGTAAAAATCTGAAAACGGCCAAGTGTGAGTCAGTTTCGAAAACAACGAATGTGTAATTTTGTTCTACTATAAGTAGGTATGGAGTGGAAATGAGATAAGACTTATTTAAATTCAGATACATACCAATTTAAGACAATACATGTTTGTCTTAAAGACAAGAACAATAAAATTGTTCACCACTCTGTGTGTGTCTGTTGCGGGAACCGAACCCACGATTTACGAAGTGCAAAGCAGGTCACTAGGTACACTAGGTGCGCTAAATCGGTCAAACAAAAATGAAAAGACTATTTTTTCTCGCATAGTCTAAATAATTTCTAATTTTACAACTAATAAAATCGCAGATTAAAGAACATGGAAATCATATATACTCTAAGATGGAATTATATATACTACTGCCCATCTCACCTTCCGATACGCCACGGGATGAAATGGGATGGTGCACTTCTAGGGCTACATAATAGGCCACCAATTATAATACCTACTGGTAGGTAGATTACCAAGTTATTAATTATCTATGTAGGTAGCGTACTTACAAACAGAATAAAGTACGTTATTGATGTATGTAATTATATGTAAGTAGGTACATTTTATAGGTGTAGGGAGCCAGTTTATTTGTAAAAATCACCTATAAATAAATAGTAAAATAGGATTTATCATAGATTATAGGTACTCGCGCTGCCCGATCGATCCCGAAATCCCGATATATGTATGTATAGTGATACTAGATAAAAATTCCGTTCCCCGCCTCGCGCACCCTCCGTCGCTGCCTACACTCGTCCGCCGCGCTCGCGCCGTCCGCCAGCTCATGCCATCCGTTCGCCCGCTCATGCCGCCGGGGGGATGCGTACGCGCGGGAGGCGGGGAGTCGACGAACCAAAGCGTTCGGCAGCCGCGCGTCATACGCGACACATTTTCTAAAGCAAAAGTGATAAAAAAATAATAAAGAACCTACACCTAACAAAAATAAATGAAATCCCATCAAAAACATAAATGTGAAAGGCTGCCAAGTTCGATACTATGGGAATGCTTCGCCTATAAAAGAAGTGAGATCTGAATAAGTACCAAGTTCCATAAAAATACCTCAAATCATAAATAGTTATAGGAATGCACACTTGATTTCCAGCAGTTTTTAAGGTACATTTTGAATAAGTATCACGTTACATAGAAATACCTAAAATTATAATAGTCAGAGAAACGCACACCGGTTTTTTTAGCAGTTTCCTGATAACATTTATTATTTTCAGTACTTTTTAATGATGTAACTTGGCAAGTTTTAATAGAAAATTATATACTTGACACATTGCAGTCCAAAGGTGTCGATTCATTGCATTGAAAAGGTGTGTGGTGTGTGAAAACTTGCCAAGTAACATCATTAAAAAGTACTGAAAATAATAAATGTTATCAGGAAACTGCTAAAAAAACCGGTGTGCGTTTCTCTGACTATTATAATTTTAGGTATTTCTATGTAACGTGATACTTATTCAAAATGTACCTTAAAAACTGCTGGAAATCAAGTGTGCATTCCTATAACTATTTATGATTTGAGGTATTTTTATGGAACTTGGTACTTATTCAGATCTCACTTCTTTTATAGGCGAAGCATTCCCATAGTATCGAACTTGGCACCTTTCACATTTATGTTTTTGATGGGATACACTTTACATTTGGTCCCATTGTAACCAGGACAGGATCTGATGATGGGATCCTGGAGAAATCGAGGGAACTCTTCAACTATTATAGGCTAGGTACCTATAGTGATTTGAGTATTTTTGACATCAGCTCGGGCATTTGCTTTTTGAAAGGCGGAGTCTAAGTGAAGTCGTTTTTTTTTTGTTTAAATTATTATGTTAATTTTCACGATTAGTGATGGTACTGATGGTGGTTTAAAATGGGTTCGTCATATGAATTTCATTATAATTTTTTTACTAGAACCATTGTTACGAGAAAATGACGATAATTTGGCCTCTATTGTTCCGTTACAGTTACCTTAAAAAATCTATTACAATAAGGTTATGCTTAGTTTTTTTTCATGGCAAAACACTCGTGTTTTACTTTCTTGGTCCTTAGTCGAAATTAAAAATAGAACGGATGAAAGGCACCCACTTCATATTGTCGCGATGATATTGTTGAGATTGGGTGCTATTGTTACTTGTTTAAAATCTATTAAGCAACAATTTTTAAGTAGTTTTATTTATAGTTAGTTTAATTTTAAGTTTTATTATTAATATTTTGTAACACCATTGTATTAAGTGAGGTAGGTATACCTAGGTACCTATCCCTGCACTGACTGACAATTCACACGTTAAACTCATAATATGTATGTAGTATGAGAACCTCATAATAAGCTTTTAAAACGCGTATTTATTAATTTATTGGTTTAAGGTATGTTTCGAGCAAAAACTCAGCTAAATAAGATCGCTGAAACCAACCAGCAAACTTACTCAATACTTCTGTAACCTTATACGAAAACTGCACAGACTATCAACTTTGCAACGTCCACGATGACCCTTTGAAATTCGACTCGTTTTTATTACAAATACCAGCGTTAATATACACTCCAGCAGTCTTTTATCTTTAACAATTAAGATTGAATTTGGCTTGACTGGAGTGTAAGAGGGGGAGGTCGGTAATATTGGCGTGATCACGAGGTAGACACGTGGGACGAGCGAGCAAACTTTGGCGACGCCGACGGCGCGGCGGGTGTTACTCGAGTAATGAAGGAAGTATATTGTTGAAATATTTAGCAATAGTACAGTATAAGTATGTAAGTATTTAAGTGTGTTTTAACGGCCTCCTAGCCTAGTCGTTAGTGAGTGACCCTGCATACGAAGCAGGAGGTTCCGGGTTCGAATCCTGGTCAGGGCATTTATTTGTTTTTATCACGGATATTTGATCCTAAGTTTTATATTTTGCAATACATTGCGTGTTCGAATAAACTTTAAAGTGTACTTAAAATTAAACCATTAGTTATTTTTAAAAGACCCTGAACAAACGTCTAGTTTGAGGAGTAGAATTATGCGTTTTAAGTTTTTACTCGTATTACAGGCCACAGCCTGTATATCTTTATATATATCATCGCCTAGGACCCACCACACAAGCCTTATTGAGCTTACTGTGGGACTAGGTATCCACCTAGTAAGATTAGATTAGAGGTAGTGTGTAAGATTGTCCCATATTTATTTTTATTTTTATGTATGTATGTGCAAACTGTTTTTCGTATAAAATAAGTCACCAAAACTAGGCATAAAACCAAAACCTAAGCCTTTAAGAAATTAACAAAAGAATTACAAATGATCTATAGAAACAAAACGTACCTACCTGATAAGAAAATCCTTGTTTAACCCATTCAGCGCTAATTACGACAGGGGGCCGTATTCTAACTTTAAAACACGCATAGACAGGATCCAACTTCAATACAACTCCAATGCATTAACAACGCAATACGGCTACGGCATAAACATCTGTATCAGAAATATCAGAATTTGCTTGAGAAATATTCCAACGCAACTCCAATACAACTTCAATATTGGTTGATTGTTTGTTGTGTGTTGGAGTTATGTTTGAGATAGGTTGTATTTTTATCGTATTGTTAATGTATTTTTAAATTAGAATCCGGCACAGGTTGTCGTCATATTTCTACAAAGCATTTTTGCTGCATACATAGGTTGCTACTTATATATCCGGAAACAAAAAAACAAACAAACGTACACGGCTGAAAATGGTTTTATTGTTTTTCAAAGTATTCCCCTTGATGATCTATGCACTGTTTTTGCGTTAAACCACGCCGAAAATCATAATAAATCATAGCACGAATATTTTCACGAGTGAGTTCCATTCTTGCTGCGAGATGACATTTAAAACCCGTCAAAAACAAAACACGAGCGGTAATAAGAAAGAAAAAATATACCGGCCAGTACTTAAAAAAGTTCAAATTTTACCATGGAGGTCAAATATGCTATTTAAGAAGATTGTAATCCCGGTTTCCGGATATATAAATAGCAGCCCTCGTAGCTAGGAAACCCATGTTATTATCAGCTACGGCGTAGCGCTAAGCGCGTGCTGGCATAGCGGTCCATTATGTATCTGATAGTTACGGATATGGTGTGATTCAATTGATTTTGAAGTTAAAATTATTGCCAGTATGTGTGTTAAAATATATCGCTATTTACATTTAAGATTCAAAATATTTATTTATGACGTACACGATGTTAACATACAAATTCACAAACAAATAGATAAACATTTTGTTATTTAAAGAGGCAGAAAACCTAGCTCATGTTTTATATATCCATAGTATGGACACCAGCTATTTTACAAGGACTAATGAGTTACAACTGCTCGCAAATTATCACGTTATCAAACAAAAGTTATTGACATACCGGAACAAAGCCACCATGTTTCTTGGAAACGCTGTAAATTCCATAATACAGCGACACGTACAACATCCCCCACAGGTGAGCGCCCCACATTCCTCTCGCGCCCTTCACGTCTGTCGATTTATTGACTCATGTCATTTGACATGTTTGAAATACTTACTCGAAAAATCAACACAATAGCCTGAAAACGTTACGGTTGCGCTGTTCGAGAAAAGATCATTAAATGGAATGGAACTGTTTGATATGATGCCCACGGCAGCTTTTTATCACCGCACCGCTCGCCGCCGGCAGGGTGTTCATCCTCACACCCTGGAGTAGGCCCATTAGGATGGGTCATGCACTGTACGGTTTAAGAGGAATTTCCTCCCAAGAACGCTGCGACTGTGGAATGAACTCCCTGCCGAGGTTTTCCCAGCGGCCTACAGTATGAGGTTCTTCAAAAAAGGAGTGTATAGTTTCTTAAAGGGTAGGCAACGCGCATGTGCATCATCTGGGGTTGCAAGCGTGCATAGGCTACGGTAACTGCTTACCATCAGGTGGGCCGTATGCTTGTTTGCCACCGTCGTGGTATAAAAAAAAACCGGCCAAGTACGAGTCGGACTCGCGCACCGAGGGTTCCGTACAAACCTATACAAGCCTAAGTTGTAATATGTTTATTACTAATTTCAATGTAATACCTCTACGCGTTTACGAGGAAAAAGGTAGCAAGTTTAAAATTAAAAAAAATATTTTTTGTATGATTTTACTAAAATGTCTATAAGGGTTCCGTGTTTTCCTTTCGAGGTACGGAACCCTAAAAACAGCATTTTTATTTAATATAATTTTAAACACAAAAGAACCGACTTCGCTTAGCTTAGCCTCCACCTTTCCAAAAGCAAATGCTCGAGCTGCTGTAAAAATACTAAACTCACTATAGGTTTGCCTATAATAGTTGAAGAGTTCCCTCGATTTCTCCAGAATCCCAGCATCAGATCTTGACATGGTTACAATGGGACCAACTGTGAAGTATTTCAAACAAAAAAAGAATTACCCAATTCGGTCCAGCCGTCTTTGAATAATCGGTGAACATACATTAAAAAAAAATAGCGAAAACAAAGATCCCGACAAATTGATAACCTCCTCCTTCGAAATCTTGAAGTCGGTTGAAAATAATAATAATTTTAAACAAAAAGAACCGACTTCACTTAGCATCCACCTTTCCAAAAGCAAATGCTCGAGCTGCAACAAAAACTCAAATCACTATAGGTGTGCCTAAATAGTTGAAGAATTCCCTCGATTACTCCAGGATCCCATCATCAGATCCTGACTTGGTTACAATGGGACCAACTGTTAAGTATGCTTTTTCAAACAAAAAAAGAATATTCCAAATCGGTCCAGCCGTCTTCGAATAATTGGTGAACATACATAAAAAAATAAATAAAAAAAATAGCAAAAACAAAGATCCCGACGAATTGATAACCTCCTCCTTCGAAATCTTGAAGTCGGTTGAAAAAGGTAATATAAAATTTACTGATTAATTAAACTGACGGTTAAAAAAAATTTTACCCACGTCTTACCGAAGCGAGTCACTACCTGTGATGGTAGTCAAGTTCTAACCTAAGTTGTTGTAAACCTTTTGTTTTTCTCACAAGGTTTTATTTTAAGTGTCCTATGTAAATCAAATTTTGCTAGTTAAATTGCTGTCATTTCTGTGGTCGGATTAACTTGAAATTTGGTCCTATGGATATATATAAATAAAAATAAAAATGTTTTTTGTAGAACCGTTCGAAAAGTTTGTTTGCTTAAATGGAAAATTAAAAAAAATATATAAGTTTATACTTGCTTATAAATGTTGTTTTACAATTAAAACTGCTTAATCTACATATTTGCAAAATTATCGCAGCGCTCTGATTCTTCACTAATTTTCTGATATTAGACCGAGCTTTGGTTAATTATTTTTGAGTTTAAAAATTGACATCCTGGGTAGCATTTTACTTACATGATTGCCAAAATGCTGATTTAACCATTTAATTTTCTATAAAACAGTGGTACAAAGCAACATCATGATCGCAGGTGAGCCCCACATTCCGAGCGTTCCCTTCGCGCCTGTTGACTCGTGTATTATCAACCTGCCAAAATAGAGGTACCTATAATCAATTTGTAATCAATATGCTACCTTTATTATATTACAGGTGTAATTAAAATAAAGCTTTTAACACATTCAGGGTCGAGAACCCGACTGTCGGGTTCTCTGTTCGTAGCTACTACGCGCTACATACGACGAATACGTGGCTATGGGCTAATTAATGGTGTTAATTAACACATTCAGTGCCGCCTAGTGCTCGTCGCCACACGCTATAGCCACGTATTCGTCGTATATAGCGCGTAGTAGCTACGAACAGGTAACCCGATAGTCGGGTTCTCGGCCCTGAATGTGTGAGAGCATGATAAGACGGTATTAAGTAGTTATTTTTTAGTTTACTGATATGGCTGGCGTTCGTGGTGAACAATGAAATGACATTTTAGTTAAATAGGTAATGAATACGAGGGCGTTGGTTGTTAATAAGGAAAATAAAACATTTATAATGAACGTAATCTTGCCACACAATTGTTATTATTGCAAAGTGGATAGTTATGTCGACCTTACACGGGATTTTACTGGGGCACGAGATAATTTACAAAGTTGATTCCATTACTTATAAATAAGACTGCATGGGCTCTGCTCTCACTCTTTTTACAAGCTTTTATAATATATACAGTATTGTCGAAATTATAGTACCCACATTTTGGTACCTAATTCTAACTATACAAGACTTAATTTTCTATCAAGGAATTTTTGGCTAGTTCTTTAGACCCTGGTACTTCCGGTCTGTGAATAGTCAACCTGAATGTATCACTAATAGAACTTGTATTTACAATGTACTGTAGAAATGCCGTTAGTTAGTAGGTATCATTAGCACTGCATTAGGTCACAGGGACCATATTCAGTATAACTTTGATTTAGAATTTATAGACAGATATTTATCTACTTTGTAAACTATAATACTTAAATTTTTTTATATATAAGAACATACATGTATATTCTTGTTATTTAAAAAAATTGATAAGTAACGAAAGACAGTATACAACAAGGAGAGTCGATATTTATTTTTATCAGCAGTAATATTTTGACTATGACGACAGCATACCAAAACAATTCTGATAAATTACAATAGGTCAAGATGTTATCTTTATAAGCGAGCATGTATATACCTACATCAGCACAGTTCACCTTTGAAACCAACGCGTATACCTCGTCAAAACTGTATTCCATAATGAAGCTAACATTAATTGTTATTTGTTGCTTAATATCAGGAATGAATTTAGTGGAAGGTGGTCTGGTCAAAGATGACATTGTTAATTTGGATGCTAATCGAATTTGGGGAGTAGAAACTGAAGACACAAATAAAACAGATGACACTAATACGGCTAATAACAAGATTCCTTCTGTGCCAAAAGAAGAACCAAAACTAACGCAGACCACGTCAGGATCGAAAGTCAATGAATATCAAGAAACAACTACGATCTCTTCAACAACTACCGAAAAAGGAAGAGAGAATTTCGCAGGAGGATGTCAGACGGGCTACAGACGAACTGCTGACGGAAGATGCATGCCAGTTGCTTGATGATCAGCAAGGATATCAAAAACGATACTTGAATTCGGTCAATTTATAAATATTCATTAAAAAATAAGTCGTAATGAAGTGCAATTTGTGTGTTATTTTTATTTCCAAAAATATGAATAGTGAAGATTTGTGCCTTATTATAGGTAGGTACACGGTAAACTGATGATCTGGAAACCATATTTCTGATTCATTTATTGATAGCGATCATATTTATTTATATAGCAGTTCGGCCATTTGATTTCAAGATATATTAGGTAAACTTCACTTAAGTCCGCCATTTGTACTTTATTTGTACTTAAATAACGAAATAAAATGAATATCTTGCTCGTCCCAACATAGAGATCAGCCTTTTCAAGTGGAAACCTATTAAAAAAAGTGGTTCTTATGTGGTTGGTACCGTGACCCTGTACAATTTGAATAAAAGCAAAACATCACAAAACTAGTTAGTAACATATACTATATATATAACGGCCTCCTAGCCTAGTCGGTAGTGACCCTGCCTACGAAGCAGGAGGTCCCGGGTTCGAATCCTGGTCAGGGCATTTATTTGTGTATTTATCACAGATATATGTTCCTGAGTTATGGATGTTTTCTATGTATTTAAGTACTTATCCATATTTATCTATTATATATATCGTCGTCTAGTAGTGGGCCTAGGTCGATTTGTGTAAGATTGTCCTATAATATTTATTTATTTATTATTATTTATTTATTTATACACTTTCGTATTAATCTGTATATAGCTAATCATATTGTTGGCAACACTAACAAATTGAAACAGTCACGCGTGAGCCGGGTGTGATTGCGGATGTGTTTTTTGGTGGGCCAAAAGGACCTTAAAAGTTTCGGTGGTATATCGGTCTAGGAAAGTCACAGCTATGTAATTTTAACTGTAACTATAATGTAGTTGTGGTTGTCAATAGTATGCTATAATTCACAACATGGGAGGTATTTTCCATAAAACGCTCTAAATCTAAAAAAAAGACTTACAATAATTTTACCTTTAATTTTTTTTACACTATTCGATTTTCGCCCAGAATGTTTTTATAAGGATAAAAATGTATTTCTTTCATATCTCCATTTCATTTATAAACCTTTTTATCCAATTACTACATGATACAAGATACTGTGTGTGTATTGATGAGGGTTTTATTAAGCTATTTATCATTTACCTTGATCTAGGCACAATTTAATCACTAATACACTTTGTTTAGGCGTAGTTAGGTACTAAGTAATAAATCGGGTAAGTAATAAGTTTTTTTTATATGAGACTGCCCAAATTAGTTTGGAGGTGAAATATCACAATTAAATAACTTATAATACGATACAACTATGCCATGCCTATTGTAGATTATATTATTTAATAGTTAATGACCATAAAGTTACTAATATTATAGCTAAGCGCATGTATGCAAAAGTGGGCAATGTTGATTTTTTTTAATTTTTTTGGCCCGCGTGATTATAAACCTTTTTCTAAACTACTTTAACTGCTTGTTACTGTTGTTTGGTCAAATAAATGTATAACAATGTGTGCGTGGTACAGATAAGTTATACGATATGGACCATTAACCTGGGAAAAAAGTAAAAGATCGCAAAACGTGGGCAAAGTTGTACACTTCTACGGTACCTTATTTATCTTAATTAACTTTAAACTATCGTTAAGGATATTCATTAACTTAAATCGTCAGAAAGCTTATGAGAAGGACAGGATCATTAAGATAGTTGTATTGTAGATCAAGCCACGTTTCTATCTCCATAATGCATAATATATATTGTGTATATGCGAGTAGGTACCTACAATTACGAATAGGCGTGAGTACACAACAATGCGCCCACCGTACTCAAGCTAACATAGTTATCATTAATCAGAATTGTATTGTATTCAGATAGGTAATTTACGTGTGGCATATCTTCTGCGATCCCTAATCACTTAATTTTGAATTTTATGTCATTGTATTTAAGTTGATTTTGAAATGTTGACGTGACAATCATTGGTGACAACCCGTAATGCTTGTTGATGGTAGGTAAATACGGCATTAATTAGGCTAAGACGATTATTGCTTGATTTACATTGGTGCAGTGTTGACTTTGATTGAGTCGGCTAACAACCGTGGCCTTTGTATAATCAAGGGATTCTGAGGTGCTAATTGTGAGTCCGGGCAGGTGGGATGCTGTAACAGTTACGTACCTACGTTACGTAGCGTCTTTTTACCTACATGACAGCAGTAGAAGTATGGTCTTTATGAGTGGCACACGCTCTAAGTATGTACTTTAATAATACAATCAAGGTACGACAAGGTAGGACCTCTAGGACCGATCTTTACATACGAAGCGACCAAATATACACAAATCTATTTTTGCGCTTGCAATGAATATGCTTCGTTGAAATTAACAACAATACAATCGGTACAAACGCATATTACTAAAGTCCATGCGTCATAATAAGTAATATCATGGAACAGAGTAATTTTACTCATCAGGAGAATAGAATATTATTACATAATTATATTTCTTGAAGATAAATTATGTTTCAACATGATGGTGCAAAGTATACCAATCTGGCCAACAATCAAATCGCTACTATACAACCTGGTACAAAGTAATGGGTTTGCGAAGGTTACAAGACGATCACGCCTAGTAGATCATCATTCATTCTGCCTTAGAATCAACTTTTAAAAGCTGAAACTGAATTATACATCGACTAAGATTCCAGACACAACTAAACATTTTATTAACGCACATGGAACAGTTTTTTATTTTGAAACATACAAATAACAAACTTAAATATAAGAGATAAAATAAACAATAATTTCACTCAAAAATAACACTAAACTATCTAAAACAAAATCCTACAATAAAATAACCTAAATTAAATACACCTATAAATCTATTTCTAATGTTGGCCCCTGTGGCATGGTACCGAGGATCAGGCGCGGATCCAGGATACATAGTATACGAGGTTTGCGTTTGCCCCTTGCCCACCCCCCCTGTATCCGCGCCTGCCGAGTATGCTGGTAGCATTTCCTCGCTGAACCGCAATACTTAACGCACATTAAATTTGCACACACATACTCGTACTAGCCTTTTCCCGCGGCTTCGCCCGCGTACTATAAGTAATCAAAAAGGATACGACACCCATGTTGATTTTCAGACCTTGTGACCACATTTGCCCCCTTTGGGGGTTGAATTTTCAAAAAACCTGAAACACGTGTTTACTCATTTATCGTTAGGAATACTCCTGTGAAGTTTCAATTAAAATAGTCTAACAAATCTTGATTCGCCATACAAACTTTGGACCCCCATTTTACCCCCTTAGGGGGTGAATTTTGAAAAATGCTGTCTTAGTGCACCCCTAGACCTTATAAGGAACCTACATGCCAAATTTGGAGTCTCTAGAACCAGCGGTTTGGGCTGTGCGTTGATATGTCAGTCAGTCAGTCAGTCAGTTTCTTCTTTTATATATTTAGATAGGTACGTTTTGTCATAAAATTTCAGTTTCGATTGATTTGATAATCCGGGAGCCGCCGCCACTCCAAAGGATAATATGCTATGAGTATTGTTAATATTTCACCAACACAAGTAGACCAATAGCCAATAATTATGCAGATGGCTGGAGTACCGCGGCGGGGCGGTAGTATTGACGCATGCCGGCCGAGCCGCGCGACGGGGCTATTTAAGATATGCGGACGGCAGTCATCTAGGAATGTATACCTCCATGACCGACACGTCCATGGATGCCTAGGTGTAGGTAGAAATCATAATGTGTTTATAAGCTACTCGGAATAAACTCACTCCTTTAGCCGTCAACACAGTGAATCCTTCTTTTTGTAAAGGGTCGGCAACGCGCATGTGACTCCTGTGGAGTTACAGGCGTCCATAGGTTACGGTAGCTGCTTACCATCAGGTAGGCCGTATGCTTGTTTGCCACCGTCGTGGTATAAAAAAAAAAAAAAATAAAAAAAATAAACGTCTATTCGTCTATACGACAAAACCTATATTCACGGTGCTCGTGAGAGAGATTTTAACCACGAATTCCTGAGGTCATAAGGAGTATTAAATGTTATATAAATTTAGTCAATTTCGCCAAAAAGAATAATATCTTCTTTGCTTTTTTTTTAGATTTTTTAAATGCTTTTGGACATAAAAACATAAATGTTATTGGTAAAACTGTCGATTAAAATAAATTAGTCCATTTTTTTCGTAAAAAATAGTTTACGAAAAAAATGGCACTTAGACTAGACCATAAAGGGTGAAATCGCCATCAAAAAAGCGTTTTGCACTGAGTCACAATAAAAATGTTTTTTTATTTAATTGGTAGTAACTCTGAAACTAGGCGAATTCCAGAAAAGTTTACACGACATTTTAGTCTCCAATTATGATCAGGAATACGCTGTTAAAATTATTCAGTTTCCTCATGTTACACCGTGTATATATGACAAATATATATCTATAGTCTATATCTATACATATAATAAAGCTGAAGAGGGTCGAAAGTCTGTACATGGAAGATAATCAAAAAAAAGTTGGCTGGGGATACTTAGAATCGATAACAGAACACGTTCCAACAATTTTTAGAATTTTTGTCTGTTCTGTTTATCTGTTTGTCTGTTTATTTGACCGCGCATCACGTGAAAACGGCTGAACGGATTTTGATGAAATTTTGTATAGAGATAGTTTGAATCCCGGGAAAGGATAATATATAGTTTTAATCCCGAAAATCAACCCTGGTAGGGGTGAATATGGGGTTGAAAATTTCTATGGAGAATTTTTAACCGCTGAAACGATTTAGATAGAAATGAGTATGGAGATAATGTGAGTCTCGAGAAACGTCATAGGATAGTTTTCAAACCCTAGTGGGGGTGAAAAGGGGGTTGGAAGTTGGTATGAGGATTTTTTTACCGCTGAACTGATTTAGATGAAAATTGGTATAGAGATAGTATGGGTCTCGAGAAAGGACAAAGGATAGTTTCATGTTCAAAAAAGCCCCCCCCCCCCCCTCCATCTTACTTTAGAACCGTAGGTCCAAAAAAATAGAAAAAAATAATGGAAGTGAAGCCTGAAAGGTACTTTCAATAAAAACTATCTATCTATACATATAATAAAGCTGAAGAGGGGGTTGAAAGTATGGAGAATTTTGAATAGAAATTAGTATGGAGATAATTTGAGTCCCGAGAAATGACAGAATAGTTTTTATCCCGAAAATAAACCCTTGTGGGGGTGAAAAGGGGGTTGGAAGTTGGTATGAGGATTTTTTTACCGCTGAACTGATAAAGATGAAATTTGCTATAGTAAGGGTCTCAAGAAAGGACAAAGGATAGTTTTCAGTTGGAAATTTGTATAGGGAATTATTAACCGCAGAATCGATTTAGATAAAATTTGGTACGCAGATAATTTGAGGTCTGGAAAAGGAAATAAAATAGTTTTATCTCGGAAATTCTCTTAAGCGGATGCAAAAGGGGTGGAAGTTTACATGGGGAAGAAACAACCAATAGTATTGAAATAATTTGTAGTTTTTTGGTCAAGGTATTCATATTTATAATATGTTACCCGACGATGCTTTTACCTTTACCCGCTCTTAAGAAATATTTGAAAATGTCATGAATGTCAAAGGGTTATTGCAAGTTCGAGGACTATTATATGACGGACAAAGATGCATGGTCCAAACCAAAAAACTACTACAAAATCATCTAACATGTATAGAACACCGTTTAGGTAGGAAAACATATCAAACGTTTTGTGAAGCAGTCAGATTAGGATTTATTTTTCTTTATAATTAAACAATAGGTACATTATCTGTCTCTCAATCTGTTTCGATATGTCTTCTTGAAGAACTACGCATTATTTTGTATCTTTAAGATCTAATAATGTATTACTGTTTTGAAAAAAATAAGTCCCGTCGAGTTTCTTGTCGGTCATAATCATAATACTTCTTGGGCCAGAGGTAGGGTTAGAACCGGTGGTAGTTTTGGAACGAAGTCCCTTATCGGACGGCTAGGCGAAAAAAGTCACGTAACCGTCACGAAAAAGTGTCACGACACGAAAACGCGACACCCATACGATTGAGAAACATGTAAAATGGAATGAAATAAAAAATATATAAAATAGAATAAAGTGAAGTGAAGTGTAGTGAAAAGTGAAAGTGAGAAGTGATAAAAGTGAAAAAAAGTCGAGAACCTAAAAGTAAAAAATGTCGAAAATGTCAAAAATAGCAAAATTTCTAAATTTCAAATACTTCAAAAACCAAAAATTTCAAAAAAATACAAAAAAAATGAAAGGCACCAAATTTACGAAAAAGTAAAAAATTTAATTTAATTAAATAACATAACTTCGTTCCAACCGAGTGTTCCACGACACGTATTTTAATTTTCTCTGACGTTCATTAGTGCATTGTAATGTGCTTACATTGAAGAATAAATATCTTGATCTACACCAATATCATAAATCCTGTATTCCGCGTTCGGAACCGTATGTAATTACCACCATTATTGCAAACAGTAACGTAACATCAGGGTAAAAACGTAAACGTAATGAAAATCCGCCCCCCGACCGCCGGTGCAATAAGTTTGGTCATGGCGGTGTAATGGCGGTCATTCTAATGGTTTCAATGGATTTTTAATATGTATGTGCATAATTAGGCCTTATTACGTAACAGTTACATAAACTACTATTTATCTCTTTTTAGGGTTCCGTAGTCAACTAGGAACCCTTATAGTTTCGCCATATCTGTCCGTCTGTCCGCGGTCTAGCTCAGTTACCGTTCGCACTAGAAAGCTGAAATTTAGTGAGGCCTGATAAGCACTTTCAATAAAAACTATATTGAATAAAATTGTTTCAGCCGTTTTTAAATTATCAGTCAAAAACGCATAGTGAAAGGAAGTGCCGGATAGTAAAATGACGTAAGCGCCGCCAAATATCCCTTAAGAAACGACCTTTTGAACGGATGTTTTGTAACAGGGCGGCATTTACGAAACTCTACACTGAGCATCGCCCGACATGCTCTTGGCCGGTTTTTTTTGCATTGTTATCCCGGAAATCACCCCTTAAGGATTACTAATTCCAATTCAAGTAAATCCCCAGCCAGTTTATACGTACGTACGTAGCGTTAGGTGTAGGGTATAAAAATTCAACGTCTAAATGTGGGGGGGGGGGGGGGGGGGGTAGCGTATCCATCTTGGGAGAGATATTAGGGGTGAATTAGCCGCTTACTGACACAGACCGAATTCCACGCGGGCGGAGCCGCGGGCACAGCTAGTTGATAATATTATAAGTAATATAGAACTTGAAAATGTAATAGTTATAGATCTGGCTATCTCGGACCATACTTTGCAATTTGCTAGTCTTCCAATTACTTTGCCGACAAATAGTGATGTTACCTATAGGTGGTGCAGAAATCTAAGTGAAACAAATTTAAATAGCCTGGCTTCAGCCTTAAAAAACACCTCCTGGCATCCTATTTATTTAAATGATGCGGATTTAGGATTTAATACTTTCTATGAAATGTTTATGTTTCATTTTAATAAATGTGTTCCCATAACGAAAATTAAGTCTAATAGGAGTAATAGAGTAAACAAAGGATGGCTTACTGAAGGGATAAGGAAGTCATGCAAAGTTAAGCGTGATTATTCGTTCAAATAAAGAAAACCCAGACTTACAACTAAGCAACTATTATAAATCCTACTGTAACGTGCTAAAAAAAACAATTTCTTTTGCCCAGAAAATCCATACAGAAAAGAAAATTCTTAACTCAAACAATAAAAATTCAAGCTACTTGGAAACTTATTAACGAACATATGAAGGGCGCTAAACGGAATGATCACACTGATCTAGTGGGATTGTCTGATGGAGTAAATACAGTGAAATCTATAAATGAAGTTCCGGATTTATTTAATAACTACTTTAAATCTGTAAGTAATAATAGCACTAAATCACATTCCGCGAAAATGATACTACCTCCGCATGTAGATAGCACAATGTTTGTTAAACCAGTTGATAGTAATGAACTTAAAAAAATTATAAACGGACTCAAAAACAAAAAATCCTCTGGTTATGATGGAATTTCGTCATCTGTTATAAAACATATCGCTGATTATATATTGGAGCCTCTTGTTTATCTCATTAATCTTTCTATTTCCGAGGGTAGGTTTCCAGCCATGCTAAAGAAAGCAATTGTTAAGCCTTTATACAAAGAAGGAGACAAACTTTGTGCAAATAATTATCGACCGATATCCTTGTTACCAATATTCTCTAAAGTATATGAGAAAGTAATGGCAAACCGCCTTTATAGCTATTTAACTTTAAACAAAATCATAGCCAAGGTACAATTTGGCTTTCAAAGAGGAGTCTCTACCACTGACGCAATATTCGAATTGACAAGCTATATCTTTGAATCACTAAACCAAGAGAAAATGTAATTGCTGTCTTTATCGATCTTTCTAAAGCGTTTGATCATGTGGACTATAAAAGATTGCTTGACATTTTATATCGCTACGGTATTAGGAGAATTATTAATAGTTGGTTCGAATGTTATCTCACCCAACGTGAACAATATGTTACAGTACCTTCGTTAGAACATAGTAGTCACACTATGGTAGATTTAAAATCAAATACCACGCAATCCTTTTTTGGGGTCCCCCAAGGGAGTATACTGTGCCCTATTCTATTCTTACTTTATGTTAACTTTCTTCCAAACGTCTCATCTAGACGCGTTATAATGTTCGCAGATGATGTTTTTTTACTGTATAAGTTTGAAAGAAACGAAGTGGAAAACCTGAGTGCTAAAATTAAAGAATCTTTGGCAATAATTATTGACTGGTTTAATTCTATCAATTTATCTACAAACATAGATAAGACGAAAATAGTGCATTTTAGAAATACAAGAACTAATCCGGTAAACCTGGATATTCGTTTGAACAACACAGCTGTTTCCGTTGTTCATGAAACTAAATTTTTAGGAGTTTGGGTAGATGAAAATTTAAATTGGAGAATGCATGTGGATAGTCTTGTGTAAAAAGCTTAGCAGTTTTATTTATGCGCTTCGAGGATTGCGAAGAATTTCTACAAAAAAGGCTGCTTTACAATCATATTACGCTTTTTTTTCAGTCCAACATTATTTTCGGATTGGCAATATGGGGTAGTTGTGTGGACATAAATAAATTATTTATTTTACAGAAAGATTGCGTACGCATTTTAAATGGGATTAAGTCTAGACGGGGCTCGTGCAGAGAATCATTCAAGCAGTTGAGGTTACCTACTTTATCAGCACTGTACATAATGGAGCTTTGCAAGATTGTACGGCGATATCCAGATCGATTTCCGAAAAAAAATTTTTCTAGTGCAAGGCTTAATGATTTGTTTGCACATGACGTTGAGGCTCCTGCTTGGCATACAGCAATGTTTTTCAAATGCCATAGGCATATTGCGGCAATAGTTTATAACGCCTTGCCCATAGAAATTAAGTCTCTATCGTCTACAAAATTTATTAGCAGCCTAAAAAAAATTCTTATTGAATTTTGTCCTTATAGCCTCAATGAGTATTATAGTAAGACCCAAAATAGTCAAATGTAATTGCATGCTCTAGTTTAATAGTTATTGTAAATATATATATATTACGACTGTAATAATGCTACACCGATCTGGTAAAATTGTATTGAGACAAATCAACATATACTTCACTTCTTATGTATACATACAATTTATGGCAATAAAGAAATGAAATGAAATGAATGAAATGAAAAGCGAGCTGTGTCAGTATTCGTTAATTGTCTAATTCTCCTAACGGCATGAGCGCCGAGCTTAATCGAAGAGCGAGTTTTCTTATATGAGGACTCCATTGTAGATTTTTGTCCAACGTCGAACCAAGGAACACTGCTTTATCTACTTACTATCTCTAAACATTCACCATTCAGGAGAATCTTAGTGTCCACCGGTGCAACGTTTGGCAAAACAAATCTAATACATTTGGTTTTCTTAGCATTAAGTAGCAAATTGTTAATAGTAAACCAGTTCAGTACAGCAGCTAGTGTGTTATTGATTACAGTAAAATCGGTAGATTGCCGGTCAACTTTGAAAATTAAAGATGTATCATCGGCAAACAGAACGATATCACAAAGATTTTGTACTACACAAGGTAAATCATTTATATAAACCAAGAACAGGAATGGGCCCAAATAGAACCCTGTGGCGCTCCTAATTTTACTAAAGTCCCTTTAGACTGAGTTTTATTTACAACAACTGTTTGTGTTCTGTTGCTAAGATATGAAGACATGAAATTCAAGGTATTTTCTGACAAACCACAATGTTCTAATTTAAGAATGAGGGTTGTATGATCTACACAATCAAACGCTTTAGAAAGATCACAGAATATACCAATTGCATCGTAATGTTTTTCCCAGGCAATGAAAATATGTTTGATGAGTACCGCAGCAGCGTCGGTTGTGGAACGTCCCTTTGTGAAACCAAACTGATTGCTTGTAAGCAATCCATGTCTGCTGAAGTGGCCCAGTAGATCATTTAACATTAGCTTTTCAAAGACTTTACTTAGTACAGGAAGTATTGATATCGGCCGGAAGTTATTCAGATCACTAGAATCACCCGATTTAAAAGAGGTATGACTTTACTACATTTCATAAGATCTGGAAAAACGCATTGTAAAACTGAATTATTATATATTAAGGCTAAGTAAGGCGCTATGACGTCTATGATATGACTGATGACTACAACTGATGTACCCCATAAGTCTTCTGTTTTCTTTAAATTCAGAGATTTGAATATTTTTAAAATTTTTTCCGAATCTACAAGGTCAAATTCAAATATCATCTGACATTTCTTAATATTAGTGCAAACTAAGGAATGAGCTTGAGCTACACGGGGCACTAATAATGTTCTGTTCAGGCACTTAGTTTTAATTCAGTCGTGTATTGTTCGTTTCGGTATTATGAACTACTAGCTTTTGCCCGCGGCTTCGCTCGCGTTAAATTCGGGGTAACACGGTTTCCCTTTGGCCCCCGTAATGCTCCATACAAACTTCCACCCCCCATTGTAGGGAAGTGGGGGGTTAGAAAGTGACAAAAAGTAGCCTATGTCACTCTCCATCCCTTCAACTATCTCCACTTAAAAAATCACGTCAATTCGTCGCCCCGTTTTGCCGTGAAAGACGGACAAACAAACAAACAAACACACACACTTTCCCATTTATAATTACTAAGTAGTAATCATTCATAGGTACCAATTGTCAAAGACCAATGATTATTATACGTGTAAAGTAGTGCCAATAATTGTAGACCTAAAACAACCGATGTAGTTAGGTACCGCTTGCTAGTGTACCCATACGCCCTATAGGTACATTATGCGGTTACTACCTATAGATGGTCAAGCTCTAACGTTTGCCGATTCAACTAAGAAAATAATATGTCTCTGTACGGCTGTACTTTATTCTTATTCTTTCTACATATAAGCTAGCCATATACGCACAGATTTTAATTGATGACCTTTACTATAATAAATATGTTAAAAACTCAGCCTGATGCTTGAGTCCACAGTCAAATATAATGTAGTTTTGTGGAGCAACGTAAACAATATTATAATTTGTGTGTTTCTAAGAGGTAAATCTATACATATAATAAAGCTGAAGAGGGTCGAAAGTCTGTACATGGAAGATAATCGAAAAAAAGTTGGCTGGGGATACTTAGAATCGATAACAGAATACGTTCCAACAATTTTTAGAATTTTTGTCTGTTTATCTGTTTATCTGTTTATCTGTTTATCTGTTTGTCTGTTTATTTGACCGTGCATCACGTGAAAACGGCTGAACGGATTTTGATGAAATTTTGTATAGAGATAGTTTGAGTCCCGGGAAAGGATAATATATAGTTTTAATCCCGAAAATCAACCCTGGTGGGGGTGAAAATGGGGTTGAAAGTTTGTATGGAGAATTTTAAACCGCTGAAACGATTTAGATAGAAATGAGTATGGAGATAATTTGAGTCTCGAGAAACGTCATAGGATAGTTTTCAAACCCTTGTGGGGGTGAAAAGGGGGTTGGAAGTTGGTATGAGATTTTTTTTACCGCTGAACTGATTTAGATGAAAATTGGTATAGAGATAGTATGGGTCTCGAGAAAGGACAAAGGATAGTTTTCAACCCGAAAATCAACCCTAAAGGGGTGAAAAGGGAGTTTTGTATAGGGAAATTTGTATAGGGAATTATTAACAGCAGAATCGATTTACATAAAATTTGGTATGGAGATAATTTGAGCTCTGGAAAAGGAAATAAAAAAGTTTTATCTCGGAAATTATCCCTTAAGCGGATGCAAAAGGGGTGGAAGTTTACATTTTTTTTTTTTTTTTTTTTTTTTTTATACCACGACGGTGGCAAACAAGCATACGGCCCGCCTGATGGTAAGCAGCTACCGTAACCTATGGACGCCTGCTACTCCAAAGGAGTCACATGCGCGTTGCCGACCCTTTACAAAAAGGAGGATTCACTGTGTTGACGACTAAAGGAACAAGAAGGTCCCTCATCGTTAACACACTGGGTCCTCTTTGAGCTCTTTGGCAACCTTACTCACCAGCAGGAACACAACACTATGAGTAGGGTCTAGTGCTATTTGGGGAAGAAACATAAAATAACCGCTGTACGTATTTAGATGAAATTTGGTATTGAAATAATTTGTAATGTTTTGGTCAAGGTGTTCATATTTCAAATTCAAATTCAAAAATATTTATTTCGGACAACATGGTCCATTTTGTTAGTATACATTCTAAGTTGTTAGTAAGTAATCATATTAACATACTTAAAATAAAACATAAAACATCTAAAACTTATATTCTAAATTGGACTTTACCAGTTTGATCAACCCGTAGACTATCGGGCAATCAAATCTACCGGCAATCATCCTCAGAATGTTGTTGCTACTGCATATTTATAACATGTTACCCGTCGATGCTTTAAATTTACCTTTACCCGCTCTTAAGAAATATTTGAAAATGTCATGAATGTCAAAGGGTTATTGCAGGTTCGAGGACTATATATGACGGACAAAGTTGCATGGCCCAAACCAAAAAACTACTACAAAATCATCTAACATTTATAGGACACCGTTTAGGTAGGAAAACATATCAAACGTTTTGTGAAGCAGTCAGATTAGGATTTTATTTTTTTTATAATTAAACAATGGGTGCATTATCTGTCTTTCAAGATGTTTTGATATGCCTTCTTGAAGAACTACGCACTATTTTGTATCTTTAAGATCTAATAATGTATTACTGTTTTGAAAAAAATAAGTCCCGTCGAGTTTCTTTTCGGCCATAATACTTCTTGGGCTCAGGTGTAGGGTTAGAACCGGTGGTAGTTTTGGAACGAAGTTCCTTATCGGACGGTTCGTGGATGGGGGGCTAGGCGAAAAAAAAAATTTCATATAATTTAAAATAAATAAATTTCCACAATTTCAAAACTTTCCAAAATTTCAAAATAATTAAAACCACAAAATTTACGAAAAAGTCAATAATAATATAAAATAAAATAACATAACTTCGTTCCAATCGCGTGTTTCACGACACTCGTGTATTTTATTTTTTCTCTGACGTTCATTAGTGCATTGTAATGTGCTTACATTGAAGAATAAATATCTTGATCTATACCAATATCATAAATCCTCTATCGGAACCGTATGTAATTACCACCATTATTGCAACCAGTAACGTAACATCAGTGTATTATCTGTGACAGTGTGGTAAAAACGTATGAAAATTCATTACCTACGGTAACGTAATGAATATCCGCCCCCCGACCGGTGTAATGGCGGTCATTCTAATGTTTTCAATGGATATGAGTGTAGGTAAAGCGGTGTATGCTTCTGTACATAATTAGGCCTTATTACGTAACAGTTACATAAACTACTATTTATCTCTTTTTAGGGTTCCGTAGTCAACTAGGAACCCTTATAGTTTCGCCATGTCTGTCCGCGGTCTAGCTCAGTTACCGTTCGCACTAGAAAGCTAAAATTTGGTGAGGTCTGATAAGAAGGTTCAATATAAACTATATTGAATAAAATCGGTTCAGCCGTTTTTGAATTATCAGTCAAAAACGCATATTGAAAGGAAGTGCCGAATAGTAAAATGACGTAAGCGCCGCCGAATATCCCTTAATAAACCACCTTTTGAACGGATGCTTTGTAACAGGGCGGCATCTACGAAACTCTACACTGAGTATCGCCCGACATGCTCTTGGCCGGTTTTTTTTGCATTGTTATCCCGAAAATCACCCTTTAAATATTACTAATTCCAATTCAAGAAAATCCCCAGCCAGGTTATACGTAGCCTATAAAAATTCAACGTCTAAAAGGAGGGGTAGCCACTACACTCGATCGAGATTAATTTTCATGGGTCATGGACCCCCCCCCCCCCCCCCCCCCCTCCAAGTGCACCACAAATAGAAAAAAAAACATTTCTGCATTTGTGACCCCCCCCCCCCCCTTCCCAATTTCAACCGCGCCTGTTCTTACCTTTCATGCTTAGACTGATTTGACGGGAGGATCGATTTGGATGATATTTGCCGTGGACATGAACGTATAAATACAAAAGTGGTCCTGTATCGTCTGATATACACCTAAGACTCTATGTCGTTTAAATCATGCCAAAAAAAAATTATAAAAAAAAGTATTAATTTTTGAGGGTAGTTTCATTTAGTGGTAATTGTAAAATATTTTATTAGGACTACTGTCCTCTAGCGTATCCATCTGTCAACTTTACTTCAAGTTCGGCCTCCAGGGAAGCGGGAGAGAAATTAGGGGTGAATTAGCCGCTTACTGACACAGACCGAATTCCACGCGGGCGGAGCCGCGGGCACAGCTAGTGCTTAATAAAACATAAAAATTATTAGTCAAGTCATATAAGTTTGTTACAGTCATAGTCATCACAGAAAAGCCAGCCAAACTCACAGATTTGTCTGCCGTATCTGTCTGGCGGTTATGTCCGCCGGGAAAATTCGATAATATATGGCGCTATATCGATCTGTCCGCAGACACATCCGTGTCCAACTCCCGCCATACATTGACGGATCTGCTCACCGGACATAAACGCTAGACAGATACGGCGGAAAAATCTATGCGTATGGCTAGCTTTTCTGTGACGACTATGACTGTAAGTAACTTATATGACATAACTAATCAATTTTATTTTACAATAAGTATTTACTTCTTAGAAACATAAAAAATACAATATTAAATGTTTACGTTGCTCCACAAAACTACATTTAGTTTGACTGTGATATGAAAACAATCAGGGGATGTTCTCATTTATGTATTTAATACCTACTTACTGTAATAAATATGTTAAAAACTGAGACTGATTGTATTTTCCATAGGAATGGAGCATTCAAGAGATACTTCTTTAGTTTTTTTTAGGTAGGGCACCTACACGTTTCTTTACGTTTCTTTCGTTTGTGCTATCTCCATAGTGATTTGACACTCTGTGTACAACATATTTGCCCGCGGTCAGTGTCCTGGTGTTATGACTATGATTGATTATGTGCAAGTGGTCCTGGCTGCCATGGCTATTTAAAGCTAACATGTATTTGAGTCGTGATAAGTAAGTTTAACCAAAAAAGAGATGGCGGGATGACTTGGACGCATTCGTAAAGAGTGGTCGAATTTGTCAACCAACAGGGTCGAATGGGGGAAAAGAGGGGAGGCCTTTGCCCAGCAGTGGGACACCAAATAGGCTAATAAAAAAAAATGTAAGTTCAATATTTTGGGTGTATTAAAGGTAGCACTGTGGCCACCTCCTTACGGGGTTGGGCGGGACTGGACCCTGGCCGGAGGGGCGCAAAATGCCCTCGCTTTGTAGCCGTCGCTAATCCTTTAATAGCAATCGAGCCTGCAGTGCCTTCTTACCAGATTACCCTGTATAACTTCGTTTTGAATGATTATTGACTTACTCGTGATAAATCATTGTAGGCCAATAACTCGTTGACCGTGAAAAGGGACAAGCTTGTATGGAAATTGCTAAACGAAGTAACGCGTTTTGATTATTATTTTTGAGTATTTTCTAGTCGTCTGTTTCAAATTAACTTAGTTAGCACCAATTTGTTATTAAGAGAATAAGAGCATGTGCGGGTCATTTTGAACATCTCGCCTGATCAGTTATTCCGGTCACTGATGTATCTACCTACCTACAGTAATAGTACAAAAAAAGTAAAAAAGCAGGCAAAATATGATCACGTGATTTCTGGACAAGCCTAAGTACTATATATATAATAAACTAGTTTCGCTAAAAAGAAAGTAAGAATCAATAGTGCATCGAGTTAATTCTAGAAACCCAAGTAAATTCAATGTCGGAATTACCGTAAAGCTCTCAATGCTTGTAAATAGTGAAGCAAAGCTCACCTTCAATGGACGGTAAGAGCCGTACGTAGTGATGTGCCGCTTTCGAGAATATTCTCGTGGTGAACATATTCTTGAAAAATTTAGTTTTTTGTCACGTCTGAAAATATGGATACATTTAATATAACAAAAACATGTATCCGAGACTTTACGCCTTCGTAAAAGCGTCGTGGCTATATATTTATGTCACATTAAATGCATCCATATTTTAAGACGTGGTATAGTTACTCCATATAGTATTCGGAACAAATAATCTAAAACGTACCTAAGTCATATAGAATTTTACGATTTAACACTGATGATGATTAGTTGAAGTTTCTGCGCAATTAATCAAAAAACACGGCGCAAATAAGCTAGACGATGTTAACCAATGATTTCGATTTAAAGAAATTAATAAGTTACCAAGGCTCACATTGCCCAGAGCTGGAGACGAAACTCGTCGAAATTTCTCGTGTATACTTATGCCATCTTTGCAAATGCCACGGTATATTTGGCCACCTTTAGTTAGAGCAATATGTGCCCGTATGTACTTGCCCTGGGAACTAGGGGCACTTTTTTTCGTATATGCTATTTCAGCCTACCAACCAACATTCATGGAAATATTTCTGAGGCCATGATCTTGGCACATCACTAGTCATAAGCAAGAAAGCTCACGTGCCACTTATCCTCTTAGTTAAGCTTTTAATTATTAATGACCGGACTTGCATATTCATTCAGGTTTCGGAATCCTGACGTTTTATTTAGATTAGAAATCGCTTTGTGTTCTGTTAAGGTAGTTAATGAGAATAAAAAGATTGGTTCCATGTTGGAACAGTCTGCAAACTTCTTTTCTATGGCTTAGGTATGGATTTCGCTTAAACAATGTGATATAAAATGGATGTTTTAGATAATTGGGTACTTTCCAATAGATAAACTTAATTGTTTCGTTAACTAAATAAATAAATCCAGGGGGGCGATTTTTGAGATTCGAGCGCTCGAATATGACATTTAAAACTCAGAATAAAACGAAGAAATGATGTTTTACAAATAACAGCAGTAGTAACTTAAAATCATGATTATTTATACTATTTATTTCATGCGTAAATACTGGCGACAAACTTTTGTGTGTGATTATATTCGAGGTTAAATTCTTTGAATTCGAGCGCTCGATTGTCAAAAATCGCCCCCCCTGGTGTAACCCACCTGGTGTTTCGCAGTTTGGCGAAGTTTTGTAATAGTTTTAAGTATTTTTATTACTGAGCAATAAAAAAATAAAAAAAACATGGGTTTGCGCTTTTAATGATTTTATACTTAATGGTTTAAACTTTAATAAAGGAGATGTATTTATCTATCATATAGTATTGTGACTTCACAATATTAGTCTCCCATATAAACTCCATAGTAACAAATTATTTTGATGTGTCCTAAAGAGTAGTTGATAGGAAAGTAGCCTATGCAGCGCAAACTGCTCATTTATCCGTATTGTAATGAGAATAACTCCTAGAACATACTTAAATCTCAACACTAAGGACACTTGCATACGTGTTTTTTTACCATGCACAATGCCATCAATGATTTAATAATTCTCTAAATGTCACTTTGAACCTTCTATTTTTCTACATTTCTCTCAATGTCTGTCTTTGTGTATGTCTACGAATAAAATGCTATTCTATTCTATTCGTTTTTATTTTAATAAGTGCATTAAAACATTTTATCTACACCAATATAAATGCTCTATTCCGCGTTCGGAAACCGTATGTAACTACCACCATTATTGCAACCAGTAACGTAACATCTCTGACAGTGTGGTACCAACGTATGAATATTCATTACCCACGGTAATGTTACGAAGATCCCCGCTCTCCCCGACCGCCGGCACACGCCCGCGCGTTCGCCGACACAATCGAGTTGGTCATGGCGGTGCAATGACGGTCATTCTACTGGTTTTCGAACACATCATTTAGGATTTATAATATGTGTGTAGATAAAGCAGTGTATACAACTGTACGTAATTAGGCCTTAAAACACTCGTGTGATCTTATTATGAAACTCGCCTAGATAATAGTAGTTTATGTAACTGTTACGTAATAAGGGTCCTTAAAACATGAGTGTGGTTTTATGAAACGAGCCGCAGGTGAGTTTCGTAATAAGATCACACGAGTGTTTTAAGGCCTAATTACGTACAGTTGCATACACTGCTTTATCTACACTCATATTATTTATCCTTAATGCCGTATTCCGAAACCATAGAATGGCCGCCATTGCACCGCCATGGTCAACTCGATTGTGCCGGTGGTCGCGCGGGCGCGTGTCGGCGGCCGCGCGGGAGCGTGCAGGTGTACATTATGTTATCAAAACTCATAACCAGGGCCCGGAATTAGGTGAGCTAAAATACCTAAAGTTCGCGAGAGGACATAATATAGAGTGGTTACAACCGGATGAAAATAATATTTTATTTGGATTCCGGGTATTCGATGTTTATTCGGGGACTTGTCGTAATATTGAACGTGATATGTTTTGTTTACAGTGCAGCATGTTTAATGTTAGTTTTTAGTAAAAAGGGCTAGACAAAAGAAGGTATGTATAAGATAAGATAAGAAGTCGTTGTAAGACGAATAATATGGGTTACCCTACACATTTATTATTATTATGTTAACTTTATGGCTGCAATGTAACCATTTTTCATCATTACGACTATTACTTGCAGTGCCCGGATGAATATCGGATACCCAGAATCCAAATAAAATATTATTTTCATCCGGTTGTAACCACTCTATATTATATCCTCTCGCGAACTTTAGGTATTTTAGCTCACCTAATTCCGGGCCCTGCTCATAACACATCAATAGTTGAGCATGTAAAGTTAAAATTACGTTACTGCCACACATAAAAAGCTTATCATTGTAAAATCGGTTGTGGTAATGCTAGCCATTGCCTACCGTTTTTGAACACGTTTTAGAGGACTTACAATGTGATTGTAGATAAAGTAATGTATGTAACTGTACATAATTAGGAATTAAGACACTCGTGTGATATTATCATAAAACTCACTTCATTCCTTTTTAATGCCCTTCATTATGTAGCAGTCACATAAACTACTATCCCATCACCCAAAATCTTCCCAATCCCAAGAACCTATTCCTATACTTTATTCATTTCCACAAAAGTCTACTTCTAAAGGCCGCCAACTAAAAGTGTATTTCCTTGTCCGGCGAGATCGGGTTACTTTTTCGCAGTATATTAAGTTAGGACCCCTCGGGCGAGGGCAGTATGATTTATACCCAACAAGCTTATTCGGATTTTAGAAATACGATATCAAATATTACTTTGACAAGCATTGGTAGTAGACGGAGAGCTAGCCACGTCAGATATGACACAATAATGAGAGCGACGAAATCCCTCTCGTTAGTTTTCTATTCTATGCTTATTTCTAGATCCGGACATCTGGCAGCCGTAAAGTGGTGGAGGTCGAAGAATGCAAACCACTTTAAGAGTACAAATCCTAGAGTTCTGGTGTTGATGCAGTATTATGAGAAATTGTATAAATAATAAGATAATATCATTGCCAAAATTTTCTGATAGGTGAAAGTAGTACAAAACGACGTATAATGTTATTCACAGTTTGTCGCCTACTGTTTCTGTTTCCGAAATAATACTCAATGTTTTTTGTTCTAATGTTAAAATATAGACCCTGTCCTTTATACCTGAGACAACTTTGGCAGTTTTTACCTATTTTGGTATTACTATTTTCCAATTCAAAAATGTTGCTAGTCTATCACTTTGACCTCCACCAATTAAACGCTGCCAGATGCCTGGATCTAGCAATAAGGATAGTATAGCAATCTAACCACACGGGTTTTGTTGCTCTTATTATTGTGTCTGTCTATCAACAATTTCCTGGCGGTATAAGGCATGCGACTCTGAATCATGGAGGGCGTGGGTCTGAATCCTGGCTTGACTAATAAGTGTCTTTGAACTTAAGTGGCTACAGTCACCTGCAATAGTAATCTTCCTACACGAAGGCCGCAAAAATATGTGACACGCTCTTATGGCCCCACAAATAAAAGCGTAGGTCACATAAGTTGCTTTTCGGTATAGTGTACATGTACAATTTGGTATTCTCGCCCTCTGCCCACTCCGCCCTCATTCTTATATAGTATTGGTATTTTATTTCCGAGTAGGAATAAGCTCCAGTCTCGGCTATACGTCTTAATCAATTGGCAACACAGAAAACTTATAGGTTATCTTCTCAATTAATCTCTTATTCAAATCTCGGACGCTGTCGCTCGTAAATAACTCTGAAGAAGAAAAATTGCATGTGTTTTGTTGGTATTTTTATTTTTATTTTTGTGGAGTTTTTGGCGTGGTCAAGCGAAGCACAGAACTATAGGTCCCAAAAGCGAACAGTATTTCCTATTAACCTTTTGAATGCCAAGAACCACTAAAGGTGTCATGAGTTCTCGTGCCCACAGCGCCAAGAGCCACTATATGGGTTATGGCGTACGCAGTCAAAGTAACCTTCATATTTTCGAGTAAGGTTTATATTGGCTCGGTTGTGCCAGTGATCTTGGCGTATGAGTGACGTTTTGTCTATGACGTATGGCGTTCAAAGGGTTAATAGTTTGGCCAGGGAGTTTAACTTAGAGCACAGCCAGAGAGAGTCGTAATGTATTTTTCTTATGCTGGTGGGGAAGACTGAAGCAAATCGGAACGCAGGGTGGAACGGATCAAGTTTTTGTCAAATTCATAAGATATAACGAAGAGCCAATCAGCGTCCCGTGTTGGGTTTGACCTACCCGCAGATCGTGATGGTCACCAGGTGGTGGCTGCCATGGCATGACAAAAATGCTTAACCTGTTCCGTCCGAATGATTAATCCGTTTCGCCCTGCGATCCGCATGGCATAAAAAAGGCATGAATATAGGTGCCTAGTTGTTTCTTCCAGTGCTACTGACAAATTCGGTTTATTACCTACCATATTTAAAATAAAATGTAAAAAAATACATAAATATTAACCTTTTTAAAGTACTTCCAATTAAAACTATTGAAAAATATCAGCTGAGCCGTTTTTGAGTTATCGTATAAAGTTGTCATATCATAATAAAAGCACGTAAGTGCCGCAAAATATCCTATATATTCGGACCTTTTGACTTTGACGGGACGGAAACTACGGAAACATGGCCCGATATGCTATTGGCCGGATTTTTAATCTAGGTAGTACGTACCTTTAGTAGTTAATTAGTGAAATAACGTGGTTATTACATGTACAGTCGCCATCAGATATATCGGAGCGGCCAAGCTGGTAATAAATATCTGAACAACGCCTCTATCGTCAAGGCGATGAAGTGCATGTTCAGATATTTTTGAGTACCCTGGCTGCTCCGATATATTTGATGGCGACTGTACATACTTAGTCATGTAAACTACATATAATAACAAAATTTGTTGTATTATGTTGTTGTTGTCCGGATTTGTTTACATGGGGGAAAAGTCTCGCCAAGTCTCGTCTAATCACGCGCCCCTCGACCCATCAAAGCATCCAAGTTTCACTTAAAAAGACGTTTTGTACCGAACTTGGCTTATTAAAGTAAAGTTGGTGGAAGCTAAACTCACTGACAATGGAAACGGCTCAATGCGTATAGAAATTTCATACAAGTATACCTGTTTTGACCGTCTCTGAGTGTACGTTTCATATCAGCCCCTAATTAATCAGGTACGCAATCGAATAACAAAGTATTAAATTACGAAGTCAAAATGTTCTAAATAGCGTTAATTAATAGAAACAGAGTTGGGAGTTTTGTAAGATTCGTCGACTTATTAATGTTTTAGAACTTGTCTGTTAAGGCTATAGGAAAATATTGTGGACAGGTAGGCGATTCAGACAGCATCAAAAATTGCTAAGCGGACGACGTGTCAAGACTGTCCAGATCCACAAAGTGACAGCTACGGCCTTGAAACGTATCGGATACGTTTTCGAGGTCGTCAAAATTCCCTTAGCATGACCACAAATAAGATAAAATATTAAAGTAGTTTATAGTAGCAGTTTTGTACTAAAATAACAGTTAAATTGGGTTAATTTGGTAATAAATCTGACATTTATCTAGTTTTATAGTAAAATTACTGATGGGTTAGGCAGATTGAGACAGATTGGGGCAGGTCCAGGGCCCTATTTCTCGAACGGTATTAGACTATATTATTAGTGTGTTGTCATGGAAACCCATCTATTTGACAGTTAGTGGACTACTTAATAATATTGGTCTAATACCGTTCGAGAAATGAGCCCTAGCAATCAAACTACTCGCGTACTTGTCAATACGTCGAAAGGCAAAATTGTATGGAGACGTCATGTGCCAACTTTCAACTGTCAAACTTCTATCAAACACTGATTTTGTAGGGAATGTGACCTTCTGTACGTAATACTATTATATTTTTCTGTGGACGGGTCCAAAAAGAACTGAGCACAATTTTATTTAAGGCAATAAGTTAGCTTGTGTATTTTATTTTGAACAACCTCGCTGCTCAGTTGTTAGTGATCCTGACTGTACTGTACCCACCTACTTTTTAATGTACGGGCCTTTTAGTGTGGAGGTGAGCTGGACCAGATTATAATTAATTTGTTTTGCGTTGATCAAAAAGTGGTCATACAGGTTCAATTATTGGAAGTTTTTTAGTTTCTTATTTGTACGCATGTAGTCAATTTCGATCACTAATAAAATAAGACTTACTAATGGACTCCTTTAAATCCCGATGCGAGAAGTTAAGCCAATACATAAGAGTAAGAACAAGTTTATTGCAAAAATAACAGATTACAGGATGTGTCAGGTAAGGGGTCTCCGCATGCACTAGGCTTCGCCTGTATCGCAGTGAACCAATTACAGTTAAATTTAAGAACTAAGTTTCAAAATCAAATAAAATACACAATTTTTCACATTTTTAACTGTAGGTAGGTACATAGGTAGTTGTTTAGCTATTGATATATTTGCTATACCTACAAGTAGTAGGTACTCGAGACTAAACCCAATTTAGTGGAAAAGTCTGTCTGTTAAGAAACGATCGATGTAATACTTATCTAATAAGTCCTTATCTAGAGTATCTAGCCGGCAGAAATTATGGGATACTTAATGGGGGGAGGGGGAGGGGTCGAAAAATATTACTAATAGAAATAGACGGAGAGCTAGCAACGTCATATATGACACAATAATGAGAACGATGAAACCCCTCTCGTTAGTTTGCTATACTATGCTTATATCTAGATCCAGACATCTGGCAGTTGTAAAGTGGTGGAGGTCAAATAATGAAGAACTTTAAGAATACAAATCCTAGAGTTCTGGTTTTGATGCAGTATTATGAAAAGTTATATAAATAACTAGATCATATCATTGCCAAAAGTTTCTGATAGGGGAAAGTAGTCCAAAACGACGTATTTCATAGTTTGTCGCCTACTGTTTCTGTTTCCGAAATATTACGCAATGTTTTATGTTCTAATGTTAAAATATAGGACCCGTCCTCTATAAATAAGATAACTTCGGCCGTTTTTACCTATATTGGTATTACTTTTTTTCCAATTCAAAAACTTTGCTAGTCTGTCACTTTGACATCCACCCATTAAAAGCTGCCAGATGCCCGGATCTACCAATAACGATAGAATTGCAATCTTACTGATGGGTTTTATTGCTCTGATTACTGTGTCATATCTGATGTGGCCAACTCTTAGACCATAAGCGTTAGTTACTCATAGGCAAACGAAATATATTTGCTGTACCAAAGAAGAGGCGCACTACTTAAATTCAATCAACTTTGATATTTTCAGCCCGAAAAGTTAAATCTCTGGAGTTGCAGGTATCCATAGGCTACGATAGCTGCGTACCATCGGGCGGGTCGTTTGCTTGTTTGCCTCCGTCGTGTAGTATTAAAAATATATATATACCAGAGACTTTTCGTAAGTACCTAACTAATCTCATCTTCATCAAGACCAGGTTGCTCCATAGGCTTCTATCCCTCGCTAAGCGCATGGCTTCGTGCAGTTTTAATTGCATGGGTGCAGTAATTTGGGCACACCATCTTGCAGGAGGAGGGCCTCTCAGTCCCGTGCCTTCAACTTTTCCCGTCATAATAATTATCTCTAAGCTATCCGAGGAGCGTCGTGAGAGGTGTTCGAAACATGTGAGTATGTGGTCCTGGTACGGTGGCTGGTGTAACTAATTTATAAGTACTAATAGTGAAAATTTAGCAAGTGCTAGGGTTAGTAGGGTAGGCAACGCGCATGCGAATCCTCTGGAGTTGCAGGCGTCCATAGGCTACGGTAACTGCTTGCCATAAGGCGGGTCGTATGCTTGTTTGCCACCGTCGTGGTATAAACAGTGCTTAATAAAAACCTTCAAAATTATGTAGTTATCTTCCATATGACACCTCACATAATTGTGTTTAAGGAGTGGTCCGGAAAAAAAGTAGCCGTGCCTTTTTTGATTTATCTTTTTATTTTGTGCGGATTTAGAAGCAGTGTTTATATTTAAATAATCTCTAGATACAATCATACAAAACATAAATACAATCATACTTAAATAACACAGCGTTTGGAAGTTTTCGCCTTTTGTATTCCATCATACACATAGTTTTTTGAACAGCGTCTTCTGACAGAATTTTTGAGGTGTTTCTCAAAAACATGTTTTTTCTTATAGTTTGATTTGATGAGCTATTTTATACCTTAATAAATTGTCTTTCTTCAATAGTAAACTTTTTTATCTGGCTTCATTTTAAGGTAGTTACAGTAATTTTTAATTAAATGTATTTGCCTTTTTTCATAGAAAATTATCTCCCATAGAAAAATCTTTGTCAGAGGTTAGATTAGAGAGTCTTCCTGACTATCCTAGCTAAAATACAGTTAATTAATGTAGCTTCTTGGTAAGATGAAATTCTGAAAAGCATAAAACGGGTTGTGAAAATGGAAATACAATTGTAGCATTGTAGCGGATGTCGATTGAAGATTGTCAAATTATGTTGTTCAAAAGGTTACAAAGTATGTTGAATTAAAAACGCGAAAACTTAAATATGCTCACATATTCTGTTATGATTGTATTTTTATTTATTAGTATTGTATCTACGGATTAATAAAATAAATATACTGCTTCAAAATTAGCACTAAATTAAAAAATACACAAGATTGTACACTGCTACTTTATTTCAGGACCACTCCTTAATAAAGAAATTGTACATTAAAATTAAGTATCTCGGTAAGTAATACGATACATGCGACCAAAAATATTCTTATAACATAAACTGAATGTTAAGGAAGTCGATCACAAATTGCAAGACAAAGAGAAGAAGAGTCTTTACTTTAAAAAACAGGTTTTTTACAGCAGGTGTATACATTTGCGAAGCCAGTCACGTCTCCACCTTTGTTACTCACCGAAGGAGGGCACGTTGGTAGGTAGGATTGTTGCACCGATACTTTTTATTTTAAACTAGGTCTTGGAAGAGATAGCTCTCTAGCGATAAGAGCGCCTCCTGTTGACTGCCTCTACTTTTAATCCGTGTACTGTACTGTTCTATTTGATTGAGGTGTGCAATAAAGAGTATTTGTATTTGTATTTGTCTTGATTGTCATCATCGGCATTTATACACGGGTATACCTAATAAGTAAAGAAAACCGGCCAAGTGCGTGTCGGACCACGCATAGGAGGGTTCCGTACCTTCAATGGAATAAGAACCAAACTAATACCAAAAAATCGTATCTGATGCCTATGGAAGAAGTTTTTTGGAGATAACTCTAAAATGGCTAAACCGATAATGTTCAAAACAATTTTCATAGAAAGTATATGATGCGCATCTCCTCAATTTTTTTCATATTTTTTGGACTTACGGTTCAAAAGTTACAGGGCCCCCCTGTACACAATTTTTCTGACTTTCGAAGCGATTATTTCAAAAAATATTCACTTAATCACAAAATGATCAAAGAAACCTTAATATTATTTTTAAAGACCTATCGATTAATGTATCACATGTTGATATTTGGTAAAAACATTTTTTTTGAAATTTAGTTCCCTGTATGGAGCGCCCCCCTTAAAATATATTTTTTTCAAATTTAAATACATAACTAAGTAGCAGCATACAGAATACACCTTATGTGTAAATTTTATTCAGATACGTTGTATAGTTTCCGAGTAAAATGGCTGTGACATACGGACAGACAGACAGACACGACGAATCCGAATAAGGGTTCCGTTTTTTGCCATTTGGCTACGGAACCCTAAAAAGAACATACTTCAGTTAGGCTACTCTTCTAAGAGAAAATGCCTTAGCTTAAGAAAAATGCCTAAATCACTATAGGTGTGCCTATAATATTTGGAGTTTCCTTGATTTCTCCAGGATCCCATCACCAAATCCTGACCTGCTGAGAATGCACCAACTATCGAGGTATACCCTTTCAAACAAAAAAAGATATTTACAAATCAGTCCAGCCGTCGTCGAATAATTGGTGAACATACGTAAAAAAATTAAAAACCACAAAGATCAGAATCTCCTCCTACGAAATATTGAAGCCGGTTAAAAATAGAAAAAAAAAAATTGTTATTGAGTTCTCGCTATTAAATAGTTAGTTAGCTACTAGGGTGTGTCACTCATGTATGGAGACAAAAAAAGTATTAGTTATCCTTCGGGCACAGTAAAAAAAACGTTGCGTTTTAATGCTAATAAACAATAGTTAGATATTTAAAATTATATTGCAAACGGAATTCATTTACTGCCCCTGGATCCATTTTAAAGTTATGATATAAATATTGTTACATCTATGGTCTGCGAAGTATATCTATGAATTGTCACTTTATTCAAACTTTAGTTTAAAATATATACCAATGTTGGCTCGAAATAGCATGGTAAAGGTTCACAGCCAAAAAAAAGATATCAAAAAGAGACATTTATTTTCACGATATCCATAGTATCCGTACAGTTTCCGTAAACTTCAACTTGAATCCGGAGGCAGTAAAGTTAAAGCTAAAAATAAAATAAAAATACGTGCAATCATTAATTATCAAATGACACCTTTTTTTACTGTGCTTCCTAAAATAATAATAAAAAAATGAACCACCCTATTGGTTACCTATAGTTCAAAATCTGTTAGAATGAACATTTGACACATCGCAACGCCCGTAGAACGTAAACGCGCAAGACACTTTGAAATTATGAACAAAATCCCATAACGATTTTTACAGCTTGTCATGTACGTAAACACAATATTTCACTTTTTATAAACATAACTTAATTAAAGTTAATTTTTTCATATCTTAGTTATTGAATATTTTACGATAACAATTTAGTATGCAAACAGTTACGGTCTACGCCTCCTTTTTTTTAAATTTAGTGTTGTGACCATGTCTGCTGTTCTCCGATTCATATAACATTTCCGTAAGTCGATAAAATCGATTATGTAATCAATAGACAATATAAGACTTTCTTATCATATTGTATTAATTATGGAATTATTATAATGTTATACATAATTAGTAGATAACAATTATTAAATGATCATTTCCTAAATAATTTTATTTTCTACTTTGTTATAGTTAAGTTTTCCTTTTTTAATTTATTTTTGTATATTAGGCATAACTGCATACAACTCATCTCAACTCATATTCTCGGTGGAATCACTGACTTCCGAGTCACAGGCATCCGCCTAGTTCAGGAGACAGAGGCTCAGTTCCGGTGAAATTGTTTCAAACCTAATACATAAGTCTCTCTTAAGCTATTAGCGTACTGTGCAAATATTACTTACACTTGTATTAGGTTTAAGTCAATAAACATTATTCTTATTCTCTTATTCTTATTGTTATAATTTGAGAAGTTTTGTGATACAAAATATATAGGCATATAACAAGAAAAAATCGGTTGTAGTAAAATCGATTCGAACAATTCATAAATAATCGCTAAATTTGACAAACGATACGTCTTAGCCCCATCACTAATGACGTCAATATTGAAGTGTCAAAAGTTCATTCTTACAGATTTTGAACTATAGTAGTAGTAGCAATAATAAAATGTGACAATGGACGCTGAAAGAAAACTGGAAAGAGGGTAGGTTATTAGTAGTGACTCACAGTCTCCTTGACTGAGGTTATATGACACCAGTAACAAAAACCGGCCAAGAGCGTGTCGGGCCACGCTCAGTGTAGGGTTCCGTAGTTTTCCGTCCGTCACAGTAAGTGTCCCCACTTAAGAGTTAAAATAACACCGCCATGTAGGATATGATATGAGCGTTCCACTTACAGCGACATCTATCGGCAAATTAAGTAAACTATTGCGCGCGTGCTTAAAGTATGGAAGATGATTTTTATGGGATAATTCTTTATTGCGTGAACCGATTTTCACCGTTTTTACTTTATTTGAAAGCACGTCATTTCATTGTGATTTAGTAGAAATTACAGGTACAATAAACACCTGCTTATACGGTTAAATTACAAACTTAGTTCAGAAATTATTTTGTAATTTTTTTTCAAAAACTATTCAACCTATCAAGTTCAAAATAATTTTCCTAGAAAGTTTTTATAAAGTTCTACTTTTGAGTTTTTTTTTCATACTTTTTAAAACTTATGGTTCAAAAGTTAGAGGGGGGGGGACACATTTTTTTTACTTCTGGAGCGATTATTTCCGAAAATATTAACATGATCAAAAAATGATTTTAGTAAACCCCTATTCATTTTTAAATACCTATCCAAGAATATATCACACGTTAGGGTTGAAATGAAAAAAAAAAATCACTCCCCACTTTACGTATAGGCGGGGTACCCTAATAAAACATTTTTTTCCACTTTTTATTATACCACTTTGTCGGCATGATTGATATACATATTAGTACCAAATTTCAGCTTTCTAGTGCTAACGGTCACTGAGATTATCCGCGGACGGACGGACGGACGGGCAGATATGGCGAAACTATAAGGGTTCCTAGTTGACTACGGAACCCTAAAAACATACATCCCGTTGCTATTCACTTTACTTCACACTCGCACTTGTCACTGGCCCCGTTTACACATTGATTAGTGTTAAGTGCGAGTTCATACATTTGCTACTAAACAGAAGTAACAAATGTATGAACTCGCACTTAAAACTAATTAATGTGTAAACGGGGCTTAACAGCGTGACCGTTTACACGTTGTTTTTACTAATCACTTAACACCTGCACTTCTCACCTGCACTAATCACTAATGTGTAAACAGCCCTTAATAGTATGTACAGTCAACCATACGTAGTTAATAGCCATGTTGGCTTAAAATCGTACCCAGCCCTGATTATCTAGCGCTGTAGAGTCGCGTAGACAAGTATACTGTCACACACATTTGAACAATATGCTATAAAATATCTATACTTATACCACAGACTACTATACTAATACTTATACCTAACGGGCTACACCCTAGGACCTCATTCGGTGAACGTAAAAAATCCTAAAGTATCCGTAGCTTTGGATCCTTTTTTCTTTAAGCACTTAGCTTACTTTCAAGTGGTTCTGATTACCTTACATTCTAAAGTTAAGTCTTCAAGATAACTTCACCAAACTTATTACAACGGCAAATCATTAAAATAAATCAACAAAGCTGGTCGTAAACCTGGCAACACATCCCTCGAACCCTTATATTAATTAGCGAATATTTGGGGGTTATTTGCTTAATAAAGCCTTATTTACAGCCCCCTAAATGAAATATGAGCCATTGAGGAGAATTAGTACTTAGCACTTCTAATGTATTTTTATTTAACCAAACATATTTAAACTTTCACTGATCTTACACATTTCTTTAAATAGATTAAATTTATTAGATTCGATTTGTTTTATTTCACGCAAGTTATTACATTATAACTTTGCATTATTATCAAAGTTATAAGAATTTCTATCATGATCGTCACATAAAACATATAAAAGTAATAGCAATACGAGTAGGTACAATAATCATATTAGTAAATTCTCTCTCTCTCTCTTCGGTCATTCCCTCATGACTGAGGATCGTGGTCATCACCGGATGATCTGCACTTTGTGTGTATGAACCGAAGTTATCACCATGGGTTAGTAATTAGTATCTCCTAATAAATGCCTAATAAGGATCGTCAAAATACAATTAAAAGCAATAAAAAACAAAATCAAAAGTGAGTATGAGAATACTTACAAATTATATGGTACAAACGGCGTTTATAAATTTTAAACCTCAATAACGATCTAAAGGTAGCTGTGTATGCAGATAAGGTGAGGCAAGGCTAGATCAATTTATGGTATGTTCTGGTAGTACTAAAGCCTTAAGTGAAGTGAACAAGCCATAATTGCACGCAATATTGCCTACTAAACTCTTTATTAGGTTTATGTATAGACGTACCCTTTGTACCCTGATCAAAACTAATTCGCAGCGCAAAAAGTGCGCGCGCGTTATTTAAATACAATGGCGTTCGTTAGGTCGGCGGCAGGCCTCAGGAGTTCGATGCAAGATTTAATTAAATCGCCTCCCCTCCCTCTCACAGAGGGTCTAGACTTACAGTAGGCCTGCAGACCTATCTCAAGTGTGCAAAAAGTTATTTTAATACAATGGCGTTCGTTAGGTCGCCGGCAGGCCTCATGCAGAAGTTCTATGCAAGATTTCTACCTCTCACAGAGGACCTAGACTTACAGCAGGCTTGCAGAATGCAGACCAATCTGAAGTGTGCAAAATGTGATGGAATTCGTTAGATTAAATCGGCGACACCCCCTCGGGAAGTCGCGGCGTAATAAGCTTGGCTAGGCTTGAGGACTATCCAAATTCCATAAATTTATCTGGTTTCGATATGAGTATCATGTGTCTAGTATAACAACTTGCTTTCAATAATTATATTTAAAAACGAGTTATTTTAAAATTAGAAATTAATAGCAAGTCAGAAGTTAAACCACTCTGCAACCTGGTCTTAAATTGTCACGCACCCGGAAATAAAGCGTCTGCTAGACGGTCGCCAACAAGGCTGCCGACGGTCCAAGGTCACCCTGACCTTGGTTGGTGCTTCATACAATTATGCTGGAAACAACTGTCCACGCGGTCTGTACAGACCAAGGTCGCTCTGCCCGAGGGGCTTGTTGGCGGACGCTTTAGTAGATCAAACAGCAAAAAACCGAGAAATTTCTATATTTTTAATCTGGCCTACTGTACAGTCTCCACTATGCTCGATCGTCGCTTCCTGCTGATTTATAGGTGCCGCCACCGCCTCGGCCTCGAGTAAAGGATTGCTGTAGTTAGACTATTATTAATCTCACGCATTTGTTGTCATATTTCCGTGACAGTAGTGGCAGAGCTATTGATAGGAGTAATTCAAGAACACTAGCTAAGGATACACACAGATCTGCTCGGTGGGTCTGCCTGGTGGATAAGACCGGCCGGCAGTGCGTACTTACTTACACAGGTCTAATTTTAACGGAGCGCTCCTTCGGTCCTTTGTTAATAGCAATTTCCTTAGCTGACCAGACACCGTCAGTAATAATTATTTCTCTACTCATCCTTCTCTTCCTTCATATACGTAGAAAAGGACGGGTACAGAAATTATTACATTATTACTGATAGTGTCTGAACCGCTTTAGTACGTTCGGCTCTCTTCGGCACAAGGCGTCGCATAGGACGCCTTTTTCCTCTGCCACTTGTTGCGTACTATTGCGATTTTTTGTATTTAAGTAGGTATATGAGTTCAAAGGTGTGAGAAATCTACTTTCCACGGCTCACAATACCAGTCGGTAGATGTCTACGGATATATATTATCGATTCTAAAACGCTGCCCTTATTGCCCTTAGCGACATAGGGTAACAAGCACTCAAGCGCCGGTCAAAGCAACAAATGCCTGGATTTACATATGTTTGAGCAGTCCCGACCGGCCATTCATTATTCACGGACTTGCTTGCCCGGGGCACGGCTGAGAGGAGACGGCAGTAGGGAACGAGGTTCCTACGTAAGTCTACGATGGCCAGTGATATAACCTAATCCAGAACGAAGAGTCGAAAGTCGCTAGAAGATGCTTTTAAGTCGTAAGTTATTCGCTAAAAGTTAATTGGTTAAAATACCATTGCCCATCACTTTTACATAGATCTCGCTAATTCCACGGACGATTAAAGTGCTGGCATCTTCCTCGAGCAAGGATTAGTATTGTAATACAGCGCAGGGAAATGCTGGCAAATTCTGGGCACCATTTTTTTCGAGATATAATAAATTAAGAGAGTTTTTTTAAGAGAGGTATTATGCGTACCTATTGCGAATGTCATCTCGCTATGTGTGGTAGGGCATAGCACAGCGAATGTCATCTCGCTTACAGAAAATCACAGCCAAATAGCACTAGACCCTACTCGATCATAGTGTTGTTATCCTACTGGGTGAGTAAGGTTGCCAAAGAGCTCATAGAGGACCCAGTGTGTTGACGACGAGAGACCCTTCCTTTAGCCGTCAACGCAGTGAATCCTCCATTTTTGTAAAGGGACGACAACGCGTATGTGACACCTCTGGAGTTGCAGGCGTCTATAGGCTACGGTAGCTGCTTACAATCAGGCGGTCCGTATGCTGGTTTTTTTTTTTTATACTACGACGGTGGCAAACAAGCATACGGCCTGCCTGATGGTAAGCAGCTACCGTAACCTATGGACGCCTGTAACTCCACAGGAGTCACATGCGCGTTGCCGACCCTTTACAAAAAGGAGGATTCACTGTGTTGACGGCTAAAGGAACAAGAGGGTCCCTCATCGTCAACACACTGGGTCCTCTTTGAGCTCTTTGGCAACCTTACTCACCATCAGCAGGAACACAACACTATGAGTAGGGTCTAGTGCTATTTGGCTGTGGTTTTCTGTATGGTACTTCCCCAGTCGGGCTCTGCTCCAGATTTGAGCGAGATGACATTCACTGAACGTGCCCTACCACACTAAGCGAGATGCCATTCGCAGTGCCCATACCTCTCTTTTTGGCATAGTTTAAGGACATACCCAAGTCCGGACGTAGTTTAAGGACATACCCCGGGTCCAATACTTATGGTATATAAAAAAAACTTTTTAATATTATAGTTAACTTAATTTTATTTGTAAGCCTAGTTTATTATTTTTTACTTTCTATTCTTTTACCATTTACATTACCTAATGTAGTAGGCAGGTGTAAGTTCCTATCCAAAGGAAATTCTGAGAGTGAAACTTTATTACTAAGCATAACTTTTTAAATAATGTGCTCTTTTTCAACCGACTCCAAGATTTCGAAGGAGGAGGTTATCAATTCGTCGGGATCTCTGTTTTTGCTATTTTTATTTTTAATTTTTTTTATGTACCTATGTTCACCGATTATTCGAAGACGGCTGGACCGATTTGCAAAATTCTTTTTTGTTTGAAAGAGTATACATTGTAACCAGATCAGGATTTGATGATGATATCCTGGAGAAATTGAGCGAACTCTTCCACTATTATAGGCACACCTATAGTGATTTGAGTATTTTTTACAGCAGCTCGAGCATTTGCTGTTGGAAAGGTGGATGCTAAGTGAAGTCAGTTCTTTTTTGTTTAAAGTTATTGTTATAAGTGTATCGTTTTTTTCTGTGCTCCGTGGTTGGCACTAACGTTAAAAGTACCTAATCATAATGAATATAAGCCCTTAAACTTTTATGTATAGGTACAGACTACATTCACACCTACGTTAACACTCTAGGGGAGCTTGGGGTAGAGAAGCTTTTTAGGTCATAGGGACCTTTACCCTACAGTCAACTAATTTGATTCCTAGGCCACTCTAGCACTTACTGATGGTTTAGTAGTACATAGTTATGTTTATACGAGATGAAACAAAAATGCTTATCCTTTTAAGGCCATAAATGGTATCGAATTCTAATTATGAAAAACTAAGAAAAAAAAATTTTCGCGCGAAAAAAACATTGGTTTTGTACGGTGGGTTGGCCGTCTGGGACCACGTGCCCCACACAAAAAAAAATTTTCGCGTTCAAAATTTTTTTTCTCCTAGTTTTTCTCAGTCGTAACCCAATACGTACGTAGTCGTACCAATTATGCCCTTATACGGATCACAACTATTTTTGTTACATCCTGTACCTACGTATTCACGGGCAACCTGCTGTCAATATGACAAGGTTCTACTGTTCTATCAAATTAGTTGACTATTACCAGAGAGTATACATATATAAAGCACCATAGTCTATGAACTCTTTGAAGCTCCAAGTCTGAAGCGCCATCTGAATGAGACCCTTACTTGCTACAGTTTGCACAATCGAGTTTTTATATATGGTTTTTAAACTTGCTTTACTACGATATCTTTGGGTTGCTCTCGTTAGACTGTGGAGCTCTATATATGTGTACTCTTTGACTGTACATATTAGTTAAATTTAGAGGTGTAGGTAGGCACGCTGGATGTCGACTTGCGAGAAATTCTCAGTTAACCATAACTAACTCATAATTAGGTCCCTACAGTAAAACGATAATATAGCAAACGCAAATTAGGCTAGGTTTCGTTAGTATAGTATGTTTATTACCTTCATTAAACTATAAAGCTCATGAGCTATGACGTCAAACATCGCGTTATACAGGCTCGCCCCAGGTGCACTATCCTAAGCACTAAGCATTTTTAGCCATCGATCCGCTGCGGTCACAGCTCCACTTAATGAAATAGAAATCACTCGAAGAAGCTCCTAACCCTCTCCCGTCCCGCTCCCAACCCCGCAATCTACCCCACAAGCGGGACAGAGACAAAATATATTTATACAAAGTCAAAGACGAGAGTGGGATAGCTGTATTCATTATGAATATAATGCGGTCACGCTTGTGTCCGTGCGTCTACACGTGGTGGCTTCTAAGTGTGCGTGAAGCTTTTCTCAAAGCTGAATCAATATTCCATCTTTGTGATGAAGGACGGTGGCCAGTTACGGTTCAGATGTTATCTGCTTATTAAAAGTTAGGGCGTTTTAAATTAGTTTCTACACAAACTTTTTTGATTTAAATGTCTAAGTAGTTCTAGTAAGCAGTTTTTGAGTTGCTGGCCGAACAGAAAATACCCTAAAAAAAGAGTGACGATAATAACCTACCTAACGCGAGCATTTCGAAAAAAGAACGCCGGGCTGACTTGAATCGATAACGACAAGTGAACGTCTCGCGTTGTGGTTGGTTTGCGGTTAGATGGGCGTGGTCTGTGGTTTTATTTACGACCGTTGATTGGTCGATCACCTGACCTTTGTGGTTAGCCCTGCGGTTTCTAAGATTTTCACCCTTGGAAAAATAGATAGAGGAAAATATATGGTTAGGCGGGCTGCGATTGGTGGGCCAATAATTTTGCGGTTAACCGCGGTACGCGATTCGTTATAAGATATAATGGGTTGTGTGGGCTTATTGGGAGGATTGTCGCGGGTTGTTTTAGGCGCCGCGATTGCGTTGTTGCCAAAAGGGAGGTGTTGATTCGCGGTTTTGCTAACAAATCGACACTCTACAAGACCCCTCATTTGTCATTGGTCGAAAAATCTTACAAACTAAATTTTCTTCTTTAGACTGACTTTATTACGTAAAACTGCATTAACTGCAGTAGAAAAAATATTTTTTATTAAAGAAACGGAAAATGCGCCCTCTCTTGGCGGCGCGCAGAACTCTCAAGTTACTATTTTTAACAAAACTCAAGTGCGAACCTTTCCGCTTTCTTCGTGTTCTTAAGAACGCAAACGTCTTGTAAGAAAGCTCGCTAGCCACCCTAAATAGCACACATAAACATTCTGCCAAGGGGAATGTAGCATCAATTCTAAACAGTCCCTTTCTACAACAAACTTACACACTCTTACGTCTTATTAATTCTAACACATTAATCTAAAAGCACTTCATTCGCAAATGTTCTACTTTTGAATATAAAACGTTGACTTACGCCGTTTTAATTTCGTTCAAGACTTTTCCTTTCCATAAGCTCAATTCAAAAAACGTTATCTTTATATTTAAGCCATTCAAAATAAAACCTTAAACGCAGCGCATTAAGTTCAAATTTCTTTGTACGAGCATTGTTTCATCAGTGAAAAGCGTCCCGTCACATTTTTGGCTTCTTTTCAGTGCTAGTGTGAGTGAGCGTACGTACACGGGGTTTGAAAGAGTGGTGTGCGGTGGCGCTAGTGTGTTAGTGGTTCTGCGTGAAACCGGGAGATGGCGCTATGGGTTCTTTGTGGTCGCCGCGGTCGGCCCGTCTACAGATATTGGGTACCTAGCTTTTTGAACTATACGTAGTATTGTTTGGGTACTTTGAGTACACTGAGGTTACTTACGGAAATATAATATTTTCGGAGTCTATTGCACTCTACAGAGTGTAACTAAAATACTGGTGATACATATCTACAACCTATCCACTAGAAATCGGTTAGTTCTCAACCTATACAAATTCCATTTAACTTACCTTTCTAAGCCTAAAAATGTTACAATTGAACCTACTGAAAGCGTAAAGAGTGATTAAACTCTAAGCTTCCCAAAAGCTCATGTAACAAACTCTTGCTATACTTACCCACATGTAGGTATTTCAATTTTTTTAATTAATTTCGACAATTTGAAAAAAAACTGAACTAAGAGATCCTAGAGCATACTTATGGATATATTTCAAACATCACTGCTGAATAATGGCTGCCCCTGACATCAGAAACAATGAGATGTGGAACGAAAATCCACTAGTTACCTACTCTATAAAATATAACGGTTACACCCACGTCTCGAGTCACTACGGCGACATGTTTCGGAGAGCTTAAGTCTCCACCTTCAAGCACTAAGAGTGCTACCCGAACCGGTTCGTTCCTCGCTGCTGCGAAGCGCGTTGCCGACACCACCGGACCGGTTCGGATACCACTCTTAGTGATTGAAGATGGAGACCTAAGCTCTCCGAAACATGTCGCGCGTACTGACTAGACGTAAGATGTAACCGTTATATTTTATAGACTGAATATATCACACGAGAGTTTAAATTAATATAATGACTCCATTAGTTAATTTGCTACACTACACTATGATTATTAGTTATTACAGTTATTACTAGATCCGGGTATCTGGCAGATATTCATTAGCCTGAGTGACAGGCAAGCAAAACTTTTCAGCCGGAAGAAAGGAATACCAACGTACGTAAAAACTGCCGAAGTGACTAATTACTTAATCATTAGAACAAAATCATTGGTAACATAATCACCACAAACTGTTAATAACCCGAAACGCTAGGAATAGTATCCTTCAACTGGTTTGCATTCTCTGACCTCCACAGATGAACAGCTGCCCGATGCCCACATCTAAAAATAAGCACAGTAAGTATAGCGAAGTAACTACAGGGCTTTTCTCGTTATTGTGTCACATTTTCAGTCTAAACGAACATGGTTAACCTCGGTGAGAAGATGTCCACGAGTTTTCCGTTAAGAATTCCAAACACATAAAGAAAAATAGTTAACTATCATGTCTAGTTACATGATGGTTACAGCCCCAAGGTATAGCTAGAAGTACGAGTATAACGACGTCGACGTGGGATCTAGTTACATGATGGTTACAGCCCCAAGGTATAGCTAGAAGTACGAGTATAACGACGTCGACGTGGGATCCGAGTATAAAAGGCACTTAGTATAACATCGGTCGGCTACGGGCGGGGTTTGTTCCACTTGGCACTACAACAACAACGGTTAAAAACTTAAAACATATCAATTACAACTGCAATAACAAGTAGTCCGCCTCAAACCGAGAACTGTTTTCCCTGACAAATACGATCTCGGTATTTTTAAAGCAAGAGTGAATAGGCTATCACTGAACCGGTAAGCTCAATCTTAGGCCCTGTCTTCACTTTCCATCAGGTGAGACTAGGGCCAATCGCTGGTCAGTCAAATAAATAAAAAAAACTGTCGATTAACTTGCAAACGAGATGACCAATATATCTCGACCCTGTTAAAGAATTTTTTTCGCTTTCTAACTGCACAATCCCTTGATCGATCCTGCTCATATACGAACTCTCAAATTATATGTGTCTCTGCTACAACCCCCACAAATTTCATAAAGATCAGAAAAACGTTACTTAAGTTATCGCGGAAGAAACCCTGAAAATAAAAAAAGCCATCGAAATGCCGAGACGTCCCAGTAGCCGAAGTTGTTTGTAAGAACTCACTGCGCTTACGCTCCGAGACGATTAGTAATAAAATCCTACCTTTTTATTTCGTACGCAATTTCAATTAATCCAACTTTACAATATACGCAAGGAGAATAAGGACGAGGGTTACTTCATGTAGTAACTTTGTTATACCTAAGGTGATTTTGGCCTTAGATCTGCTGGGTTAAAATAGCAATTTAGTATACCTACATATATTTAAGGTTAGGTTTGCAGTAAAAATGATACCATCACGTCATAATGTATATTTTTTACCTTTTTTACAGGAAGAAAACCTGTGGTGGTTTATGAATGCACCAATGACCATACCACACATAGTTTCTGGACTGGTCGTATTAAATTGCAACTCACACGCTCGAACAAGTAATTTTTTAGACTATTTATCCGCGCTGGTCGCATTAAAACGTGACTCGCATTGTACAACAACAGGTAAAGAGATTTAGCCCAGCTAAAAAGACTCGGGCCCAAGTGAAACACCAGATACTCGAAACAAAAATTTTCTGGATTATTTGTCCGCTCTGGTTGCATTAAATCGCGACTCGTAATAACAACAGGTAAAAGACTACGGCAAGCTATGAAGACTCGGGCCCAAGTAGAGCTCACCAGACGCTCGAACAAGTAATTTTCTGGACTATTTATCCGCGCTGGTCGCATTAAATCGCTACTCGCGTTGTATAACAACAGGTAAGAAGACTCTATAGCAAGCTATGAAGACTCGGGCCCAAGTGGAACACACCAGACGCTCGAACAAGTAATTTTCTGGACTATTTATCCGCGCTGGTCGCATTAAATCGCTACTCGCGTTGTATAACAACAGGTAAGAAGACTCTATAGCAAGCTATGAAGACTCGGGCCCAAGTGGAACACACCAGACGCTCGAACAAGTAATTTTCTGGACTATTTATCCGCGCTGGTCGCATTAAATCGCTACTCGCGTTGTATAACAATAGGTAAGAAGACTCTATAGCAAGCTATGAAGACTCGGGCCCAAGTGGAACACACCAGATGTTCGAAAAAGTAATTTCTGGACTATTCATCCGAGCTGGTCGCATTAAATCGTAACTCGCATGTTTTAACAACAGGTAAGAAGACTCTATGGCAAGCTATGAAGACTCGGGCCCAAGTGGAGCGCACCAGACGCTCGAACAAGTAATTTTCTGGACTATTTATCCGCGCTGGTCGCATTAAATCGCGACTCGCATGTTTTAGTGCCGAACCCTCATTAAAGCCTTTGTCTGAACCTCTTTGTTTGGATCTACGCAAATCTAGAGAGTTTAAAGGATAAATCTTTGAGACGTGATTAATTTGGATGTAGAAGTAAAACGTTTATGGCTGGATAAATACTTAGTTAGGACTATTTCAATATAATATTGACATAAGTTGCAATTACGACACTAATTAGGAATTCGTGTAAAACATAAACAAAACTGTCTGATATGACTAAATTAATTATTATTTTATTTTTTAGATTTTTTATGGATACGAATTATGAATCCGGATCAACAATGGTGTTTATTTATTTTATTGTTCTATGTACTATATTTTCAAACTTTTTTAAATTTTAAACTATAAATGCAGCTTATAATCCGGAATTGTAATTTCCTTCTATTTTCTCAATAGATTTTCAAACGAATCAAAAATGCCTCACTTGATCCGTTACGCCCCGCGATTCTATGCGCTTCGATTTACCTTGCCACGTCTGCCAACTTTCTCATTAGCACAAATAACCAGACAAGGCAAGACGTGTCGATACACGTTGCCTAATCACGAGCCTTTTAATTACCAGCCTTTGTGAACGGCAATTATTGCAATAACGCGCCGCTCGTCTCTGGTGACAGTTCTTTGTTCTAATGAACACAATTAGGGTGTTGAAGAATGGAGTAATTATTTGTACAGGTAAATGCCACAGTACTTGTTGACAGTATTGCATGAGATAAGTTTTTATTGCAGTTTAAAAATAATTTCCTTCAGAAACGGTGCGGCTGTGAAATTAACTGCCGGGGTTTTTTCGGGATATTAGAGGGTCGGCATAGGTTACAGTAGCTGCTTACGATCAAGCGGACCGTTATGCTTAAATGATTTGTCACCTTTTTGCCACCATCGTGGTACAGTCGCCATCAGATATATCGGAGCGGCCAAGGTGGTCACAAATACCTGAACAACGCCTCTACCTATTGTCAAGGCGATAGAGTGCATGTTCAGATATTTCTGAGTACCTTGGCCGCTCCGATATATTTGATGGCGACTGTACGTACAGTCACGTCTGAAAGTTAATATAGATAAATTTAATGTGACTTAAAATATGTAGCCACGACCCACGACGGCCACCACTCTATTACCAAGGCGTAAAGTCTTCGATACATGTTTTTGTCACATTCATTTTATCCGTAACCTATAAAAAAAACTTTCAACAATGAGATGACGTAGTAGATTTTACCAATTAAATACAACATATATTACCTACTTATACTCATCTTGGTCAACCAAAAGTCTTCCCTGGTTTCAGGATTATAAAATACATAAGCATTGCATGTTGAATTTTGGTTGAAATGTCAATATACTTACTTCTTATCACCTACTGTGGCGTTTAAGTAATGTACTGCGAAGTTGGAAAATCCCTAGACGAAATATTCATTATCCGTATAGGTAAGTACACGTGTTTAAAAGGAAAGGCTGAGGAAGTATTTTGCTCCCCCTCGCATACTTGAATGTGATTGTGAGGCGTTCCCACGTTCCGGTGGAACGAGTGGGGAACAAAAGATTTCTTAACTATTAGTTACTTAAGTGCTCCGCCAGAGAACCAAGGTGGCAATGGCATGGCAATGGGCTGGCCACATATCGCAGAGCCGATAATCGCTGGAGTAAGCGTGTTCTGGAGTGGAAACCACGGTTGGGCAAACGTAGCATGGGACGCCCCCTGGCCAGATCGCGGGATGACTTACATAAGAGGGTCGCGGCCGGTAGCCACTGGATGCGTAAAACAACAGACCGGGCTCGGTAGCGTACCTTGGGAGAGGCCTATGTCTAGCAGTGGACTGCAACGGGCTGATGATGATGATGATCATGAGTTACTCAATAAAAAACTCAATGTTACAACAAATTACTTAAGTAACTTACATGCCAATGCAAAGGACATGTGAATGTGACAGTGAGTATTATATTATATTCTTTGATGTGACATCCACGCGCGTCTGTCACACAACTCACACCGAAGGTAATTATTGGGGTTAAGTAAAACAACAGCTATGGGCTACGTACGTAACCTGCCACACGACCGCTCGCCATAACGGTCAACACTGGTCTGATGCGGGTGGCCAGGCCAGTTGAAAACATACCCACATTAATTATTGGTATCAATGCATCACATTAAACAAAGAGATGTTTTTCTTTAATAATTTTAAACAAAAAAGAACCGACTAAGTGCCTCCATCCTTCCAAAAGCAAATACTCAAGCCAAGCCCAAGCGTTATAATGATTTGAGTATTTTTTACAGCAAAATAGTTGAAGAGTTCCCCCGATTTCTCCAGAATCCCATTATCAGGTCCTGAGAACCTCCTCCTTCGAAATCTTAAAGTTGATTGAAAACGATCATCGATCTGTGCGGTGGTATGCAAGTTTATCCTCATTTCTTCGTGATCTTTTAGTAACTAATCGCCTCTCCCCTCCGTAATAATAATTAAAAAGCAATGTAATGAATAGAGATTAGTGTATTTAATCAAGAGCGGTGAAACAGTTTGAATGAGGATATTTTAATTATCGCCGCGCTGTAAATTTCCCACGACTGCGATAAAGAATAAACGACTGTCTTGAGCCTGGGCTAAAAATTACGGCGGCTAGGGTTGTCCCTGGATGTATATGGCACATTTTTGATTACTAAAGAAAAAAGTTTATTCAGATAAAGCATTTTTCCTGTCACATATGGATAAGCATTCGAGATAGTAAAAAAGGTTTTGGCTTTTTTTTATATATAGCCTTGGCCAGAAGTGTTGAGCACCTTTGCGATTTTCATACAAAACTCGAAAGTTTAGACCGGCGTTTTTATCTTTTTTGAAGTTATTTTATCAATTAATTTAAACTGAGCAGTCATATATGTTTTGTTGAAGTGAGTAGTAACTAGCATAGAATATTTTCAATTTGCACCGACTTAAATTCGCATTTTTGGGACCTCCACTTTTCATATTTTATAGGTACCTTGAAAGTAATATTAAGTGAAGTTTTCTAGATATATCTATAAAATATAAAATTTTACGTCATTGTACATTGTTAAAAACAAAATTGTAAACAAAAAAGAGCTATGCTCAACACTTCTGGCTAAGGCTGTATGTATAATGCAATAGCTTTGGCCATCAGCCGTCTGATTGAAAGGCGTTAACATCGTCCTGCCATTACCGTCTATGGGTTTGCCGCGACGCTGCCACCTTGCTGCTGACATCTTTTTACCCAACGACTGCTGAAAGAAAAGCAGCCATTACTGAATTGTTCTGCTACCCGTTGCTTGGTACAGGTCTAGCGCTCGTCTCAAGGCGCGGGTCCCTAGGGCCCGCTCCGTGGTCGCCGCCGTTGCCGCTTATTACCGCCCTGATTCAAGCCTTCACTAGCCTCCTATTCAAGCCACGGCGTGTTTGAATAATTACACGATCAACAAAAAAACAATATACGTTACCAACATCTCAACTTATCAAGCCTAAAGCGGGTGCTGTCCCACTGCTTAGAAAAGGCTTCCCTCTTTTCACTCCACGCACCTCTGTTCAGGACACCATTTGGCTTGGCTGATTGGATAGTGGATCGTGTTGCTAACTTTTTTCAAAGTTTGCTGCAACGCCGCTTTTTTTCAAAACCCACTTACATATTTTTCACTAAATGATTTTGTTACCTGTTGGCACAGCCCTAGCGCCCGTCTCAAGGCGCGGGTCCCCCGGGCCCGCTCCGCGGTCGCCGCCTTATTACCGCCCTGATTCAACCCTTCACTAGCCTCCTACTCAACACCACAGTAGCTGCATGTTTGAATATTTACCAGGGAGGCTATAAAACTCGATTCTCATCGGCTTCTCTGTTTTGAGACTATGTCATTTTTACTATTTTGAAAAATATGTACCTAAAGTAAATCATAATTCGGTGCCTTCGCATTTCAATGACATTTCACCATTGATATTAACACTGTTATTTTACCTTCATCAGTACGAAATGTAGGTATGGAGGCAAGGTATATTTACCAGTGGTCAAAATGCTCAATAGTATCTAAACGTGCACTCTACCACGTAAATAGATGCTCAGATATTTGCTAGCACCTTAGCCGCTCCGTGGTATCTGATGACGACTATATGTATACTTCATCATCATCATCACCAGACAACAATTATCTACCTTTATGACTACGCTCCGTCCGGCGTCAAGCCAAGACCTTGATAATAACAGCAGATCAGAGATAATAATACAACGTATAGTAGTCATTTTATTTGCAATATTAGCAGAAAAGCTTACCAAAAATTTAAAGCAGGCTTAAACTTTCAAAGTAAGCTCTCGAAAACTCACGATTCCATATATTATACAATTGTTTATCCCAGCTTATACCGTCATTTCAGTTTTCAGTAAAGCAGGCGTGCATTTTAGCCTCTGCATTATGCAGCCGCGGACACAACGTATTAATTACATACAGCGCTTAATTATTGATTTTTAGCATTAAATACGGCAACATTTCCACTATTCACCTTCAGAAACTCGTATTTTAATCCGCCGTTTTACTGAAAAGAGAACCTTGTCGTGTTGTTCTAGAATTTAGTTTTGAATGTAAGCGTGTAGAAGGATAAGATATCGGGAGAATAGCGTGTAGATTTTGGCCCGCGCGCTACCAGATTTATGCATCGCTTAACGGAGGATAGTTATATGGGAAATAATGTTTTATTTATGCGGTGTCCTTCGTTTGGTGACAATTATCATTACTGGTGTCTGCTGTGTAATTTTGACAGATAAAACATATAATGTTATGTAGGTACCTATTGCATTCTAACCATACTTACCTACAGAAGGACAAAACTGTTGACTCTACTGGTAGTTACCAATATTTTCACCTCCTTTAAGATCCTCCAGATAGATAGATAGACAGATTATTACTATACAGGCTGGATTTTCTATTTGAATACAATTTACCTTTTTCTCCACAGTAAATGTAACGAAAAAGTTTTCTTTCATTTGTGGCTTTTTAGTACATTACTTAAAGTTGACCCCAAGGAAACTATTGATACTGGATAGGAATGGAAACGACTGGCATAAAAAAATAGCATGTGAAAAATAAAAAATTCCATTTTCATATAAATTGTACTTATGGGAAAAGTTTTCCTCTATTTGTGACTTTTCTAGCCGGATTTTTTTCCCATACAAGCTTTTGATCCTGGATAGGAATGGGATGGATTGGCATAAAAAAAGTGTGTCAAAAATGACGTTTTTCTCGCATCCTGTATGTTTTTCCCGATATCTGTAAACGCCAATCTTTAGTAATTTGAAATCGAGCGAAGGTCTTCTAAGACCATTTTCGCGTAGCAACATGGTATCTGGTAGCTGCCCTCACTGACCCAAAAAGAAAATCCAGCCTGTATAGATAGCCAGCCTGTTAGTAAAGATATAGATTTATACAAGTAGGGATAGGGTCCCTTCAAGATCGCTTTCTGTCAGGTGAGATTGTGTTTAAATAAAATTTGCTTTAAAAGCAATTTTTTTTAAAGCTCCTAGTTAATAAGTTTTAAGGTACCTAAACGTTCTATAGCTCGACACTCTTACTCCCGATAGTTGACACCATGCTGTCCATGAATTGAGTTTAAAGTTGACACATGTCATCCCGTAAAAACTGGGACAGTGTCGAGTAGGTACTTGGACGTTTACAACGTTTTGATATTAATTAATTTTCCATAATACACTTCCCTGCGGAACAGACCTGGGGTACTTAGCTCGGTACATATTTTTTAGATAGTTATATTTCTTATTTTTTATTTATATTCCGTTTTTAATTTAGTTTTAATATTAGTATATTTTTAAGAACAGTTTTAGTTTGTATTGTAATTGTATACTTGTATTAAAGTGTTCCCTACTTAAAAGAAAATTTCCTGTATATATTTTCCTCAGGTTAGGATTTTTAACAGCATGAATATTTATAAAAGTAAAATAAAATACAATATACAAAAAACAATACAAAACGTGTAAGTATTATAAAACTAATTAGGCTCACAGGCTGCCGGTCCACAAATATCTCCTTCTGAATCTGACCCTTGATCTAACACAACCCCGTTGCGAGTCTCTCAAGGTGTTGGTCGAGATGTCACTAGGAGACTGATCTCAGAGACAACTATCGCTACAATGATCGCCGAATCAACCTCCCACATAGCGGTTACCTCGAGCCAAGTCTAGGTAGGTACTAGGTATAGCTGAACTTGTTCTGAATTCATTTATTATTGTGATCACCTGATCACATAAAAATCATAACAAAAAGATCAGTCTGCCGCATGTGGTGTAATTTATAATGAGCTTTTTAATAAAGGGTCGTTATTTCTACAAAATTAATATCATCCGTCCGGTCGAATGTTTGCAAAATCAATAATTTCGTGCTCCGCCGAGCGAAAACATCACAAACTGCTCGCCGCCTGATAACGAAATAATGTGCCTCACTATTATTGCATACTTATGTTTTAATACAGGATGGTATTTCACACTTAATCATTCTGTAATAGTAGTTTATGTAACTGTTACGTAATAAGGGTCCTTAAAACATGAGTGTGGTTTTATAAAACGAACCGCAGGCGAGTTTCATAATATGATCACACGAGTATTTTAAGGCCTAATTACGTACAGTTGCATACACTGCTTTATCTACACTCATATTATTTATCCAAAATGCCGTATTCGGAAACCATAGAATGGCCGCCATTGCACCGCCATGGCAAACTCGATTGTGCCGGCGGTCGGGGAGGCGCGTGTCGGCGGCCGCGCGGGAGCGTGCAGGTGTACATTATGTTATCAAAACTCATAACACATCAATAGTTGAGCATGTAAAGTTAAAATTACGTTACTGCCACAGATAAAAAGCTTATCATAGTAAAATCGGTCGTGGTAATGCTAGCCATTGCCTACCGTTTTCAAACACGTTTAAGAGAACTTACAATATGAGTGTAGATAAATATAGTTTTAAAGTTAACATACAAGAACAAGGTAGGACATTTACAATGTATTTGGTAACTCGTAGTACGGTAGGTGACGGGCGTCCATAGGCAACGGTAGCTGCTTATCGTCAGGCGGGCCGTATGCTTGTTTGCCATTGTCGTCGGATAAAAAAGGGAAGCCATATCATTCTCAAAAAACAAACAAAAAAAATCAAACAGTATCTAGACACGCGGCAGCGTGTCAAGCCAAGTTCAAGCAAAGGAACTGGCTAGCCAGCGCCAAGTGTATATTACACGAACCACTTGGTGCCACTTTTGACCCTTCTATAACTCAAAACCTCTTTAACATAAACACATAAAACTACATGTGTTTAATTATATCCATAAGGACATCTAGAAGCCCAAATTTCATGAAGCTAGCTCAAACGGTTATAAAGATATGAAGGTCAAAAAGTCGTAAATTTTAGCACTGACTGACTGACGGACATATAGTACCTAAATCTAACCTACTTCCAGATTACCTAGAAGGATGAAATTTGGAATCCAGCTCGGTAATTGTGTGTAAGCGTAGGAAAAAATCTAAAACTAAAAAAAAGTTAAAAAATAGGGGGGGTCCCCATACAATTTTTTTTTTAAATTGTTTAGTTGGAACCGTTACAAGCAGATATTTGAAACTATCCCAATATATGTATTATTATATTTGCTATATAACAGAAATATAAAAATAAAGTTAAGTCAAAAAATAAGTGGTGTCCCCATACAAAAAACTTGTAATACGACCGGCCAACGGTGTGTCGTCGGCGGCACGCGGCATCACATAATTATACACAGAACAGAAGTAAATCTACATAAAAGCGCTCCCGAGCAACACATAAAACATAGGCACCGCTTACGAATACCGATTTAGTTATTTATTGTTTTATTACATTTATGTTCATCCTGCTTCTTTCTCAACGATGAATTAAATAATTGTCATACTATAACCACAAACGTTCTTCGTGCCTAAACCAGTAACAGTATAATAGTGAAGTACATATACATGAGATTCAATGAATAAATAAATATACTTTATACAACCCTTTCGCTATAAGAGAGAATGTAGACAATAGCATAAAAAAGAAAAACCATGCAGCGGAAACTCAAGAAAAAACATTAAATCTCAATACCTGCCTAGTTTTCTTTGCGGCGAAGCCCACAGCCAAGCATAATTTTTGTATTGAACTTGGCTCTCCTTTTTTACATTTATTTTTTTGGTGGGATAAGTAATTAACGAATAACCTACTCTTAAAAAAGAGCCTTTTATTCCGACTCATTACTTAAAAATACAGTCTTTTGTAGGAAATTAAAATATACTAAAATAACTTTTCTTAAATAAAGTAAAAAAATATAAACAAATTAGAAATATTTGAGAGAGTAAAGGCCTCTTGCAGCTTGCGCCAGAATACCCTTACTAAAATTGAATGTAAATAACAAGTTTATGTGTATAAACTGACAATGAAATCATGGTTGTTCTTTAAAAGTGCGTAATTGGAATGCAATAAGGTAAATTGGTTTGTTTACATTATTTTACTTTTCTATTCACCTATAGGTAGGTATATAGGTAATAAGATTACTGAATGTGAAATAGACACAAGTTATGCTTTGTAACAGTTTGGGTCGGTAATATTTTCATACGTCGTTGCATACGAGCGGGTAAAAGGGCTAGCTAGTAAAGGGTTAAATGAGGAAGGTAATCAGGCGAGATTGTATTTATCTGGGTGAGTAAGAAGAGTTCGCTATAATTACGAAAATAATAACGTTCGAATAATGTGCCTACAAAATATTTGTAGCTTAGATGGGGCTGTATTCTAACTTTAAAACACGTTATGACATGATCCAACTTCATTACAACTCCAATATGCATTAACTACGTAATACAGGGCCGCGATTCGAAAAATAAACACACACTGGACAGACACAGCTCCAACCTAACTCAACGCAACACAACTCAACGCTATAACGACATTGACATTTACTATTCGAACAGATTTTCATTCAACATTGGTCTCACATTGGTCTCACACTGGTCTCACATTGTGTGTTTATTTTTCGAATCGCGGCCCAGCTATTGCTATATAAACGTCTGAATTAGAAATGTCAGAATTTGCTTGAAAATTATTCCCATGCAACTCCAATACAACTCCAATATTGGTTGATTATTTGTTGTGTGTTGAAATTCTGTTTATCTACACTCATACTGTAAGTACTCTAAAATGCGTTCAAAAACCGTAGACAATGACAAGCATTACAACAAACGATTTAACTATGATAAGTTTCTTATCTGCGGCAGTAACGTAATTTTAACTATGCATGCTCAAATATTGTTAAGCAATGAGTTTCAAATTTGGAACATCGAATTTGATAACATAATGTTACCGCCATGGCCAACTCGATTGGTCCCGCGCGAGCGCCGGCACAATCGAGTAGGCCATGACGGTACAATGGCGGTCATTCTATGGTTTCCGAACAATTAATTTAATATATATAATATGAGTGTAGATAAAGCAGTGTATGCAACTGTACGTAATTAGGCCTTAAAACACTCGTGTGATCTTATTAGACAAGCCTGTGGTTCCATGCAGAGGGCAGCCCACATAGCCCTTGATCGCGTTAAATGGAGGAACATAGTTGTTGGTCACGATCCTCAGTCATGAGGGAACGACGAAGAAGTGATCTTATTATGAAATTCGCCTGCGGCTCATTTCATAAAACCACACTCATGTTTTAAGGACCCTTATTACGTAACAGTTACATAAACTACTATTATGTATTTTTTATGTATTTCAAAATTAGAATACGGCACATGGGATTTCATTTGATATCCCACACATGAATGTACAATACACAATTTGGATCCAATTTCGAATGTTTAAAATAAGGGGGTATCAATTTTATCGATGTCATTACTCGAGAGGTTGTCTCTTTCAAGACTATTTGCAGGCAGTTTTGGGGACCCAATATGTCTAACAATATACTAAAAGCCAGTGCTGGTAACTGTATGTTAACCAGGTTTAATCTTATCACATATACCTACAACTCAATCAATGTGGTATTCGGGAAAATAAGAGCAACTATCTCGAGATTTATGAGGTCTCTGTTAACTTCATTAGGCTCATTAATCTCATTATCTATGTTCAAAAAAATATTGTCTTCTTTAAAACCACACGATATAAGTTGTTTCCCTAAAAACAAAACACGATCGTCTTACAGAAAGCGTTCCAAATTTAAAATTCAAACTATCGAACTAGACTGTCGAACGGCGACGCAGCGTAATTTAAAACCGCACCACACCCCGGCGAAATTAAGTGCGAGGCGGCGGGGACGTGACACGGGCAAATGCCGGTGTGTGCTCGCCTTAATTGTGAACTCCATTTTCTAGGCCTTTGAGTTGTAAGATTTTAATTAGACATGTTTACTTACGCTTGGTTATGGCTTGGTAGCTAACTGGCTTCATGATGATGCTTCGCTAACCAAATATACAACTAGTGTGTATACTATCAGATCATTCCTTTGGTAGTATGTTTTTAATTGTCGATATCTGCAGTACAGTACCTACATACATATTGCACAATGAAATCGAGTCTTTGTCAGAAGCTATACAAGCAACAATAATACTGGTGATCCATTTGAGGGCATAATTGGTATCTTATTGCGACTAAGATAAAGTAGGATAATATATTTTTTCACCTCAGCAGCTCGAACAAGCCTACTTCCCTGCGAAAAAACAGTGACGAAAGTGCGACTTTCGTCACTCCAGGGAGTGAGACAAAGTAGCTTTTTAATTTAGTGAAGGCCATGAACTGCCACTTTATACTTCGGGGTCTTTACAAATTCGAAATACATATTTGTACTTCATTCGCTATCCCTTTCTATTCGTTAAGATAACAGAAAGTGACAGGAATAGGTCGATTCATAATTCGACATTCAAATTTTATAGTAGACCGCCTAAACACCGCTAACAAGTAACACGTTCGAAAACTCATATATTAACCAAATATTTTAATTGTTAAGAAATAGTTTCAAATGTATTTTTAAAATGTAAATATTTAAACAAAATGTTTAGTAATGTAGCCAGTGCAATTGCAGATAAAACACGTAAATGAATAATTCTAGTCTTAATAATTGTTATTTCTGTGCACGAATACTACGCCACGAGTGCGGTTTCTGAACGCTACATAAAAAAAATTGCGTTAGCGCCATTGCATTATTTTTTAATTCTTGTTTTCTTTTTTGGTGATACATATTAAGTATTTAGTGTCGAATAATAAAATAAAGCGAAAAATATGAGTGATACCAGTGAAGATGACAACACTTTGACTCCAGAGGAATTAAAAATAAGTAAAGGAAGCCGAGTTAAATTTCCTCCCGGCAAAATCGCGCGAGAGATATCTAAAAGCCTATGATTTATTTAACAATTGGAGACAACAAAAGAGCGCCAACACCTGCTCAGAAACAGTACTTCTGTTACAACAGTGCTTCTGGTACAATGTTAAAAGCAACATTAAAAACAAAGAAAAATGTCCACATTGACACATATCCAAAGCTCATTGCATTCTTGAAAAGGGCTTCAGTAGGCTATAAATCGAAAAAGTCTAAAGTTTTTACGGCCTCAAACATCGAATCATTTTTAAATGAAGCCCCGGACTGCTCTTTTCTCGCTGCAAAAGTAAGTGTTATCTGTAACTAATTATAGGTATTTGTTGTCACAATGTCTAAATTAACATTGCCGTATTTATTGTACCTAATTCACTAATTGTCAAGTTTAGGTTTTAAATACTCATATTTCGTACTTTTATTGCAGGTCATCCTCATTATAGGAATAAACGGAGCGTGCCGCACAAGCGAACTTTTAAATTTGACTGTGAATGCCATTGAAAAGCATTCAGATGAATTGCTATTAATAAACTTACCAAATACCAAGACAAACATTGACAGGTCCTTTGTTATTCGTAAGGAATATGTACATGTTGTCGAGAAGTACAAAACATTACGCCCTCCTAACACGAAAACATCGATTTTTCTTGCAGTATCGCAATGACACATGTTTTAGACAGCCTATGGGAATTAACAAAATAGGCGGGACTCCGAGAGAAATTGCCAGTTATTTAAAATTACAAGAGCCGCAGCTCTACACTGGACAACTTGCTTTAGGCGAACGTCTGCCACGCTTTTAGTAGATTCAGGAGCCGACCTAACCACATTAAAACGCCACGGCGGATGGCGGTCGAATACGGTTGCAGAGGGATACATCGAAGATTCAATACAGAATAAGACTAAAATCAGTAAACGTATAGTTGAAGCCATACACTTGAACCAGCCTTCAGACGCGTGGTCTCGTCCTGGTACATCAAGAGACATGAATACTGACTTGAATCAGCCCTCAGACCCGTGGTCTCGTCCGGGTACTTCCAGAGACACGAATACTGACTTAAACCAGCGCTCAGACCCGTGGTCACGTCCTGATACTTCCAGAGATATGAATATTGAAAACCGTCCCGAGTCGCCTACTTTTACTATTCTTCCATCACAATCGCAATCCTCATGTAATACAATTAATAAAACGCCAACATCATCGGTTACAAGTAATCAAGTCGCGAACACAACCATCACTGTTCCTAACAAAACTGTTACTTTTAATTTACAGAACTGTAATAATTGTACGTTTAACTTTTAATTTTTTATTCACATGTTTATCCAATAGATATTTCTAGAATCTTTCATCATAATGATTATGCCTTTCATTCATAAATGTAAATATATGTGATTAACTTGACTTGATGTTGAATTTTTTTAACCGTTAATATGTTCTCACTACTGAGGTGAAAAGTTGTATGTGTCACACGAGAGCAAAGTTATTTTACATCTCGTGTTTTTAAGTCCCTCGCTACGCTCAAGATTCTAACTTATAGAATCTTTCGCTTACTCGGGACTCAAAATCAACACTCGCAAGAAAAACAAACTTTCCTCTCTTGTTGCACAAATAACTATTTCTACACGAAAAATTATTTTTTTGTATCGGACACGTCGTCCTAGGCCCCAGGCGGCCAACCCTCCATACAAAGGCAATTTAAAACGCGCGGAAAAAAAAATCTTAGTGTCGCAGATAGCTTAAAATTACTGCTGTTTATGTGTAACTAGATCTAAGACAATCATTTTCTCGATTTATACCAATTTGTTTATTTTTGTAATTTAATAAAGTGTATAAAATTATGTCTACTTGTCTAGTTCTTAAGTACTGATCTATGTCTAATTTTACTAACTTTTGCGGCTTCGCACCTCGGTCGCACCACGTGCACGGCTGGAGCAGCTGCTGAGACGGCGGCTCTTAGGAAGCGGGACAAATATTCTGCATTGCAGAATTATTTATTTGTCCCGCTCGCGGTAGAAACGACCGGTTGCTGGGGTTCGGAGGCCATAAAATTTGTTAAGGAGATCGGGCGTCGTCTGGCGGAGAGGGGTCATGACCCCCGTTCCGGGTCATCCCTGGCGCAACGTCTGTCCATCGCGATTCAGCGCGGCAACGCGGCGAGCGTGATGGGCACCTTTCCGACGGGGGTGGCTCGGGGCGGGCTTTTCGACTAGGTTAATGATTTATCTTTAACCCATATTACGATTTAGTTTTTATTTGATTTTAATTTAATAAGTATGTGACTGTTTGTTTATTTAAAAATAAAGAGAATACCCATGTAGGTTACTTTATTGTAGGGTTAATTTTATAAGTTTATAAAAAAAAATTACTAATGTTATGTCGTAACACCCGAAATGTATAGATTATAAGCAGACATAGAAGTTTTTGTAGCAAAAACTAGGGACTTCCTTCCTATAATAAATTTATCGATAACTATCGAAGTGACATTTCATATAGCACATACTAAGTTTACCGAGTAAAGTATAAATTAACCTGTAAAGCTGATAACTACCTATTGACGTTATGTAATGGTGATATGTTATATTTTAACACTTATTAGAAATTTACAAAAAAAAGCAGGAAATAATTTATGGACTCAAGCGATACTTTGCGGAATTCTATATTATTAACTACAATAATATTGCTTTGATATTCCGGGCAATATTATTGTAGTTAAACCAAGAAATCATTTTAACAACTAAAACAAATCGAATGACAACTATTTTCATAAACGATTTATAATAAGTTTATGCTGTATATTATATAATAATATATACGACTTCCAAATTCATATTATATGTACATCATAACTGTCATAACGATTTATCGATAAATTAATATCGTTGGGAAGTCCCTATGACATTTTCATTCCTGCCACTAAAACTTCTATGTCTGATTATAAGCCTTATGTACTAATTTATGAAGAAATGTCCCATATAAATATCAATTTTAAACCTCCTACAAACATGTAATACTGTAAGCTTATTCGTGAATAAATATATAACTCACACGGCACATACCAGCCACTAGTACGAGCACGCTAGAAAACCTATAAAATAGACGAGCACTCGTACTCGTCGGAGAAGGACAAACGCATCAAGTTTGTCCAACACCGGAAGAAGTCGCAACTGCCACTGAAGGCCGCTATCCGCGGTCTTCCTGCAAGTACCACCACCCAGTCTACCACTGAGGGCTGCGCCGCCCTCGGATACAAGGTAGACCACGTAAAACTTATCTCCATAGGTCGAGGACGAGGAGGCAGCGTGTTCTTCGTGAAGCTGTTCGGGACGGAGAAGGAGAACCCGGGCTCCAAGGACATCACCGAGCTCGGCCACATCACGGAGAAGATCCGGGTGGAGCCCTGGCGAGGCAAACGCGGGCCCCCGCAATGCCACCGCTGCCAGGGCTTCCGCCACTCATCACTCGGCTGCCATCGACCAACCGTCTGCGTAAGTTGCGCAGGCAGCCACTGGTCGCACGCCTGCACGCACCCCAAGGACGAGCCGGCACTCTGTGGTAACTGTTGGGGGGACCACCCAGCCAACCACAAACAGTGCCCGGTCTACCTACAGGAGCTGCGCAACTGGCAAGCGGGAACCAGGTCTCACTCCCGCCGCCAACGCCAGCGCCGCGGCCCTGCTACCAGAGCATCGGACACGCCGAACCAGGTAGAGGACTCAGCTCAGGACTCTCTCATGGCGCCTGGGAACCCTCCCAGGCCCCGGACAAGAGGACAAAGGAGACAACAGCAGCAGCAGCAGCAACAACCACGCACCCAGAGGCCGCAGCGGCCCCGCAGCGAGTCTACACTCGCAACAAAGCCGGTAAACAACCAACAGGACGCGTTAGCTCAGCAGCTAACAAACATCACCGCCGCGCTCGCCGCGGCCATGGAGCAGTTCACAGAGGCCGTCTCAAAACTCTCCAAGTCTGGCTAGGTCCAAGCCGGCTCACCACCACAGCAGCAACTGTAAGTAGTTTGCTCGCAAGCCACTCTCGATCTTTTACGGCCTAAAAGAGAAAGAGTTACGAATTGTATATTGTATATTGGAACGCGAATTCCCTAACGGGAAAAACGAACGAGCTCCGTCATTTTCTCCACAGCCAGAACATCGACATCATGCTCATCTGCGAGACGATTCTGAAACCCTCGCAGCACCTCAACATCAACGGATACCAGGTCTATCGCCTAGACCAGGCGAACCCTCTCAACGCACACACATGGAGAGGACAAGCCGTCCTAGTGAAGAGGACGATCGTCCACCAACTGGTGGACCCGCCGCCGCAGCCGACTACCCTCTCCGCCTATGGGGTAGATATCAAACTAGTCGGACATGATCTGCGTTTGTTTGCTATTTACAGACCCTGCGGATACTGCGACGCCACCGACATCCGCAACGACCTCCAGGCGCTCATAGTGGACTCCCCCGTGCCGACCATCCTGGCCGGGGATTTCAACGCCGAGCATCCCGCTTGGAATTCCTCCACCTGCTCGCAGCCGGGCAGGCGCATCTATGAAGCCGTGGAAGAGCTCGAACTAACAGCGGAGGGGCCCTACGAGCCCACACACTACCACTTCGACGACAGGTGGCGCAGGGGTACCACCATTGACTTTGCGATCTCTCGCGGAGTCAATGCTGTCATGCGCCACGAGGTATTGTATGATCTCACGTCAGATCACCGCCCGGTGCTGCTGACTATCGCCGACGTGCCAACTACGAGGCTCATCAGAGGTCCCAGCCGCCGCTACGATTGGGAAGCGTTCTCAGAAACACTGGTAAACACTCCCCGCACAGGTCCCATCTCTACCGCAGCAGAAGTCGACGCAGCAACCGACACAATCACCACCCAACTAGCAAAATAGTATAATAGTAGCAAATAGTAGTAGCATTTTAAAGCGTTATAAAGGTATTCGTTATGACCATGTGTTCTATAAAAGTATCTTTTATCACTATTCAGCTGTATAATTTTATACAGCACTTTAGTACTATTAAGTAGTGATGTAAACGTTTACATGACATGCCTAAATGACACCTTTAACGCAGCACTATAAAAGAAACTGTTTTACCACTATAGAGCCTCCTGGTCCTATTAAAGTTCTAGATAGTACCGCTTTAGGACACAATTGTGTTATTGTCGCTTCCAAATGAATATTATAGTGCAAGTGTCAAAATTGTTACATAAACTCTGTTATAGGATAATAATGCCCTATTGTTGATTTTTGCAACACTGTTATGTTTCAAATTTGCGTTATAAGTATTCCCTAATCGCTACTATAGGACGATTGCTATAGTAGCCCTGAGAATACTATTTTAACACTGAAAGGTTCTAAAATGGGTTATTTGGTAACTAGTATGTCTCATAGTTGAGTTATAGAGTTTTCATTACTTTTAATGAGTTTTTCTGATACATAAAAGTAGCATTTCACCACCTATAATCAACCGAAATGTCCAATAGCGGAAATTTTGAAATCTTTTATATAACAAGATGGTAGGAGCGAAGCAAGGCTGGGTTCCGTACAAAATAATAGTTCGATTATTCCAGCATGTCCGTCTGTCTGTCTGTCCGCAGCCTAGCTCAGTGACCGTTAGCGCTAGAAAATTAAAATTTAGTATGAGTACGTATTGCAGTAAAACACTTCTATAATTGCATTAACACGTTTAATTTTGAAGATAAAGTAAATTATTTAAAATTGGCAACAATAATCAGAATATTTAAAATTAGCACTTCACATAAAAATGACGATAACGGTATCTATATAAAGATATTTCGCATTCAATAACTTCCTTAGTGGTTAGAATGTAATTAAATTACAATAATCAGAATATTTAAAATTAGCACTTCACATAAAAATGACGATAACGGTAACTAAGTATATAAAGATATTTCACATTCAATAACTTCCTTAGTGGTTAGAATGTAATTAAATTACAAGAATCAGAATATTTAATATTAGCACTTCACATAAAAATGACGATAACTGTATCTATATAAGGATATTTCACATTCAATAGTTACCTTAGTATCGTAAACGTCTACTTTCCGCACAAAAGGAAAATAAAAAGGATGGAGTACTAGCAAAACTGGTAAGTACAAATAAAGACTCGGCTGGTAATTTGGCTGCAGGAAAATAATGGATTAATGAGGCGGGTGATATGGATGGTGACAGATGATTCGCTGGCTGAACGTAGCCTAAATTAAAGAGCCAGGTCTTTGTACGCCCGTCAAACGAGGCAATTAGAATTTTGGGAAATATTTTAGCAAAACAACAAAAAAAAGCTATTATGGCACAAAAACACTGGATACAAAAAAAAGGAATCGGATTTACAACGTTTTTAAAAAAATGTAAATAATATGATATTCTCGAAAGACAGGATGGCTAAAACTGTAGTTAAATTTGAATAGAGTTCGTGGACAAGCGTCCCCTTTGGTTTAGGCGGACCCAACAGCTCGCTGAACTCTCTTTCTCACTTGGAGAGCCCGCTGGATGCGGGCTCTAATTCTCCGACGACGGTGAAGAATCACGCGGAACACGCGGCGGTTGCAGACCGTCTCGCCGGTCCGGCACCCACAAGCGCCTTCCGGAGTCCTTCCGGCTCAGGCGGTCACACTGGTGGCCTTTTTGTCCGGCAACGTATTTGGTTTAAGAAGAATTTGTATTTAATTCAATAATGTATTAGCACTTGCTATATAATGTTTGAACGCAAAGATCTAGAGAAATAGATCGCACTTCAACACGATGCAACTAAGCAAATTATAGCAAAACCCTCAGACTAAACCAGAATATGTTTTTTTCTTTAAAAAATCTCCTCGTCCATCTGACACACTCAATCAAAATCAACTTTTCTTTTTTTGACAATCTGGAATACCTCAAACATTCATATTCAAAATTAGCGCGAATATTATCTCAATTTTATAACTGCCAGTCGTGTATCACAAAATGCGGACTGATATAAGCGCCATCTACCCGTAATGCCGTGAATCACAATGTACGCTTTTTTATATATCAACCGCGACCTAGCCTTAGACCTCCCTTAGACACAGAAGTTCAGAAGTTCTAAAGAAAGTCGACAGATGTCGTACGATAAACGTAGCGTCATGCTACAGTATGTATATTAATCACGCCGAGAAAACGGTAAAATATTTTTTGGGGTGCCTCCCGTACAAGTGAAGTGGGTGTTATTTTTTTTTTCGCTTCAACCTTATTTCCAAAAGAATAGGAGGCTTCAATTGCATTATTTAAATAAATCCAATAGTTTTGGAAATATGTAATGGCTCCCATAATTTAAAAAAAAATATGTCCCCCTATCTAACTTTTGTATTGCGGGTCCAAAAAATATGGGAAAATTCATGAAGTGACGACTAATGAATACATTCAATAAAAACCATACTTAATTAAATCGGTTGAGCCATTTCTGAGCTGTCGCAAAGAGTTGTTATTTCATAGTAAAAGGACGTAAGTGCCGTAAAATATCCTATAAAAAGCAACCTTTTGACAGAGTGTCTTGTGACGGGCCGACAACCATGGCACCTTACTTTAAGCATGACCCGACATGCTCTTAGCCAGTTTTTTAAAGTCACAATGACTTGTGAAAAGCGATAGCATATAATGTGTTACATACATTTCAAATTAGATGAATAGAAACCGTACTTCCAATTAATACCATAATTACGTGATGATTGCCCTTCATATAACGTATAACAGTTTACTCACCCGACACCAATTTAAAAAAAAAGCACACGTAAGTAACTATGACATCAAAGGTTTCTCATAGTGTTTATCCAGTGTTAAGGAACCCTATTTTTGTCATGGCGGCAAATGGCTGACCTGACTGATAGTCATATACTAAGCCTATAATAAGCACGAAAACACTTGTTTACCAGCGAATGAGACATTTATAAATTTTAATTGTTCTAATTTAATAAATATTAATAATTAAGGGAGCGCATGAAAATTTTGTTAATTATTCTAGTATACTTTTTCGATAGAACTTCAATCCCAGGTAAAAATAGCTGTGTAGAACATTAACACTCCAACTTCACAAACAGTGAGTGGCCATCATGTTTTAAATAATTCAATCACTTCACTTACCACAGAAACTTGTTTTTATTTTTATTATGTTGGGAGTACCACTCACCGTCACAACAACTCACATTAAGCTTACTGATGAACTATAGTAGCTCCTTGATCTTCATTACAGGTCTAAAAAGTCCATTAACAGCACTGTGATTACTTTTATGTAGCTTTTTTGTGATGTAAGCGGCACGAAAATCACTGTTAAAACCTTGAAAAGTGTTACAGTAACCGTTATAGTACGACTGTAGGGGCAGTTTATTCATTGACAACTCACCTGAAATCCAGCGGCGCTCGTGTCCACGTGCCTGGGTTAGGTAGAAATCCAAGTTTGTTGTCACTTTCACGGGCTCCCGACACTTTCTCCAAGAGGTACTGGTTGTGGACTGTTCACTGAGTGATTTTGGGTGTAGTTGCAGCGACGGAGATATGTAATTTTAATTTTATTTCGCGTGCGCGGCGCGGTACGCGTGCATTCATTTTCAACGGCGAAAACGGAATTCCTCCGCTAGGTGGCGCGGAGAGCGCAGGAAGCGCTTTGGGATATCAATGTAAGTTGCCATAACAAAAAAACTGCTACAAAGTAAATGTATTCTTTACCCAATTATGTTGTCTTGTATGTAAGGAAAAATACCTATTCATCCTATATAAAAAATTAAGAAATAAACTTAACTCTAATCTGTTCCACGTCGGAACATGCCGCTCGCCTTGAAAGAACCTAGTGTCTTTCAAAAGAACATGCGAAAGCTTAGCAACTACATTGAAATTATGTCTAACTTACATGCTAACATTACGAGTCGTAACGATTCTGTACACTAATTATTCTATGGGTAAGGGACAGACCTTGACTACGGGTCGTTTGTATAGTGTGTCCCCACTTTTTAAAGTTACGACGCGAATGACTTGATCCGCACCCGGATGGACAGCGTGAATACGCGCGAGTTTCCACTGTAACGGTGGCAAGTGGTCGTCACAAACCACAACAACAGTGCCTTCCCGGATGGCAGGACCGCGATCTTGGAGCCATTTGGTACTTTGTTGTAAATGATGAAGATATTCGCGACTCCATCTTTTCCAGATATGCTGGACAGCTTGCTGTATCCAGCGCCAGCGAGTAAGACGATTAGGATTTTCGTCGGTCAATGAAACGTCAGGTAGGACCGTCAAAGGTTCTCCGATCAAGAAATGGGCCGGTGTAAGGGGTAGTGGGTCGGATGAATCCGAGCTGATCACGCAAAGCGGACGTGAATTTAAAGTACCTTCCAGCTGACACGTCAGGGTATGCATCTCATCATAGGTAAGCGTCCGAGTACCTATCACGCGATGTAAATGAGTTTTAAAGCTTTTGACGGCCGCTTCGAATAGTCCACCGAAATGACTGGCATAAGGTGGCTGAAAATGCCAAGTTAATCCTTGTTGTAAAGTTTGTTGATTGAGTTCTCTCATCACTGAATCGTTGCGTAGGAACGAGTACAAATCTTTAAGGTAATTATTACAACCAACGAAGTTTCGGCCACAATCGGTATATATGTCTGTGCAATATCCTCGACGGGACGTGAAACGTCGCAACGCGGCTAAAAACCCTTCTGTAGAAAGTTCGGAAACTATTTCGAGGTGTACGGCCTTAACGCTCATACAAACAAAAACTGCAACATAACATTTAATTATTTTTGCATTGCGCACCTTATTTGCGCGTACGTAAAATGGTCCACAAAAGTCGCACGCAGTTTTAATAAAAACGCGAGCGGGACGCAATCGAACCGCGGGAAGCATACCCATCCTAGGTTGTACGCGAGTCGGACGCGCACGAAAACATGAAACACAACAGTGTATGCGTAAACGTATAATATCGCGACCCGATATAATCCAATACCGCTGTAACAAAGCATTTTGCACGCTTTGCGGACCAGCGTGCATTTCCTTAATGTGAGCATCGTCAATAATAAGATTTGTGAGTGGATGTCGTTTAGGTAAAATCAATTGATGTTTCGACTCATAAGGTAAAAATGATTTATGAATACGTCCGCCGACGCGTAACAAACCGTCATTATCTAACATGGGCGATAGACGCCGCAAGCGCAAGGAAGGTAACTTATTAGACGAAATATTTTTAATATCTTCCTCGAAAACTTTTTGTTGCGTTATAAATATGAGTCGAGTTAATGCAAATTGATACTCTGGTACGGTGATGTACTCAGGGAACGTTTGTTTATGTTTTCTACATTTGTTAGAGAAACGAAATATTAATGCCGTGACGCGAACTAATTTACCTAGCGACGAAAATCGCGTAACAAGGCTGTCGTCGTCCGGGGATGGAGGCGATGTGGACACACACGCGCAACTATTGTTTAAGATTTCAATTTTATTGCGTTTTTCCTCTGTCGTGTTTGATACCGGGTTTTGTATAGGCCAGGAGTCCTGACTTTGTTGGAGCCATGTCGGACCTTGGCACCACAAGTCGCTTTGTACCAGCGCGGCGGGCAGGAGACCACGTGACGCCGGGTCGGCGCTGTTGTCGGCCGACGGGACGTGACGCCAGCAGCCCGCCGGGACGCGGGACAAAATTTCACTGGTGCGATTAGAGACGAATGTTTTCCATTCGTGCGGGGGTGACTTAAGCCACGCTAACACGACGGAACTATCCGACCACGCATACACTTGGTCGGTACGAATGTGACCACCGTAAATATGCATTACCCTTTCTATTAGTTTTGACAATATCAAACATCCCATTAATTCTAACCTAGGTATCGTAAGACAAACACGTAAAGGAGCTACGCGTGTTTTTGCCATGACTAAATAAGTTTGAACCTTACCGGTTTTGTCCGTAAGACGTATGTAAACACAACCTGCATATGCAATTTGACTTGCGTCTGAAAATCCGTGAATTTGGATTGAATCGAAGTTATCAGTATTAAAAATATGACGCGGAAACGACATTTGAGATAAGAGCGGTAGCTCGTTAACGAAATTAGTCCATGAATTGACTATGTCGATGGGAGGTTGCGAGTCCCAGGGGACCTTAGCTATCCACAGCAGCTGAATCAAGTGCTTGGCAAACAACGTGACCGGAGATAGTAACCCGAGCGGGTCGTAAATTTTGGCAACTTCTGATAAAATGGCCCGTTTCGTACATACCTTAGAAGTACTTTGTACTTTGAAACTGAATGTGTCAGATCCCGGATTCCATTGAAGTCCAAGGACCTTGACTCCTTTGTCATTTTCCATGTCAGCGAAGTGAACACTTTCGCGCCGCTCGCCATGAGAATCCTGCGGTCGCGTAGCAGCGAGAATCGCGGGCGAGTTGCTCTGCCATTTGCGTAACTCGAACCCGGCTGTGGCGCAAATACCTACCAGCTCCTGCTGTAGAACGAGGGCTGCGGCTGTAGTCTGCGCGCCTGTAACGACGTCATCAACGAAGACGTCATTAAGTAGCACCGGCGATGCAAGCGGGAACTGCTCAGCTTCATCATGAGCTAGCTGTTGGATCGTTCTCAGGGCTAAAAAGGGCGAACTACTTACCCCAAAAGTGACAGTACGAAGTCTGTAGTCACGCAGAGGCTCCTCGGGCGACTGACGCCAAAGGATGCGCTGAAAATCTCTATCAGCCTCACGAACAAGTATATTGCGATACATCTGTTTTATATCGGCACAGAATGCAACATTATGCACTCTAAATTTTAGAAGAACATCGACGATGTCTAAGTGTAACTTAGGACCCGTCAGCAAGGTGTCGTTTAGCGAGTAGCCACTCGTAGAGCGGCAACTAGCATCATAGACGACCCGAGTACGTGAAGTTTCACTCGAATTTTTGACCACACAATGATGCGGTATAGTGTAACTCGCGCCAGTGGGGGGGTTATCGTCCGCGAGCTCCATGTGGTTAAGGTCCATGTACTCTTGGAGGCAAGCGTGATAATCCGCCTTCAACTGGGGGTTGCGTTCTAGACGATATTCCAATTTATGGAATCGTGCTAGGGCAGTTTGCCGCGACTCGCCGAGCGGCGGTGCGTCGAGCTTGAATGGCAGAGCGACCACATATCGCCCTGTCTCATCACGCGTATGCGTCTTTTGAAAAAAGGATTCGCATAGCTTTTCTTCGGGAGTGTAACTCCGCAACTCTGGAACTGACTCCAGCTCCCAAAACCTTTGAAGGTTGTCGTTGTCGAACGACGTAAAACACGCATGAAGTGGAGTCGCAACATTCGAAGTAAAATTTACTTTTCCGCCTAACAAATAACCGAACATACTATTTATTGCGGTGGGTGTTCCCGGTTCGCCCCTAATAATACCGTCAAGCAAAATATCGGCTAAAATATCCGAACCGAGTATCATATCGACAGGTTGTGGTTTATGAAAGTCAGGGTCCGCTAGGGCTAATCCCTGCAAATGAGGCCAGTCGGCCAGCGGAGCTAGTGGTACACTAGGCATTTGACGGGTTAACTTTGAGAGAATGGCAGCTTCAATGGGAATAACTGGCCCTTGTTTGCCCTTGGGCGTAATTGAGCACAAAAATGTACCCCTAGGTTCAAGCGGTAGTTCGCTAACACCTACTAGCGGCTCGCTATAGCGAATTCGCGGCAGATTCAATCGTTGCATGCATTCCTCCGTGATCAGTGTCGCCTGAGATCCGCCGTCGAACATACATCGTATAGTTGCCATTTTATTGCATTCTAAATGAATATCAACTAAGGCTGTTGACAATAAAACCGTGCGCGATTGAATACCTACACTTTTTTCTTTCCGAACTCCATGCACAGAAGATGGGTTAATTAACTTAGGCATTGATGCCTCCGCGCCGCACTGCTCCGTGGGAGCGAGCGAGACGGCAGCTACTTCCGCAGCTTCGCTTATCACCGATGACGTAAAATTTTTTTCTAAATGAATCAAAGTATGATGCTTTTTATTGCACTTTTGACATTTAAAATTCGATTTACAACTTCTTAAGTCATGCCCGGGAGATAAGCAGTTAAAGCACACTTTATTTGATTGAACAAATGTAAATCTATCCTGTGGTGATAAGTCTAAAAAATGTAAACATTTCCCGAGGGTGTGGTTACCTTTACACTTCAAGCAAGAATGAACCTTATGTCCATTGTCAAAAGGTCGACTTTGGGTTGGAGCGGTAGTTGCAGCGAACACATGTTTTGTAACCGATTGACCTATATTCGCACCTGCATGAACTTTATTACTTGAATAATTATTTTTATTGGATTGCGTCTTTGAGACGGCAATTATCTGTTCCGCTGCAACTTCAGTTTCTAAAAATGTAACTAAAGTGTCCACACTCGGAATTGTTTGCGGGTTAGCCAACGAACGTTCAAACTGTCTCCGCGTATTTATGGGAATTTTGCGTAATAATAAATTTAAAAGAATAAAATCCCACTCCTTGATCGGAAAACTCATGACCTCGAGTGCCATAACGTTTTCTTGAAAAACATTTAATAACTTCCTTACAGAACCAGAAGTCCCTATCACACAGGTTTCAAGGTCAAGCAGTTTGTCCAGATGTTGTGTTGCAATAACGCGTTTATTGTCATAACGGGATTTTAAAATATCGAGCGCAACTGAATAATTATCTTCTGTTATGGGAATTGATTTAATTAAATTATGCGGTTCATCTTTAACAGAAAGAAGTAGGTATCTAAACTTCTCGGCGTCTGTATAGGCATTGTTGTTGTGAACAAGTGATCGAAATAAATCGAAAAAGGATGGCCAAGCAGTGGGTTGACCGTGAAATTCTGGCAGCGATAGTTTAGGCAAATTCCGACGATCGTGGATAAATGCGTCGTGGTGGGTAGGAATTTTACTCGCGCGACGAGTTTCTACGTCTGCCTGCTTTAACTGATTTACATGCGTAACTATCGCGTAATACAAATCATTAAAATCGTTACGAATCTTAATGTTCGCTTCTTTATTGAAATTTTGCGCTTTAATTAAAGCCTTTTCGATTCTAGTTTGAATTTTGGTAAACTTCCGCTGATGTACCGTTAAATCTGTTGTTCTTGAACGAAATTGTTCTAGATTTGTCGCTGCGAACTGTAAGGTTCTTTTTAATTCATCGAGAATTAAATCACGTTCGAAGATGTCTTGTGTGATACACGACGTATCGGTTTCGGCATTGCCGTCACTCGGATTAGGAACCATTTTGCGAAACAAAGATGGCAGAAATGACAATACGAAAATTAATTACGCGTGTATGAAAAATGGGTACGTAATACCACAACAAACAAGACAACAAAACGTGGCAAAGAAATATCCGGATCGAACGGATCAAAAAATTATGTAGGGGCAGTTTATTCATTGACAACTCACCTGAAATCCAGCGGCGCTCGTGTCCACGTGCCTGGGTTAGGTAGAAATCCAAGTTTGTTGTCACTTTCACGGGCTCCCGACACTTTCTCCAAGAGGTACTGGTTGTGGACTGTTCACTGAGTGATTTTGGGTGTAGTTGCAGCGACGGAGATATGTAATTTTAATTTTATTTCGCGTGCGCGGCGCGGTACGCGTGCATTCATTTTCAACGGCGAAAACGGAATTCCTCCGCTAGGTGGCGCGGAGAGCGCAGGAAGCGCTTTGGGATATCAATGTAAGTTGCCATAACAAAAAAACTGCTACAAAGTAAATGTATTCTTTACCCAATTATGTTGTCTTGTATGTAAGGAAAAATACCTATTCATCCTATATAAAAAATTAAGAAATAAACTTAACTCTAATCTGTTCCACGTCGGAACAACGACTATAGTACTAATATGTGATCTATGGAGCCGCAGTAACATCGTTATATCACGGAATTGCGATATAATTGTGCCAAAACCTGCCTTTGTTAACGTTTACATCAATGTTACAGGACATGTATGAAACACTAATTGGTGTTTCTGAAAACGTTCTAGGAACTTTTATAGTACTTATTTTTGCTAGTTGGGCAAGGACATCAAGGCAGCCCTCCACGGAGCAGCGCACACGGTCCCATACACCGACCGGCGCAAACCTCTCCCCAGGCCACTACAGGCCCTCTTGGAGAAAAAGCGTTGGTACAGGAAACAGTGGCAAAGGCTAAGGGCTCAGGCGGTCAAGACAGAGCTCAACCGCCTAGAGCGACTGCTAAGGGAAAAACTTAGCGACTATCGCGCCCAAAGTTGGGAAGAACACATTGAAAGTATAACTGATAATGTACCCTCTATTCACAGGTTATGCAAGCAACTCAGCACTACACCGGAGCCGATACGACCGCTAGAGGGAGCGGACGGAAAGCTGAACTACGGAGCTCGTGACCGGGCAGAGATTCTCGCCCTCAGTCTCGAACACCAATTCAGACCGAACCCCGACTCAAACCCGCTACACTCGGCCAACATCGTGGAGCGCGTGCAGGAATACCTCAGCACGCCAATGCTACCACACGATGACCCGAACTGCAAGTAGTTTGGCAACTGTAAGTAGTTTGCTCGCAAGCCACTCTCGATCTTTTACGGCCTAAAAGAGAAAGAGTTACGAGTTGTATATTGGAACGCGAATTCCCTAACGGGAAAAACGAACTAGCTCCGTTATTTTCTCCACAGCCAGAACATCGACATCATGCTCATCTGCGAGACGATTCTGAAGCCCTCGCAGCACCTCAACATCAACGGATACCAGGTCTACCGCCTAGATCAGGCGAACCCTCACAACGCACACACGTGGAGCGGACTAGCCGTCCTAGTGAAGAGGACGATCGTCCACCAACTGGTGGACCCGCCGCCGCAGCCGACTACCCTCTCTGCCTATGGGGTAGATATCAAACTAGTCGGACATGATCTGCGTTTGTTTGCTATTTACAGACCCTGCGGATACTGCGACGCCACCGACATCCGGAACGACCTCCAGGCGCTCATAGTGGACTCCCCAGTGCCGACCATCCTGGCCGGGGATTTCAACGCCGAGCATCCCGCTTGGAATTCCTCCGCCTGCTCGCAGCCGGGCAGGCGCATCTACGAAGCCGTGGAAGAGGTCGAACTAACAGCGGAGGGGCCCTACGAGCCCACACACTACCACTTCGACGACAAGTGGCGCAGGGGTACCACCATTGACTTTGCGATCTCTCGCGGAGTCCACAGGTCCCATCTCCACCGCAGCAGAAGTCGACGCAGCAACCGACGCAATCACCAAGGACATCAAGGCTGCCCTCAACAGAGCAGCACACACGGTCCCATACACCGACCGGCGCAAACCTCTCCCCAGGCCACTACAGGCCCTCTTGGAGAAAAAGCGTTGGTACAGGAAGCAGTGGCAAAGGCTAAGGGCTCAGTCGGTCAAGACAGAGCTCAACCGCCTAGAACGACTGCTAAGGGAAAAACTTAGCGACTATCGCGCCCAAAGCTGGGAAGAGCACATTGACAGTATAACTAATAATGTACCCTGTATTCACAGGTTATGTAAGCAACTCAGCACTACACCGGAGCCGATACGACCGCTAGAGGGAGCGGACGGAAAGCTGAAATACGGAGCTCGGGACCGGGCAGAGATTCTCGCCCTCAGTCTCGAACACCAATTCAGAACGAACCCCGACTCAAACCCGCTACACTCGGCCGACATCGTGGAGCGCGTGCAGGAATACCTCAGCACGCCAATCCAACCACACGATGACCCGATCTACTTTTCTCCTTCACAGGTCCAGACAACCATCAGGCGTCACTGCAACCCGAGGAAGGCGCCGGGCCCGGACGACATTCCGAACATGGCGCTTCGCCACCTGCCGCTAAACACCTTAGCGGCGGTGGCACGCCTGTTCAACGGAATAATGCGTTCGGGTCACTTCCCGACCGCCTGGAAGACTGGACGAGTCATCGTCCTACCCAAACCTGGGAAGGACAGAAGAAAAGCGGAGAACTATCGGCCCATCACACTGCTCAGCAACCTCTCGAAAGTATTCGAGAGGTTGCTGCTCCGGCATCTCACACCGCACATCTCTCCTAGGCCGGAGCAACACGGGTTCAGAGCCCAGCACTCGACCACCACGCAGCTAACGCGAGTGCTACATCACATGGGACAAGCCACCAACAAAAAGGAACGCACCGTGGCCGTGTTTCTAGACATGGAGAAAGCTTTCGACAGAGTCTGGCACGACGGTCTAATCTACAAACTTTCTCTGTCCACAGCTCCCCGACGCATCGTGAGAACATTGGCATCCTTCCTGGCAGACCGACGCTTCCACGTCCAAGTGGAGGGCGCCTACTCCCTTGAACGCCCCATCAGGGCGGGCGTTCCGCAAGGGAGCTGCCTATCACCGGCCTGCTACGCCCGCTACACCGACGACATACCAGTCGTTGGCGACGCCAAGCTCGCCCTCTTCGCGGACGATGCCGCCTGCTACACGCCGTCATTCAAGATTGCACACGCAGCCCAGAAGATCCAGCCGACGCTCGATGCCCTACCTGACTGGCTCTCCAAATGGAGACTATCAGTCAACGTGGGCAAGACGCAAGCCATTATTATTACTAATGCAATTAAACTGCCTCCTCCTCCCTCTCTCTTAGGTCAGCCTCTTGTATGGTCGCCCACAGTGAAATATCTGGGGGTCACCATCGACAATAGGCTCACGATGACGCAACACGCCGCGGAGACACGCCGCCGAGCCCTGACCGCCCGCACGAAATTATACCCCGTGTTCAACAGCAAGCTCCCTGTACGGACCAAACTCGGACTGTACAACGCTTACGTTCGATCACGACTTACCTACGCCGCACCTGCCTGGTATTCTTTCTGTTGCAGGACAAACAGGGAGAAACTAAGACGGCAAGAGACGATGGCGCTACGCATCCTCACCAAGGCACCGAGACGCAAGAGGAATGCCACCATCGCCGAAGAACTACAGTGGGAGGGCCTGGAGCAGTTCGTAGTCAGACTCGCGTGGGTCATGTTTGACCGCGCGGACAACTCTGGCTACGAACACCTCCAGAACATTGCGCCCCACTACATCGGGCCTCCCGAGCGCAGGGCCCGGGCCCTACCACGGGTCCTGCTACACCTCGGATAGCAGCAGACGCCAGCACCGCGGCTGGGCCATCGGGCCCGCCGCGGCACACCGGGATTCGCGTCGAAGCAGATAACATCACCGCGGCTGGGCCATCGGGCCCGCCGCGGCATGCCGGGATTCGCGTCGAAGCAGATGACATCACCGCGGCTGGGCCATCGGGCCCGCCGCGGACCACACCTCTGACACCATCGCTGCGGCAGGGCCATCGGGCCCGCCGCAGCCACACCAGACGTCAAGTCGTCCCCAAAAAGACGACGAGCGACCATCCCACCGCAGTGGGATGCGGCATGACACAGGAGTCATAGCAGCAATGCGGGCACTCCAACCCCTGCCCCCATCATAAGAGGAGCAGCGGACGACACCAAAGAAGAAGTACTAAGAGCCTATATTTACATTACTAGCCGACTTACCTATACACAATTACACATATTATTGAGCTCCTGATTATCATAACTTATGCCAGTACATACAATGATGTCAATCCGTCCGACCTCTGATTATTATGATGTCCTAGTGGACATCATAATAATCAGAGGTAAATTAAAAAATGAAAACCAAAGGAGTCTTAATATATTTTTTCTATCAAGAAAGATTGGATTAGATACCATTCTGAGGTTCTTATAAGTTTTCAGAATTATCTGTTCCCTCAGCAAATGACAAACAGATATCCAGTAAAGTAACTGTCCGGGAAGTGAGTGAGCCGGCCGGCAATCCATCTGTCACGAGCACTAATCCTCATTAATTACTTCGCAATTTTAATTCTCATTATTGCCGGCAAATAGGTCTGGCATCGATTTTTCCTTTCGGTGCAGATGGCATGAGTCGATTCGCATACATTATCGCCGGTACCTGGTAGGGTGACAAGTTTTAGTGAATGATAAGGGATTTGGACTGTTTATTTTATTTAAAATACTTCGTTTATAAATTGCGAGAACATGTTAGTTGATTAAAGATGCAGGAAAGTAGGCTGCGATGGTATGACCACGTAAAGAGGAAGCCACCCGATTACGTAGGAAACTTGGCGTTACGACTTTCCATCCCCGGTTAAAGAGGTAGAGGCAAACCCAGGACGTGGTTCTAAAGGACATGAGTGAGTGTCAGGTGTCCGAAAAAGACGTCGAGGATAGGGCGAAGTGGAGACGAAAAGTGCGGAAAGCTGACCCCACAACCATGTGGGACACATACCTTGGAAGAGAGAGAGAGAGAGAGAGAGAACATGTTGAGTAGGTACCTAGTTAGTTTTCCTAGCATTTTCAGTAAGTCAATACCAATATGGTTTATGTTTCCTGGCACCATGTTCCTAATTATTACTGATGGCTGTGACATACGGACGGGCCGACAGATGGACATGACGAAACGTTCTGTTTTTGCCATTTTGGCTACGGAACCCTAAAAAAGGTGGCAGTGGCTAACTAAGCAAATAATAGCTGAGAGGATTATACACATGGATGCCAAACAAGCATGATATAACAAACCTGACGCTGATAAGCGGTCACCGTAGCCTAAGGGCGCCTGCAAATCCAGGGCTGCGCTTACCAACCGACTTCAAGATTTCGAAGGAGGAGGTTCTCAATTCGTCGGAATCTTTGTTTTTTTAGGGTTCCGTACCTCGAAAGGAAAAAACGGAACCTTATAGGATCACTTTGTTGTCCGTCTGTCGGTCTGTCTGTCTGTCTGTCTGTCAAGACCATTTTTCACAGGAATGCGTAGAGGTTACAAGCTGAAATTTATATCAAATACTCAGGTTAATTGTCCCTTGGAGCTGTGAAAAAATCAAACTTAAAAGCCAACGCAATCAAAAGATACAGTCGTTTATGCTGCATATTTTAGTTTTTCGGCACTCGCAAAACCTACGGGGTACTTCCCATGAACTCAGAAACTTGAAATTTGGCACGAAGCAATGTCTTATAGCACAGATAAAGGAAAAATTGCGAAAACCATAATTTTTTTTACATCATATTAATTTTTTTTTTTAATAATTTTAAAGTTACTACACCTATATACTACAGGTTTGTACGGAACCCTTGGTGCGCGAGTCCGACTCGCACTTGGCCGGTTTTTTTTATGTATGGCGGCGGGACCTATTTCGAAAATTATTTTCTTGTTTGAAAGAGTCCACGTCACAATTGGTCCCATTGGCATCAGGTCAGGATCTGTTGATGGAATCCTGGAGAAATCGAGGGAACTCTTCAACTATTAAAGGCACACCTATAGTGATTTGAGTTTTTCTTACAGCAGCTCGAGCATTTGTTTTTGGAAAGGTGAAGGCTAAATGAAGTTTTCTCTTTTGTTTAAAATTATTCTTTACCCAAGAAAGTAAAGGGAAAGTAAAGGTAAAGTCCCATTTTCACCAATATTCCTGGAGCCCGTACACTCAATGGGCGTGCGACCGTGCGTCCATCGTTTCGCATTGGCGCAAATTAATGAGGGAGGGATATTTATTTCAGAGCAGCGATACCCATCAGAATATCAATTCAGGCATATGGGTAATTATATGATACGTAATATGTTGCTAGGTGACGGGTGCTGGAAACATTCGCTGGCAAATGCATCGTTTAATCGCGGGCCTACTGCGAAGTTCGAAAATCGATATTTCGTTATCTCTGTTTCTATCGCTCTTGCATATTCGAAAGATAATGATGATAATAGACGTTTCGACGAACGAGGTAATAGGACTAATAGGCCTACTCGTGTATCGTCCAGTCTCCATAGATAAATAGAAATATGCATGATTTTTTTGGAAGACGTCATTCGATTCTATTTCCCTGTACATTTAAATGTCTCTAATAAACCTACTATCTATGATAGCCCTGAAACGTCAAAAATGTGAAAATACGTTAGGCGTCTGCGCCGCGCATCAAAACGCCCCATACAAAAAGTGTGAGGTTTGTGACGTCACCGACCACAAAGTTTCAGAAAACTGTTTGGAAGGAACAAGTTTTTGGAAGATTTTTGTAATTTTAGGTACGAAAAAATGCGTTTAGCTATATAGTTGTCATACATTTTTTTTCTTGTTAGAACATAAGTAATCGAACTGAAGTTTCAAAAATACATTTGAGGTATAAAAAAAATGCCTATAATTTTACGTTTTTAAACCGCAATATCTTTAAAAAACTGTTAAAATTTATTACGGATTTCCACTTATTTATATTAATTTGGGGTTGTTGAACATGTATATGCAACAAATTCAATTAAATAGTTTTCCCGCATGTTCTCTATTGTGTTTAGAACCTAGTAGAAGCAGTAGAAAAGTCAGTTTTTCTACTCCAGCACTTCTATATGCCAATTAAATGACTGATAGTGGTATCTAAAACTACATCATTTAAGTGAAGGCGCTAAAGTCTATTTGTCTATAGGTACTTTCTATAACTGCTAGCAGTCACACAAAACATATTGTGCAACTGTTTTTGTTTTTTTAATACACTGACTTCCAGGTGCCATGTCTAAAAAGGGTTCGTTCTTGTTTACAATATAAATTATATTTTTATACTTGAAATTATTTTTGCTAAAACTATGATAAAAACATTATCATGTCTTTTTTAAAGTATTAATATCTTAAATAATGTAGTTTTCATATTTATGAAAAGCATAATAGTACTTTAATGTAAGCTTTTGCATTGAGAGTTACTTGAACGAAGCCATATTTTTTTGCAATTGAAAACCAACTCGTGGTCTGTCTATGACATTTAGTCAAAAAGTTAATATTTAAAAAGTTTCAACACAATGTACGGCTTAATTTTTGTATTTAAACTCGTATATTATGTTAATATCAAGAAGTTTATGTTAATTTTCATAAAATAAGTGACAAGAAAACTTCACAGTGAATATCCGAAGACTTCGGCACAAAAGTAAGTTATTAGTTGATAGAAAAATCTTAAAACAAAGTTGATTTATGTACTCGTGATACTTAAGAACTTTAAAATTATTTATTAATTACGTTTTTGCTACTGTCGTAGAAAAAGTTTCGTGTGCAACGGTACATAATTAGGTCTTAAAATTCTCGGGTCTGTTATTACAAAATTCGGCTTCGCCTCATTTTGTAACTTCGACCCTCGAATCTTAAGAACCCTTATTATGTACCTGTTGCACAAAATACTATTCGTTGACTGGTTATTGGATTGGGTACTACTCGTTTTAGCCTTAGGATACACGCACAGTTTTTCCGCCAGATCTGTCTAGCGAATATGCCCGGCGGGAAGATCCGTTTATATACAGTCAGTAGCAGAAGTAGGTTACGGATGAGGTGCTCAAATGATCTGAACCCGCTCTTATTTTCTTGAGAATGAAGTCATCCAAGAGAATTTCCGCTTAGTTACTTATGTTGCAAACTGTACATACTAAGATGCCATATTATGAATTACGTTCTAAAAAAAATGATGATATAGGTATCTCTTATGGAATCTTCACACTCTTATCTTTATTGTTCCTCCTGAATATTACTTTTTCATTGTATCTGTATGGTGTCTTACATTTTGTTTCTAAATATTTTATATAGGATGGTAAAAAAATACTCAATGATGAGGTACTTGTAAATTTATTAAACTCAAATAAATTCCGCTACTTGAAGTAAACAGAATGTATTAACAACAACATTTTCAAAACTATATTATTACTACAACTTTATAGTGTTAATATACTTTTGAATACAAAGTCATTGTGCGCTTTGCAAAGTAAATATTAATAAAACATATAAAATATATCTAAATCAAATATTATTTTATATTGCACTAAATAAATCTAATCAGTGATTAGCTAAATTAAATTAAAATATGTTTGGTTCCGGCTAGGCTGGTAAATATACCAGCGGGGCGGGGTAATTAATAAATTAATTTTGTAAATAAGTAATCGATAATTATAACATATGAAATAACTTCTTTTATGTTCACAGCTAAATCCATTTAAATAAATAAGTGTAGGTAGTCAAGCACGATTGCATTCGATATCTCATAAAAATGTAACAATTATTTATGTGCCCGTTGAATTTTATTTCCCAAGGTTTCCGTTCAACTACTTTATTTAAACTTGACTGTACCTACTTAACACATAATTAATAATATGTGACGTTTTAAAGCAGTTTTAAAGTTATCCTTGTCGGTTATTTTATTAATAGTTTATTTCTAAATGATTTTTTATGGCAGTCTACGCCTTATTGGTGTACCTTTGATTTTGAAAACGTCACATATATCAGTTATTGTAGTAGAAATTCCGAGATCGAAAAGCGATAACTTGAAATTATATAAATGTGACATCGAAGGTAAAACATAGCTATACAAACTAAAATGGTATCTACAGTAGGAACTACAAATAAAATTATACGCCTCGCCAAACAAATGTGTGTTTTTCACAATTGTTGTCACCATATATTTAAGTTAATCAAAAAGCCTATATCATTACTGGAGATTGTTAAGGTACTCATACAAGAAACAATTTGAACATGATCTTATTGAAGCGCGAACTTCAATAAGATCATGTTGACATTGTTGTCTCTTTCTGCAATGACTCATTGGAAAGTAATATCAAACGTTGTATTCACTTGAAAGCAGCTTTCGAGCCTATAAACGCGCCAACCTACGTGCAGATGACGCACTAATCGTTTAAAAACATCTTTCAATATGTCACCACCATAGGTAAACATGTCTGTAAACTTTTTAAATTTATAGCCGAGGCGCGTAATTTTAAACGTAGTATACTTTACAGCTATGGACTTTCGTCACATACCCAACAGACATCGTCTCTTAGTCTATCAGTATTTATACATCTACTCAACGTTATAATTGCACATCTATTGCACTTAGCATTACGCATTTACAACAAGGTATTCACAGATTCTTATTTACAAATTACATTTTTGAATAAAATTCAAAAACTCACGACTCTACTTTTGAATCAATGAAATCAAAGTCGTATATTATTTAGGACGGGAGCGAATTTCAAAGAACATACAATTTCACTAAACAAATTTACCCGTACGATTTATATTTTACATTTAATTACAATCTATCATAATAATTAACATCCGAATTCTATTTCGTTGCAATCGCATTTTTAATATTAATGACAACTTCTTTCTTGCTCATGGAGATTTCAAAAATAAACTACCTACCCGGTTGCTATGTTTAATAAAAAATATTTTGATCACTGAGCTTTTGCTTCAATATTTCTTATTAAGAAATTCTCGTATCTACACAGCACTTCACAGTGTCCTTTACGGAAAAGTCGCTTCCAAGAAAGAAGCGTCAAACTGACTTTAGTACGGTCGCCAAACCGTATTGCTGTCTGGTTGTGGATTTCCTCGCTGGCCAAGATTATTTACTCTGCCATCCTCACCCCTGGCGGCGGCGGCAGCGCAGGAGTTCCCTCCACCAAGCAATAACTCTTGCCCGTGGCTCCCGTGCTGTCTATGATTGTTCGTCGTTGAAGATATCTGATCCATCATCGTCTGTAGCTCGTTGTGATGGTTCTGCGTCGAATGTATCGAGTTCGAGTGCAGAGGATGGAAGTTGTGCGATTGATTGGCTGCTGTATAGAGTTGGCTGTACAGTAAACTTGCAGGTAAGACCGGGTATAAGGAGTTGTTGCAGTTACTGCTGCCGTAAGAAGAGTTTTGACTGCCCATTAAGGAAGGGAAGTTTGAGCTGTTGGAGTGATTGGCGATGTTTGTTGTCGTGTTTGATGTTAGTAAGTCGTCTTGGACGGGGCTCTCTGGTTGCGAGCTGTTGTCGCTGAGGGAGCGGGGACCGGTGGAAAGGCTGTAGTCGGTGTTGTTGTTGTAGCGGGGGAGGAGGCTGGGGTGGTGCGAGGGCGATGAACCCACGAGGCCGGATAACTGCTGGTCTAGGTCGACTGCCGTCGTGTCGGGAAGCACTGCCAAAGGAAACAACAGTTAGAACTTATAATATTATTAGGTAACGGTTAAATGCATTAATGAGCATGAATCGTATGTGATCTGATCTATCAAAAACATATCCATCCACCATCAATCATATCCACCATAAATTTAACAGACACCTAGACACGTTTTACTATAAATCTCTCATCAGCAAACTACACAATGAGCAGACCTACATCTGTTGTTGTTCTTGGCTTCCTACGTCTCCGAAAATACGGCGGAATGTTTTGTTAGTATCGTTTAATATGGTGATATTTTTCACGTCGCGCGGCGGCACGCATCAGCGATAAATTCATCGGACGATCGGGCGTCCGAGCGCCTGTAAATTATAATGAGAGCCGATGTAGAGTTGGTGCACACTATTGATACGCTAGCGGCTATGGATCCGCTTACGCTTTCATAGTGTTTACAGCAGACGATATGTTCAACGGAGAATTGGAGGCGGGCACAATGAGAGCATTTTGAGTTTTCTGAAGCAATTTAATAGCACCGCAAAATCTAGTTTGAAAATTAATGCGCACAGTTTTCTTAAATTGCATTAGATTTGACTGCATTCTTGGGCAGTTTAAAAAAAAATTTGTAGCTCCTAGTAAGTTAGCTATCGCGGTTTAAATTATTTGATAAACAAATATTTGCTTGTAGCTTTCATTCCTCCTCCGGAATTGAGGTCCATTCACGGAAATAGAAGCGTAATTTGAAAACTGATCTGATATTTAAATAAAATAAAAATTCTGAGTATTATGATTATGACCATCTGCGAGTCCTTACTTTACACTTTGGTTTCATGATAAAGATGAAATTTAGCCCTGTATGTTTTTTACAGTTAACGTTAAAAGTTTAACAATGAAGTCAGTAGTTGTTGCAGTTAGTAAGTGTGCCCTGAGCCTAACGTCCGCTGCGCTGGAGGCCAGGACGTGGCGGGGCGGGGGGTATCAAGGAGGATGTCGCTCGTAAACCATGTTGGTGCGTTTTATTTCACCCTTTTGGTTTATTATGGATGAATTACGCCTAACCTTGCCTCGTAAATCGATCATTATTGGCTAACTATAGAATAAATGAGGGGAAAAGATAGTGACAGACTAAAGACAGTTCCTCCAAATAAGTAATCAGTCATTATCACTGACTGCATGATTATCAATATTACCATAATCAGTTATCATTCCAACACTCTACAGAAGATTGCTCTTTGTACATAGTTATGCAAAAACGTTCCAACCCACAACTGAGCAGTTGTGGGTTGGAACGTTTTTGAATAACTACGTCCAATTGCGTTCGTGACTTAAATTACCTGTGTTATTAGTACCAAAGTCCTGCGACGGCGTTTGGTCAGGGACACTCCCGCCAAACCCTAGTGCTGGTGGGTTGAACTGTGGGGCTGGGGGAGCCGCACATGAAGATAGGTATGCAGGGTATGCGCTCGCGCCACCGTAGCCCCAATGTGAGTTGCTCGAGCTGAGGCCGAATTGGCTCATATCTGTGGGAAAATGAGTGAATTAGTTTTACGTAGTTTACTCATAGTAAAAGTAGTAGTTAAGGTGCACCACGCACAATTAACGAACAGATCAGCGTTAAATATGGCAGCTGTCATCATATAGAAAACTATCAACATTTTCATACAAGCTAGTTTCAACAATGGTGACGTTAACAGACGGCGCTTAGTGTTACCCTGTAGTCTGATAAAATTTTCTCACTTTTTTGACCGTTGAGGTAAGTAGTATTTTATACAATCGTGACATAATGAAGAGCTTTTCAGTAGAGTACCGTTATAAGTAAGGATTTAAAACCTTAATTATGTCCTCATAATTATTTTTGCATGTTTTTAAAGTGGGGCATTCCACTCATACAATAGATTGTTATTAAATCAAATACAAACATTGAAAACATTGAAAAAATAATCAACCCCATAGGACTTGATTATGTCACTATTGTATACAATACTTTTTCTAACAGTGCTCAATATAGGCAAGCCGGTAAAAGTTAAGTTCGACGAACGCCTTAAAACTGTTTGTTATATAACTTTAAGTAATACCTCAGCCAAAACGTTATTTCAATGCTCCATTCCATCCATCAAAAGAGGCAAATATAACTACAAACGCGACCCGTCAATAATATTCATAAACAATTGAAAACCCAATCTTCCACGCCAACAAAACGCAACTTATACTCGCAGCCGGAACAACGCGCGTAGAGACATTCTCGTCCAGTTTATTTTTCCGGGAGCATTACCGGCTTTTATTTTTCGGTATCACGGTTCCGTTTTTGGCCGGCGATCGGCGGAGTCAGTTTTTATACGATACGCGCCGGCCGCGTCGATTTGTGAATGTTTTTTACCCGTTTTGAGCCGCCAGTTAAATTGTTTTGGGGGCAGCCGGGGATTTTAGCGGTGCTTGTACTCTGGTCGAATTTTTCGGTGCCGATTGAATCGCGCTTATATGGTTTGGCTGCTCATTCAGTTTTGAGCGAGTGATAAGGTTTGAGGTTAGATTGCAATTTCATTTTTCCGCTTGGCTGCGTGTGACGTGTATTTGGAGCTAAAAATGTTTTTTCGAGTTTGTTTTAATCTAGTTTCTTATAGTGATCAAAAATATGTACGAATAGTAAATTTTACAAAAATAAAGAAATACGTAAGTTTGTAAAGTCAAAAATATTTTAAAGATATCGATTTTATTTTGTTTTATTTAAAGTCACTAACGATTAGCAAAATAAGCATTACAAATGTAGATATGTAATTCAATAGCCTTCACATAAGGTCCATAATAAATGCTAAGTAACCTACCTGTCACTATTATATAGTAGTTAATTAACCATTTATCAAGCGCTAAGCAAACTAGATGAAGACGTGCATTTAGCAAAATCCGCAGACAGGATGGACGATACTAGGGTTCCGATGCTTTAACTAAGACAGCCAAACAGCCAACACAACGCTAATCGAAAGCCGTAGCTAAAATGAAAATCGTTTATCGACAACCCTAACGAGAAGTCAAAAATGTAGGCATTATATGTTCCAACGAAAAGTCACTTTTTCAATTGGCGTAAGTAATTCACTTCTCACTTTTCACATCACTTTATTTTATTTCAATTTACATGTTTCTCAGTCGTATGGCTTTGTGTCGCGCTTTCGTGACGGTCACGTGACTTTTTTTCGCTTTCATCCGCGAACCGTCCGATAAGGAACTTCGTTCCAAAATAATTTAATAATTCGATCCAAAAATATTGACACTATTTAAATAAGAAATGTAACATATTAGACAAAAAATAACTTAATTATTAGTCATTCAATCATTAAATTTCATCATAGCGCCTACTCTTCTCAATCATGCCACCACCCGTCCGTACGCTACTCATAACACAATATAAATATCTAAAACATATGTCCGGCGTCTACCTACTACTATTATTATACTACTACTACTACCTACTTTTATTAATAAAAATATGTACTAACAATATTAATATCTAATTTCTCAACCAGCTCTAAGCAAATTAGATAACACGTGCATAAAGCAAAAGCCGCAGACAGGTTGGACGATAATTAGGGTTCAATTATACTAACAGCAACACCATGCATTAGTCGAACAGGTAGATTTTACGTTCTGTAGACTGGGCCGCGATTCGAAAAATAAACACACACACTGGACAGACACAGCTCCAACCCAACTCAACCCAATGTTGTACCAATGTGAGACCAATGTGTGACCAATGTGAGACCAATGTTGAATGAAAATCTGTTCGAATAGCAAATGTCAATGTCGTTATAGCGTTGAGTTGAGTTGGGTTGAGTTGGGTTGGAGCTGTGTCTATCCAGTGTGTGTTTATTTTTCGAATCACGGCCCTGTAGTTACATACACAAATATTTAATTAATATTGTGGGGTGAGGCGTTTTTAAATTACATCTTAGATTTTAGGCGATTTTTTCGACCCCCCTTAGTCTTAGTGAAAATAAATAAAATTATTTAAAAAATGAATTTAAATTAGGGAATGCAACCCGGGGGTATTTTTATCATTAAAAACTCGGGATTTCGGCTATAACTCGGGTTTTTTTAGTATGAAAAATCTATGGACGCCTCAATTATGTACAAAAATTCACCCGTTACGTATAAATAAAATAACGCCATAACACCTCTTCCACGTGACATTTCGTAAGATTTGGCTCTTCGCCTCCCACCCCTAAACAACTCACATAAATAAATGATCTTGCCTGTCAATGATTGGCTTCGATAGGTTTTTACGGGAAAAATTGTAAAGGGAATAGACAAACGAAAGTACACTGAATCAAAATAAGACAATTGAAAAAAATCTTAGACACATACACAGACTATATATATAAAAAATACAACCTCAACATTGATGGTACTTACTTTGGCAGGTAGTGATGGGCGGCATGCGGAACCCGCCTAGCGGGTCCGGCGGAAAGGGGAAGGGCCGCTGCCCGAACGCGAAGTGGAACTGCTGCTGTTGCCCTAGAAGCGAGAGCACTATCAGTACGATACTAGCTGTTCTTTACGAGAAGCATAAGCGGTAATAGTAAGGGTTAATAAACTTTTTGAAGCTGTCATCGTGTGATGTAGGAGACAAAAGTGAATATTTTCTTAAAAGCCTTTGCTTTGATTGTTACGTCGTTCCCAAAAAAGGTTCGTAAAGAGACTGGCAGGTAAGTAATGTAGAGTTTTTCCATTCTGAATATATATGTATGGTTTAATCGTAATTTTAGTGCAGCATGCGGAACCCGCCGAGGGAAGGGGAAGGGCTGCCTGCTGCCCAATCATAAAGTGAGAAGGATTTGGGGTAATTGTAGGGTTAATAAACTTTTTGAAACTGCCATTGTGTTATGTAGGAGACAAAAGTGAAACGTTTCCTTAAAAGTCTTTGCTACACCGTTCCCAAAAACAAGTTCATAAAGAAACTAAGTAAGTGAGTAATGTAAAATTATGCCATACAATCTAAATTTCATTATAATGGCGGCATGCGGAACCCGCCCAGCGGGGTCGGTGGGAAGGGGAAAGTCCAGTATAAATTGATTAGTTAAAAAGCTTTTTGACCATTGAATAGTCATATTTAGGATACAAAATCAGGCACAGTTGCTTTGTTCTTAAAATACTAAATCGTAAATGATACGCGATTCAATTTAAATAACTAATACATTTTATCTACGTCATCTTGGTCCAATTGAAAATAAAAGATAAGATAAAAAGTGTTAAGCGAGCGATACTACCAAAACTTACTACAAACACCTCTCGACAATTAGAATAGTGAATTAACAAAATTGAACCAGTCGAAACCAATAAAGCTTGATGTGAACTAACGCTGGTCCTTATTCTAATTCGAACACATGCTGCATTACGTGGGGGAGGCGATAAATTATCCACTGTCTCCGAACAAATCAGGGGGTGGATTCTGGAGACAGGTGACTTGTTTCACTTCGGGCTCGTGAGTTTGCCAGAAAAAGGTGTGTGTCTTTTCTTAATGGCTTCAATTTTTTTTAGCAATGTGTTCAATAAGAATTTGCAACATTATGTAAAGTACAAATCCAAGATTGGATGGTTAAAATTACGAATAAACTTGAAGTTATTTCCTATAATTACTGATATAATACAAGTGAATTAGTGCACCCTAGTTATTCAGTCGCGTAAATTTTAAGTGATAGGTTGGGATAACAGAAATGACCAAAGTGATTTGAAGTATACAAATATTAAAACAATAAATAAAGTTAGCACAAATCCCATATGAGTGATCCGTATTATGCAATACTTTTTTAACTTCCAGGTTATTATTGCAAAACGAAAACAGCATTATTTATGGGTTAAGGCACTTAATTGATTTTTGCAAAATACTTATAGCTTAATGCTGAATATTAATCGAAAAAGTGTTACGTACTTTGACAGGTTTTTGGTATAAGTGCTACATTTTATAATTAAACAAAACAGTGTTAAGTGTCATAACGCATATTTAGAGAATATAAATGCCATTTAGTCCCTCTCAATTCTTTAGTTAAAACAGTTCTATTTCACACGACTACGACTATAAACAAATTATGCCAAAAACTCTGAAAATCGAGTTTCCAACGATTTCCCAGATTAATTAACATTTCTCGAAGCAAACGGGGACTATTAGTCACGGCGCCAGGCGGCACGCACCACGGGCATTCCGTATCGACGCGTACCACCACGTGACTATCGATACACTATCGATAGTATCGATATCTATCGTTGGCCGTCTGGAGCTCAAAGAGGATAGTCTTAAAAGTCTAGAGTTTAAATTACATTCTTGTTAAGTTGTTAAGCGTATAGGATAGTAGCAATTTTATAGCATAAAATATCACGCGATATTCTCGCACGTTCACACTTGATAGATCAGTCATGGCTGTCAAGCCATGGTGACAAACGATAAACCAAACAGGATCATTTTCCATATAAGTTTCTCGTCTCGTTTCTCTGTCTTTTCGTGTACGCGTTATCGTGCTTAGTACTTTTGAAAGCTTTTGTTTGAGGTACTTAGTGTGTTGTGTCGTTAGATGGCATTATGAGAATCCCAATGTACAAAATAAAATAAAAGCAATTTAGCGACCCGCTCTAAAATTTCAGACTCTCTTACCGGTTTTTAAAAATAATTTTCTATGGAGATTCACCAAACATTTTACTTTAATCAGTAACATGACTGCTATTGCGGTGTCCTACTCTACATATATGTATGCCTCGAGTGTCAATGCTCCCATGTAAACACGCGTCAGACCGGTCGACGTCGCTAATCACGTACCTATTAACCCTACCGCGGTCGGACGGCCGGGTTCACGGATTTTCATTTTACTTTTTTAACTGCGTTTGGAACATAAGTTGTTGGTTGCGACGAGCCACGTTGGTGTCTACAACTTTACATATGTATATACATAGAGAAATATATGACATATGTCATAGAGAAATAATATACTGGAGGTACAGACTCAAACAAGATTTACTGAAAATATGGCTCGTGAAAATTTGTTAACGGCCAGTCTTATACCGTAATAAGACTGTTAGAGAAAGTGCTGTAGCAGTCGTTCTTACAGCACTATTGTGAGGCATTTTTTTGGGCTGATTGGGTATCTCGTTATTTATTAGATATCGATGGTGTATGTCGAATGGCATTGTTCGTATCCCGTGTAAACACGCATTAGACTGGTCATACCTATACTTAAGGTGCACCCACACTATAGTTGTAAGGTTATATTATAACGTTTGTATAACATAGTGTAATAAGAATACCGTTATTATAACTATGATATTAAATAGAGACACGATATTTTATAACGTCTGTAAGATCACCATTAACACTACCGCTAAAGGTCGGCCGGGTTCACGAACTTTTATTTTTGCCTTTTGTGTTGCGTTCGGAACATACGTTGTTGGTATCTACAACACTATATAGATACCTAATATGACGGGCGTCAATGCTACCGTGTAAACACGCGTCAGTGTGCGATGGCTCATTATTACATGGTTCTATGTTACAATTTTAGGGTAGTTAAAATTAGACTTAGTGTCACTATGACAGTGTTCAAATTTCAATTTGATAGAAGTGAAACATAATACCCTGTAATATTGAGCCAGCGTCTGGTCGACATCGCTAATCACGTCATACATACATACCTACGGTTAACCCTTCCACTGATGAACGGCCGGTTTCACAAATTTTTTTTTTTATTTTTTTTAGGATTCCGTAGTGAACTGGGAACCCTTTTAGTTTCGCCATGTCCGTCTGTCCGTCTGTCCATCTGTCCGCGACCTATCTCAGTGATCATTACTACTAGGAAACTGAAATTTGGTATGAGTATGTGTATTAATCACGCCGACAAAGTGGTAAAATAAAATATGAAAACATTTTATTTTTAGGGTACCGAGGGTATACATGAAGTGGGGGTTTTTTTTTTCGCTTTAACCCTATTGTGTGAGGTGTCGATCTTTTAAAAAGAATATGGGTCTTTCAACACAAATTTTAGAATAAATCAATATTTTTGTAAATAATAGCTCCAAAAGTTAACAAATAGTAATCAATAAATAGAAAAACAGCTAAAGAGTCTTATTTATGATCTTTAAACAGTCATAAACAATTTAATTTTACTAATAAGATAAGTTCTTATTATTTAAAGGCTATGCGGTCGCGTACTGCAGGTACAACAACGTCAACAACTCATCTTGATTTTGTGATTTTAGTCCACTTGTTGTATACTTACGTATAAGTAAGTATAAGTATAACAAGACTCAAGAATTGAAATTGTGCCCACATATTAATTTATTATTTTTATTGCAATATTAATACTTCAAAATTATATCAAAAAAGTTCGGTAAAATTGGCAAAAAACTGTAGATACTTATAGGTACTAATAACGTCGCCGATTAAATTTTAATAATACCTTTTTTTTCATTATACACAATGTTAATACAACTGACGACCACAACAAATTATTTTAATAAATATTTTGATTTGTTTATATTGAACACACTACTATATAAATTATAAACTTATATATGTCATATACAAAGGAAAAAGTGACCTAGGGCTCCGGTGCCCAGGGCTGGGATCGAACCAACCCTGGGCGCCGGAGGTCTAGGTCACTTTTTCCTTTGTATATGACATATATATAAGTTTATACACAATGTTAATGTTCGTAGCTTATATTATCTAAGCCATCCATCGTATTCGCTAACACCTAGCAATAAAGTCATGTCACAGGTTACACACATACTTACATATTGACGTTGTACCTATCAATAGGGGGCTAATAGTCGTGGCTCCCCTACCAGGTGCCGATCGCGAAATTCGCGAATAATTCACGTGACAAGCCCGCATTGTCTACACGACATAATCAAATCGCGCAGCGGAAGGGTTGATTTAGGAGTTCGGAAAATGGATTATTTCGTGTGTAGGTGTAAACAATTTAGTATTGAGGAAACGTGTAAAGTGTAGTTTACTTTTAAAAAAATAGGTTTCTTGAAATAGTTCCTTTTTTAACTTACTCATATTAAGCCTTTATAAGATATGTCTTACATAACTGCTAAAAATGCTCCTAATTACATTCACACTGGAAATAATTTTTAAGAAAAAAAAACCGACTTCAATGGGGGTAGCCGGTGAAGGATTATTGTAGATGGTGCACTTAGATTCCATACAATGAAATAACTTGCTTAAAAAACGCAGCGGAGAGGACAAATCGCCCAACGTGAACTATGCGTCGTTGAAGAGTTCCGTTCTGATTATCATCAGCAGTTCTACGAGCAAATGTCACTCTTTTGAATGAAAATGCTTGATTTGTTGATAAAAATACAAAAGTCACTTTATGTATGCCTTTAAGATTTGAGGAATTCCCTCGATTCCTCGTGGAACTCATCATCAGAACTTGAGCTTGCCGAAAATTGGTCCTGACAATCTAACTTGCTTAACAAACATAGCGAAGAGGAAGAATCGCCAAACATGAACTATGCGTCGTTGAAGAGTTCCGTTCTGTTCATCATCAGCAGTTCCACTTCATCAAATGTCACTCTTTTGAATGAAAATGCTTGATTTGTTGATAAAAATACAAAAATCACTATGTGTAAGCCCTTAAGATTTGAGGAGTTCCCTCGATTCTTCATGGATCCCATCATCAGAACTTGAGCTTGACGAACATTTGTTCTGACAATTAAACTTGCTAAACAAACACAGCGAAGAGGACGAATCGCCAAACGTGAACTATGCGTCGTTGAAGAGTTCCGTTCTGATCATCATCAGCAGTTCTACTTCATCAAATGTCACTGTTTTGAATGAAAATGATGGTTTTGTTGATAAAAATATAAAAATCACTATATGTATGCCTTTAAGATTTGAGGAGTTCCCTCGATTCCTCATGGATCCCATCATCAGAACTGCGTTTTGACAAAAACGGGACCAATCTGTATATATATACTTACAATCAAAAAAAGAATTTTCAAAATCGGTTCAGACATGACGGAGTTATGGAGTAACAAACATAAAAAATAAAAAACAAAAAAAAAAATAAAAATAAAAATAAAAAACATACACGCTGAATTGAGAACCTCCTCTTTTCAAATCTTGAAGTCGGTTAAAAATTAAAACAGGTTCAACGTATTATATCATATATAGGAATGTAAATACATATTCCACACATATATTTAAAAAAAAGGGTTCAATGCAGTTATTTGAACATTGCATTAAATTTGACAAATGGCCGCACACATTCACACACACACATACAGCACACATGCCGCTTTCCCGCGCTTCAAGTGTATAAATCAACGGGCCAACAATTACACACTTTCATGGCAAGTTGGAATTAGAAACTGTCATTTGCACCGTTCGAGGGACCAAAAAGGGGGGGACACAAAAGGGTGGGAAAAATGTACAGAACACCATACTCACTATATCGTCATTCTTATTTTTTAATTTGAATCTTATTTCTTTACGCGCACGGTTGGTTTTTAAAGGATAAAATATTGTTAGATAAGAGTTTGTAGAAGTGTGAAGTAGGATAGGGAGCAGGCAAGGGCTACTGCGAACCTGATTAAAGGATTACACGGAGGGGCGCCGTCCAGTCTAGTTAGATTTATAATAGCGAGTATTTCCACTAGTTAGCCTTGGTCCGGCGCTTTGTGCCGTTATATGTATTGGGAAGGGATGGTAATTATTTTCTTGGTGTAGGGTTAATACTCCAAGGCTTAAATAGGTATGGTAAATTATAAAAAGATCCTTAATTGTCATTGTTAAAACGACTCTTTAATAAAATATTCTTTTTTCTCGAGTGATGGAAATATTTTCATGATTATTAATTAAAAGTAGGTAATGAAGTTATTTCATTCTAATTGTTTATTATTGTGATTTACTTCTAAAACTGAGGACTATTTAAATTGTAATACAAACGAAATGAAGATCAAATTATACAAATCTTTACAAAGTTATGTAGGTACCTGCATTGTAATTTCATTAACATAAAACCGTATTTTATTTACATACGATATTAAGTACTTACCTAAAAATAATGGAATAATAAGATAGTTAATTATTTTAATTCCACTAGTTTTCCAATGCAACAATGAACTCATCAAACGCCGTACTCAAGACCGTTTAACAAAAACAATACACAAACGAAACAAAAAACAAATATAGCGAATGTAAATAAAACGTAGCCAGTAGCGCCGCCCGCGGGTGGTCTGCGCGAGCGCATCGAAAATAGCAGCAATGGCCGCTTTAAGAAAAACATCGTTAATACGCACGATTATTAAATTGTAGGCAGCTACTGCACGGAGCTGTAAAATGAACCACCCACCCGGCGATAAAAATAGGTAAAGGGTTACAGGGTATACTGGCAGACTGTAGTAAAAGATTGTTTTGGAGACAGCTTCAAAATTTAGTAAAATGAGAATAAAATCATAGCTTTTAAAGTTTATGTTTGATTTAGATCTATGAATCCTGCAAGAAAAAGCACTGCGCTCATAACAAGGGAAGAAATAAGTCCAAGATTGGATTACCGTCTTATCCAAAAATCTATGTATTATCTAATGTTTTTTTTATACCACGACGGTGGCAAACAGCCTATGGACGCCTGAAACTCCACAGAGGTGTCACGACCGCGTTGCTGACCTTTTGCAAAAAGGAGGATTCACTGTGTTGACGGCTAAAGGCACAAGAGGGTCCCTCATCGTCAATACACTGGGTCCTCTTTAAGCTCTTCGACAGTAGGGTCTAGTGCTATTTGGCTGTGGTTTTCTGTGAGGTGGAGGTACTTCCCCAGTCGGGCTCTGCTCCAGATTTGAGCGAGATGACATTCGCTGAACGTGCCCTACCACACCTACCTCTCTTTTAGACGTAGTTTAAGGACATACCCGGGTTCAAAATTATCTTATGTATACGGGTGTCACTTATATTGCAATTTAAAAAAAATGAATTTGTTTTACCCCAAAATACTCTACAAAAAAAATTCAGGCCATTCCTGTAACTCTTGCATGTGCCGACTTGCATCGTAATTTCCCCGTACAAATTACTATGAAGAAATATGGGCAGAAGATAAGTTGCTATTTTTTTTATCGGTTTTCGGTTCGCAATGAGACTTTTTTCATAAAATTTGTTCATAGGACGCGCTGATGCTATTAAAAAAATATTTTATCTACACTCATATTGTAAGTTCTCTAAAACGTGTTCGAAAACGGTAGGCAATGGCTAGCATTACCACGACCGATTTTACTATGATAAGCTTTTTATCCGTGGCAGTAACGTAATTTTAACTTTTCATGCTCAATTATTGATGTGCTATGAGTTTTGATAACATAATGTACACCTGCACCCTCCTGACGTCGACGCCGACAGCCCGACACGCGCCCGCGCGACCGCCGGCACAATCGAGTTGGCCATAGTGGCGGTGCAATGGCGGCCATTCTATGGTTTCCGAATAAGGCATTTGAATAAATAATATGAGTGTAAATAAAGCAGTGTATGCAACTGTACGTAATTAGGCCTTAAAACACTCGTGTGATCTTATTATGAAATTCGCCTGCGGCTCATTTCATAAAACCACACTCATGTTTTAAGGACCCTTATTACGTAACAGTTACATAAACTACTATTTGGCCATTTTCATACTTTGTATGGGAAAATCGGATAAAAGTCGGCACGGGTTACGGTTACACGAATGGCCTGATTTTTTTTGTAGACGAAATTATTTTGTGGTAAACGAAATATATTTAGGGCATTGTTAAATTCGGAAAATAACAATTTAAGGGACACCTGAATACGTAACATAAGGCTCCACACAACTTTGCCTTAACATGTACATATATGTCTGTGCAGTGACAGGTACAAATGTCGGGTTCAAATCACACCTCGGTCGATCAATCCCGTGGAAGAAATTAAAATAATTGCGCGCCACGGGATAGTGCGGGTCGAAAGGGTTGGTACCGTCAGAGCGGGAGGGTTAATGAGCTCTGGATTATAGGCACTCATTTCCCTATTTTACTGGTTGCTTAGTAACCAGTAAAAAAAACCATGGTATGTAAGATATATACATATGTTGCATAGAGCTACCTTTTTATGTAACCTGTGAACTTCATAAAAATCTAAATATATGTTTAGGATTTTTTACACTACATATTTTTAGACATCTCCATTTTGATAAAATTCCGTAACAAAAAATTACATATTACAATTAGATTGTTTCTTCATACTTCCAGATATTTTTAAATAGTTGTAAGGTATAGAAATATTGAAGTTATTGTAAATTTTTAAGTAGTTCTTAAATGAGAAATATACATATATGATGAAAAAAGTTTTACAAATGAAAATAATTAAAGAATGTTGCACATACTGTGTATATACGTGCCTTAGAATAAGTTATCGCTCCGTCTCTCAAACAGGCTTAAATTTCCCTAATACGTTTCAAAAGACATATCTGCTATCCGTACGCGGTAGACGAATGTGAGGGCACAAAGGAGGCTGATGTAATGAATCGGTTGTTTAATTAATTAGTCAAGAAAGGGCTAGGGGGTTCCCCCCTACCGCGTATGCATGTGCCCTGCATATTGATTTATTATGCGGAGGCGATAAATAATTAAATTCTAGAAAGTTCAGACTTATGTTTACATGGTCGGAGTAATAAATGTATCATGGATTGATTGTGTTGTGAGTTCGCAACGCATTTAACGCGTAAGTAAGTCTGTGGATATTTATAGGTGAGAGGATATTACTAGAAACTCCATTTTACTTTTTAGTGAACCTATGCGTGAATTAGTTGGTAATGAATTTAAGAAGAGTTGTTATTGATTACGAGTATTAACTAATAAGTAAATAAAAATAAAAAAGCCTTTTATTTCTTACTAATTAAGTGCAATGTCAGCATTATTCATTTAGTTTTAAATTAATAAATTTAACAGTATATTTGTATATATGTCAGATAATTATTTAGTCAATTAGTATTATTTTACTATTAACAAATAATTATCTAGCTAATATTTAAATTGACCACTAGGTATATTAAATACTAACTGGTTTTAGAGCGCGGTTCCCGGGGCCCGTCCACCGTCACCTTGATGGCCTTGTTGTACGTGGTGACCTGCGGCGGTGACGTCGATACCGTTATCGTCAACGTGAAGGATTTGCCTGGAACAACGCAAACGTGTTAATGCTTAATTAGTTTAACAGTATCGGAGTCAATATAATAATAGGATATCACAAGCAACCGTGCGAAAATCGAGTTGGACTCGAATGTCTCAAGTCGCGGGCAAAGCGTAAGTAGGTACTTAGTAAGTCAATTAATTAGTCATTGAAGGCTGTGTAAGAAAAAGTGTTTTTTTCCTACAGTATCGGCAATCAGGCGCGGATACAGGGGGAGGGGGGGTGCTACAGGGGCAATTGCCCCCCCCTGAAACGCAAAACTTGTATATTACGGGGCCCATTGGTGCGGACCGCAAGATTTTTTGTGAAGTGCCCCCCCCCCCCCCTCCCTGAACGAAATCCTAGATCCGCGCTTGTCGGCAATAAAGGCGAAATTGACCCTAAGGCATATAATGTCTTTGTTTTGATCATTTAAATGTTTTGGGTTAGTTATGAGTTATGAGCACATTGAGTAGTGACTAGGAACAGAATTGGCGCGACTATACTTATACTATAAAGTTGCGGTGAACATTTCCAAAGCAGTCAACTGAGTTAAAACTGGATCGCAATCGTATAGTTAGAATGCATTTAGTGTAAAGCCGGTTAGAACTATACGCTGACAGCAAAATAGTGCATTGTTGAAGTGTAGGAAATCAAAGCAGCAGCTCCGAAAGTGTTTTTTTTTTTTGTTGGAGTTGATCGGGTGCAGGCTGACCGAAACGAGAAGCAAGAAGAATTGGGTGCCTTTTACACAGAATCGTGGGAAAATGCCAACGACAGGGTCGAGGGGAGAAAAAGAAAGGAAATATTTTCCCAGCAGTTGGACACTTATACAAGCCAATAATAAAATGTAATTATTTTAATTTTAATTTATTTAGAAAGAAAATATTCACAGCTAGCACGAAAAAACTTTGGTCGTCACATATTATGTTGAAGAATGTGTCAATAGTTGTCCGCACATGAATAAATGTTGTAGGTACTGGTTGTATATTGTATATGAAAATATCCGCTTCATTCATAACCAATAGGATTAAAACAAGTTATGAATAGTTACAAACAAGTTAAAATTTAAATGCAAACTTTTAACTCATTCGGAGCGTCCATAAATTCAATCTGTGGTCGACACTCTTTCCCGGCGCCACTTTTTGTAGTTCGATTTTGATCACTTGTTCGAAAAGTTAAAAATTTATTGCCGGTTTGTTTTCAATTTGTGTGTCCGATGAAATTTACCCGGATACATGCAGCTCTATCTACGACGGCTACACAAATAATTGTCAGCCAAAAATATTTCCCTTTTCAATTTATCGTGAAATTGGTTTTGCTACAAAAGGAAATTCAAACCAAATCCATCCTTAATTCACAAACATTTACGAATGAAATTAGTTGAAATAACAACGTTCCGGTAAAATGCCCAAGTGCCTTTTATAAAAATATGTCGATGAACACGAAAAAGACTCAAGTGAAACAATCTCATTCGGAGTGGATAAAAGAGCAACTCATCCACAGCACATCAGAACGCGTCACAAACAACGGTCCGACCACTTCATCACAACGTAACGCCGGCAATAAAAAAAACATTTCCATCTGCGGAAAAACCACAGTTAATATTAAATGACCGTCCGTCAAAGCTGTATTGTAGCGCTTTGCCGGCTCGCTGCGGGATGCAGCCAATACCGATTTTGTGATTTTTCCCGTCCCCCCGTGGGGTGGCGGGAGAGTGACATGTAAGCTTTAATGGGGCCTGAACCGGCGGTGGCGGGCTACACGCGAAAAAACTGAAAAAAGCCTCATTCATACGTGATTTCATGTGTAGGCTACTTTCTGCGGGCCCGGCGGTGGGCTCGTTAAAAATGGAAGCTGCAGGGTTGTTGTGGCTATCGGAGTTTATTAACGCGAAGAGTTCACACTTGTTTGCGGACCGCTGTCTGTTCCGCTGATCATCATTATGGATTCATGATATGCGGGAATTATGCATTAAACGGACATGCTTTAAGGATTGGACACGCGTTCAATTGGCATTTGATACCACCTAACCTTACTGTTACAGTTAAGAAATCAATAATATTATACCTCTATAAAATGATTAGACAGTGACATTAAACACGTAAAATGTCGATATATGTATTTGCTTATTAACAGTAGCAGCTATTAATTATTTGAAGAATACAATACATCAACTTGCAGCCTTGCCAGCATATTCAATCCTATTCATTTCTTTAGAGAGTTAATTTCCTTGAGTGCTTACTAAGTTTTAATGAAACTTAAAAAGTTTAAATATATTTGTTGATTTTGGTCTGTTTGTTTTTGTTGATTATTTATTTTTGTTTATGTCAGTGGAAATAAAGTTAAAATAGGCGCCTGTCAACCATCAAACCCACACGTCACTTTCAACTCTTAAACTCCTCCCTTAAAAAACACATTATAGACGGAGACGTTAGTTTGCTATACTATGCTTATTTCTAGGTCCGGACATCTGGCAGCTGTAAAGTGGTGGAGGTGAAAGAATGCGAACCACCTTAACAATACGAATCCTAGAATTCTTGTTTTAATGCAGTATTATGAGAAATTATATAAATAATTATATTATAAATATCATTGTTAAAACTTTCTGATCCCAATCAGAATCTTTCCCCCGAAAGTAGTCCATAACGACTTATAATGTCCCTTATTCGCCTACTGTTTCTGTTTCCGAAATAATAAGCAATGTTTTTTGTTCTAAAATATAGACCCCGTCCTCTATAAATAAGACAACAAGTTTTTACCTATGAATCTTGAAGCAAATCAAATTATTTTGTTCAATATTTTTTGAAGTATATGACATATATTTTCAAGTTTTTACCTATTTTGGTATTACTTTTTTCCAACTGAAAATTTTTGCTACTCTGTCACTCTGACCCCCACCCATTAAAAGCTGCCAGATGCCCGGATCTAGCAATAAGGATAGTATTGGAATCTTACTAGACGGGTTTCATTGCTCTCATTATTGTGGTCATAATTATGTGACGTTGCCAGCTCTTAGTCCATTAGCAACAAATATATTTTTCTCAAGAACGGTTTTCGAACAGTTGTTAGTAACATACATAGGCAAGGGGGTGTGGTGTTCAAAATGATCTATGCACGAATTTATTTTTGAGAAGAACTTGTGAAACGTGTGAGCGTGTGCTGAATGTACGGGGCTCTTAGTGATGTCCCGTGCCAGTTAATGCGAGCCACCTCCTCGCCTCATAACGGAGGTTCGGGGTAATACTATCATCAGCAGTCAGCAGCACTGGTTCTAATGAAAGCGACTGTCATCGGATGTTCAAACTTAAAGAAGATAGACCTTATTATAATTAGATTTATGCGCTATAATACAGTCAAAATACGACAAATCTCGAAATCTCTCGGATAGTCCTGAAGTTGGAAATATGCCCAGTACCTTACTGACGAATTAAACGAGGGTTTTCTCTAAGAAAATGCAATTTATTCGCAAACACATGCATGGACTTTTTGACAGACTTTACTAAGCTTTAATGTTGCCCTAGATCATATTTCCATAGGGTGCGAAGTTTCAGAGTTAAAGGCGAATTTCTTCAGGATAAAATACATTTTTCAAGATGCCGGCGATTCAGCGAGGTCCTGAAACGTCAAATGATCTAGACATGAAAGCGGGACCTCTAATTAATATACATACCAAATATCAGGAGTATCAGAGAGATTTCGAGATTTGTCGTATTTTGACTGTAGGTATATATTACTATATTTTTCGTTACCGACAAATAGTTATCAAAAGACAGTTCTAACATAATTTAGATTTTTTTAAGTTGGTGAAGCGAAATGTTAGAGTGAGATCCTTAGTAACTTTACTTTTAGGGCCTATCAAACGCACAATCTCCGATTACGAAGCACTCCACTTATAATTAATCATGATACTGTCATCCATCAAAACACATTATATTATGTTGCCTTTCCAACTCTAAACTCTAGCGTAATAAAATAGCAGCATTAGCAGCAGTAAATGTAATTGTTCCCGGGAACGTTCGTAGCTACGGCACATAATAAATAATAGTATGATACGGAGAAATGCTCCGTACCGGTCACTGTCAGTGGCCTCCTTACCTCAAACAAGTAAGTGCTTACCGGATTAAAAGGAGAAAAGTGTTTGAAAGCATCTGCCATTAGACAGTCCCACTCAAAGAAGAAAAGACCAGACTGGGATAAGTCTAGTTTCAATGCCACATCTTCACCGAAAGCTAATTATCAAAATTTTATACATAAGTGCTGTGATATGTCTAGAACTACTCGCGAAGGTTAATATTACCGTCCCCAAAAGACTACCGCGCCCGGGCGTCTACGAACTGTTAAAAGATCGATTCAGAAACTCAAACCTTGGGCATAACTCTCCACTTTCTAGATTTCTTCATTCGTATAACAATCTCCCGAAATTCGTGGGAGTGTTTTTACTCAGTGACAGTCTCGAAGGATTTAAAAGCAAGTTGTTAAAGTATTTCAGTTTTCATGACTCCGGGAGTATAGTCTGCATGATAGTGTGCATGCAAAGAAATTGTTTTTTTTTTATGAATATAATGTTTTTCTTTTTCCCTTTGCTTGTTTCGACTAAAGTATATAATCTACTTTGATTAAATTAAGCACTTTTAGTTCAAAAAGTGTAGTTTCTAATTATAAATTGTTGTATTTTTTTAACTTCACATATTGTAAATACGCTGCATGTCCTTGATACTTGAATTAGCTGTGGTTACCTATAATTAGATAAAGATCTATCTACCTGTTATATAACTTAAGGTATGAATGAATTAACCATGATGTATTATCTGTGGGTGATCCTAAATAAAATAAAATATAAGTATAATAAATATGTCACTAAACAATATTATTTCAAAAAACTCAATGGTAAAGTTTTCATACCCACACCTTTATAAATGAATTTTTAAATTGATGTTTGTTATTTGAAAGCTTTTTAATTAAATGTGACGCTGCCATCCATCAAAAAACATAAACTCTTGCGTAACACATTAGCAGCAAATGTAATCGTTCCCGGGAACGTTCGTAGCTACAGTGATGCCCCGTGCCAGCCGCGGCCCGCCGCCGTCCGCGCCTAAATAAATAACCCTGCTTAATGCCGCGAATCACGACACCAGAGCCTAGATTATGTAGATATAGACAGTATTCTTTTACTTAAAATCAAATAAAAACAGTAGGAACTGAAAGACCCGGCTATTCTTTTCAGAAGGGCGAATAACAGAAAACTTTCGCATGTCGATCGCCGACATCCGATAGGATATGACACTAAAAGTAGGCACCAAGTTTACGTACGAGTAGATATAGATAGTATTTTTGGTCTGAAATGCGTGGGCAAATTGTCTCATCTGTGAACAGTAGTTAACAGCTTCTGTGCTTATTACTTATTAGATGATCATAAATTATGTGAATATCCAGAGAGGTGCTCCACCACCTCCTGCGGACTCGCGTTTTGTGTGCGACCGATGTGGCAAGAAATGCCGTGCTGCTATAGGACTCTATAGCCATCAACGGAGATGTGGGAACCCGTAAACCCACAAGCGCCACAACAAACATCTACAACAGATGCTGTGGCCAACGATGATGATAATTATATGAGGACTACGTTTGTATGGAGCGGCAATCGTCCTTTTTCCTCTTAATTAGGTAATATGAAACCAACTATCAAACAAAACACATATATTTTAGAGGCTCTGCATAGTCCAGTTGGTAGTATTGGTAGTGTTGGTACAGTCAGCAGCAGAAGTAGCTAAGCGGGTGAGGTGTTCAAAATGATCTTGACACGACTTTATTGTTAAGAGAATAAGAGCGTGTGAAGGTCATTCTGAACACCTCACCCGCTTAACAACTTTTGCTACTGACTGTACGTTACGTGTACGTTACGCAAATTGGTCAAAAGCCGTCACACAGGACGGAGATAATAGAAATGATATTTCATTTTCACGGACGTTGACAGAAATCTCCTTGTATTAATGAAATACTCAAATGAAATATATAGAATAGTATAATTCGTGTGGGCATGCAACTAGACTAGACCACAACTAGACTAGACCACAACTAGACTAGACCACAACTAGACTAAGCTTGTTTAGAGCAAACATAAGCTAATATTCAGAGCAATAACGCGTAGTTTCAGTGTCCACGAGGCAACCAGATGACTCGCGGTATTTAAGCTCCCTACGTGTTGTGGAACCACCATGTGCAACCCGAACCGACCCAACTTAGACTTCTCCTCCCCCTCCTCAATTTCCAATATCTGTATGTGATGACGAACGAGCATGCAGATTGCTATTCACACCGGCCGGTCGGTTACAGACCCGTCAGAGTTGGAAGCCGGAAAAAAGAGGGGGGAGGGAGATGAAAAACAATGTCCAACGTGGGTCAGTTCGGGTTGCACAGGGCGGTTCCACAACACTTCGGTAGCTCAAATACCGCGAGCTATCCGGTTGCCTCTCGGACAATGTAACTACGCGCCATTGCTTTAACTAATAACGTAACTTTCTGCAGCAGGTCAGGGATGATTTAAAACCATCTGAGATTTACATATTAGTATTTTTATTTTTCTATAAGTAGGTAAGACTTCTTTCAGACTACTGACCTCTATATCTTGCTGTCTGATTTCCGATATCTATATTTTGTAACTTCTTCATCTTACAATTAATGTTATTTTAATAAGGTATACAGTTCGAACAGAAACCTCTTTTGACTGATCGGACTCATAGTCATAGTTTAATATTTAAAATATTACATGTCAAATTACATTACATTGGTACTTATTGAATATATCATTTATACTTAAATATTAAATTTAGATTTTAAAGTAAGTGATTTCCTAATTACAATTATCTATGTTGATGGTGGGTCATAGAACTCTGTGAGACTGTAAAAAGTATGGTTTAATAGCCACCTTTGTAATTTATTCAAAAATACGTGGGTACTACCCGCATTTCTCATTTACAATTGGGTCACGTTTTATTTGAAGCTTTTTTGTTTTTCTTCAACATTGAAAATAATATGACCTAACTAACACAAGGAGATTACCGAGGCGCATTTTCCTAAAGTATTTTTTCATTCAACATTTGGCTTAACCTTTTACCACTTAGAATATAAATTTGCCAACAGTTTACTTAGCTGTCAATATTAGGTAGGTACATACCTACTAGCTTTAATTCGTTTAATAAATATTTTTCCTCTAATACTGACACTATCAATTGTTTCTTCGCTTTAAGGTATTTATTTTAAAATATGTAATTACGATAAAAGTTATGACTACCCAAGTCACATCAAAGCAGTATAACGGCCGTCTTACAGCATATCTGTATGCTTTTAGCATTTTGAGTTCGTTTTATAGTAGCATTTAACGTAATAAACGTTTATAGTGCTGATATAGCTCTTAAGTGGGCACAAATTACCCAGCAGCTTGAGATCCTATATAGGTTATTTAATAGCATTACAGGCGCATTATGTCTGCGCTATTAGCATTATCGTTGTCATGGAAAGTACCAATCGTATTAAAGAAGCATTAGTACGTTCTATTAAGTTGCCTACCGCATTAAAGAAGCATTAATAAAATAAACCTTACGTGTAGTGTAGTAAAATAAACCTTACGTCAATGCAAAAACGTCTCTAATACCGACGGAACAAATTTTATAATACAACTAGCTATGATACCCGGCTTCGCTCGGGAGTTGATATGAGATTACGTGGTAGATGAAATAAAAAAACATACTATGACGTAAAAAGTAAAAAATATATTTTGAAAACATTTTCTATATTTACATGTATTTACATTTTCTCATTATTTACACTACTTGTTTATAAAGAACATTTATCATTTTATTGTCCGGGGTATATACTTATATATAAATTTTTCGAACTTCCTACTCTTGAGCAAGCTACATATAGCTGACCGTGAGAGAAGCAGGATTCTTTGAGGTTGATGCCACAATATTTCAAAGTTTGCCCTTGCGCTTTGTTAATTGTAAAACTAAAGGCTAATTTAATTGGAAACTGCAATCTTTTAAATTGAAATGGCAATTCAGAAGAGATCAGTGGTATTCTAGGTATAAATACTGTGTGTTCTTTGTTCTTTCCAGAAATAAGTTCAGCTTCAATGACATTATTCGATAGCTGTTTTACGATCATCCTCGTTCCATTACATAGTTTTGGGGAGTTGAGATTTCTGAGTAGTATGATTGGAGATCCAATTTTCAGACGAAGGCAGTGTAATGGCATTCCTGGTACTTGTAAAGAGTTTAGAAATTCAGTAGGAAAGTTGACACTTTCTTCAATGGATACCATCGTGTCGATCGATTTATATACTTTCTCTTCACCAGGTATTTTCTTTAGAATATTAAAATTGATATCGTCAACAATATTATTTTTAGTGGCCAAAATTGCTCTTTGAAATAACCACTCTACGTTTGTATAGTTCTGAATAATATTTGGATAAATTTTGTCGATTAGTTCGTTTTCAGTAGTGGCTATGTTACAGAAATCACTATTGAGTTCAATGAGGCCGGTCGTTTGGTCAGTAGGATATGTACCTTCGCCTATTTGTAAAAGTATTTTAGCAAAATGTGCTGTTGTTTCATCTTTTGATAATTCAACCCTCATGTTTTTTGTTAATTGCAGTATTTGTACTTGCGGCCAGAGATGTGACTTTTTTAAGCATGCATTGATCTCGTCTGCTGGTGTTGATTTGGGAATAACTGGAAGTGTTTGTCGAAAATCTCCTGAGAGTATGAGTAGAGCTCCTCCCATCATTTCAGAGTTTTTTCGCAATTCTTGTAATGTTCTGTCCATGGCTTCTAGTGATTTTTTATGGGCCATGGTGCATTCATCCCAGAAGATAATTTTAGCATGTTTTAGAAGTTGACCCCGTCCAGATGTTCCTGAGATTTTACATACCGGGAATTGTTGTTCGGCTATATTCAACGGTAGTTGTAAGGCAGAATGGGCAGTTCGTCCTCCTTCCATAAGTGTGGCTGCAATGCCGGATGATGCTAGTGCCAGTGCGATGTGTTTTTCAGCACGTATTTCCGCCAGTATTAGATTTATTAGAAACATTTTACCGGTGCCTCCTGGTGCGTCCAAGTAAATAATTCCACCAGTGTTGTTATTTATTCGGTTCATTATAACGTTGTAAATTTTTTTTTGATTGTCATTGAGGAGTGGTTTGTTGTGAGCAATGTATTCAAGTAGTTCATTGACGTTGTAGCTTTTTTCCTTTGTAATTTCGTAGTTTAGCACACTGAAAGTATTTCTTTGTGGTGCTGGCATTCCAATTTCTACTAAGGTCTGGTTATTTATTGCTAAACATTCATCTTCTGAGCAAATGAGTGTTTCATTGAAGATGTCGTCATTGAATTCTATAGTCAGTTCTGGATTAGCTTGTCGGATTTGGTACAATATATCATCACTCATATTCCTTTTGAAAGAGTCCCATAGCTGTTTTGGGTTTGATGGGTTACATGTTGTTAGAATTATGGCGAATAACTCTCGAATTTGTTCAGCTGAAGCTGTGAGTGTGGCTTCTTGTAGTGTTAATTCCCAGTGGTTATCGTTTTCCAGTAATCCTAAACGTTGACATGCTTCTCTGTAAGTCTGGCATATGTAGCCGTCAATAGCCCTGAGATCTGTGAAACTTGTTGGTCCCCGTATTTCGTGTAACAACATTCGGAGATAGAAACATTCGGCATTGTTTGGATGTACAGTGTATACTCGACCTATTGCGTTAGTTTTCATTATTTCTGGATGACCCTCTTCTGGCATTCCTTGTTTTCGTCGTTGAAAAATTTTCCTTGTTTTGTCCCACGTATAATAAATAGGGACGTCGACATACAGTAACGTCTTTGCGAATGGATCCGTTTGGCAAAGTTGGAAAAAAGCTGTGTATTTTGTGATGACTTCAATAAATCTTATTTGTTTTTGTCGAAAAACTCGGGCTATCATGTCGTCTCGATCCATGGAGGTTTGTCCGTATTTTAGTTGTTCTTTGATTTCTGGCCATGATGAGTTGCATGTAAATGTTATGAAGAGATCAGGTCGTCCATATTTTCTTACGTAGGTCATGGCATCTTGAGTATATTCGTGCATATGTCTTGGACTTCCTATGTATGATGAGGGTAAGATTACCATTGTTCCAATATCGTCAATATTGCCGTCATTTATGATCGCATCTCGAAGGTGGATGTATTCTTCTGTGCGTAGTTTCTTCTGATTCAGTCTTATGTAAAGCATCCGTTCTGCTTCTATTTTTGCGTACATATCTACCAGAAATTGTTGGAATAAACGACGAGTGTTGAGAATGTGATTGTGTATTTCATTGTCTCTGATCATTAAGCGGTAAGCATAGAACTCCTTGGAAGTGACTTTTTTGTTTGTTTCTATGCCTGTTTTAGGATGAATTTGTTTTATATTGAAATGATAACCATCCTCTCTGTGCAGAAATATTAACGGATATTGAAGAGCATCATATGAACGGTGTGTCTCTGCAATGCGTTGTAGTCCTTTTCTTCTTCGTTGTACAATTATGTCACGGCTTGTATTTTCATTGTCCACAATTACGATGGCGACTTCATCTATCTGAGGTGCATTAAATCTACGTTCGTGTTCTCCACGTGGTCTTTTATCGGCTCGAATTACAATTTTATAGTCATCAGAAATCATGCGGTCTAGTGTTGTTTTGAATATGTAAATCAGTTGATTGTATTTGTGTAAGATCCTCTGTACATCTTGGATTATTTCGCGTTTCAATCCAATAAAATTTGTACATCGTTGATCAATTTCGTTTTCTTCATTTCCGATGAAATATACCTGCAGAAATTTATAGTCATCGTTAGGCATTGGTAGTAACGATCCAATTTTGTGATAAATTTGCCCTTGAATTGAAAATACATATTCAAATTTGTCTCTATTAGTGTCAGTCGAAGTAACACCGAAAGAAGTCATTTGAAAGCAGGAGTTGTATGATCTTATATTTTGAAGAAAGTGTTTTGATTCTGGTGTTTCCCCGGTCATGTAATGTAGAAATTCCTGTGGAGGTGCTTCCAGTGGTGGTAATCGAATTTTTCCATTCATGCAACAGAGACCTGGTGTTTCTTTACTGAATTTTTTCGCGTGGCAAAATTGGCAAATGTTATTCATTTTTCCGATCACAACATATTTATGATCGTAATATTTCTTCGTCGGTTCGTAGTGGAATGCTTCCTTTGTTAGATTATCTTTTAAAATGCTCGATTCTTCAATACTTTTATTTTCTTTTCTTTCTTCGCTTTTTCCGCTTCTCAGGGTGCTCATTCTGGTTCGTTGATTTTGTAAACGTGCTTCGCGCTCTTCTTCCGTTTCATTTCTTCGATTTTCTTTTTGTTTCCGCCGTTTCGCTGCAGAACTGGCAAGATCTCCACCTCTTTTACGTCTAGGCATTGTATTCTGTAAAATATAAATTAAATGAACATTTTATAGACAAATATATTGTTACGTAAACGTGGAGCACGTTGAGACAAAGAAAAAAAAAATTTAATCTTCAAGCGGTCGCGCGATATTTTGTTTACGGCCAAAGTATATAGAAGGCATCGATTCAATGCCGCGCGACTACTTGAAAGTTAAGGAAATTACAATTAAAAGAAAAAAAAAAAATCATTAGAATTAATTAAATACACTATTAAAAATACTCACATTTGATATTTCACAATAAAGGCTCACAGATAACTTTTTTCTTCTTCGCTTCGAAATCGAGAATAAATTAAACACACTATTAAAAATACTCACACGTGATACTTCAAAATAAAGGCTCACACACAGATAATTTCTTTCTTTTTCGTTTCGAAATCGCTTGTTTCGCTGTTCAAATCAAACTAACTCTGGCGGGTGACACCGGGCTCTTATATATTCAGAAAGCTAGGCTCTAGGATATTCGAGAAAGTTGGCGCTAGGATATTCGAGAAAGTTTGGGAATAATCGTTCGTTTAAGTCCATATTGTGTACAATGAATGAAATTCAACTATTCGACAACAGATGGCGCCACTTTGGACAATGAATGAAGTTCAACTACTCGACAACAGATGGCGCCACTACACTTACTTTCCGAGTTGAAGGGTTGGAAAAGCCCTTATATCTTTAAAGACACACCCTTTAGGTTAAAACGGGAACTTTCTTGTTCGAGGGGGAATAAAGGGCTATCACACTATATAAGTCCCTTTATCGTGCTGGGACTCCTTTTTAAGTTTTATCGGCACGCACATTTTCTCAACTTAGTTTTATTATATATAATGATGAACGTTGTGATTTAACTACTTTGTCTCGTAATATAAAATGGACGACAAAAAACTGAATGAGTGACACGTCATATTTGTTTGCATCGTAACAAAATTTATAAAAGTTTTTGACTTTTTTACGTTATTATATCCTTCAAATATTACTGCGCAATGTAGTTTACTGTAAATGTGTATAAGTTTCATTGAAAATTTTCATGCGCCTTTGATTTATTGTGGTTTTGCTATAAAATATTATAAAAAGATATGCGTCAAATAAACAAAACAATTGTGTAATCCTCGTATAGAACGACTTTTTCATTATTAACATAATAGTGTTGGTGGAGAAGTCTTAAATTAAGTTATTTCATTATAATATAGGTATTTTCCTTGCATAAATAGTTCCGCATGATTTTATTTTTAGGTTATAAATTATTTACAAAATGGCGTTAGTCTATATAGACGGAGAGCTAGCCACGTCAGATATGACACAATAATGAGAGCAACCAAACCCCTCTAGTCAGTTTGGTATACTATGCTTATTTCTAGATCTGGACATCTGGCAGCTTTAAAGTGGTGGAGGTCAAAGAATGCAAACCATTTCAAGAAAACAAATCCTAGAGATCTGGGTTTGATGCAATATTATGAGAAACTATACAAATACTATACAATATTAAGAGAAATTATACAAAAGTTTATGTTGGGGGAAAGTAGTGCCTAACGATGTATAATATAGTTCATAGTTTGGGGCCTACTGTTTTTGTTTCCGTAATAATACACAATATTTTTTGGTCTAACGTTTCTTTATCGATTTTTGACCAGTTTTGAGTCGATATTCCAACATATTCACTACAGATATAATTATAAGGCAAACGACTATCGGTTGAATCTTTTATCTCCATTCTGTAGAGCCGGATCTTGAAATAAATGAGCCGTTATTTTTTTATGATATTTTTAAAATATAGTCTAAAAAAAACACTTTTATCGATATTCGAATGGTGTAAGGAATCTTACATATACGTAATCTACAAATTGGGGTTCCTCTTTGATGTCTCTAAAAACTGTCGACAGATTTTAATTTTTAACTAATTAACACAAAATTTATGACCATAAAACCACTTTTCTATCCTAAACCGGTTCGACTTTGATGCCAAATATCTCAAAGACACTGAATATTGAAGTAAATATAGGATACTATATTGTTTGAAGCCGTTACTGATAATATGATAAACTGAATTAATTTTGTATTAAGCAGAAACGTTTTCAATTATAAAATTGAAATATGATAAACTATATAAATCATTAGAAAACTAAGGGAATCGGATCTAAGGTCGTTGGCGCCAGGGAGCCCCTTAAAATATAGGCCCTGTCCTTTATAACTGAGAACTTCAACAGTTTTTACCTAGTTTGGTATTACTATTTTCCAATTAACACATTTTGCTAGTCTGTCACTGTGACCTCCACCCATTAAAAGCTGCCAGATGCCAGGATCTAGCAATAAGAATAGTATAGCAATCGAACCAGACGGGTTTTGTTGCTCTCATTACTGTGTCATATCTGACGTGGCTAGCTCTTAGTCCAATAGCAGCTCAGTGACCCTTAAATAAGCTATTATTGCCTACTGCATTACACGTGAATAATTATGCTATTAAACAACATTAAGCATTATATACTACTTAAAATTGCTATTGTAGACCCTAAGGCACTAAAACAGCTAAAATCTGTATATAGTGAATTACTTGGCTTTATAATGGATTATATTATTGCTATTATATAGCATTAGGAATGTATTACCTACTTATAAATGCTATTGTACACCCTAAGGCATTAAAAATAGCTGAAAGGTGTATAGCGAATTTACGTGGCATTATAATGGCTAATATTCATGCTCTTAAACTGCATTAAGCATTTATTTATGCTATTGTAGAACCTAAGGCTCTAAACCACACCGAAGCATTAGTGTAGCAAACCAAAACGCCACTGTACAGCTGAATGCTGTACAGTTGTATTTTGGTTCGCTGCACTAAAACTAATGGCTAAACAAAAGCATTTACATATGCCATTATACTACCGTTATACAGCGTAAAGCATCATATAATGCTATTGTAGAACCTAAAGCACTAAAAATTGCTGAAAGCTGTATACCGGATTTACGTGGCATTATAATGGCTAATATACATGCTCATAAACAGCATTAAGCATTTATTTATGCTATTGTAGAACCTAAGGCACTAAACAACACCGAAGCATTAGTGTAGAAAACCAAAACGCAACTGTACAGCATTCAGCTGTACAGTTGCATTTTGGTTCGCTGCACCAAAACTAGGCTTTAAAAAAGCATTTACATATGCCATTATACAACCGTTACAGTGGCGTGCCCAGAGTTTCGGAGTAGGGCAAGCCGAAATATATGTTTTCGTAGTAACGGTTCAATCTTCACAAAAGCATTCGAAACATTAGGTATCGTTCGAAAAAATATGCAACGCCAGCGTAGTACTACAACTTACATTATTTGTATGGAAATAACCAACAAAACAGTGTGTTTTGTAAACAATCCTACACAATTTTCACTTACTTATATGACTTGCTTATTTGAGAAATAACCGGGAAATAATCACATATCAAAAAATACTGACTTGCGTAGCCAAAAAATCTGAAGCACGTCAATGCGATTTAAGCGATATTTTGATGAGAATATATATCGTTGAATGTATGAGCTCCCATATAAACTACGACCCTTTTCTTTCCGGACAAACTTTATAATAGTTAGTTATGGCTATTTTTTGTTGTGCCTTAAAATACTTACTAGCCGAAATAATCCAGTCAAGTGTTGATTTTGTAAGTAAGGTTTTTAGTAAAGAAATGATATTTTGCTTTGCACAAAGTTCAAAGATTTTATCTTGCCTTCGTTGATTAACACTTACTTGGTCGCAGTTCAAACCGTCAGCATCACGAGAAACTACTTCATCCATTATTCAAATATACACGTTTAACAGCTTTACAAACGAATCAGGCACTTTTATTAACGCGTAAGTCATCACAACAATATTTAATTAATTCACATTATCCTAAAATGCTTCAATGTGTGACTAAAGTCTCCGTAGAAAATATAATAACACACTTGAAGTTGTCAGCTAACGCGCGGTTAGTGCGAGCTTAGGCAGCTAACTTCACACGGTTCACATCAAAAGCACACTTTTATCGTCATAGGACGATTTTCACGATGTGTATAGTGAGATCTCTAATAATTAAAGCCTGCTCTGACGGTGCGAGTGGGAGCGAGACAGCCAGCATGCGCTCAGTTCCGTCTGTTTGCCTTAGATTTAAACCGGTATTAAACATAACAATTTGTCGGGCCCAATCTGTCAGGTTGTGAGGTGTCACGCGCGGCAGTGGTGCTACTTTGTGTGTGGCGGAATTTTGTATTAGGTCCCAGCACCGCAGGCCCAAATGATTGAGACAGGTTCATTTGGCGCGTTGTTTAAAAATCTAGATCGATAATACGTGATTGCAGTAAAGTAACTAAGCCAAGCCCGGCTTTTGGGCTTGTATGGAAGTTTCGCCACTGAACCGTTATACAGCTTAAAGCATTATATAATGTTATTGTAGAACCTAAAGCACTTAACTGCTTTTAAACAGCTGAAAGCTGTACAGTTGCGTTGTGGCTTGCTGCACTAAAGCTAAAGGCTTTACAAAAGCATTTAGATATGCCATTATACAACCGTTATACAGCTCAAAGCATCATATAATGCGACAAGTTGCTCGGTGAACGTATATAAGAGTTTATACGGTCCTTAAGTTCGAAATAAGTTAACTATTCATATGTTATAATGCTTCCTGTGTTACTTGGGTATGACCTTCAGCAATGCATCCGTTTTGCGAACCTGGGTGTCAATATTAATGTCTTTCTCTGATGACATGAAAAATATACCTACAACTGAAGACACCGATCAAATAATACAAGGGATCAGCACAAAAATATGGCCCCATATGTAATACATAGTTGACTCGTGCGGTACTTTCTTTGACTGCCTTTATTACGGTATAAGGTTACAAATTTTCACGAGCCATATTTTCGGTAAATCTTGTTTGAATCTGTACCTCCTTTACATTGTTGCTCGAAGACTGAAGATTCAAAGATTCCTCACACTTCAATGATTTAACCAGTCTACAACCTTTATTCTCTAACCAGCCAATTTTTATGAGCTCCCAATTTCCTCGCTTCAGGTGTACGTTAAAACGACTGACGGCTCCAGCGTGCCTTTGTTCGAAGATATACTCGCTTTCGACACGACATCTATTGACGCTTTGGACGTGAAATTGTTTATGGGGCGTTTCGGGGAAAGTGGTATTTGGTGTATCACTTTTTTTTCATTGTACGTAAAGGGTAACTGCCAAACAATAATGCAGAAGACCTTAACATTTGAACGTTTCGTTTCGTGAAACTGTTTTCATTGCTTGAGCCCTACCTATACGTACTGATATGAGAACCTAGCTATAGGTACGTACGTACCTAGACATACCTGTTAGGATGGTTCTTATTTTCACTATTTTTGAAAATTCTGCTGGGCACCCCCTCATTATGTTATTTGGTATTAAAGACGATAGCTGATTTTTTTTTAGAATTCCTAAACAGGTTTTAGAGGTCGCTACCGCTTGTGGAAAAATATAATTCTCCTAGCAAGAGTAAAAAAATATTTATTCAAGTTTATTCTACGCTAGTAGACGTACTAGCGTCTCTCTTTGTAATTTATGAGGTTGTAGTTAATATAAAGCATCAGTTATTTTTTTAGAAAATATTATTCAGGTTTTTACTTGGCACGTTCCGTAGGAAAAAATATTTCAGAAACTCCTTAATTCCTGCCTGCCAAGTAAAATCCGAATAAAATTTTATGAAAAAATAACTGATGCTTTATCTATAATATATAAACGTAAAAGTCCTGACTGACTGACTGACTGACTCACTTAAATCAACGCCTAGCCCGAACCGTTGGACCTAAAGAGCTGAATTTTTCACAATAGGTAGTTTTTATAACGTTAGTATCGACTAAGAAGGGCTTTTTCAAAATTCATCCCCTAAGGGGGCAAAAAGGGGGTTGAAAGTTTGTACGGATGGGGTTTAAAATTTTAAGTTAGTGATTCTAAACTTCGTACGTTTACTAATAATTAAAAAACAAATAAAGTTATTTCAGCGTTTTTCAAAATTCAACCTTTAACAGGGTAAAAAAGGGGTTGAAAGTTTGTATAGAGATAATATGTTTTTTGTGACAGACTTGAAAGTTCGTTTGTAAGCAACTTTGATGCAAAAAAAATAATTACAGCGTTTTTCAAAATTCCACCCCAGAGGAGTTGAAACGGAGTTGAAAAGTTTGTATGAAAGGGAGGCCTTTACTACTGAAGCTAGAAAGTTGTAATTTGCAGGACGGGTTACATTTAGAATCTGTACAACTAATAAGAAGCGATTTTGAAAAATTCAACCCCTTAGGGGGCAAAATGGGGGTTAAAAGTTTGTATCGGTGGGGTTTAAAATTTAGAGTTAGAAATTTGAAACTTTGTACGTTCACTAATAATTAAAAAATAATAAACGCAATTTCAGCGTTTTTAAAAATTCAACCTATAACGGGGCCAAAAAGGGGTTGAAAGTTTGTATAGAGATTTACAATTTTTTGGTTTGAAATTTTTCTAGGAACTATATTTCCGTTCCATTTCCATGTTCCAGTGTGAGTTCTGACAATAGTTTGGTCATCGTATCGCAAAATAAAACCACCACTATATAGTTCACCAAGAAGTTACGCAAATAATAGGGTACATTTACGTTATTATTTGCATATTGACACTTATTTGTAACTGAAACTATGTCTACATTACCCGTTTTTTCGCCAAAATAGCTATAAGTATAAATAGATTAAGAAGAGTTAGTTAAGAAGATACAATTGGATATGAAACTCTGTATGAGGAACCGTATTATACGCGGATGAAGTCGCGGGGGGAAAGCTAGTAACATCATATATTACAAAGACAGACGCTCGTACGGTCAACCAATTTGATTCCTAGGCCACTGTAGAACCGTGTCGTAATGACAGTTGTCAACAAGTGTAGGCATGTTTTTTTTACTTATCGTAATCACTAGTTCATCAGCTATTAGAAAAATGCTTTTTTTTACACCAAATTAAAGTAGTTTATTCACAATTGTCAGTTTTAGGTCGAGAGGCGGATATAAAAAAAAAACTTGAATATCTTGAAAACCATTGAGTTTTGACCCCTAGTTGACTGGGACTTAAATCATTGCAAATGAGCTATAGAATAACCCCTTTCAAGGAATACGGCGAATTTCCAATCAGCCTGTATATAAAAGAAGAAACTGACTGACTGACTGACATATCAACGCACAGCCCAAACCGCTGGATCTAGAGATTTCAAATTTGGCATGTAGGTTCCTTATAAGGTCTAGGGTTCCACTAAGAAAGGATTTTTCAAAATTCACCCCCTAAGGGGATGAAATGAGGGTCCAAAGTTTGTATGGCGAAACAAGATTAGTTATACTATCTTATTCGAAACTTCACAGGAGTATTTCTAACCATAAATGAGTAAAAACCTGTTTCAGGTTTTTTGAAAATGCAACCCCTAAAAGGGGGAAATGTGGTCAAAAAGTCTGAAAATCAACATGGGTATTGTTTCTATGGTTTATCGGGTCGTTGATTACGTAAACAACAACGGTTTTAAAATCCAACGTGGTGGACGTGAAATACCATCTCCTCTGTTGGGGTACAATGGGGTTGCAATGTCTAAATATCAATATGGGTGTCGTTTTTGTGTTTATTCGGACGTTATTACGAAATTGGCATCGATTTTGAAATTTAATATTATGGACATGAAAATTCTTGAAAGTATTTGTGCCAAATTGCAATCTTCTTCTAAATATATAAAAGAAGAAACTGACTGACATATCAACGCCAGCCCAAACCGCTGGTTCTAGAGATTCCAAATGTGGCACGTAGGCTCCCTATAAGGCCTAGGGATGCACTTAGAAATAATTTTTAAAAATTCACCCCCTAAGGGGGGGAAATGGGATCCAAAGTTTGTATGGGAAACAAGATTAGTTCGACTATTTTATTCGAAACTTTACAGGAGTATTCCTAACGATAAATGAGTAAACAAGTGTTTCAGCTTTTTTGAAAAATCAACCCATAGAAGGAGGCAATGTGGTGACAAAATTTAAACATCAACATGGGTATTGTTTCTATGGTTTATCGAGTCGCTGATTACGAAATCAACACTTAAGGGGGTAAAATGGGGGTTGATAGTTTGTACGGGGAATTTTTAAACGTTGAACAAATTTAGATTAAACTTGGTATAGAGATCGTTTGTATCCCGGGAGGGGACAAAATAGTTTCAAAATTGTTGAAAGTTTATGGAGAATTATTACAGCTGAACCGATTTAGACGAAACTTGGTATAGAGATAGTTTTAGTCCCGGGCAACAACCGGGTGAAGTGACATAGGACAGTTTTTTATCTCGAACATCAATCCTTAAGGGGGTGAAATGGGGGTTGGAGGTTTGTATGGAGATTTTACCGTGAACCGATTTAGATCAACTTTGTTGTGGATATAGTTTAAGTCCCAGGAAACAATATAGAATATTTTTTATCCCGAAAATCAATCTTAGAGGGGTAGAAAAGACGTTAGTAGTTTGTATGGCGAATTATTAACCGCTGAACAGACGATTGAAATGAAACTTGGTACATATTATATAGATTGAGTCGCGGGAAACAATTTAGGATAGTTTCTATCTCGAAAATCAACCCTTTACGGGGTGAAACGGGGGTTGAAAATTTGTATGGGAAATTAATAACCGCTGAACCTATTTAGATGATTTGGTATGGAGATAGTTTGAGTTCTGGGGAAGGATATATAATAGTTGTTATCCCAGTAGTCATTCCTTAAGCGGGTAAAAAGGAGGGTGGATTACTAATTCCACGCATATGAAGTCGAGGGGAAAAGTGTCTAATCAAGAGTAGAAATCAGTATTAATCATAATCTCTCAGTAGTAAGTCGTTGATGGTGTAACAATTAAAAAAATATTGCAATCATTTCTTTAAAATAAAAATGTGAGGGGACCGGCTTCACCAAAACGTGGTATACCGAAACCTCCAGAATGTAGCGAATACTTTTCCGAAAACCGCATCTAAATCAGATCAGCGAAACGCGAGATGATCGCAGACAAACATACATTTCTACATACGTACATACAAACATACGAGTCTGAGAACCTCCTTTTTTAGTAGGTACTTTTAGTACACGGGCGAAGCCGCGGGAAAAAGCTAGTGATTTATATATTTATTAAAATTTGCACAAAATACAATAACAAAATAAAAAATAAATTATGTATAGACGGAGGATTTAATGCATAAAAGCATTATCTTCCAGTTTTATAAGGGCTAAACAGAGAAAGGTTATTTACTGTAACATCAACTACATAATTCTTAACAGTTCTATAATTGGCAATACAAGGAACAATACAATTCTCCGTTGATAACCAGGATTTTTTTTCCTCGTTGGAAGCCACAAAATAACTGGCATTATCTGGGGAAAAATGTTTTTTTGTCTGAATCTTTCTTTTAAACTACATGGTTAGTTTGATTGATGTTATATTCATTTTGATGTTATCTCCGTTTGAATATCAGCTGACTATCTGAACCAAAATATGCTCCTGACATTTTCTCTGATTTATTTATTTTTCAAACGCAGTATTTTTTGTTTAAATGTAACAATTCAGGCATCTTTAAAAAATCCAACTTTACCTACCAAATATGTACTATAGTGGGTGGCCAACTCCAAGTCATGACAGATACGGCCTTGGTTAGCATCCGATACTTTTTTGTGGTTGTCTTTCATTTGAAAGATGGTCACAGATAAGATAAATTACACTAAAATAACAGTTGGATTGGGCGGAGGGATTAGGTAATAAATCTGACAGTTGTCTAGTTTTTTTACTAAAATTATTTACTGATGGATTAGGTAGATTGGTCCAGCGATTAAACAATGAATCGCGTACTTGTCAACCATAAAAAGTGGAAAGACAACCTTTTTTGGAGAGGTCATTTTTCACCGTTCATCGGTCAAAATGCTGTCAAACATTGATTTTGAAGGGAAGACAATCTTCTGTACGTAGTACGTAGTACTATTAAATTATTATGTGCCTATATTCCCATTTGGACATAATCATCAAGCCAAGTATCTCCGAAGACACTACAGATTAGTACAGATATGCCTTACGAATCTTCCTGTACCAGCGGCGATAGTAAATTTGACAGGTGCCAACGTCAGCAGCGATTACAGGCAGTAACGATGTGCTAATGCCGCGCTAATTGTCGAATTAATATGCTGATGTAAGCCGAGGTGTCGCGATAATAGACTATAGACGTAACTAATTTATAAGTAGAGCGTATTTGAACCTTTAACCTAACTTTGATTACCGTAGATTTTAGGTCGTTAGTAAGTAGGTGTAACTAATAATGACTACACTGCTGATATATCAGACGAAGAGATGAATTTAGTAAATATTTTTTGATAAACGTTCTAACAGTCTAAAGGAATAAGAGTGTCCCTCGCAAGAGGTCTGGTTATACTTTTAGGTGGAGTACCTACTTAGTTTCCTAGAAGGGTAATTCCACGAGACTATAACGTTACCAATTCTTTCGTGTGTGTTTTGATTAATTCAGCAAATGTAAGTGTTCATATATCTTCCCTATGCCTACGGGTAGATATATGGACACTTAAATTTGCTTAATTAATCAAAGAACACACGAAAGAATTGGTAACTGACGTTACAGTCTCGTGGAATTACCCAGTACTGTTATTTTAGCTAAGCCGAGTGAGCGAGGGTAAACAAATGAAATCAGAATTGATAATAATTGAGTGGGGCTAAAATTTCATATTTTGACAGAAATTCCTGTACTTATTAAGCTGGAAAAGCTGACAAAAAATCCGCTTAATTTTTATGGCATTTTTCGCGAAAAGCGAAAGTCTCTCAAGATGTTGATCGAGACACTCGAGACTCTTCGCTATGAGACCGTTCGCAGAGAGATGATCGCCGAATCAACCTCCCACATGGCGGTTACCTCGTGAGCCAAGTCTGGGTACTTGCTGGACTTGTCCTTCTCGGCCTTCACGAGGTTCTCGTCACATGGGACGGTGATGTCGACGAGCATGGCCCGGCGTTGCGGTCGATCTATTACCACGATATCAGGCTTATTGGCTACAATAGTCCTGTCCGTGATAATAGATCGATCCCAATAGAGCGTGGTACGACCATTTTCGAGAACTGGCGCAGGTGTGTACTTGTAGTACGGCACTTCGTGGTCCACAAGACCGTGTAGGAGAGCAAGCTGCTGGTGTATAGTCCTGGCTACGAGGTTATGTCTGTGCAAGTACTCGCCGTTAGCAAGATGAGAACAACCGGAGATGATATGCCTGAGTGACTCTCCGGGACGGCGGCATGCCCGACAAATGTCGACCGTACCGTCCTTCAGGATATATTTCCGGTAGTTATTGGTCATGATAACTTCGTCCGCAATTGCACAGGCAAAACCTTCGGTTTCTCCGAAGACGTCCCCGAATCGTAACCAGTTCACTGACGCGAGCAGGTCTACGTCGGGTCCCGTGAGAGCCCTGGCGCCGGATTCTAATTTTAAAATACATTAACAATACAATAACAACACAACCTATCTCAAACATAACTCCAACACACAACAAACAATCAACCAATATTGAAGTTGTATTGGAGTTGCGTTGGAATATTTCTTAAGCAAATTCTGATATTTCTGATTCAGATGTTTATGCCGTAGCTGTATTGCGTTGTTAATTCATTGGAGGTGTATTGAAGTTGGATCGCGTTTATACGTGTTTTAAAGTTAGAATACGGCCCCTGTAGAACCGCCCGTGGCGTGTAGCTCCTGTATTTATTATTATTATTATAAAATTGTTTCAGGTGAGGATAATAAAGTCAAACATCTTGGGTTCCGCATACCGGTATCTATAAATGTCAATGGAATTCTTTTTGTCTATGGAAATCCTTACCAAACATTAAGATTATTCTATGGAACGAAAATATTACACTGAAATAATTTGTGATTACTAGAGTTTATTTTATGCAACAAATTGTATTTTTATGAATAAAATTTAGTGCATTAAAGGTCATCTGTTTTCTCTAATAATTTTACAACTAAATATTCATGACGATCAAGTTTAATTTTTAACTGTGATTTTGAAACCGTGGCGTGGTGTGTTTTCAGCACGGACTATGCATATTAAAACAGCAAAATAATATAAACATGTTTATTTCTAATTTATTTTGTTTTGTTTTTTGTGAAATGTTCTAAGGGCAACCTATCTCAAACATAACTCCAACACACAACAAACAATCAACCAATATTGAAGTTGTATTGGAGTTGCGTTGGAATATTTCTCAAGCTAATTCTGATATTTCTGATTCAGATGTTTATGCCATAAATGCATTGTGTTGTTAATGCATTGGAGTTGTATTGAAGTTGGATCATGTCTATACGTGTTCTAACCCTTACAGCACGAGAAATTTTTTTTTGGATTTTTGGTTTGAAGTTGCATTTTTCGGTGCATTTAAGGCCCATAAAAAGACAAAAAAATACAAAAAAAATTCTCCCCCTAAAAATTTTGTGAAAACCCACCCGCACGATCCTTTCATTTCGTTGCGACCCCTAGTAAAGTCGTTATTATTTTTTTTGAAATATAAGGGTAAATTACAGAGGTCAAAGGAGTTAATAAACATTTATTAATAAAATTTTAGATTTCTTACATGTTTTACATGAAATGATTTAAAAAAAACGCTTTTGATTGATCATATTTTCAATTTATCATAGTCAAGCAATTTAAATTTGTCGACTTGCGTCCTGACCCGCACGATCGTGCGTTATTATAACTTTAGGGTTAAAAAAATGACTAAAATTTCTGGTTAAACTTTTAATTATCTACATTGAATAAAAAACGAATTTAACACAATTAAAAATCACAAATTAAAAAATTTCGTGAATACCTACTTCTGACCTGGTCGTCCGTCTCGTACACGTACCTGCTTGACGCTCACCGCGCCAACGACTGGCCCCCTAACTAAACGCACGCGGGTTTAATAGTAGTTTATGTAACTGTTACGTAATAAGGGTCCTTAAAGCATGAGTGTGGTTTTATGAAATGAGCCGCAGGCGAATTTCATAATAAGATCACACGAGTGTTTTAAGGCCTAATTACGTACAGTTGCATACACTGCTTTATCTACACTCATATTATTTATTCTAAATGCCTGATTTGGAAACCATAGAATGGCCGCCATCGCACCGCCACCATGGCCAACTCGATTGTGCCGGCGGTCGCGCGGGCGCGTGTCGGGCTGTCGGCGGATCCCCGGGAGGATGCAGGTGTACATTATGTTATCAAAACTCATAGCACATCAATAATTGAGCATGAAAAGTTAAAATTACGTTACTGCTACGGATAAAAAGCTTATCATAGTAAAATCGGTCGTGGTAATGCTAGCCATTGCCTACCGTTTTCGAACACGTTTTAGAGAACTTACAATATGAGTGTAGATAAAATGAATAGTTATCGAACGCACGATCGATCGATGCCGTACTGAAGCGGCAAACTTGATTATATTTCAAACTAAATTTTCTTAAAGTTGAACGCACGATCGTATCAGCCGGTGCTGTAAGGGTAGTTTATGTAACTGTTACGTAATAAGGGTCCTTAAAATACAAGTGTGGTTTTAGGAAACGAGCCGCAGGTGAGTTTCATAATAAGATCACACGGTCTTTTCAGGCCTAATTACGTACAGTTGCATACACTGCTTTATCTACATTCTTATTATTTATACTAATTGCCATGTTCGGAAACCATAGAATGGCCGCCATTGCACCGCCATGGCCAACTCGATGGTGCCGGCGGTCGGGAGGGAGAGTGCCGGCGGTCGGGGGGGAGCGTGTCGGCGGCCGCGCGGGCGCGTGCAGGTGTACATTATGTTATCAAAACTCATAACACATCAATGTTTGAGCATGTAATGTTAAAATTACGTTACTGTCACATATAAAAAGCTTATCATAGTAAAATCGGTTGTGGTAATGCTAGCCATTGCCTACCGTTTTTGAACACGTTTTAGAGGACTTACAATGCGAGTGTAGATAAAAGTTAATACGGCCCCGTTTCTAAACATGTTTTAAAGTTAGAATACGGCCCCTGGCCACGGAATTTATTTGTGTTTATTCCTGAGTTATGGATGTTTTCTGAGTATTTAAGTATTTATATATATCTATCTATTAAATACAGGATGTAACAAAAATACTGGTGATCCGTTTAAATGCATAATTGGTATCGTATTGCGATTAAGAAAAAGTAGGTAATTTTTTTTGACCCGAAGAAATATATATTTTTGTATGGAACACGTCGTCCCAGCCGGGCAACCAAAAATTGTTTTCTTACTTTTACATAATTAGAACACGATATCAATTACGCTTTTGAAAGGATCAGCCCCTTGTTCTTCGTACATAACTGAGTTACATTACCAGCTATGTATAAAGAAAAAATATTCTTCGTACATAACCTGGTAATGTACCAAGAAATCTTTGTTCTTCGTACATAACTGTGTTACATTACCAGCTATGTATAAAGAAAAAAGATTCTTCGTACACAACCTGGTAATGTACCAAGAAGCCTCGGTTCCTTGCACATTGTCAGTTATATACCGTGTACGTGTGTGTCCGGCATGCGTGCTTTAATTAAAGGTAGTTAAAATAACATGTGTCTGTAACTTAATCATGATATTCATTTACTTAAAAAACTGAAATTTAGTCAGAAATTTAATAAAATGAAAAGTGTCCTGGAATGTATTGGCTCTCATACTAACCAGGGTAGTTTTCATTTATTCACAGTTACTTAGTCTGTCTGTAGTCTGTGTGGAATGAAAAGTGTCGTGGTTTGCATGAGAGCTAATACATTCCAGTACACTTTTCTTTTTTTTTTATTTCTGACTAAATTTCAGTTTTTTTAAGTAGTTGAATATCATGGTTAAGTTACAGCTACATGTTACACATTAACCACCTTTAATTAAAGCCCGTATGCCAAACACACACGGTATAAAGAAGTAAATATTCTTGCTAAATGACCTGGTTTTGTCCATACTTCCATAAAACCAAAGAGGTTCTCCAAGCAGTGTATCTAACTTTGTAATTTAGACTCATCTTTAACTTTTTAAATAATAACAAGCTTGATGTATCATGTCATGAAATGATTAATGTGTCAAATAGAGGTAAAACTATCGTAATTTATCAGTTTTATCACAATTGTTGCAATCAATTCAAGTGCTCTTTTAATTATCAAAGATTGATTTTGATAATTTGTCTGCATTACAAATAATGAGCCGTGTTTCATAATGTCAACTGAAACTCCGAGCAGCTCCTCAAATGAGCTAGTGTATATTAGATCCAGAAGAGGTGGCCAAGTTTTATTATACGAAGGCCGTAAATATCACAAAGGTAAACGGTACGAAAATCAGTCACAGTTCTGGGCATGTGCGAATTACAAGATGTGTAGGGGAAATTTAACAGTATTAGAAAACAAAATCTTATCTAGTGTTCAACATCATGAGAGTTGCGTACGAAATGAACCAAAAAATGTTGTGTTAAAAGAAATTGACAAATTACGGCAAAATGTGTCAAGTAACTGTCTTCCGATTCCGAAGCAATATAATGCAACAATATGTAGCTTAAAAAATCAAGGAATACATATATTAGAGCCGTTGCCAAAATTCAATTCTATACATACAGGTCTATACAACGCCAGAACCAAGGAACAAGGCATTACAAAGAGCGTTTTCCGGAATCCTACAGAGGTTGAAGTACCAGAAAATTACCGATCATTTATATTAGCCGACTATGAATATATGGGTAACAAAATATTATTGTTTGCCTCAAAAGAAGCAAAAAAACTCTTGACCACATGCAAAAAATATTTCGCAGACGGTACATTTGGGTGTTGTCCACCATTCGAGCAACTATATGTTATTTACGGAGATTTTGGCAGTGATGATGAATCAACAAATTTAATTCCTGTGATCTATGCATTGCTGATAAATAAGAAACAACAAACCTACGAAATATTATTCAACTTGATAAAATCGCAAATAAGCGAATGGGATTCGACTCGAAAATCGCAAAAAAGCCTATGGGAGCCGTCTCATTTTACATTTGATTTCGAAATAGGGCCAAGAAATGCTATCAAAAAAATATTTCCACACATCGTAACTCGAGGCTGTTACTTCCACTTTTATAACGCCATAAAGCGAAAGGGCAGAGAATTAGGAATAAAAAAAACGTCGAAAGTTAACAATCGTCACTTATGCCTCTGTGCAGGGCTAGCAATTTTGCCTGTGGAAAAGATAGATGAAGGTTGGGAGTACATACAAAACGAGAGTCCACAAAATGATTATATTGAAAAATTTAACACATATATGCACAAAACTTGGATTAGAAACAGAGAGTTTCGTAAGATATGGTGTTGTTATAACGAGCAGCACCGTACAACAAACTATGCAGAGGGGTGGAATTCCAGAGTGAAGAGATTTATAGGTCGCACGTATCCGACATTTCCACATTTGCTCTCGGTTTTGCATGATGACGCCACTTTTTATGCTGTGTCCGAGTCCAAGGTCAACAAAAAATTCAATACAAAAAAGAAAAGCTTGAATTGCATTGAAGTTAACAATCGGATAAATAGAGCCGTGTCTCAGTTGGAAAGCAATTTAATAACTACAGGACATTGTCTCGAGATAATATGCCCATTTTTATACTGACTAATAAGCAAAACTTCGTGAATTATTTCATCTGCTTGATGGTATTATTTTAAGGGTTATTTTAGTTTTCTAAGGTTAAACATTTTTGTTGTGATTTGTGATGCAGGTGTTTGAAATAAATTTAAACTTAAATAATTTTTAAACAAGCTTTTATTTGACTGTTAATGTTACAGGAAATGATATCTATCGTTCCAAAACAAAAAGTTTCTTAGGTTGTTGTTGTAGGAGAAGTAAAGTAAGTAAGTGGACAAAACCAGGTCATGTAGGATGAATACTTATTTCTTTATAAATAACTGACAAATAAATGAATGAAATAAAATAAAATAAAAAAGTTCATCATCATCATCTCAGCCGTAAGATGTCCGCCGCATGATACTCGTTAAAATCATTCAGGTTATCATCAGCATTAGCAATTTCGCTCTAATCTTGCTGTGATCTTTGGTGATACACACACGCACGCGTGCCAGAAGACACGTACAGTTTCAATTGGCAGAGCAATGTTGCTTTTAAATCATTGTGCACAGGCCGTGGTGCTAAAGGGCAACCACCAAACACGCATACCTCTTCGTTTTCAGGAGTTCTTCTCAACCCGAAATCCATTTGAAACCAATTTAATATTTTTTTTCTTGAGTAACACAGCTTACGGACGCCGATCATATTAAGCGAATGATTTCTTGGTACATTACCAGGTTGTGTACGAAGAATCTTTTTTCTTTATACATAGCTGGTAATGTAACACAGTTATGTACGAAGAACAAAGATTTCTTGGTACATTACCAGGTTATGTACGAAGAATATTTTTTCTTTATACATAGCTGGTAATGTAACTCAGTTATGTACGAAGAACAAGGGGGATCAGCAGGACTTTTGTTACACCTTGTATATCGTCGCCTAGTATCCTCAACACAAGCCTTATTGGACTAAGAGCTGGCCACGTCAGATATGACACAATAATGAGAGCAACAAAACCCGTCTGGTTAGATTGATATACTATCCTTATTGCTAGATCCAGGCATCTGGCATTTAATGGGTGGAAGTCAGAGTGAAAGACTAGATTTTTTTTTAAATTGGAATATAGTAATAATTGCCGAAGTTGTCTCAGGTATAAAGGGCAGGGTCTATATTTTAACATTAGAACAAAAAACATTGCGTATTATTTCGGAAACAGAAACAGTAGGCGACAAACTGTGAATAACACTATACGACGTTTTGGACTACTTTCCCCCGTCAAAAATTTTTGGCAATTATATTATCCAATTATTTATATAATTTCTCATAATACTGAATGAATCAAAACCAGAACTATAGGATTTGTATTCTTAAAGTGGTTTGCATTCTTTGACCTCCACCACTATACAGCTGCCAGATGTTCGGATCTAGAAATAAGGATAGTATAGAAAACTAACGAGACGGATTTCGTCACTCTCTTTATTGTTTCATATCTGACGTGGCCAGCTCTCCGTCTATATTGAGCTTACCGTGGAACTAGGTTCATTTGTGTAAGATTGTTCCATAATATTTATTTATTATGAGAAGCCGAAATGGATGAAAAGTTTTATTTTCAATCTATGCTAAAAGCGTGAAATATCAACTGCCAATAATTCAATAATTGAGATTCGAGAATTTGATAATTAATCCGCACCATCGATAAGATAATTAACATAATGAATGGAGGATTCCAAAAAAATATACTGTATTTAAATAAAGAAATTGTATAAATAAAAACCAATAACGCTCGCAAGCCTGCAACTATCCAAGCAAATGCGGAAGCGAAAGATTTACTACATATTACTCAGACTTCAACAAAAAAACGCTGCCGGCGAAACCGCAGCGCGAACTTTCGCGCTTTTAATCTGAGGCAATATTTTAGAGTTGTGCAAATGAAAAGTTAGCCGAAGACTTTGAGAACCGCCTTCTCGGCCCGCAGCCAATGGAAAGCGCCTTCTGCGTCTTGCGCGGGAAGGCCCCGCCTGCGGTCTTGGAGCCATTTAATTTTTTCCTTTGAAGATTCTTTATTTCAATTTATATTGTGGTCGAGCTTGAGTGCTTTGATATCAGAAGATGAGATGCAAGTTTGTTTGATTCTTTTTTATGAAGTGGTTAAATAATAGCAGGTAAAACGTAAAAAGTGTTGGAGGAATATTAAATTTTTTAGCTGTTTATTTTTCTTCCGAAATTTTTATACTTACAAAGTACCTATCAAGTATTGTACGAGACAATATATGATTTATTCTGCACACTCCTATCCGTAAACAAACTACTAACATTAAAACCGTCACGTAACGTCACATCAAAACCAACAGCACAAATCGCAAACCAAAACACGCAATCGACTTACGTACACACGCAACGCGTCAACCATAACTGCTCTTGTCAACCATAACGCGGCCGCAGCGGGCACGGACCGGGTACCCGGGTAACCGGCGACCCGGTTAACCAGGCCGGTTAGCGGGCAGCCGCGGAAAACTACCGTTTCATTTATGGTCGCCCCTTGGTTTCGGGGTAGTAAGTAAGCCACAAGTTACGTAACTATGCCAGTTCACGGTCGAGTTGACGCGTTATGAGTATCGATTGGTAGTGAGATTGTTTTGGGTTAGATATGTACATTCGGTTTTAGCTTTAAAAAATAAAACATTGAGAGTAGAAGTATAATATAATGTAATTTTTTTATTGTTGTGGTGTACGAGTAGGTATAATTTGCTAAGAGAAAGTACTAGGTCCTCGTCTGCCAACAAACCATTCCGTGGTATGGCAGAAGAACATATTATATGTAAATAGTTTAAGCGAATTGTAAATAAACGTTAATTTTTTTTATTTTTTTAGAAAAGTAAAAGCAATTAGGTACTATTCGGTACTTATATGTACCTACAGCGTAGTACATTTATAGGTTTAGGTTTAAAGATATTTATTCTCAAAAAAGACATACAAGTCACTTACATGAGAACACTCATTTACTTTAGACAGAAGAAAAATATTCTTATTATTGTTAAATCGGTATGAACACAAATCGTCTGATAGGTAGGTACAACTCACACAATTTTTTTTATTTGGGCGGGTAGTGGTTTAAAATGTAGTCCGCTAATTTATTGTCTATTATCGCGACACCATGGCTTACATCAGCATATTAATTCATACAACTAGCACCGGAATCACAGAATAACTAATAGTACTACCCGGAATTAGCACATTGTTACTGCCGAATCGCGGCTGCTGTTGAAACCTTCAAATTCTATATCATCCTTGCTTCAAATTAACTATCAGCAGTCTATTTGATAGGACAATTACAACTACAACATTAATTATAATATACAACCTGTGATAGTTTTAAGATGCAAGTTATTGTCCATTTAAAGTCTAAATTATAAGCTATTAGAAAACATGAAAGTACTGCCTGTGTAAATCCATTGTATTTTATAATAGGTAAGTGTATTCAACTATTCATTTATCTCAAAACGCATTAAATTTAGCTTAATACATTATTGTCAAACCGCTTCTACACAAGGTAGTTTAGATTTTATAATTGTTTTTAGGTTATGGCACTCAAAGTCGATTAATCATGTTATTAAGGACTACATAGTTATTGTAAATGACTGTTTGTTGCCTTAATAAAAAAATTTGAACTTAAAATTACGACTAAAAATTTACATAACATGGTAGCTTTTTTCCATACGAAGACGCCACGAACACAACACGATGGGCGTAGACACACTGAGAAAAATAATGGCTAACAAAGTCACAAAATACGCTTTGTCAGGTTTTTTTTGTTGTAGGCACAATAAGTATTGCATTTGTAACAAAGCGGGTCTATTTACTATCACAACGTTTTTGTTGTCAAATATATATTGCAGTATTAACAAGTCGTATTTTGTCACCGAGACAATATTTTTGGGTTTGTTGACTTGACAATAGAATTTTGTGAATTTAACTAGTTTAACATTAGTACGGCAACAAAGTCAACAACTATTAACAAGTCGTATTTTGTCACCAAGACAATATTTTTGGGTTTGTTGACTTGACAATTGAATTTTGTGAATTTAACAAGTTTAACATTAGTACGGCCACAAAGTCAACTACTTAACAAAGCACATTTGTATCTGCATTAAATGGTTTTATTGTTAGATTGACAATGTAAAAAATTGACAAAATTACATTAACGCATTAACAAAATGCGCGGAATGGAGGGGAGGCGGGGAACGGAACGACGTTGTACAGGTCAGTTGCTAATGGATGCCGGAAGTGGAGGACGTGACGGAGCGCGGGCGGTGTAATAAGCGCTTAGTGTTGTGGTTTTTCAATAGGAATGTGTGTCGAGGTGGGCGTGTTTCTGCAAGATTGGTTTCTGCAAGGCTTGTACACCTAATCCCTAGCATGCTTGGTAAGTAACTACTCATTATTTTTTATTACTTAGGTAATGTTGTACTTCAATTCCATTTTACACGCATGCGCAGGACTGTCGAATGCAAAATTGTATGCATTCCAGATTGAACTCTTCATTAGGTTGCACAATTTTTCTTTAGCTCATTACATACAACACTATTTATATTAAACATTCGGTCTAACTGGGCAACCACGCGGCCGCGCGCCATCTTGCACACAAGTAATAGCACAAATAGCTGATAATTGAACTTAATCTCTTAAAACCTATTTAAGAGATTAAGTTCAATCGTAAATACCTATTTACGATTTTATTTATGATTTGTAAGTACGTGGGTATCTGCCATCAACGAAATACTTTACTGACCATCGGCAGACTTTATTGGTATGAGTATGACAATAGTAACGTCCCGTATAAGTAATCTAATGTATCTAAATTACATACGGTGTAACCGTACCTACTGTATGTCAATAATCTTAGTAAAAAAATGCATGATAGTTGTAAGATGTATGTATTGAAAAAATATCTATGTAGGAGCTATAGGGTTAGAATCGGAAGTAGTTTTATAGCGCGTGACCTTGACGACACGCCTGTTCGGCGTGTTTCCGTAAGAACCACTAGAGGTAGACCCCGGCTCGCTTCTTAATAAGCTAAACCGTGGGTCAACTAGACCTTGGCGTGTGCCGCCATCTTGTATCACCGCGGAGCGTTTCAAGTGCTCTCGCCAGTGGGCAGCGCACCGCCGCATGGTAAGCACGCTGTACTCGCGTGCCACCGACCTACGATACCCATTCGTTACTTTGTTAACCTAGACTTTAAAATATTAGCTAGACTTGTGTCTGTATAACCCATTTGTGTTCAATTTGTTTAAATAAACATTTTTAATATCAGTGCCGCTGTTTATATACAGCCAGACCCGCTATAGTTTCTTTTTGATTTTCATAAGTGCATTGTAAAGTACCTAAATTGAAGAATAATTAATAATTATTTTCATTTTCACTTTAACATTGCCATAAGGTCTACCGTGGTAATTAATATTTAAGTGTGTTGTTGTTTGTAGCATTATGATATATGTTTGTTTCAGGTGTCGCCTGACTTTCAATGTGTGTACCCAGCAGCAAATAAAACATATAAAGAAAGATTTCCTCTTATAAAGTTGAAGATTCTGAAACTACGAGTACTCGTTGAAAGAGGAGAATGTAACAAGGCTGACTTATCAACCATTGACCTTCTCGATTTGGCCTCTGGTAAGATCCTAAATATGTATTTTATGTTTTGTATTTCTTCAAATAATTTCTGCATTTTTAAAAGGTTGCTCATGACGACTTTATACAGTAGCACGTTTCGTAAAACAGTCAGGACAGTAGTATATTTAAGGTTTATGTATTAGTACACGGTTCAAAACTTGCATCTGAATTTTAAACCAGCTCCCGATTTCTGACCGATCTGAAAATTTTCATTCCTTCGTAACTCGGATAAAAATGCAATGTTTTGGTACCATCGAGCTGATCTGATTGTTGGACACTGGAGGTGACTATAAGTACTCTGCAATAAAACAACAAAACCTAATTGTGTTTGAGTCTGTTATAATTGTTTGGATGAGTAATATGACCCTAAAAGCTTATGTCAAAAATGAAACGTTTGACAAAAAACTTATATTAATTTATTTTTCAGTAGGCGAAGAGAAATGTGTGGAAATTATCCAAAGAAGAGCAAGACATGATTACCTGGCTCGTGTTGCGACAGTTTCAGACATAGGAACATACTGTTATCAAAGGGAAATGCTTTTCGGCACCAAAGAAGTCACCATCATGGAAGTTGCTGATATTATATTGAGGGCTCTGCAATATACTTTGAAACGTCCATTTTAAAATAAACGAAAATATATTACTTTTTGGTTTGATCTTACGTTTTATACTCCCTAAATATTTTAGGTCACTGTTTTGCTAACGTGAAACGCTGTTTCTTGATGTAATAATCGCGCAACAGGAATATGCTTTGTTTCAGCATCATTTTTTTGGGTCGTAATGGTTTGCACTTGCTCGCAGTTTGGTCATGATTGGCACTGCTTTTTGTTTTTTCTGTTTCAACATAACATTTAGGTACATAATGCATACAACATTGGTTCCACCTTTAATAATGTCAACGGCCTTGAACCACCATTGATCGACATTTTAACTATTTGGTCTCTCGCAATTGAAAAATATGCAATTTATAGAAATTGGTCTTTTGCATAATTATCCAATTGCGAGATATAAATTAAAATGTCGAAAATTAAAGTTGAAGGTCGTTGTTATTAAAATATTGAACTAATGTTGTATGAATAACAATAAATTGTATCTTGAAACAGAAATACCAAATGGTTAGCACAACAAAGTGCCTTTGTCATTATGACTATAAAAAATGATGCCGAAACAAAGCATGTTGCTATTGCGACCACGTAAGATTTGGTTAATTTAACAACGTTAGCAGAATAGTGACCTAAAGATTTGATGCCAAAACAAAGCATTTTGCTGCTATGACAACGTTTAATTTGGTTAGATTAACTACGTTAGCAGAATAGTGACCTCAAAGATTTGATGCCAAAACAAAGCACATTGCTATTATAACAACGTTTATTTGGTTAGGTTAACAAAAACTATTTTGTGGTATTGCCACAATACAATACAAATTTGTTGCAAGAACATAATTTAAACAATACAATAACAAAGTTACTTTGTCATTTGCACAAAGCAATTTTGTCTAGGTAGCAACTTAAACCAGAACGTACTAGGTTAAAAGTTGCCAATATCACAAAGTTTATATTGTTGTAACGACAACATATAAAGCATTGTAATAATAACAAAGTGAAAATGTTATTTATATAATATTGTCAGATTAACAATAAGAGTTTGACAACATAAAAGTTGTACTATAGACCAAGCTCCATAGACGGTTGTATAGCGTTTAAGTTTTATTGTTACGCCCAACAACATTTTTTTCTCAGTGCACAAAACTTATCATTTTAAGTTTTGTACTCTCAATTCAATATTATTTCACTTTTGGTACATGTATTTGTTGTGCTTTTGTTCTGTTCGCCTCTTTCTAAATAGCTAGGCCTTATATCTAACACTGTGCTCTATTAGTTACGTATATCGTCTATTATAGCATATTAATTCACGCAATTAACGCGGCATTAGCACATCGTTACTGCTTGTAATCGCTTTTGCTGTTGACACCTGTCAAATCTACCATCTCCACTGTCACTGGACGATTGTTGCGAAGCTAGTTTGTGCGAAGGGAAGTCCCGTTGCATGTATCATGAGTTCCCATATAGGCCACGCGACAATTTTTAGTAGCCTGATAGTAAGCAGCTACCGTATCCTATATAAAAAGGAGGATTCACTGTGTTGACGGCTAAAGGAACAAGAGAGTCCCTCGTCGTCAACACACTGGGTCCTAAATATTTGAGCTCTTTGGCAACCTTACTTACCAGCAGGAACACAACACTATGAGTAGGGTCTAGTGCTATTTGGCTATGGTTTTCTGTAAGGTGGAGATACTTCCCCAGTCGGGCTCTGCTCCAGATTTGAGCGAGATGACATTCGCTGTGCTGTGCCCTACCACGCATAGCGAGATGACATTCGCAGTACCCATACCTCTCTTTTGGACGTAGTTTAAGGACATACCCATGTCCGGACGTAGTTTAAGGACGTACCCGGGTCCAAAACTGACTTCTCGACTTCGCGACTTCTCTTTCCGCACAAACTCTATTAGCTAATATTGTACAGTCGCCATCAGATATATCGGAGCGGCCAAGTTGGTCACAAATATCTGAACAACGCCTCTATTATAAGGGCGATAAAGTGCATGTTCAGATATTTTGAATTACCTTGACCACTCCGATATATTTAATGGCGAGTGTACCATAGGAAGACGTGGCGCTCACGAGAACATTCTACATATACATGATATGCCATTCTACATATATGTGATAAAACTTTTTGGACCTTCTATTAAAAATATAAATTGAAACTATACCCAAGGGAAAGGAAATCGGTTGCGTTGGTACGAAAATTGCCATTAAAAGATAAAACTTAACACAGCATTATACACCAACTCCCTTGATACACCATTAGCCAACTTCAGCTTTCATCAAGATTATAAACAACTAAATCAGCCTCAAATCCACTGTGTTTCCGCACGTCTATCCCTATCTGTCCATTAGGTAGGTAGGAGGCACGAATGAGTCGGGACGTCGGGAGAACTAATCAATGGGGCACTAATTATAATTCTTCCATGGTGTTGGCTTTATCAAAATATGGATTCCGTTAGATATTGGGTTAGTAACGAACATTATAACACAAGCGGTAAAAGTCGAAATTCCCAAAATTTTCTACCTTTGTTTTCGTTAGCCTATTTGGTGTCCCACTGTTGGGCAAAGGCCTCCCCTCTTTTTCCCCATTCGATCCTGTTGGTTGACAATTTCGATTACTCTTTACATAATGTGTCCAAGTCATCTAATTAATCAATTCAGTAAATTTTTCTAGTTATCTTAGCGTAATATTTCCTTAATGTTAAAAGATTTTATTTGTGAATTTTGTGATCCCGATTATAAACAGACAAAACTACCGCAAAGAAGACTGAAGTCATGCATACGACGTTGGTGTATAGCTTCTTGTAGAAGAGAAATCTAAAATACCATCGACTGCATGCCAGCTTTGCCATCCTGTTAGCTTAACGTCAAACTTGATTTACCGTCAAATACTGCATTGATTATCTCTATGGTCCATATTAATTCTGTCGATAATGAAATATAAATTACATGCCAGAGCTAAGTGCACTCATGGTGTTTAAAAGGGTTAGTTTAGTGGTTAATATTTAATCTGTTTTATATTTGATTGACAAAATGTATTAGGTAGGCAAGCGATGCAACGTCTCCTTTTAGAAGAAAAATCGAATACAACCGTAATAGAACATCCACTAAAGCCATCAGTTAGACAACCTTTATACAATTATGAACCCTAAACCTTGCTAAACCCGCCGCCCGCCGCCGAATGCAGTTGCTATCTCCATGGATAACATTCGCATCTGTCGATCACGCATAAATGAGACAGGAGAGCTAATGAATGGTTTGCACGGGGCTTACTTTGGTGAAACGTGTTGTACAGTCAGCGAAACGGCGAAAAACTAAACGGTGTCCAAAATGGTTTCACTCTATGGTCCTTATTTTCTCTACTTTTAATAATTTTGCGAGCATGGTTTGTCGTTGGCATTGAAGATGATAGCTGATTTTTTTATTAGAATTTTTAGACAAGTACTAGAGGTACAACTGAAGAACAAATCAAATTATTTGAATAAATATTTTTTTTTGTTTATTTTAAGCAGGGGCTGATTTCGGTTACGGTTTTACCGGTATGAAACTGGTATTCCATTACGATACCATAATGGTGTAAAGGTTACGCGCGCTGCGCCAACATAACGGTACCGTAACCGTTTTGAAATATCGGTTACCAGTAATCCATTTAAAGGTAACCGAAACCTTTAAAATACCGGTTCGAAACCGGTATAATAACGGTTACCGAAAAAAATAAGCGGAAAAACAAAGCGGCAGCGCCGGCGGTTTGGCAATCGGTAACCTTTAAAAATCGGTTCAGGTACCGGAAAAAATAAAGGTTACCGTTATATTTCGATAGCGAAATATAAAGGTTCCGCTACCGAAACCGCTATTTGAAAACCGATATGACGTCATATCGGTTATAAAATATACCGGTATTTTTCGGTTATGCAGTCCCTGATTTTAAGTAGACATACTACTATATATTTTTTTAATTTTTATCTTGATGAAAGTGATGAGTGGTTAGGACGTCTGCCGCGAATGCAGAAAGCGCTGGTTTGATCCCAGCCCTGGGCACCGGAGGCCTCGGTCACTTTTTCTTTTGTATATGACATCTATACAAGTTAAGTACTAGAGGTCGCTACCGCTTGTGGAAAAGTTGTAATTTCCTACTAAGTGATTTTTTAAAATATTTATTTTACGTTAGTAGACGTACTACCGTGCCTTTGAAAATTAACTGATGGGGTTATATCATACATACCTATACAAAGACAGACGCCAGTACGTTCAGTAGCGTAAAATAAAACAAAAAAAAATATTCTTTGCTCTAAGTAGGAGAATTACAAATTTTCAGCAAGCATTGAATGACCTCTAAAACTAAATTGACAAACTAAAAAAAACAACCGTCATCTTCAATGCTAATGACACAATTAAGGGTGCACCGCAAAACATACAAAAAAATTAAAATAAAGGAACGGAAATAAGGACGTTCTTGTTTTTTTTTTCTTTTAATATAAGATCGCACATTTAGCTGACTGTACCCAATGATATTTACTATGGATTATTATTTATTAATTCAATAACAACTTTACAATTGCATCTGAATGTGAAACTACATCTAATCTAACATGCATTCACTAGTAACTTAACTATACAAAAGTTTAAAACTAGAATTGTTATAATATTCCTTATTAAATGCATTAGGTACATAGATATGTCAATATTAATAATTATAACAAGTCAATTAGCAGAAAAATAATTTAAAAATTCATCAATTGAAAAGAAGCACTCACGCAACAACAATGCTTTCAATTTACTCTTGAAAATATTTAGGCTAGTAATGTTCTTCCACTCACCAGGAAGCTTGTTGTAGAGTGTACACCTTGGAAATGAGCACAATGACTAACTACATCTAGATTGGGCTGCAATTTACAATGTAAGTATTTCCTTCTCGTACTCTCCCGTATTACTCTTTCTTCAGAGGTCTCATATTCATTTAAATTCTTAATCAGATCAGTAAGGAGCAGCAAGATGTACAAACAAGGGACCGGCAGTATATTTAGCTTTCTGAAGTCTTCCTTATGCGGCCAACTATAACGTGGCATGCGCAATATGGTTTTCACGGCTCGCTTTTGAATTACAAAGGCTTTATGCATATTATAGTCATAACTTTTTCCCCAGCACTTGATACTGTAACGTAATTTTGATTCAACCAGTGCATGATAAACCATCTTTAGATGCTTACGATCAACTAAGTCCCGTAAACTGCGCAGAACATAGCAAGCCGAACTGATGGAACCCTCTATACTTGCAAGTTCAATTTTCCAATTTAGTAGATCATCAATGTAGATGCCAAGTAACTTAACATTATTAACATTACTAATTTTATCACCACAAAAACGTAAGGTCTAGCATGTCCTTTTGCCTTGCAGTAGATCTAAGTAGCATTGCACTTGTCTTGCTCGTATTAACCTTCAATTTGTTACAGCTAAACCATTCGTGAAACAATTCTAAAGCTCGATTTGCCTTACTATTCAGATCCTCAAGACAACTAGAGCTTATAATGGCATTAGTATCGTCTGCGAAAGCAACTAAGTCAATATCCGGTATTTCTTTAATGACAAATTGTATGAGGTCATTTGTATATATAACAAAGAGAACTGGGCCCAAAATGGAACCCTGGGGGACTCCTGCCATCGATTTGACAGATTTAGATCTGATAGCATTCTCAAGGTTGCCATCTACATCTGTTATTTCTACAAACTGGGTTCTGTTATTAAAATTCGCTTTTATAAGATCATATGCCTTGCTGAATGGTTTATACTCTAACAAAATGAGCAGAAAGAATACTTCCAGAGTTATTTCATAACCTAGCAACGATTCTGTTATGTTTATCTATTTTGACAATTATTACATCTTTGTCACTCTCATTGTTAGAAAATTACAGTTTGTAACGTACACGTGCGTGTCGGACCACGCATAGGAGGGTTCCGTACCTTCAATGGAATAAGAACCAAACTAATACCAAAAGGTCGTATCTGATGCCTATGGAAGAAGTTTTTTGGAGATAACTCAAAAATGGCTGAACCGATAATGTTCAAAATAATTTTCGTAGAAAGTATATGATAAGGCGCATCTCTTCAAATTTTTTCATATTTTCTACACAACTTTTCTGACTTTCGAAGCGATTATTTCAGAAAATATTTACTTAATCACAAAATAGTCAAAGAAACCTCAATGTTATTTTGAAAGACCTATCGATTTATGTGTCACATGTTGATATATGGTTTTTTTTATTTTTTATTTAGTTACTGTTGTCTCTTTCTCACGCGGGTGCTCATTCGCACGTCCGCATCTCACGCTGGCCGGTGCGCGACTAGCGACAGTTGTTTGAATTCACTCATATTAAGTGCTTCACTTTTGGAGCGTGCATAACCCATCTGTCATTATTATATATCATAGACTGTAACTTATATGTTCAGGGTTTAGATTAGGATTTAATACTTAAATTGGTTGAAGCTTTAACAAGTTACTAATAGTTATATCTCGGTATGAGGCTATAAGCGTTGAGTTTTTTTTATTGAGAAATATAGCCGTTTTGTGATAACAGGCAATTATTTAAAGACAATATTAACAAGAATCAACAGATTCCTGACTTTTCCATTGATTTATTATTCGCATTTACTCAAACTAATGGAAATTGAAAACGTGCATATGAACGGGCGCGGTTCGCACTTGACGACCGTGTTTAGCTTCCCACAAACTCTCACTTAACGTGCCAAACCTGCCATACTTCAGCCCATCTATTCACGAAACATTGTATCCCAAAGTGAACTCGACCTCCGTAGTGTGGAGGTATCAGTAATGGACAAAGATAACTAAGTACGCTAGAGTGCTTACTCGATACAAGTTTACCCCATAACTTGGCCATGAGATTGATAACAACTGTGCGCCTGGAGGTCTGATTCATACTTGTTCGACTGACACTATGTAGATGAGTGTTGCGTGTACGGGTCGACCCTCCAACCTTTGCTAGCTGGATGATACTTTGCGCGTAATTCAATATCTGTTTACGGTCTCCATTTTGTTTGGGTTTTCAAAGATTGCTCCCGCGCCGTCAGCATTCCCTGATATCGATGTAGGTCTCTATTAAAACAAAACTGAATGGCTGTTAGGTACTGAATCGTCAGTTACATATTAGGTTCTGTCGTCACTGAGGCATGAGACTAAATTACTAGTCAGTTCATAAAACAAAATAAATAATTATTTTTGTACTTTTCATGCAGTGTACTCATTAAAAAACCGGCCAAGTGCGTGTCGGACCACGCATAGGAGGGTTCCGTACCTTCAATGGAATAAGAACCAAACTAATACCAAAAGGTCGTATCTGATGCCTATGGAAGAAGTTTTTTGGAGATAACTCAAAAATGGCTGAACCGATAATGTTCAAAATAATTTTCGTAGAAAGTATATGATAAGGCGCATCTCTTCAAATTTTTTCATATTTTCTACACAACTTTTCTGACTTTCGAAGCGATTATTTCAGAAAATATTTACTTAATCACAAAATAGTCAAAGAAACCTCAATGTTATTTTGAAAGACCTATCGATTTATGTGTCACATGTTGATATATGGTTTTTTTTTTTTTTAATTTAGTTACTTGTATGGAGCGCTCCCCTAAAAATTTTTTTTTTCAAATTTAACTACATAACTAAGTAGCTGCATACAAAATACACCTTATGTGTAAATTTTATTCAGATACGTCGTATAGTTTCCGAGTAAAATGCCTGTGACATACGGACGGACAGATAGATAGACATGACGAATCCATAAGGGTCCCGTTTTTTGCCATATGGCTACGGAACCCTAAAAAGGGCCGGTTGCACCAAATCGTCTGTTAACGTCATCGTCATCGTTCAAATTTTCTTATATTTTCTTGTATGAAAAATTTGACAGTTTTCTATGGTATGATAGCAGCGCCGCCATATTTAACGTTGATCAGTTCGTTATATGTGCGTGGTGCAACCCACCCTCAGAGTTCTTAGAGCCGTACTAATAGTGATATCAGAAAAGCCCCTTAATTTGTAACGCATGTTTATGCAAAATTTGCACTAAGTCAAATCTATGAGAAATAGATACTAAACGGTGAAATATAACTCACTAAATATATGTGAAACAGACATTTATTGGCAGGTGCATCTACTTAAATTAATAGTACATTACTTACCTAGGGCTGTAAAAAAAAGAAAGCCCGAAATCGCAGGTATTTGGGACCCGAGCCGCAGGCGAGGGTTGTAAATATGCGATAGAGGGCTTTCTTTTTTACTGCCCGTGGTGAGTACACAATTTTACGTCCCCACCTGGCCATAATGCGAGTTTTACCGTAAGCGTAGCGAGCGGTAAAACTCACATTATGGCCAGGTGTGACGTAAAAATTATTATTGTTCAGTCAAGCTCTACCGATGTGATTTAGTTTAAAAACATACCTATACGAACTTATTGCATTGTAATCGTGTCCACCAGGGTTTCCCAACCAGTTGGGGCGCGCCCCACTAGAGTAGAGAGGCGTAGAGTGATCCAAAGCGCAGCAAGCGACTGTATAAGGTCTGTATAAGGCGCAGACGGTGCCCAGTTTTGATTCCCCATTTCAGTCCCTAGGGGGGCGTTAGTGTTTTAGCATAACATTGAGTTAGGCGCATAGGTCAAAAGGTTGGGAACCCCTGGTGTACGTATATTGCATTGATATTTTAGACCTTAACAAGATGTATGTTTCCTTTTTCCATAGAATGGCAGCTAAATCAAGCGATATGTCAGTAAACAACCAAATTTTATTTTTACCCAAATGACAAATCAGTTGTAAAGACTGGAGCAGTTAAAATTTCGTTTTAGTATCTGTACCATAGCATTGTTTTGTTATGTATTCTACTAGATCGGCTATCTTGAAAAAAAAATTGTGCGCCATTTTTGGCGGTTGACAGCTGTCAGTTGCTTGGCATCATGTCAGTGGTTTAAGAGCAGATGTATGGACTTTAAGTGCCGGCCACTTAAACTCATGGCGAAAAATTTTTCTTACGGATGTCATCTCCTGTTACTCAATGATCTGTAGTATAAAAACAGAGCAAGTAAAGCAATGAGGAGTAATATCAGCCCATAGAGAAATAAAAAGCTTACAGTGCTCGCTTACTGGTTCATAACCAGTTGTATAGGAGTTATTTTAAACCTATTTTACAAGTTTTATGTTGGCTTAAAATATAATAATTATGAATTTACAATCTTAGTATTATTAGGTTGTAGCAAAAATATTTTAAACTTTGTAATAAAAAATGTATACATTAGCCACTAAGCATTCTAAGCTTACTTATTTCTCTATGCGTCAGCATTATAGCTACTTACATGAACTGAGTACTGCAGTATCATATTGCTTAAAGCACAGCAACAAATACAAAGGTAATTAATATCTTAACATTGTATTTTGTAATTTTTATTGTAATAAAAACCGAGTAGGTTAGGGAAACGGACTAAGAGCTGGCCACGACAGATATGACATAATAATGAGAGCAACGAAACCCGTCTTGTAAGATTGCAATACTATCCTTATTGCTAGATCCGAGCATCTGGCAGCATTTAATGGGTTGGAGGTCAGAGTGACAGACTAACAAAATTTTCCAGTTGAAAAAAAGTAATACAATACTGCCGATGTTGTCTTATTTATAGAGGACGGGGCCTACATTTTAACATTAGAACAAAAAAGATTGCGTATTCTGTGGGAAACATAAACAGTAGGTGACACACTATGAATTACATTATACGTCGTTTTGGACTACTTTCCCCCAAGTGAAAGTTTTGGCAATGATAGAATCGAATTATTTATATAATTTCTCATAATATTGCATCAAAACCAGAAATAACTCTAGGATTTGAATTCTTAAAATGGTTTGCATTATTTGACCTCCACCACTTTACAGCTGCCAGATGTCCGGATCTAGAAATAAGCATAGTATAGCATACTAACGAGACGGGTTTCTTCGCTCTCATTATTGTGTCGTATCTGACGTGGCTAGCTCTCCGTCTAAAACATCCCCAAGGAAAGTGGAAGTAACGCGTTGAATTCTTTGATTCACCTTTGCAAAAAGTAAACTTTCTTAAGACAGGGCGGGCACTGTAGGGCGGAATTGGCCGCCCAGATATCCCGCCCTCCTTATTTGACATTCAACTTTCTTAAGTTGCGCGAAAAAGTTCGGCCAAGTTTCCAATGTCATGGACTTAACCCAGTTGGGAGTTTAGCTTAATGTTATTATTATGGGTTTTTAGAGAAAGGGTTGACCTTGTTTGGTGAAATAATTAACCCGTCTTATGGTCAGATTATTTAGTTGTATATTATTGCTACATTTATTTCTTCATATTATTAATACTCAAACTCAAACTCAAACATTTATCCACAAGCACTTTTACACGTCAAAGTAAAAGAGAGAAAAAAAAAACAGACTACACCGGTTCTAACCCTACACCTCTGACCCGAGAAGAATTATGTCCGGCAAGAAACTCGTCGGGTCTTATTTTTTCAAAACAAAAATACATATAAGTGCGTTGTTCTATAAGAAAACATATCAAACCAAGGTTAGATTAACCAACAATATAGGTAGGTTTAAGAAAAATACCAAACAAAAAAGATGAGTCCAAATCCTGTTTGATATACTTTCTTATCTGAACTGTGTCTTCTACATAAATTTCCAAATTATAATAATTCATCATCAACGGTTAGAAACAAATTTTGAATTTAAATTTAAAAAAAAAAGTGATTCTACTATACAATAAACATATTTTCCAAATTATCCTTAGAGATGTATAAGGTCTCCAAGTGTCTTGATCTATATATTCTATATAATAAAAAAATATGGATAATCAAGCACCGAATGTTGTGTCTAAAGCCAATTAAACTAAAATTAAATATGATGAATAAAAAGTTACGTAATTGTGTAGCCCCAGTTAGCCTAAACAGACCGGTCTACTAATTATTATTATTACTAATTACTAACGGTATACTAATTACTGATAAGGTTTGAGATTAGATTGCAATTTCGTTTTTCCGCTTGGCTGCGCATGACGTATTTGGAACAAAATAGTGCAATATGTTTTCAACCGACTTCAAGATTTCGAAGGCAATTTTTTTTTTATGTATGTTCACCGATTATTCGAAGACGGCTGGACCGATTTGGAAAATTATTTTTTCGTTGGAAAGAGTATACTTCATAGTTAGTCCCATTGTAATCAGGTCAAGATCTGATAATGGAATCCTGGAGAAATCGAGGGAACTCTTTAACTATTATAAGCACACCTATAGTGATTTGAGTATTTTTTACAGCAGCTCGAGCATTTGCTGTTGGATAGGTGGATGCTAAGTGAAGTCGGTTATTTTTGTTTAAAATTATTTTCAGTTTGGTTTAATATGGTTTCTTATAGTGATCAAAAATATGTACGGACAGTGACTCCTGCAAATTAGTAATTAAAAATTAAAAATCACTTGTAAGTATTATTCTTGCCTTATTTTTACCCTATGGGTATGCATGCATGCATATGCATATACATCGACGTCTGTCTGTTTTGTGTTGTGTGCTTAATTGAAAAAATACGACTATTAAAATCATTCAAAATGATGAACTTCCGTGTTTTTATTTAATATTTAGGTCTATAAACCAGTAGTTTAGTTGTGCGTAAGAAACAACTTACTATTAATTCAGACACAGGAAAAACAAATATGTAATACATAATTATCTAAACATCAAGCTTTGATGAGCAGCAAACTAATGGTAAACCTTGAGATGGGAAAAAAGATATTGAAAAAAATCCTTTTAGTAATACATTTTATCTAAGTTTTGAGGAGTTAGAAGCAGTTATTAACGATTATTTAAATACATAAAAATCTCATTAAAATAATGGAATAGTAAAACTAGGCGACCTGGAACACGGAAAGTTCAATACAAATGAAATATGTAATTAAATCAATTTTTCCATTCATACACGCAGAATATATTCAGGTTATAATGACAAAATGTAAAATAAAACACCTCATAGTTCACAAATACGCGGTGAATATTCTCTGATACAGGCAAATCTCGAGCGACTGAAAGTTTTATTGGGTTGAACACGAAGGTTATTATGTAAGAGTTAGCGAATTTTTATATGAAAACATAACATCATTCCGTACACGGATGTTCATTGTAAGATTAATTTTCATCTTAAAATACGTTAAAACCTCTTTATTCAATGATAGAATAAATTGAACAAGCAACGAAGGCAATTGAAAGTTCATCACATCGCCACCGCCATCGCCATGCTATTCGATTATATTTTATTTGTATTAATTTATAACGCTCTATTTTATATTGAAAACTGCTCCACAAGTGATCGTTAACGAAAGTTAACCAATTTAAAAGTTAACTATGAAAAGCATGATAAAATTGTTCACCTTCATTTACAGTAAACCTTCATTTACAGTTACTGCGGTTCCATTAAAACAATAATAATAACAAAATATAAAATCTTTGAATTTTAGTTAGTTGCTGGTGTCGTTTTAGAAACTGCTGCTGCTGTTTTAGAGCTGTAGGTACTGCTCAATTATATGTATGTCGTAGAAAATGTAATTAATGAGATAATAGTATTCATTGTGTATCAAAACTGCACCTTCAGCACTCACCGCGACCGCTGCGGCCGACGAACCTCAGGTCGTTGAACTTCGCCACCTGGTTCTTCATCACGGCCGAGCTGTTCCTCAGCTCCGCGCAGCAGTTCTCGTCGTTCCCTGCCCTCACGGTCACTAGGGTACCGTCGCCTACGTCTCCGAGAGCCACCACCTTGAAGGCGACAGGAAGAGTCTTGTTTGATCTCCAGTGTGGAGGCAACACTGTGCAGACGAAGTGAGGACTCCCTGTCCGCACTAACTCCCCAGGGTGTTCCGATATGAAGTCCCCTAGCGTTCGCTCTGCTAGAATGTCTGACGTCATTTTTGTGTACGTCTCGTGCAGCAGCGTCGAGCTGGTGTCTGGCGACACGGCGCCGCTGCTCGCACCCGTCAGGTGCATCCTCGCCACCCGTCTCTGCGTGCTACACATAGAGTCAGCTGGCTCTCCTACATCTCACTCTCCACTCACTGTCAACACACACGTTGACCGCAACACATCATCACTACAAACTACGGAGACTAGTTGCTAGGGAACGCACGCGTGGCCACTTGACGCCGTGACGTCACGGACGGCCTTGCCACACTTTTTTCCTCGGTGAATGAAAAGTTCGGCGGGGGCGCGCGAGGGGCGCGAGGCGCCGATTTTTTCCGCCGCTGAGGGGTGGCTCCCCCGCGTTCGGCGAAAAAACTTTTCACTAGTTTCACTGACGGCACTTTTTGCGCCCGGTATTTACCCGATCGCCGTCACGCGCGTCGCTCTCGCTTTCGACGTGAAGTTTTTTGAATTTTATTCTAATTACGTTTCGTGTCGTAGTGTGTCGTGTTTTGAGCTTTGAGGGGTGCGAGTGTAATGCGTGCGACGTGCGGCGTGGTTGTGAAGCGACTCGTGGGGGCGGCTCGTGCCGCGAGTTGGTGCGGTGTCCGGTCGCTATTAATACGCGCGTACGTCCGCGCCCGTCGACTTCGGACAAAGTTTCGCGGCAGCGGCGGCGAGCGAGAGGCGGCGACGGCGCGGGCGCGGCGGGCGCGGAGCGCACTTTGCGGTCGGAGTGGGTTGGGTTTAAAGCCGCTGAAGGATAAAACATACAAATAAACACGTGTTCGCGCCGGCGCGAGCGAGAGGTGCGAGAGGCGCGCGGGAGCGAGCGGGATGGCGCGCGCCCTCCGCGGCATTTAGCACCCGCTGCTCGTTGCCGTCGCGGTGGCCGTCGAAACCTGCGGAACCTCTTCTTGAGAACCGCCACTGAAGAACCCTAGCTGAAAAGTTGTACGTGCAAAAGTGAATGAAAAATTAGTGCCACCAAATTGAGATAGGTAGTTTATTTTATTTATAACATTGATAGCACGTCGGCATTTATATTTAATTAAAGTTGCCTCTATTTTTTTTATATATTTTGACATTATAATATTTGTTTCTACTTATAATCTCGAGCTAGTTTGATTTTAATCGAGTAAGAATATGTTTCCACAATTTTTTGTCCATTTCGTTACGCTTTTCATACAGCCTACTAGTTATGACCGTAACAAACAGGACAAACAAAACTGTATGAAAATTTGGAGATACTTTTTTATTCAATTCCAAAGAGCTCGTGATTCAGTGTAGAAAATATAAAAATATTTCAAAATATAAAGAAAATATTGGGGACAACTCTAAATAGAAAAGCCCACGTAGATGTTTAATTTTGAATTGTTCAAAGTGCAATTATACATATACTCAAAATTAGAGCAATCTTGCAAACTATAATTAAGTTGAATCTTAATGCGATTGTCCAAAATTATGCTTTTCATATTGTGGCAACACCGCAATGGTATAAAATTAATTAAATCCGAAAAATTAAAGTAGACCGAAAAATCACAATATCGATAAAAGTACCTATTTATAGGAGTGCCTTAACTTTTTGGTTACGATAAGTGATGGTAAATGTCCTAACTAAATGGCGCAAATCTAAGCGATCGGTGCAAACAATAGAACATCTTGCCAAATTGACTTTGATACAGTGTGCCTTGCATTTACGAATTGATTGGCGAATGGCGACTGGTGTAACATTTCACGTTTCTAAATATAATCTCGTGATCGCTTCTGACAAAGATTTAAGTGCAGTAAGTTTATTGGTTCTTGAAACGTCTTAATGTCATTTTTATGAGAAAAAAAACATGACTTAATGAACCCAAAATCACAAAAACGCCGTAAGTATGAAGTCGAAAGTTTGTCGCTATAATTCGGTGATAAATTATATTATTTTTATTAGTTACTTTTAAATAGAAACACCACTAAATTGAGTTGTGTCTTTAAGAAAGCGTGTGTAATGAATCTATGAGTAGTGTAGTATAGTATGCTAAAATGCGGGGTTTATTTTACCCGGCGAAAGATCACGTTAACGAGGTCGGTTATCTCGTGCCAATCAGCTTAGCGGCTCTCGACGGCTCTCGACTAGGGTTGGGAGATCAAACTATTATCATATGTACTGTCGACAAATGTATGTTTACAAATTTGCACTTTACTCCTTTGTACAGTCACCATCAGATATATCGGAGCGGCCAAGGTGGTCACAAATATCTGAACAACGCCTTTATTGTCCAGGCGATAAAGTGCATATTCAGATACTAGCTGTGCCCGCGGCTCCGCCCGCGTGGAATTCGGTCTGTGTCAGTAAGCGGCTAATTCACCCCTAATATCTCTCCCAAGATGGATACGCTACCCCCCCCCCCCCCCCACTTTTAGACGTTGAATTTTTATACCCTACACCTAACGCTACGTACGTACGTATAAACTGGCTGGGGATTTACTTGAATTGGAATTAGTAATCCTTAAGGGGTGATTTCCGGGATAACAATGCAAAAAAAAACCGGCCAAGAGCATGTCGGGCGATGCTCAGTGTAGAGTTTCGTAAATGCCGCCCTGTTACAAAACATCCGTTCAAAAGGTCGTTTCTTAAGGGATATTTGGCGGCGCTTACGTCATTTTACTATCCGGCACTTCCTTTCACTATGCGTTTTTGACTGATAATTTAAAAACGGCTGAAACAATTTTATTCAATATAGTTTTTATTGAAAGTGCTTATCAGGCCTCACTAAATTTCAGCTTTCTAGTGCGAACGGTAACTGAGCTAGACCGCGGACAGACGGACAGATATGGCGAAACTATAAGGGTTCCTAGTTGACTACGGAACCCTAAAAAGAGATAAATAGTAGTTTATGTAACTGTTACGTAATAAGGCCTAATTATGCACATACATATTAAAAATCCATTGAAACCATTAGAATGACCGCCATTACACCGCCATGACCAAACTTATTGCACCGGCGGTCGGGGGGCGGATTTTCATTACGTTTACGTTTTTACCCTGATGTTACGTTACTGTTTGCAATAATGGTGGTAATTACATACGGTTCCGAACGCCGAATACAGGATTTATGATATTGGTGTAGATCAAGATATTTATTCTTCAATGTAAGCACATTACAATGCACTAATGAACGTCAGAGAAAATTAAAATACGTGTCGTGGAACACTCGGTTGGAACGAAGTTATGTTATTTAATTAAATTAAATTTTTTACTTTTTCGTAAATTTGGTGGCTTTCATTTTTTTTGTATTTTTTTGAAATTTTTGGTTTTTGAAGTATTTGAAATTTAGAAATTTTGCTATTTTTGACATTTTCGACATTTTTTACTTTTAGGTTCTCGACTTTTTTTCACTTTTATCACTTCTCACTTTCACTTTTCACTACACTTCACTTCACTTTATTCTATTTTATATATTTTTTATTTCATTCCATTTTACATGTTTCTCAATCGTATGGGTGTCGCGTTTTCGTGTCGTGACACTTTTTCGTGACGGTTACGTGACTTTTTTCGCCTAGCCGTCCGATAAGGGACTTCGTTCCAAAACTACCACCGGTTCTAACCCTACCTCTGGCCCAAGAAGTATTATGATTATGACCGACAAGAAACTCGACGGGACTTATTTTTTTCAAAACAGTAATACATTATTAGATCTTAAAGATACAAAATAATGCGTAGTTCTTCAAGAAGACATATCGAAACAGATTGAGAGACAGATAATGTACCTATTGTTTAATTATAAAGAAAAATAAATCCTAATCTGACTGCTTCACAAAACGTTTGATATGTTTTCCTACCTAAACGGTGTTCTATACATGTTAGATGATTTTGTAGTAGTTTTTTGGTTTGGACCATGCATCTTTGTCCGTCATATATAGTCCTCGAACTTGCAATAACCCTTTGACATTCATGACATTTTCAAATATTTCTTAAGAGCGGGTAAAGGTAAAAGCATCGTCGGGTAACATATTATAAATATGAATACCTTGACCAAAAAACTACAAATTATTTCAATACTATTGGTTGTTTCTTCCCCATGTAAACTTCCACCCCTTTTGCATCCGCTTAAGAGAATTTCCGAGATAAAACTATTTTATTTCCTTTTCCAGACCTCAAATTATCTGCGTACCAAATTTTATCTAAATCGATTCTGCGGTTAATAATTCCCTATACAAATTTCCAACTGAAAACTATCCTTTGTCCTTTCTTGAGACCCTTACTATAGCAAATTTCATCTTTATCAGTTCAGCGGTAAAAAAATCCTCATACCAACTTCCAACCCCCTTTTCACCCCCACAAGGGTTTATTTTCGGGATAAAAACTATTCTGTCATTTCTCGGGACTCAAATTATCTCCATACTAATTTCTATTCAAAATTCTCCATACTTTCAACCCCCTCTTCAGCTTTATTATATGTATAGATAGATAGTTTTTATTGAAAGTACCTTTCAGGCTTCACTTCCATTATTTTTTTCTATTTTTTTGGACCTACGGTTCTAAAGTAAGATGGAGGGGGGGGGGGGGGCTTTTTTGAACATGAAACTATCCTTTGTCCTTTCTCGAGACCCATACTATCTCTATACCAATTTTCATCTAAATCAGTTCAGCGGTAAAAAAATCCTCATACCAACTTCCAACCCCCTTTTCACCCCCACTAGGGTTTGAAAACTATCCTATGACGTTTCTCGAGACTCACATTATCTCCATACTCATTTCTATCTAAATCGTTTCAGCGGTTAAAAATTCTCCATAGAAATTTTCAACCCCATTTTCACCCCTACCAGGGTTGATTTTCGGGATTAAAACTATATATTATCCTTTCCCGGGACTCAAACTATCTCTATACAAAATTTCATCAAAATCCGTTCAGCCGTTTTCACGTGATGCGCGGTCAAATAAACAGACAAACAGATAAACAGATAAACAGACAAAAATTCTAAAAATTGTTGGAACGTGTTCTGTTATCGATTCTAAGTATCCCCAGCCAACTTTTTTTTGATTATCTTCCATGTACAGACTTTCGACCCTCTTCAGCTTTATTATATGTATAGAAGATGTTTGAGTACCTTGGTCGCTTAGATATATTTGATGGCGACTGTACTATAGTACAACACTGTATAGTACTTACACTATATGTAGTGAAGTCCATAATGGTACAGTACGCGTCCAGGGTGGTAAATTAAAGAATAGCTCAGATCGCAGGCATTTGTGACCTGAACCGAAGGTGATGGCCATAAACCTATCTGAGGCCTTCTTTATTACCGCCTGTTGTGCGTACTCAATTTTACCTGAGTGTCAATTGAGATTTTCCGCTACGCGTGCGGACGGTAAATCTCACTTACTGCCCGGAGTGACGTAAAATAAAATGAGCTTGATAAGACTTTGTTGTCTATAAAAGTATATTTATGTATACATTTTCAGCTATATTAAGTTTTAAATTTCAGATGTTTGTTATTACAAATACACACCGCACCAATTACCTTATTTTAATCTCTACTTGGCCCAACGGTTAACTGGTAGAGAATGCCTTATGGCATTAAGTTGGCCTTACTCTTTTTTTATTTTGCATTAAAGTATAAATAAATAAATAAAACTAGAGCATGTCATGTAATTAAGTACACCCGCCTAGCTACTTTAGCTGCAGACTACTGGTATCACTTTTACGAAGTCGGTAAAAAATGAACGGTCGGAAGGTAAAGGAAGGGTTGATATGCAACGTTAACGAAGCTGCCTATAATAACAAGCTCTCCGAGCTTAGGGCGGAAGAGGGTTATACAAAACTATTCTAACTGTGCATACTCGGTTAACTATAACGGTTATGTGCGTTTTTGGTAAGTTTGGTTTTAATGAGGTACCATTACGCAGGTAACTAGCATATCAAATTATATAATGTGGTTGACGCGGAAAACTTTAGGTACCTTTGGACGTAACATGCTTTGATGTTTAAACAAAAAAATAGTTCAACATGTCCCTTTTTAGGGTTCCGTAGTCAACTAGGAACCCTTATAGTTTCGCCATGTCTGCCCGTCCGTCCGTCCGTCCGTCCGCGGATAATCTCAGTGACCGTTAGCACTAGAAAGCTGAAATTTGGTACTAATATGTATATCAATCACGCCGACAAAGTGGTAAAATAAAAAGTGAATTTTTTTTTTATTAGGGTACCTCCCCTATACGTAAAGTGGGGAGTGATTTTTTTTTCATTTCAACCCTAACGTGTGATATATTGTTGGATAGGTATTTAAAAATGAATAGGCGTTTACTAAAATCATTTTTTGATAAAGTAAATATTTTCGGAAATAATCGCTCCAGAAGTAAAAAAAAAGTGTCCCCCCCCCCTCTAACTTTTGAACCATAAGTTTTAAAAATATGAAAAAAATCTCAAAAGTAGAACTTTATAAAAACTTTCTAGGAAAATTATTTTGAACTTGATAGGTTTAATAGTTTTTGAAAAAAATTGACAAAATAATTTCTGAACTAAGTTTGTAATTTAACCGTATAAGCAGGTGTTTATTGTACTTGTAATTTCTACAAAATCACAATGAAATGACGTGCTTTCAAATAAAGTAAAAACGGTGAAAATCGGTTCACGCAATAAAGAATTATCCCATAAAAATCATCTTCCATACTTTAAGCTCGCGCGCAATAGTTTACTTAATTTGCCGATAGATGTCGCTGTAGGTGGAACGCTCATATCATATCCTACATGGCGGTGTTATTTTAACTCTTAAGTGGGGACACTTTCTGTGACGGACGGAAAACTACGGAACCCTACACTGAGCGTGGCCCGACATGCTCTTGGCCGGTTTTTATATTATAATTATGAAAAAGTAAGAAAAATATTTTTCGCAGGAATTTTTTTTTGTATGGAGGGTTGGCCGGCTGGGACGACGTGTCACATCCAAAAAAAAATATCGTACTTTTTCTTAGTCGCAATATCATACCAATAACGCTCTAAAACGGATCACTAGTATTTTTGTTAAATCCTGTATTATACAGATATTAAGTAAATATTGAATGTCAGTGCTGAATAGTTTCCTCATCAGTTTATTTCTAGTACTTGTGTCACAAAATGTTAATTCTTAGAAACAAAATGATTTGGCACCTACTTACCTACTCTGTAGATGTAATAATAATATTATCTTTTTAAACTAATATACCGGGTGTTTCCTGTAATAGGGCAATAAATTAAACCGTAGATTCTACTCCTCAAACTGGACAGTATTAGTTCAGAAACTTTTAAAGATAACTTATAATTTAATTTTTATTTCACTTTAAAGTTTATTCGAACACGCAATGTATTGCGAAATTGATTATTTCTGTTGGGTGACAAGAGTGACAAGCAATGTCAATTAGACGGATTTTAACGTACATTGAAAATACTATTTAGTATGTATGAAAAAGAGACAATATAAAAACCATGGATTTATATGAAGTGGATCAAATTCTTACACTTTTTCCCTAACAACAGTTGAACCTTATTACCGAGTAAAACAGTCGTTCATAGGTGACTCGTAAAAAGTAGTAAACGGTCCGATAGAGATCATAATAGTAGGGGGCGGTGTCTCACTCGCACTCGTTACAAAATTGTCACATTTGACACATATTGACATTTCGATTGTCTGATGACGTCATTACCTCCTTAGTCAAAACGAGACACAGTCCCCTAGATAACCTTCTCTTTCGGCCTCACTTTGTGACCGAAGTATTCGATCCACTTCATATAAATCCATGATAAAAACTTCATTTTTTTTTAAATTGTAGAACAAACGTTTCATTGTTTGAGGAGTAGAATCTACGTTTTAATTTATTGCTCTTATTACAGGAAACACCCTGTATGTTAATGGCATTTAAGATGAGTAAAAACAATATTTGCGAAATATTTTTATAAACATTTAAGAATAAAATAACAGCAAATTATAACTTTGTTAGACTGTGATTTTAATTATTCACTAACAATTCTACAGACATTAAACGCATAACTCCCCAATGTTTATCTTAAGGCCTCCACTCCAATACTAACTACCTTTGCACTTTAAGTTTCAACGTCCAGTCCAAGACTGTCAATCTGCCAACCAAATAAGCATCGTATTACTACTTAGTTACGCTTCATTATGGCTCCAATGGGGCTACGAAGGGCCATTAGTGCCGCTCGCACCAGCTGTCAGTTCCCAGCCTTCGTAATAGGTACGTTTTATCCCGTGGTTATGGAGTGCCTACTGTTGCAAGGTCTCAAAATCGGGCCCCAAAATGTAGTTACATGCTGTTGATGGCAGTTCAGTTATGCAGCAGTAGAATATTTTATTTAGGTACAGTATCTAGCCTAGTCCGAATTGGGATAGAGAGGGATGATTAGGGTTCCCTAAAAATCGGCCGAAAGGTTTGAGAAACACTGCCTTAGCGCATGTTTTTACTAATTTTGTAGATTCTTTCTCAAAAATAAACTTTGGTGTTGACGCTAAAAAAATAAATATAGTTATTTGTTTTCTCAAAACTAGTTAACATACTTATAGTCTAAAAGCCAAATATAAAACTTTTTATTCTGCATCCCATCAAGCAAAATGTCTTCTTCTCTTCTTATTACAAATATTATTCTTATTTATTTATTTTTGTATCTTATTACAAATAAGTGAATACATATTTAAAGCAATTAAACAAATTATTTTCTATTTCGTTAAATTGATGTTTGCGTTTTATTGGACTACAAAACATCCCACTTCATGTAAAGTATGTACTTATACTGTAAGTAAGGTAAGAAATAGTAGATTGTTATCTAACCAAGAGACGAAATGCACCCATTTCCGATGAGATATTTTGTGCCTACCAGAACTTTTTAGTAATTAACCTCAAATTAAACACGTAATTTCAATAAATAAATAAAAATGTGAAATTAACATCTATATTCCAAAAATAATCCAGGCGCATCATTTTATACATTTTCTCAAACATGCTCGGAAATGTTCCTGTTACGTTAGTAATTAGAGACCAGTAGGGACTCTATTCCAAGGCAGGTTCAGCGCGACGTACGTAAAGGATTTTCATACAACATTAAATCACTCAGCCAGTAACTGAAGCACTAAACAAGTAATTTTATTTCCTTACATGTTTGAGAAAAGCACTATACATGCTTCGACCGTAATCAGCTTACCTGGCTTCGTATTGTAGCCGTCCTCGTCTTCGACTCGGACGGCTACTAAATACTCAGCCAGGAAAGCTTACTTACTGGTCTCTGCAGTAATGTACTATTTCTCAAACATGCTCGGAAATGTTCCTGTTACGTTAGTAATTAGAGACCAGTAGGGACTCTATTCCAAGGCAGGTTCAGCGCGACGTACGTAAAGGATTTTCATACAACATTAAATCACTCAGCCAGTAACTGAAGCACTAAACAAGTAATTTTATTTCCTTACATGTTTGAGAAAAGCACTATACATGCTTCGACCGTAATCAGCTTACCTGGCTTCGTATTGTAGCCGTCCTCGTCTTCGACTCGGACGGCTACTAAATACTCAGCCAGGAAAGCTTACTTACTGGTCTCTGCAGTAATGTACTATTTCTCAAACATGCTCGGAAATGTTCCTGTTACGTTAGTAATTAGAGACCAGTAGGGACTCTATTCCAAGGCAGGTTCAGCGCGACGTACGTAAAGGATTTTCATACAACATTAAATCACTCAGCCAGTAACTGAAGCACTAAACAAGTAATTTTATTTCCTTACATGTTTGAGAAAAGCACTATACATGCTTCGACCGTAATCAGCTTACCTGGCTTCGTATTGTAGCCGTCCTCGTCTTCGACTCGGACGGCTACTAAATACTCAGCCAGGAAAGCTTACTTACTGGTCTCTGCAGTAATGTACTATTAATTATACAACCGTTCGTCTACTCGTGTATCCAACATCGTTACACTACGTAAACCGAGCCACAAACGCCAAACACTTCACAAATTCACCTCCGTGCCCAAAAAGGGTACACTTTTGCCGCTCACAAAGCTATGCAGATCTCGGCAAATATTGAACCGGGCTCCCTTACAACACAAAATCAAACCTTTTATTTAAGTCCGAGCTCACAAGGGCTGTTTACGGAGGTCAACAACCCTTCCAGATGACCAGCGGATAACCAGATTCGCTATTAGAAGAATTTATTGTGCTTTCAGATCGTTTGAATTGTTTTGAATAGACCTTTGAACGGGTTGAAGAATTTTTGGAAATGGGGTAGAGATGAATATGCATAATTTAGGTTATAGTGTTTGTTTGGGATAAAGAGGGTGGATTATTTTTTTGTGCTGGCTGGTAGTCAAGGTAGACTGATTAATATGGCTGCGTTTTCTAGAGTGAGTTACTGAAATTTTAACAAAAAGACATGGAATGTTTCGCTATTGACTATTTACATATGTCTTACTACTTAAAGATTATTTGGTTAAAATGGAGAAATACTTCGTTTAAAACGTAATTATAGGAAATCAATCGGTTATTTTTCTGATCGTGGTCATTTTAACTGTTTGATATCTTTAATACTGACGATAGTAAAAGGAGAACGAATAATCAGTCTACGTGTTACAAGCGCCAGCGAATCACTACACGACAGCTGAAGGAGAGCGGTAAGAGTTTAGCGGTAGCAAGAGCATGTAGCGTAATAAATTTCGTAATTGTAAAGGTATCTACATAGTTTACAACGAGCCATAGGTAATTAAACGGTCAGCTAAAAAAATATATATTTAGTCAGCAAAAAAATTTACGGTCGGCATCGGTTAGGTTAGACTTTTGTTGTCCTTAACAAAAAAAACATAATGGAAAAAGAGAATCAGTCTCGTACAGAATAAACGTATTATTTCAGCAAATAAGAATTCTAGACAGAGAAAACTACATTTTTCAACTAATTATTACTATAGTAGATGAAAAGCAGGCATAATAATCGTTAGGCATGAAAGGTGGTAGTTGAAATGCTAACCATATAAACTATCGGTCGTTTTTAAGATAAACTAGGCGGCAGCGGGAGAATGACCGTCATTAATTTATTACAAATAGCGATAGCGTTAAGCGAAGCGGAAGCGAGAGCGGACACGGGACAGCGGGCATGGTAATTAGATTTAAGAACAACTGGGCGGCGTCAGCAGGAGAATGGCCGGCATTAATTTGAGCTCCTCTAACGAGGGCGACGGACGGCGACTGGGGCTGCGACAGAGACGGGAGTGGAGTCGCTGAAAAACAAGTATCTGCCAAAAAATATTCTTAACAAGTATATGAATTAAATCTTGAAGCAAATCAAATTATTTTGTTCAATATTTTTTGATTTGCAATTTTTAAGTAGTTACACTACTATATATAAACTGAAAATAGATGTCATATACTTCAGAAAAAGTGACCAAACCCTCCGGTGTCCGAGGCCAGATTTGAACTGGCGTCTTCAGCTTTCGCGGCTGACAGCCTGCCGGCTGGCCGGCTGGTATATGACATCTATTTTCAGTTTATATATAGTAGTGTAACTACTTAAAAATTGCAAATCAAAAAATATTGAACAAAATAATTTGATTTGCTTCAAGATTCATAGATGGCAGCACCATCTCTCTCGCTATACCAGAATCACGTAAGAGATTCGGATAGGAGGTGCAAGCACGTACTGCGCATGCCCTTAGAGTATGGTCAACGGCGCCTAGCCGTTTCAAATTCAGAGATTGCATATACATGAGAAAATTTGTCAAGTTCCGCCGTGACCGGGTGGTCTAGTGGTCAGGACGTCAGCCGCGAAAGCTGAAGACGCCAGTTCAAATCTGGCCTCGGACACCGGAGGGTTTGGTCACTTTTTCTGAAGTATATGACATCTATTTTCAGTTTATATATAGTAGTGTAACTACTTAAAAATTGCAAATCAAAAAATATTGAACAAAATAATTTGATTTGCTTCAAGATTCATAGATGGCAGCACCATCTCTCTCGCTATACCAGAATCACGTAAGAGATTCGGATAGGAGGTGCAAGCACGTACTGCGCATGCCCTTAGAGTATGGTCAACGGCGCCTAGCCGTTTCAAATTCAGAGATTGCATATACATGAGAAAATTTGTCAAGTTCCGCCGTGACCGGGTGGTCTAGTGGTCAGGACGTCAGCCGCGAAAGCTGAAGACGCCAGTTCAAATCTGGCCTCGGACACCGGAGGGTTTGGTCACTTTTTCTGAAGTATATGACATCTATTTTCAGTTTATATATAGTAGTGTAACTACTTAAAAATTGCAAATCAAAAAATATTGAACAAAATAATTTGATTTGCTTCAAGATTCATAGATGGCAGCACCATCTCTCTCGCTATACCAGAATCACGTAAGAGATTCGGATAGGAGGTGCAAGCACGTACTGCGCATGCCCTTAGAGTATGGTCAACGGCGCCTAGCCGTTTCAAATTCAGAGATTGCATATACATGAGAAAATTTGTCAAGTTCCGCCGTGACCGGGTGGTCTAGTGGTCAGGACGTCAGCCGCGAAAGCTGAAGACGCCAGTTCAAATCTGGCCTCGGACACCGGAGGGTTTGGTCACTTTTTCTGAAGTATATGACATCTATTTTCAGTTTATATATAGTAGTGTAACTACTTAAAAATTGCAAATCAAAAAATATTGAACAAAATAATTTGATTTGCTTCAAGATTCATAGATGGCAGCACCATCTCTCTCGCTATACCAGAATCACGTAAGAGATTCGGATAGGAGGTGCAAGCACGTACTGCGCATGCCCTTAGAGTATGGTCAACGGCGCCTAGCCGTTTCAAATTCAGAGATTGCATATACATGAGAAAATTTGTCAAGTTCCGCCGTGACCGGGTGGTCTAGTGGTCAGGACGTCAGCCGCGAAAGCTGAAGACGCCAGTTCAAATCTGGCCTCGGACACCGGAGGGTTTGGTCACTTTTTCTGAAGTATATGACATCTATTTTCACTAAGTATATGAATTGTCTTTGCTTTCGTATGAGACGTAATTCAGTGTGGTTGCATTCTTTCCTATACAGAATTCATCCTTACTTGTCGTATCATGTAAACAAACATTTCTCAAAGACATTATCACGATTTTCTCTAGGAATATCACTGAGGATGTTGTTATATACTTAAAGAAACTTACAAAGTGTTGAATTCAACCACTGAAGAATATAATTTATAATAAAATGTCCTTCAACAATCGAAGTAACGAACGAATAACCTCAAAAATAAATGACATTACAATGATAGAATGACACACGTTTGTTTACATGAAAAGACATGTAAGAATGAATTTTGAATAGAGAAATTCTAAAGAACTTCCCTATTACCCTAACCTAAAGGTTACCTTCTACCTACTGAATATTAGCTCCGTGTTAGTTTGTTATTGCATTGTCATGTATTACAAAATGTTTAAATATAGATACGAGTAAAGTGTAACAAAAGTATATTAACACAATTACAATATAAATTCCTAGGTATTTTTTAGTAAAAAAATTACCTACGCAGCAAAATAAGAAATCATTCATTTAGTTTTCTATGCATAGTTCTCAGAAAAATGATTAGGAGAACTACTCTTATAACAAAGAAAAAAAATTGTATTCATAAAAAACATCAAACTAACGAATATGGCATAATTTCGATGAAAGAAAATATTAAGATCATAACAAAATTTCTAGTCATATCCTTTGTGATTTTCATTATACTTCAGTCGTACGCACAACTGGACACTTGCACACACGTATCTATTAAAAATGACACTTACATTACAAAAACTGTATAAAACGGGGTACTTACGAGTACCATGTGTATTTGTGATAATGGCTCATGCAACTGTGCCGAAATATCGGAAACTCAACAAAACGTTTAATTTTTGTAATTTTAAATAGTTTTTGTAATGTTAATGACCATGTAAGCTTAAAATCGTATATGACATTTACAATTTACATTAATGTTTTACTTTAAAGCTGCACAAAAAAATCTAAGCATCCTAATCCGTAGCAGCTCTACGCCTCCTCTGCGCCCCGTAGCCAAGCTGTGTCCGTAGCAGTGGACTACGTCCACTCCGCTGTGTTTATTGCAATCTGGCGGTAAATGCCTGCTTACCCCTTACCCCTCCTCCCTCTTACCCTGCCCTTTTGTTATTGCACATTTAAATCCCGAACCTTCCGTTTCTAAGCTGAATCTAATGCCAGAATTAGCCGTAGAATTGCCCAGTTTTGGTCGAAACGCGGCCAAGGAAATGGTTCACTTAAATGGGTAAAGTCTGCGAGTCTAGTTTTAGTTATATTGTGAGAAAATCTGTAAAATTTTTGATGGAGACACACCTCACAGCTCGTATTAATCATACTAAAAGGTTCAAGCCTCTTAAGTCTACTTTTACTCATAGAAAATTATATTTTAAGATTTTTCTTACTGCACTTCGCTTCGCGCTACGCTCGTAACCGATTCCAGCGTTTTCCTGCTTTGTAGCGGAACTCCGCTACACACAGAGAGCCCGCCTAGTGCGTTTCTGGTACGAAAAGTGATTAAAGTGTAGTTTTGTTGCGAAAATTTATATTAAACCTGCTGCACTAACTAAACATTCATGCGTATAAACATTAAAATAAGCTCAAAGGCATAAGTGACTCTAAGCTATAAGACGTACTGCATGCTTATTTACACCGTCGTAAAATACGAAAAACATAAACCAGACAAGTATGTATGTATGTAAATAATAAAATAAAATAAAGAAAAATAACTTTATTAAACCAAAAACAAATAGTACATAAGGTAAGGTACAGTACCTACTTTACTTATTGATTATTTAAGTTCAAAGTTACTATATTTGAGTGTGACAATGCCCATCACTCCCCGTACTACTTAAAAACTGTATTACGGTGGATGTATCATTCTATTGCACATAAACAAGTAGGTATAACTTAAAAACAACAGTAACATATATAAAAGATATTCACAAAGGCGAGCTTATCCCTGATAGGGATTTGTTCCAGCCAACCCATGAGAAAATGATGTCAAGTGCGAGTCGGACTTGCGCCCCGGGGGTTCCGTAGAACACACGATTTTAACTATTACAGAACATTGCTGTTACGAAAAGAAAAATTGAAACTTTGACTTGGCCATTGAAAAACTGTTTTTTTTTTATATACCACAACGGTGGCAAATACGGCCCGCCTGATGGTAAGCAGCTACCGTAGCCTATGGACGCCTGCAACTCCAGAGGTGTCACATGCGCGTTGTCGACCCTTTACAAAATAGGAGGACTCACTGTATTGTCTCCATTCATCGACATTGGTTGCGAATGTCGCTCTTAGTTTACCAAATTCAAAAGCATTAATTTGTTGTTCCACCACGATTTTTTTTGTTTATTATTTTATTATTATTACACAACAATTTAACAAATATTAGACTTTTCTCTTTACTGGTGCTGAGACCTTCCGTCTTCCCAATTTTCATGATTCTAGATTTAAAACGGTCTTCACTTGACAAAAAGATGGACATCAAACTGATCCTATATAAGGGTTCCATTTTTCTTTTGAGGTACGGAACACTAAAAAGACCGTAGCCAAGATGACAATCGTTCATCGAAAACGACAATCAAAAATTGAATGTGATCATTTTCATACATTATTTAAGCTTTCTCTTGTTTGGTCCTGAGTTTTTATTGCAACAACAAAGCATTGTACTCGAAGCATAAACTCGGCAACTGCCAATAAACCCCCCAGTTGTTAACTCTTCTGTAATGGTTTTTCGTCTCGTTCCAATTAAAATATTCAACCGTTTGCGGGCTCGAAGTGAAACGAATCGCTCCGAAGTCCGCGCGAACATTGCCAGGTATATGGAATAATCTGCAGTTCTATAAGGTTTCAATGCTGCACTCAAAAATGAACCACAACTTTCTTTTGTATTTTCAAAAGAAATACTTTATGGCCCTAAAAGGAAGAAGCATAAAAGATTATTGCCATATTTCATAATCATCATCTAACTCAAATGCCTACATAAAGTAGAGTTTCAGTGAAAATAGTAAAAAAAATTAGATGTATGAGGTGCTAATTAAGTACAAATATATTAACAGAAGTTATCTTACTCCGAAACAATTAACATTAAATTGAAATATAAAAAAAACGGATTATTGTTTATCTCATGAACAGGATGTTTTACGTAGCAAATTTTTTTTTTAATTTTCTCAAAAAAAACCACCATTAAACCTATAATGTTTCATACTTACCTAAATATACTCCAGGGGCCGATTACTATCAGCTGTAAAAATATTTGTACTTAATTTGTTAGCACCTTAACACGCTAACAGATTATTGACAACACTTATCGAAATTTTAGACAAAGAAAAACGGCAAAAAATCTCCTCCTATGGCAAGGCAATTCTTTCGCGACGCCCGTACATTTTTCGTTATTTTATTTTTAACTAAGCATCGCAGTATCGTTAGCAGACGTCTTTGCTTACTAAAAAATAAACAGCTTCCTAACCTAGCAACACTGGTCGGCTCGAAACTTTTTAAACTTCCACAAACATGTGAGGGCGGCTAAAATAGAAGTTGTTGTCGAGTTTAGAATTGTTTCGCCGAAAAAAGAAACTTTAATTTGGACGTTTTAAAACAAAAGTCGGGGGATAATGGCGGGGCATGTGTCCTTAAGTGCCTACTGGCTTTTGTTTAAGCCTCTGTTGGATCGAGGAATGCCTTTAATAAAACAAATTATAATTTTCACATGAGGTATAACGTAGACCGTATAATACGCGTTTGGTTTTTGAAATATCGTCGCTATTTGATGTAGTCATTCTAATAATCATTAAAAAACACATTTTAAATTTCCTGTATTTTATTGGAAAATGTTATGTATAAGCAAAAAGTCGTAAACGAATAGTATTCACTAAATATTTTAAAATACATTCAAATTAACTTATTAGTCAAACAATTATACCCTAAACTAAACCGTAGGACACATAAGCTTGTTTATTTTGTAGTATGTCATGAAAGATTACATTCAACAAAACTATTTTTATCGGCTTTTAAAAATATACTTATCTGTATTTAACGGCGACCGTAGCCTCGTCGGTAGTAACCCTACATACAAAGCTGGAAGCCCTGGGTTCGAAACCAGATAAAAGCATTCATTTGTACAGTCGCGTCTGAAAATATGGATACCTTTAATGTGACAAAAACATGTATCCACGTCTTTACTCCTTGGTAATAGAGTCGTGGATACATATATGTATTTGTCACATTAAATGTATCCATATTTTCAGACGTGACTGTACTTACGTCAATATCGTTTCCGAGTAGATATCTGTAGTATAAGCTTTTAGACGGAGAGCTAGCCACGTCAGATATGACACAATAATGACACAATAACGCCTCTCGTTAGTTTGCCATACTATGCTTATTTCTAGATCCGGTCATCTGTCAGCTATAAAGTGGTGGAGGTAAAAGAATGCAAAGCACTGTAAAAATACGAATCCTGGAGATTATGTGGGTTTTGATGCAGTATTATGAGAAATCATATAAATAATTAGATTACATCATTGCCATAACTTTCTGATGAGAGAAAGTAGTCCAAAACGACGTATAATGTAATTCATAGTTTGTCGTTTACTGTTTTTGTTTCCGAAATAATACGCAATGTTTTTGGTTCTAATGTTAAAATATAGTCCTCGTCCTCTATAAATAAAGACAACTTTGGCAGTTTTTACCTATTTTGGTAATGCTTTTTTTCAACTGAAAAATTTTGCTAGTATGTCACTCTGATCTCCACCCATTAAAAGCTGCCAGATGCCCAGATCTAGCAATAAGGATAGTATTGAAATCTTACTAGACGGTTTTCACTGCTTTCATTATCGTGTCATATATGACGTGGCCAGCTCATAGTCCATTTGCTTAGTTTGGAATTGGGTTATGCAATATTCTCCCCCAAATATTTTTCTTATTTACGCGTAACCTAATGAGAACGGCTAACTAAACTGTCTTATTGGAATGGCATCACATCCATCCTATTCGAAAATATCTCATTAGGAGAATCCCTGAAGCAAAACGTATAAAAAACGAAATAAAAACTCGTAAAACACAGCACCTGCCCAAATTACGCAAAATTAGCGCCAAAACACGTATAGAACATGAGTGGGAAACAATTTCCAAACCCTTTCACATAAATTGCAAGTGCGATTCCCATTTAAAGCATACGGGGTTCCATTAGGGTTCCTTAGATGAGAGGGTTCGCTTGACCGGTGGGTTCCGTGAAAGAAGCTCATTTTCATTAGGCACGCATATTGTATCTAAATTTATATCGTGTGGCGGCTGTGGTTCTCAAAGTTTATTGAAATATGTTTTGATCTATTGAAGCGAGTTGAAGTTATCAGCTGAAAGGTATCGTTCATAGAAGCCTAAGCACACGTGTATCGAAGCGGTATTGGGATAGGGATGACCTTGAAAACCTTAATCTTTTGACGGAAGTCTAATATTACTACCTATATTCAAACCTATGTAGCTATAATTTTCTGAAGTGTTTAAATGATTTTAAGAAACACTTAGATGAAATTAATTCAGATTTCTTATGTTTAAACACATTATACAAAATGTAATATCGATTTCTTATCTGTCATTCTTGCAAATTGAATAGGTAGATTTTATACCTAGTTTTTTTTTTACTGTAGGTACATAATTTCTTTGTTCAGTACATTAACGATAAAAGCGTAAAACTACGCGCAGAAAGCGCTGAAATTGTAAAAAAAATGCATTTGGTTTATTTGTATAGCTTATAATTTCAGTTATAAAAACTTCTGGGAAATAATTCAAGATAACCCTTCGTTAGCAGTTAACAGTTTGGGGCTGTGTGGCGAGGGTCACCGTTTGAACCGTCCACTTTTTGCCTGCACCTACATTCCGCAAGGAGCGCGCCAGGCATCTTGCAAAGGATGCCCGGAGTGCCGGCGCTCGTCGCCAAGGATTTATTTATTCATTTACAGTGTAGTTGAACTGAAAAATACTGGAGCGTCTATGCATGTGCTGCTTACAGGCTGTCAATATAACTAATTAGTGCCTTAACGCAGGGTTCGGCAAACCGCGGCTCTTTGAAGGGTCAGTTGTGGCTCTTCGAGTTCCCCTCATGTTTTTTATATCAAATATTACAGTAAAATAACATTAAACAGGCAACTGCTTCCGAAAATTCCATATTTTTCCGCCATCAGGCTTTTTGCAAAATAGTTTGCCGACCCCTACCTTAACGTAACTAAAATTGGTATTGGGCCAATTTAATGTAATTTTGACATGTAATATTAAAAATATTTTAAATAATGACTATGACTATGATAAGATTCATACAGTAAGAGCCGTTTTTTTTTGGATAGGCAATATCGCATTTCTGATACGAAAAATAACGAGTTCTACGTACTTACAGAGAGTATATATTAAATAGAGCGCGACAGTCTAAGAACTTTTTGAAGCTCCAATTCAAATGGCGCTGCAGCGCAATGTCATTTCCTCCTACTATTTTTGTATCTTTGGGTCTCTATCGTTCAGATGGGTCTTCAGACTTAGAGTCTCAAAAAATTTTTAAACAGTGGCTCTCTATATTATTCATAGTCTCTGGGACTTACTTACTCGTAGTACCGATCTGTATATGGTACCTTTGTCGCGTGGTCCGTATATATTTGTATAATATACTTATGTGTTATATTTAACAACTAATCAGTAACTGGGTAACTACAACACTGGTATCATGTAAAGTCTAAGTCTTATACGTTTTATATTTCGGCGAAACAAATACCTGCATAGATTAATTGACCTGCAGCTTAGTTCCTGCGATTCTCACAATGATTTTTATTAGGCATCAATATTTATATCATGATTCTTAAAGCAAAATTAATGTATTAAAATACATGGATATATTGAGGGTCAGCGGACTCCCCTACAAACTAATTAGCAGCAAGTTATTCTAATTGCAAATTCCAATTAGATATTTCGGGTCTCAGAGAATTCTTGTCGGTAAGATAATTGTTATAGCACCCTTTGATTGATTCTGGGGGAATTATTTGGGAACCTTTGGACCTTTTGGGGAACTTTTGAACGGTGGGTGTTTATTTGATCTTTTGTTTTGGTTTTGTGTATAATTACTTGTTTATGGCGTAAATTGGTCGATAAATAGACACCTATAATGAAGAAATGTTTTCCGTTCATTTGGGAACCTCATTAGGCTGTTTTTCCACCAGAGATGATCGAGGATGCGTTGCGAGGAATGTGTTTGTTAAGCAACAATAGAATTACTTCATTTGTTTAACCTCGCACAGCGCAGCTCTAGGAGTGCTTCTTAAAAACACATTCCTCGCAACTTCAACGGTCATCTTCGTGTGGTTTAATTGTGTTATTTTGAATTAAGATATATTTTAAGTATCGACTCCATTTTCACTCGCTAAAGGCACTCGTCCCACCGGCGGCGAGTAAGCGAGTAAAGTTAATTGAGTAGCAGTACATCGCGGGCCTTGAAAGGTCGATCGATCACTCTATACCTCGACAAACCGCAATGTAATGCTACTTGCTTAACTTTACTCGCTTACTCGCTCTTGGTGGGACCAGTGCCAAAGAGTGAATTTCCAAAATCCTGTTTTATTGGAGCTCGATGACGTTTGAAGAATATACGAGTATGTCACAAATGTCAAGGTTATTCATTGTTTTTGCTTTTGTCTGTTAATAAAACGATTGTTGAGGTACTTTAAAAAAATACAACGTATTTAGATTACAATATTAGATATCAATACATTTCTACAAAATGGCCCTGCAGACAGAATAAAGTTAAGGCTGGATTTTGCAGAACTAGATAAAAAACTAGACTAATAAGAACACTACAGATATACGTATAACACTAAATAAGCGGTTACGTCTAGATCCAAAGATCTTTAGCCCCATTTGTATAATACATACATGTTCACGCAAGCCCGACTTCAGATAAAACAAAAACATAGATCTTAAAATTTAATTTAACAATTGATTTATATTTCTTAAAAACCTAAATGCAACATTTATGGTAAACATTTGATATAAATGTAGTTTGACGCCATACCGACTTATAAAATAACTTATTTCAAAACCAAATAATTGAATGTATAATTGTAATTGATTATTGTTATTATGGCTTTGTATTTTATTGTCATGAATAAATCCGATTTACTTAAATAATTGATAGATTCAAAAACTAATTTAGTTGAACTATTGCAGTACCTATGTTGAACAAATAAGATAAAATTGGAAAGTTATCAATAACACAACAAACATAAACGTCACCACGCATTTTAACATTTCTTCAGATCATTAACATTTTGCCGATACCCACCGAAAAACGCCAAGTTTCGCCAGACGGCGTGGCACCGGTTTTTTGCCCAGCACTGGGAGACTCCCAACGATTGTGTAAGGGCGAGCGAGCTGAGTTCTTGGCAAACCAGTATAATGCGCACCACAAACCCAGTAAACAAATTAAAACTGTTATGAAAGTTATCGGCTCTGCGGGCCTACCCCGAATGTCGAAAATCGAAATTTCGTTATCTCTATCGCTCTTGCTTATTCGAAAGATAGTGATGCAAATAGACGATCGAATCGAACGAACTAAGTGGTTCACGATTATTAGGCCTAGTTTTTTTTACAGAGCACACGAATTCCAAGAGATGCCCAGTGGTATCCAATTGAATTAAATAAAGTATATATTCCGTTTAATCTCTTTATTATTATTTTTTTTAATTTGGCCTTGATGTGCCGATGCTGCGTCGACGTGATTTGATCGATTGTGGCAGTCCTTTATATTTAATTAAATACTGATTCCCGTTGCATCCAGAAACTTCCAGATTCTTTGGGCTGTAATGTGTTGTGCCTACTTCTTTTATTTATGTCTTAGGTAAATACTTAGTTTTAATTTTGTCCTGTGTTATTTCAAAATTAAGCTGCTTAAATTTCATTTCAAAATATTTGTTTTAATTCGTTGCCCTTAGTTCTGATCTTTAAGGCGACAACTATACGAAATAAAAAAGCGCATTTACAAGTTTACTGGTTGGCCTAAGACGTTCCACTCGCCAGTACTCGACAAGCGTTTGCAATACCCTCCCCGGATTGAACCAGCGACATGTGTACCATAAATCCTGATGTCGGAAACGGCGGCCGGCCCACGGAAGACCTTGTTGACTTTGGGTAATGCCACTGTTATAAAACATATCTGCGCAAAAACTAGGGGTTCATAAAAAGTTGTCAATTAATGATCTCGTTTTGTGTGGGCCACACATGTCTTTAAGAATGCTCTTACTTGATTGAGCTCAATCAACCGAAGTAGATTAAGCTTATTGTTCATACTTATGAATAGACTAATTATTTCATACTATATATAGTATGTGTTGATCGTAAAAATAAATAACTTATCTTTTATGCTTTTGTTTTAATTTACCCTAAACATTCCCTCTTATTAGTACAGGTAGCCTATTTTCAAAGATAAAATGGCTTGAGACATGATTGTCTTATCGCCCGCCGCCTGCCGCTATCAGTCCCTTTTGTCTCTCACCGCCGCAAGCCTTTGTTTGTTAAAATTGCATGTGGTAGTTTTGTCCAGTACACTTAACCCTTTTAAAACAAATGTCAAGTCAACGCCAACTTAGTATTCAGAACCAATGTTTTATTGTAAAATCATAATGAGATTCGTCACCACAACTACCACAAGTATCACAAGTAGAGTGAAACATTTTAGCTACCCAGTTGGTTTAGGTGGCTTATTTTCAAGGATACAGTAGCTACAGTCGTGTTTGATAGCTTAAATAAAAGGGTAAAAGCCAAGCATGTTTTTAAAATGGTTTGAAAATTCGTGGCTATTTTAGTTTTTTTTTTATCGTACTTTGAAATCACTTAAATCGTTTACATTTTCATGTAACTAAAATTTTAAATCGCTGTCAACTTGTTTTCTTTAGACACAGATGTTTGAAATCACTTTTCTAGTTTTTGATAGACATTGCACAATACGAAATAAAACAAAAAAAATCTACCTGCAGTAAAAAAAGTACTAATTATCGATTTAGTCTGAAGTTTTGCAGTTTTCTCCGACAAATCTTAAAATTTAAATTAAAAAAAAACTAATAACATTTGTCTAAGACAAGTATGGCTAAAAATGTTCTACATGACCTAGACTATCTCCTACTTTCGGCTTTGCATCCGGTTACCAAACACCCTGTATTTTGATACTTTAAGTACTAGTTCTATCATTGCCCTATAACTTTCATCAAGTACGTGAATTTATTAATACCTGAATCTCATAAACAGGACAAGTGTGTAAAAAAACGGATAAACTAGAAGTTCTGGAAAATATCAATACAATCAAAACATTGGAACGTACGAATTTACTTACTGAAAACCAATATTCAGAAGAAATCTGTGGAGTGCTTGGTCAGTAGTAGTTTGATATAAAAATATAAAATAAATAAAAATATCTTGGCGAAACATGTCTATACAGTATGTAAACCAACCAAAACCATCCCTTAAAACTAGTGAATAGGGAACTCGAGTAAATTGTTTTTACTTGCTTCTGACTGAGCATGTTTTGGGGAATTTAATTTCTGTTTAAATTTCTCTTGTTGCAGTCGGTTAATGATCTTTCTAACACCCTGTGAGGCTTCTTTGACTTCTCTCAGTTTACGCGGACTGCGCAATGTTGATATGTAACTAGGGACCTGATCAACATTTACGTTGTTATGGCTAACGCTCATACGCGTCGACTGTTGTTTATATAAGGTGTAACAAAAATTCTGCTGATCCGTATTCTAATCATTCAAAACTAAGAAAAAAAAAATTCACGCGAAAAAGAAATTGGGTTTTGTATGGAGGGTTGGCCGGCTGGGATGACGTGTCTCATACAAAAAAAAAGTTCGCTTTCAAAAAAAATGTTCTTCTCCTTTTTCTTTGTCGCAATACGATACCAATTATACTTACCCTTAAACGGATCACCACTATTTTTGTTACAGTCTGTACTGTAGGTATCCTAGGTAACAATTTATATAATGGCGGAAAATCAATCAAACTTCAACATGAAGTTTAACACCATTTTGTCTAATGACATTTTAGCGTGCTGTCATTATTAAGATTGTAAGCAAATAATTCAGAGGGTTACAAAATATATTTTTTCAATTCAATATTTTTAGAGATCACGTAAAGATTGCTTGATTTTAAATGAAATATGTACAGTCAGCTGCAGAGAAGAAGACCCCCATACTGCATACAAACTTTGTATCAAGCGTGGGTCTTTTTCTCTGCAGCTGACCGTACTATACTCATATTTCTGATCTAAACATTGACGGGTTTCATTAAATGGTTTAGGTACCTTACGTGTGCACAGAAAATCGAAAATATTTTCTTGTATCAAAACTATAATTCCTACTACAAAAGGTGTGACCAGCCCAAGGTTTTTTGAATTTCCCGCCAAAAAGTTGTGTACTATTTCTATAGTCAGACTCTAATATATCATAGATAACATTCACCGGAAAATATAAACTCCTCTAATTCTTTTGAAGTCGGTTAAAAAGTAAAATTAGTTCTGAGAATGTAATTTTGAACCGCTACTGTGCACAAATAAAACTATGATCTCATAACATTATAAAATTCGCCTTTAATTACCTCTCTATTAATTACCTACCTACTGAGTAATAATTAGGTATTAGGTACCGTTTTAAGTAATGGATCGTCAAAATTGACATTCTTTCTGTCTATTAAAAGTAGGTATTCGAAGTAGGTAAGCTAGATGATCGCGACGTGCGAAGCCATTACTTAAATAAGCTGAATTTGTTTCTTAATTAATATCTAAGTAACTACATATACTCGTATACTTACCTAAGATAACCAATAAGCAACATAAGTGAACGATATTTTGAAATGCATTCTAATGAAACACGTTCAAAACGTTAATTACCTACGTCACTTAAATAAAAAATAGGTAGCGCTTTTACACAAAATAAACCCTTTGTCTACTTCAAAAGTAGATCACTCATATCTGTGCCCCATCTATGCTCCCCATGTTACGCTCATAACATTTGACGTATGCGTTAATGAAATGGAGTGTGTATTTATTGAGTTAATTAAACCCGTCTTGAAGCCTCGGGCGATAACTCCTCTCGTTCCTTACCGCCTGGTACTTGTTACTCAATGTCAACTAGTTACCTGTACCTACCAGTTTCATTTTTTTTCCGCTGACATACAAACTGTCTTAAGTAACCGGTTTTATTATTGAATTGTATACCTTGTATTGTTTTGGATAGGGTTTATGATCATAAATGTCTCTGATTACAGTTAATTGGTAAAGGCATCTTTCCAAGGCATCTAGTGTGGGCGTTTCTTGAGGATGCGAAGAAATAATTGTAAAACATTCTTGCGCTTTATGACACCCTGGTACTCGTAGTTCAATATCAACTATTTACTTCTATAGTTATAGCTAGAGAAAGCGTGCGTACGTATATTAAGCGTACTTTAATTGGGACGGATAACAAGTCGTAGGTACCCAATTACGGCAATTACGGATAAGCACTATGTACGAATCAGTATAATATTATTTACCAACATACACTTATTTATAACACAAGCATATGTAACATAAATAATCTTCTCACATATTGCCATTCTCGTATGTTTACTTAAATTTAATCAAAACAAGAGATTATTATTTTCTTTGAAGCGCATGTATGTGAAGGAGTCTTAATTTTAATAATTCATAACAATAATGAGATATTATTAGGGAAGAAACTCGTATATAACGTTTGAAGAATCGACATACTACGTCTAATGAAGCGGCAGTAGGGTTGTCACTTGTTCATATCAATTTGTTTGCATTAAAATTGTATTTGTACTAAGCAAGAAGTAACTTATAGCCAGTGCTTGATTCTCACATATTTAGTTTTGGATCCATTAAAGGCGCAGATCCAGGATTTCGTTCGGGGGGGGGGAACTTTCCTTCACAAAAAATCTCGCGGGCAGCATCTATGCCCCTGTTGCCCCTCCCCTGTATCCGCGCCTGGGCTGAATACATTTTATTTTTCCCCCTAAACTTCCATATCACTATGAAATTAAACTGCTTGATAATTTTAAAACAGACTTTTAATAGTTTTAATGTTCGATGATGATTTGTTTAAAACTATTTTTCGTGGGGAAGTCCGGTATATACGTAAGTAATTGCGAGCTTTGTATGACGTTAGTTATTGTAAATTCTTCTTGTGCTCTAATTAATTCTTCGTTTTTATTACGCATCTTCATGAAAATACCATACAGTCCACTAAAAGCTGTGAGCTGCCTTTCTCATTGATGTAAAAATCAAAAGAACAACATTTTCTTGCAGTCTCAAGTAAGAAAAAAATTGTATATCTACACAATGGACATAATTTAAAAAATCTGTTTCGTTAAAGATGGTGGCAGCCCTGCCTTCAGGGCTCAATTCATTAGTGAAATATATGAGTGCGCGGTCGCGGAGATTAATTTCGAGCGAGCGAGAGTTTTCTTCTGTTGTGGAGGAACTTTTGAGCTTGTAAACAAACACAAATTGTGATTGACTTTTGTAAGAGTAGGTAAGTAACAGTAACAATTTAAAAATAATTATTAAGAAAAAAGAAAGTGGAAAGGTGGAGTAGGCACTCCACCTTTCCAAGAGCAAATGCTCGAAGTACTGTAAAAAAATACTCAAATATAGGCACTCCTATAGTGATAGGAGTGCTTATAATATCTCCAGGATCCCATCATCAGATCCTGACCTGATGACAATGGGACCATCTCCCAAGTATACTCTTTCAAACATCCCGATGAATTGAGAATCTCCTCCTTCGCAATCTTGAAGTCGGTTAAAATGTATGTATGTAAACACTTTATTGTACATAAAACAGGACAAAATACAGTCATAAAAAAAAAAAATACAACGTACAAAGGCGAACTTATCCCTGTAAGGCATCTCTTCCAGCTAACCTTTGAGCAATTGAGAGATCGAGATACACAAGATAAACAAACAAGCACTACTTATATTTATGTACTTTCAGAAAGGAAATGCTGTAAAATAAATAAATAACAAAGTATTCGATATCTTATATAATATAAATAATATATACACCTATATACAGGGATCGTTACCGGTATACTTGAATTTCACTATTTATATTGCTAAAACGATGAATAGCGGTAAAGTACTACCGGTATTCAAAAATAATTAATTGAATGAATTCAACACTTTTGAACCTACACATTTTATACCCTACTACCTACCGCCCGCGGTTTCGTTAGCATGAAATTCATGATAGTGCCTACTCCCTTCTCTACCAGCTCTTCTCGCCCAGTTCTCACTTATTATGAACCCTCGTTGGACCTCCTTAGGACATATCTTACTCGTATGTAAAATTATCTGTTGTTGCTTTCCTTTGGTTATGATATGATCTACCTAGGTACCTGCAGGCAATACAGGCAGTACTACCTACAAAAATAACAACGAAGTCCTCAAAAAATGTGACACGCTCTTATTAGCCCAATAAAGATACGGTTGCGTCAAACGTTAATTTATAACAGCCACATTTTTAGGGTTCCGTAGTCAACTAGGAACCCTTATAGTTTCGCCATGTCTGCCCGTCCGTCCGTCCGTCCGTCCGCGGATAATCTCAGTGACCGTTAGCACTAGAAAGCTGAAATTTGGTACTAATATGTATATCAATCACGCCGACAAAGTGGTAAAATAAAAAGTGGTTTTTTTTTATTTATTAGGGTACCTCCCCTATACGTAAAGTGGGGAGTGATTTTTTTTTTCATTTCAACCCTAACGTGTGATATATTGTTGGATAGGTATTTAAAAATGAATAGGGGTTTGCTAAAATCATTTTTCGATAATGTAAATATTTTCGGAAATAATCGCTCCAGAAGTAAAAAAATATGCGTACCCCCCCCTCTAACTTTTGAACCATAAGTTTTAAAAATATGAAAAAAATCTCAAAAGTAGAACTTTATAAAAACTTTCTAGGAAAATTATTTTGAACTTGATAGGATGAATAGTTTTTGAAAAAAAAATTACAAAATAATTTCTGAACTAAGTTTGTAATTTAACCGTATAAGCAGGTGTTTATTGTACCTGTAATTTCTACAAAATTACAATGAAATGACGTGCTTTCAAATAAAGTAAAAACGGTGAAAATCGGTTCACGCAATAAAGAATTATTCCATAAAAATCATCTTCCATACTTTAAGCTCGCGCGCAATAGTTTACTTAATTTGCCGATAGATGTCGCTGTACGTGGAACTCTCATATCATATCCTACATGGCGGTGTTATTAACTCTTAAGTGGGGACGCTTACTGTGACGGACGGAAAACTACGGAACCCTACACTGAGCGTGGCCCGACACGCTCTTGGCCGGTTTTTTTTTTATACTTATGGGATATTTAAAGATAACATATGCATAACCCTACAAGAAAAACGCCTGTAATATGTGTGTACATATTTGTGGCGGTTAGCGAATCATGATATTTTGTAGGATTTCATTGCGTAAATAATACTAGTATCATGATATATCCATGGGGATCAATGTTACTCTGCGTCCGTAGGAAACACGTTAGACAACCCTGCACGTGATCCCTGGGTGGTGCTAAAAGAGTAACAAACTTGGCAGCTGCACTGTCCCATCTGGACCTCGCAGCACTCACTGGATTTTCATTATCATCTGCTTTCCCACTACTACACCAGGGATGAAATGCCTTAGGTATATCCAGTGACATGTAGCCATACGATAAATAAATAAGTGTTGATCTAAATGAATATGTGGCTAGTACTTTACAATGTTACCTACTCCTATAACTTTAATTTCCAATGATTGACATTTAACAAACAACAAACAATATAACTAGACCTTAAAATAAGAACTGAAAGTTAAAAAATATACTTAATTGTAAACTAAACTACTTAAAAAAGTTTTAAACCTATGTATTTCTGTTTTGTAGTTTGACGCACTCACCAGTAAGTATTATACTGCCATGCTAAGCCAAAAGGCGCTATTTCAAAATCAATTTTTCTTGATCATGTCACTTTGAGCTACAAATTTGAGGTATAAATATGTTTGCATTGAGATACTTAGTGCCGGCTTAGCAGGGCAGTATATTTATAGTTACAGGCAACAGAAGTAACTGAGTGGTTCAGGTGGTAATTATTTAATTTATTTAAACGTTATTGCACGGAGGGAACCTGGTCGTAATGGCAGTTGCGCCGTGGATACGTAATGAACGTAGCTATGTACTACTGAACTACCTATTGTAACAACGTTCTACGTTCTACATATGGTGGCCTAGGAATCAAAATGGTTGACTGTACTTAGTGGATATCTTATGTCTATAAAATATAACGGTTACACTCACGTCACTTTAAAGGATAGTGACCCGCTAGATAACCCAGGCGTTTACGAGATACCTTGCGACTGTGGTAAGTCCTACATAGGGGAAACCGGACGTAACTTGTCAACGAGACTCTCGGAGCATATACGGAGTGTGAAGAAAATGGATTGCAGCAACTCGGCGGTAGCAGAGCACGCTTTCGATGCAGGCGCGTCACATTTCCTTCGCTTTGATAAAGCTAGACTGCTAGTTCGTCAAAAATGCTACGTGCCACGCAAAATACGCGTGGCGATCGAGATTGGGCGTCGTCCGAATTTTAATCGAGGCGGGGGCTGGGGCGTACCGCCAGCATGGAAGCCTGTAATCCATGGCAAGAACTTCAGTGTGTGCTGTGAGAGTTCAGTGGACACAGTGAGTGTGGTTTGCTTATCGTCGCTTATGTCAGATGAACCGAATGCGCTGCAAAGCACGGTAGCAGCGCCGGCGCAAGATCACCCTCAACAAGCTTTGTCAGAGCGGGCGACACGAGCTGCGCGGCGAGCGGGACGCAGGCCAGTCGGCAACGCATCGTGCAACAGCGCGCAACGGGCCGGTTCGAAATAGCACTCTTAGTGCTTGAAGATGGACACCTAAGCTTTCCGAAACATGTCGCGCGAAGTGACTAAAGTGACGTGAGTGTAACCGTTATATTTTATAGTGATAGTATGTCTCACGAAAGTTTAAATTTAATGATATCTTATGGATTCGTGATACCGACCGTACCGATTAAAAGAGACTACCTAGTTACCCACCGTATTTATTCAATTGTTTTAACCGATATGCATAGGTAGTTGATAATAGTAGATTGTACACCAAGGGGATAAAGCACTGTTTTATGTCACGGGCGCAATATTGAATCCTGAACGTAACGAAGGACTCCAGATTTTACTCCCGAGCGCAGCGAGGGGGTTATGAGTTAAATCCCGAGCGAAGCGAGGGAATTAAGACTGAGTCCTGAGTGCAGTGAGGGGTTCAAGCGCGCCCGTGACAAAAACAGCTTTATCCCCGAGGAGTATACTCTACTTTTCTCACCTCTTGCGAGACAATAAAATAGCTAAGGCTACTAGAAACGGATTTTTATTAAAGTAAATCAAAAGTAAAAACCGGCCAAGTGCGTGTCGGACCACACATAGCAGGATTCCGTACCTTCAATGGAATAAGAACTAAACTAATACCAAAAGGTCGTATCTGATGCCTATGGAAGAAGTTTTTTGGAAATAACTCAAAAATGCCTAAACCGATAATGTTAAAAAATTTTTCGTAGAAAGTATATGACAAGGCGCATCTCCTCAAATTTTTTCATATTTTTTGGATTTACGGTTCAAAAGTTACAGGGGGGGACACAATTTTTCTGACTTTCGAAGCGATTATTTTACAAAATATTCACTTAATCTTTCTTCTCCCCTTTCTTGATTATGCAGATATCTCCTATTTAGACCTAACCGAGGAGCAACTTAATAAGCTTGAGCGTATTCAAAATGCCTGCATTCGGTTCATTTTCGGATTACGCAAATTCGACCATGTTTCTAGTTTTCGTTCTCAACTCAAATGGCTCCCTATCCGTCACCGCCGTAACTCTCACATACTTTCTTTACTCTTTTCTATACTTTTTAACCCTGCAACTCCCCGCTACCTCAAAGAGCGTTTCTCTTATCTTAATTCTATTAGATCCTCTCAAAAATTGCTCCTAAAAGTGCCATCTTCATCTTCCAAATTTTATAATTGCTCATTTACGTTCCAGGCCGTTCGTTTGTGGAATTCTCTCCCTCTCAACATAAAACGCGCGCAATCTATTGGTAGCTTTAAATCGCAACTTAAGGAATACTATTTATCTCTTCCTTAGGTTTTTAAGTTGACACTGTTGTTTCTTACTCTGTGTATTATATATGTATATATGTACGTATATGTATGTTTATTTTGTATTTATTTAAGTATGTATATTCATATGAATGTGCTGTGTTATCTATTTCGTCTCTTTTGTTTCTATGCACCACCTACTGCTTATTGTTTTTCTCTAGTCTCCACTACCCAAAGGTTGTCTGGAAGAAATCGCTCATTAGCGATAAGACCGCCTGTTGTTACCTCTACCTAAATTTATCTAATTGTAAAATTTGTGCTTGTAACTGTATGAGGTGTGCAATAAAGAGTATTTATTATTATTATTATTAATCACAAAATGGTCAAAAAACCTCAATGTTATTTTTAAAGACCTATCGATTTATGTGTCACATGTTGATATTTAGTAAAAAAAATAAAAAATAAAAATTTTGTTACATGTATGCCCCCCCCCTAAACTTTTTTTTTTTTCAAATTTAACTACATGACTAAGTAGCGGCATACAAAATACACCTTATGTGTAAATTTTATTCAGATACGTCGTATAGTTTCCGAGTAAAATGGCTGGGACATACGGATGGACAGACATACAGACAGACATGACGAATCCATAAGGGTTCTGTTTTTTGCCATTTGGCTACGGAACCCTAAAAATTGATTCTTGATACATTAGTCCATTTTATTCGAATTTTATCTCCAATTTTTATAGAACCTGCAGTTTTACTGCGTATACTGCAGCGTCTTATGACACTCGCGGCATTTGTTTTAGGTATTTAAAAAAGGTGGCCAGCACGATTTTCCAAATAAATTCGATTTGAAATCAGTTCGACGCGGCGGCGCGGGCCCCGGCTGGCGTCGCGGGGCTGTGCACCGTGCGGACTTTACCAAATTAGACTTTAAGCACATAACAATAAGAACTATGGGAAGTGAAATCACATTATTAACCATGGGGTTATAATGAGATTTAGTACAACATTATAACCCGGCTAAAGCCAAGGGCTATAATGATTTGCTTTCGGTGAGGTTTGCGTGATATATAATTTGGCATTGTCGAGCAGGTGGTGTGAAAATTAAATTATCAAATAGGTACTGCTAAGTCATTCTGATAAACAAATGAATTCGCAAGCCGCGGCATTATCTCAATCGCCTACAAGTTGCCTCATCTCAATTCGGCCCAATATCAGTTATTCCGCCCGCCATACATCACTCTGACAGGCCCAGTAATGGAGACGTGCTACAAACTATAATTCCCTATCTAAATGCACCGTCGACAGGCATAAACAATTGAAATAATTATCAGGATAAGCCCTCGGATCAACGGAAAGCCCTCGAGGATCCAACCCTTCTGAGAACAGCTTGACAGCATCTTATGCAAATTCACAAAACTTAACTAACCTACGCCCTTATCTTACATACCTTTTAACCTACCACTGCAATTTCAACCTTAAACATATCACATCACAACTTATGTCAGCTTGTCGCTGTTAATGTCATAGGTCGTTTGGGTATTAGTGGGTATTTCTTGTTGCTCAATTGGCCCCACAGTCTGCGATATGGTAACTCGTGTTTCGTTTAGCCTCTTGAATACGGTGCGCTAAGTAAATCACTTGTTCCGACGGATCGACGGGAAGATGAACGACGTGCGATGTGTATTAGCGAGTTAATTGCATTTCTAAATATACATACTTACATATTGTTCAGTACTATCTTGAGACTCATGACAGTTGACTGACTGATATGATAATAATAGGTACCGGTTTCTAATTCTGCATACAATATATTAAAAAAAGACACAATGATAATACACATAGCGACAGCGCAGGCTTTGTCCATATTTCCAACAGAAAAACATCCGCAATATGCTTCGTCAAATTTTTAATTGTTGACTGTCTGTCTTACAAAAGTTACCAAACAGTTCCAACTACGTATTCGTTGTTGGGGTATTTATTTCTGGAGCAAATAACGTCAATAATGTAACATGTAGTTGTAGGTTTAGGTTTAAAGATATTTATTCTCAAAAAAGACATACAAGTCACTTACATGAGAACAGCGTTTTAGACAGAAGAAATATATTCTTATTATTGTTAAATCGGTATCAACACAAATCGTCCGATATGTAAATTATTAAAACAGAGATTTGAACAAATCTCTAAGGGATATGATCAAATTACGCAGGATGTTAAAATGGAGACTCCATATTATCATTTCCCTAGAAATATTCAGTCTTTTCACCAAATCACTGACTCTGTTTAGTGGAAAGACAAAATCGGCCAATAACCGCGATACGCTTTTTCATTTCACTAGATTTGTTTAGGAAATTGACAAAATCCCTAACTACGATACTGTAGCGGTTAGAGATTTTGTCAAATTCCTAAATAAATCTAGTGAAATGAGCGCGACGATAAGCAAAAAAGCGTGTCACGTTTTTTGGCCGATTTTGTCTTCCCACTAAACAGAGTCAGTGATTTGGTGAAATTACTGAATATTTCTAGGGAAATGATGATATGGAGTCTCCATTTTAACATCCTGCGTAATTTGATCATATCCCTTAGAGATTTGTTCAAATCTCTTTTTTAATCATTTCCCTGCGACATGTACACACTCACACATTTTTTTTATCAGGGTGGGTAGTGGTTTAAAATGTAGTCGGCTAACTCAGTCTTAAATGTATTGTGTGAGCCTATTCCTTTCAAAACAGACGGTAAGTTATTATAAAGCTGTGCACCTTCATAAGTCAACATTTTTTTCCCCAATTTAGTTCTTGTATTCGGTAATACAATAAAACTAGCCCGACGGGTACTGCGTTTGATTATCTGTTTCTTCGTCACAAAGGCCAAGTTAGTATGGATTGAGCTGTTTAATATTTTCCTAACAAGAATGCACGTATGATAAATGTCCAATTGCTAGTTGTAGGTATCTATACTCAAGAGCACATAATTACAGCCATTGATTGCAAAATTGACCTGAGTATTTGACCTCGTGGTAGATAAATTACAAATTTAAGTTAGTGATAAAACAGTATGAGTTTAGCAAAAAGAAGTGCCGCCCGAACAGGGGCTTGAGCCCTGGACCCTTACATTAAAAGTCCAATGCTGTACCGACTGAGCTATCCGGGCTATGCACATGTGGTTGAAATAGTGGAACAGTTACTATGGTCACCTGATTTTGACATCAACATGTGGTTTTGAACATGAAAGTTAACATTTGTGCTAATAAACCCACTTTTCAGATCGACTTATAACAGCAGTCGTTGCTTATTTTTTCGTTCGTGGTACTGAACTAGCGACATGTATCATGCTTTATTTAAGCAAAGTAAAGGATATCTAAGGAAACCAATGTTAGGAAGACAAAATTCAATGTAAGCCTCACAGTCGTCGCCCACTACAAATCTATCTAATTCGAGTCATAGGAAGTGGTAACATCAAAAAGCTACGTCCCGCCTTCATGGTGGGCCGAGCCGTTATACCCGTTATAAAGGACTGATATCATTAACTTGCCTTTTACAAGTAATTAAATGGACTATAAAAAGTGCAGTAAAAGAAAACTGGAATATCAAGCCGCAGAATGAAAATACAAGAAAATAATGCTAGAGAGATTAGCAATACTTTTTTTTTGTATGGAATTCCGGTATTAATAATAAAGCCTTTATATATTTCCATGACTTACAATAATATACTACCCTACTCATAGTGTTGTGTTCCTGCTGGTGAGTAAGGTTGCCAAAGTTACCTTCTTGTTCCTTTAGCCATCAACACAGTGAATTCTCCTACCTAGTTGGTTACTAAGTTCTGTTACCAGATTTCTGACTGATAAAATATAAAATAAAGTTTTAAATAAAAATTTTAAGTAATTATTTAATAGCCTAATTTCTAAAGAACATAATATAGTATAATAATATACAAATCAGATGGGAAATTTATTTGAAAATCCTTGTAAAGCACAAGATTTTGCTGAAGACGCAAACACGCGGTTAATTTAAGAAAATTACACTTTACAAAATTGCATCAAATAAATATTGCACCTTTGTTTAGAAGGTTATATTGCTTGTTTGTAAGAAACGTGTTTATGAGAGGTAATTGCGTGACCACCATTTAATTTTCTTGCGATTTTATCCCGCAGATATTCCCAGTTGAAACATTGCCTTTTTTTAAGTTTTGCACAAAAGACATAGATTTAGACTGCTATGGAACAAGCAGACTTGCAACGTATGGTCTAGTATTTTATCGGATAGACCCACGTGAACTATACATATACCAATTGAAGCTAAAGAATATAGCTACCGAATTGTGCAAGACTGATGCGTCTTAAACGTGATTAAAATGAATAGGATTTAAAATCAACATGAACAAGGAGTGTAATTTTGACGTATATTTTTCACGCCTTTTTCCGAGTTATATAAAGAATTCTGAGCAACTGCGACAATAATTTTCAATTCAATATATTTTAATGTATTGACTATTAAATAAGCTTTTAAATGATGTACATGACAAATTAAAATGTTGCTACCTATTCCTATTTATTTAGTGAAAACTCTAGTAACAGAACTTAGTAACCAACTAGGTATTTGTAAAGGGTCGGCAACGCGCATGTGACTCCTTTGGAGTTGCAGGCGTCCATAGCTTACGGTAGCTGCTTACCATCAGGCGGGCCGTATGCTTGTTTGCCACCGTCGTGGTATAAAAAAAATCGTAATAATTTAACATTTTAAGACATGGCTCCTTCTCGGGTAGAGTTTGTCCGGAAAGAGAAGTGTCGTGGTTTATATGGGAACACATACATTCTACGGCACTTCTTTTTCTGGACATACTCTATAGGCCGGTATTACCTATCCAAAAAATATTGTTATTACCTATCCAAAAGCACTAGATACGTGCAAGTTACGTGGGTAACAAATGGCTGGCTATGCTACTTCCACTTGGGCCGAGACACTGGAGAAAGTACAAGTGCTTGCTAATGCTAGCTGGCCATTACTGTGGCCCTTGTTTTTTTTTAACAAAAGATAATGCCAATGACTGTGTGAAGCCGAGAAGGAAAAGTCGCAAAATGGATTCTGGACTCTTAAGCATGTAAGGAAAGTAAACTGCATACATTCTCTGATAGACAGAAATAACTACTAGTATTGCATTGAAATATAACGAAACGGTGCGATTCTATGCGATTACACTGAAAAAAATAATTTATCTACACTCATATTGTAAGTTCTCTAAAACGTGTTCGAAAACGGTAGGCAATGGCTAGCATTACCACGACCGATTTTACTATGAGAAGCTTTTTATGTGTGGCAGTAACGTAATTTTAACTTTTCATGCTCAAATATTGATGTGCTGTTTGATGTGATGTTTTGATAACATAATGTACACCTGCACCCTCCCGCGCATCCGCCGACAGCCCGACACGCGCCTCCCCGACACAATCGAGTTGGTCATGGCGGTGCAATGGCGGCCATTCTATGGTTTCCGAATACGGCATTTTGGATAAATAATATGAGTGTAGATAAAGCAGTGTATGCAACTGTACGTAATTAAGCCTTATTACGTAACAGTTACATAAACTACTATTGTTACCAGCAACCAAACTTCGTACTAGTAACTTAAGTTTTGGGACTTCAAAACTAAGGCTTATTACCTACCAAAATGTTTTGTTGTTTATACGTAAACTTTGAGTTATATATAAGCAAATAAACTTTATTAACTCCTTACCGAATTTTGGTTATTAATAAAATAGCCGAAGTAGTTCGTTTATCCTTTTTTTTCAATGTAGAAATGATTAGAAATACTTAATTACTTGCTTTATTTAGACTTAGAGCTTACTGTCAATGTTTCTATACTTGTGGCCTGTGGGCTAGTTTCAGGCTGAAGTCCTATAATACCCTGCGTATCCAATATAATAACATTTTCAGGATGCTGTTTGGGCTTCCTCGATTTTGCAGCGCCTCTGGGATGTTTGCCGATGCCAGCTTAGAGGACTTTTATGCCATATTACGGAAGAAGACGGCGTCTGTGGTGACGCAGATCAGGAGGAGCTCAAACAGCATCCTGAAAATGATAGCAGGGAGGTGGGATTCGGATATTCTTCGCCGATACACCAACCTGTATGTGATACGTAAAAAAAAAATAAGTTATAGTTTTTAAGTTCATATTAATTTACTAATGTAGGTTTATAAGTGTAACTAACAATCTATGGATCGGAGTTATCTGAAAATAAATTATTTTTATTTTTATTTATTTTTAGTCCACATCAGTAGAGTAAAATCCCTCAGCTGCAGAGGGTTAAAGCACCTCATTTTACATTCACTAAACGCACCCATAGCATTAACCCATTACGTGTAACTAACAAACTTTTTACCAACTCCGGCCGCAAAACAATCCCATAACGAAACCCGTCGTAAACGGAACGATTGCAGCTAACAGCTCACAGCGACGGGTAAACATCATTGTACCCGTGTACTGCCGTGTACCCTATAATCAGGTAGCACGTGTTAAGGTTATCGTTCACTTATCAACCACCCAACTGGTTCAAGCGCTCTCAACTAGAGTGCATATTCAGATACCTAGGTTGGATCAGATCTCTGCGGTCATGACACGGTGCTGATAAGCGTATTTGTTGTATGAAGTTTTTGTTTACACCCAAAACCACAGATAATGCCCAAAACACACCAACCACAACATCCAACAGTCCAAAATATTGGCAACAAGCAATAAAAATATTGATTAGATACTCATTGTTCCAAAAATTACGACTCCTATTAAAACCAAACTCCTAGGTTATGCAGACGAAAAAAAAATGCTGCTACTGCCAAGCTATCATAATTAAGTATGAACTCAAATATTAGAATGACCCAATCCAACTGTGCCAACCTAAACCTAAATGGAAACTACCACACAACAGCAGCACGATAGGGGGATACTCTGTTCTAAGAACCACGCCGTTTTCGAGTGGCAAGGCAACAATAGAACTCAATTCCCACCGGCTTGCCTAATTTTCAAACAAAACACTTTGTCTTCAGCTGGTGAACGAAAGGAAAGCCAAATTAACTCCGGCTTGCCTATGACTATGAGCGCTAACCCTTACCCTCACCGGCCATTACTTTTGAGCGGAAGCGTTCCCCAGTGAATAATTGAGCGGGAGAGATGGACCCGCGAAAATATGATTCCGGGATTTGAGTCCAGGTGACTAATGCTGACTGGTAAATGACATGCTTACTTAACTCTTGACAGCGGTATGGACACATTGTAAAGAGGAAGCTTGTTATGGGTTATTTAATATTATATTTAAGGTATTGTGTGTTTGAATTAAAAGGCTGGTTTGTACTAAGTCATACAAATTTTAGCCAGAACTGTGTAACCAGTGAGTAATTCAGCGAGAGACGGACCCGCTAAAATATAATTGCAGGATTTGAGCGAGCGAGATTAGATTCGAGTCAAAGTGACAGATGCTTACCTACTGGTAAATGACATGTTTAGTTATCTCTTGACAACGGTCTGTGACATATTGTGAATTTAAACAAGAAGCTTTTTAAAGATTAATAATTAAAGGAAGTTTAAACAGAACTGTTGGATCGTTTATTTTAATGTGATCCCATGATTATTGTAACTTAGCACAGGAAACATAATTAATCACGCCTCCCAGGTAGGTCCATAATCCTATAAGCAATAAAAACGTTCGGCACACGACCGGGCACGAACCCGTGACCGACCACCGGCGGCCCTTCCGCGCGGTTTTTGTGGCACAGCTTTATACTTCCGCCTCGGACATGTGAGTAAACATGTGATAGAATTACCATGGACACAATTAAATTGAGGTATCGTGATCCGTATTGAAAGGGAATAAGGTCTGTCAATGATCAATTGCTAGCTGCGTTTGGAGCTGACTTAGGGCCACCGTGGACACATTTGAATTAAGAGAGCTTTTATTAATGCCAGCCACTATTTTATCGATAACGCCAATCGAAACTTAAATAATTTATTGAAATCATTACGTGAATATTCGTTCGCATATGTGATTACGGTGCATATTTATCACTTTTAATGGCCACGGCCCCAGCGGTATGCTTAATGAAAAGTCAAAACTATTTGTTTATAAATCTAGGGTCAAAAAGACAAAAAGGCTTCAGTATATCTGATCCTCAATGACAATAACTATAGATTACCTACACAAAAAAATTAAAACAGAAATTATCACGAATGTAGCATACAGTTAGCTAGGCGGGCGAAATGTTAAAAAAAGAACATCAGCAGGAGTGTGTGAGGTTCATTACCAGCATTTGTAGATGCCTAGCCTACTTATTTTTATTAGCAAAAGCTATTAAATAATGTAACCTAGTGTATTCATGACATTTTATTTAAAAAAAAAATTTTTTCAAGCTTCAAGGCTTATTAGTAAGACAGACTTAAGTTGTACGTCGAACAAACATTTCCTAAAAATAGCTTATGGGTATATTTTCTACAATAATTAAGCTTGTTTGTTTACGCAATAAATCTGAGCAGTATGAATAAATATTCGGTCATTTAAATCCACCAAACTTATACGTAAATTCGTAATCGTAATTTGTTACGTAAACCGAAGCATTCACACACCCATCCCGGCTACGAAGCTCTCAACACTGCCGGAGCGCGTGAAAAGTTTAATTCGTTAAAACGGTCGCGCGCGCCCTCCCCGTGCCGCGGAAAAACCGGGAAGCTCCGCGATCACGCTAAGCCACGCAGTTCGGGGATTAGCCGGCAGAGGGCGTTGTTTTAATCCAATTACTAACACGGCTGAGCCAGCAATTTAGGATTTGTGTTAGACTTAGTAAACTTTTTTGAATTTGGGAAAGTGCTGTATTAAGTTAAGGTTTAAAAAAATAATAACTTGAAAAGTAAATACTGTATCATAATCATAACTTCAGGGGCCGTATTCTAACTTTAAAACACGTATAAACACGATCCAACTTCAATACAACTCCAATGCTTTAACAATGCAATACAGCTACATCATAAACATCTGAATCAGAAATATCAGAATTTGCTTGAGAAATATTCCCACGCAACTCCAATACAACTTCAATATTGGTTGAATGTTTGTTGTGTGTTGGAGATATGTTTGAGATAGCTTGTATTTTTATTGTATTGTTAATGCACATGGATTAACCAAGTAAATACACAATAAGTAGGTATGTTTCTCTAGATGATACATTTTAGGTATGTTGCGCTGCAGAAATTTCTTTTAGGGCATAAGAATATGCCCAGTTTGGAAATATTTAAAAATACTTAATCGGATGATCGGTATTAATAAGATCTTCAAAACTATTGTGTTTTCTCATCATTCCCATAGGTAAATACCTTGTTCATGGTCGAAATAAAATAAACCCTGCATTTTTCGACATTTGAATATCAAATAACACATTTTTCACGCTCGTCACTGAATAATCATTTGGTACGTGGATGTGAATATTGAATTAGTTGCGGGCGTTACTTTTTTGCCTATTTCGGATCCCGCTGCTGGGAAAAGCCTCCTCTTTTTTCTTCACTTGACCCTGTCGTTTGTATTTTCGCAAGTTTATATAATATTATTTAATTATATTATCTTTAGTGCACGGCAAAATAAAGTATAAAAACGCTAACTCATTTGTCAAACAAAAGTAATTAAAATAATGTAAATAAAGCCGGCCACACACGCTAGGTTGTAACCGATGGACAGTTCTTTTGCGCAGGCATAACTGAACGTGTGTATGACATGACTCCTTGCCTGCGCAAGCAAAATTTGAAATATGAACATTGATATTTTCTGCCGCTCGGTTATGCTTGCGCAGGCATGACTGAACGTCTGTGGCTGGCGTAAATTACCTGTAGGTAGCATTATTTATATCGGGCCGGCTCGTCTAAAAACAGCATCCTTTGGACTAAAAATAAATTATATAAACTTAATAAAGTATTTACAATAATAAGTTTATAGCAAAAATAACAAATTACAGGATGTGTCAGGGGTCTCCGTCTCCGCACTAAGCTTCGCCTGTAATGTACCTATCGCGGGGAAACAGTTACAGTTTATAAAAACTAAATTACAAAATTAAATAAAATGCACACAATACATTATAAATACATTTTATTACACGTAGGTACAGTCCATTTTTTACGATTCAATTACTATTTAATTAACTTGTAGGGGCCATAATTTGCTAAGTATACTTAATACCTAGAAATGGTAGGCAGACGAGGTAGTCGTAGGTTGTGATATTGGGTAGGCATTGGACGCTAAAAAGCGGCCATGCATAATTACCTCCCGCGGGGATCCGGAGCCGCGTGTGGACAGAGGTGACGATTGAGTCGACTTAGTCCTAAAATTTTAGTTTTTTAATATTTACTCCTACTCTTTTTTTTTTCAAATTTACGAGTATATTGAATGTTTTCTTCTATTTTCCGCAAATGTACATGTATTATAGAGTAGCAATGGATTAACCAAACCCAAAAAAATCATATCAGCTAAGTAACATGAATTCAATCAAAACACACATTTTTTATATAATAAATATATGCTTGTGATTGATAAGATAACACACCGGGTGTGGCCTGTAACACGAGCAGAAAATGAAATCGTAGATTCTACTCCTCAAGTCCTCAAATTAGACAAAGTTTGTTCAGCGACTATAAAAATTAACTTGTGGTTTGATTTTTAGTACACTTTAAAGTTTATTCGAATACGCAATGTATTGCGAAATTGATTATGTCTGTAGGGTGATAAGACTGACAAGCAATGTCAATTGGACGGATTTTAACGTACATTAATTAGTTTAACGTACAGTAATTACGATTTAGTTTGTATGAAAAAAAGACAATCTAAAGACTATTTTTTTAAAGTTGTTGAATAAAAGTTTTATAGTTGGAGGAGTAGAATCTACGTTTTAATTTTTGCTCAGGTTACATGCCACATACTGTATAGTTATCTAGTGGATTTGATTGAAATTCTAACAACATATAATTCTGTTGTAAGTATCGAATGGCTAACCTATTACTGGTAAAAAAATTAGAGCGGTCTCTAACGAGGAAGTAAATTTTAAACAAAATGTGAAAAGATCGGTCAGCAGTTTTTTCTATGACATAATTAAAATATAATTTATGATATACAATCATCTTTAGTTAATGTACAATATATGTGAAGCACGCTAAAATCGGTTGGCAAAAAAAAATGTATCGAAGAAGAAATATATTTCGTTTTTTTTAACAAAAACTTTGCACATTAATTATTAATGTAGAGCCACATCATCCATAAAAATTACAATGATAAACTCGAGGGGGGCAGAATAACTTAGCTTAGCCTTTGACATATTTATGTAAAATAGTTTTTGAGTTATTATGAGGGGGTCAAAAGTGGCTCTGTTATACTCGAACTTGGCTTGACACGCTACCGCATGTTTTGATAAAAATATTATGTATTGCTTGTTCAACTTAAGTTGTTCCTTTTTAATTAACACTTCTATTTCAGTTCTTTTTATTCAATACCATATAAGACTTGTAAAAAAAGAAATAAAAATTAAACTTAGCTTTACCGCTACTCCACGGAAGTATCTGTGCTTCATCGGGCTCTTTTATTCGCGTTTGTCAGTGAATTACAACGAATGGCTGCTCTATACTCGTAGTGCAGTTTTATGCAGATATTATTTATTGCTTATTCATGCGTACGTAATGCATTGTTCATCCCATTTAGTTGTTGACCATTATTTATTTAAACTATGTAATTTGTAATGTTGGGATTATTCAATTATTGGATTATAGTGAAGGTACGAGTAATATGTGACAGTTAATTTAATAACTATTGCGTTATTAGTTTGAGCACAATTTTAAGTAGGTACAAACAGCGACACTCTTAACTGTACATCGGTGGACCTTATTACAAAAAGCATAAGGTCCACCGATGGGCAGTTAACAGTGTGGGCGACGGTAGTACCTTCCTATAAAGCAAATAAATTCTGTAACATTTAAAGTGACTTTTGTTTTACCGTCTATCTATGAATTGTACCGATAAACACGACAATAACACGGTATTAGCTAAGGATAGCTCAGCATGCTACGCTATAAATAGGTACTCTGAGGAATATCATCAGTATAAAACAACTCAAATCTGTATATTTTGCACTTGTAGAGTCCAAGTTGAGATATAATATAAAATGTTGGGGCAATTCCTATAAGTATAACATAAGAAAAGTATTCATTATACAAAAAAGAGCAATACGTAATATGGTCGGAATGACTAAAATGACTAAATTTTTCTAGGGAAATGATGATATGGATTCTCCATCTTAATATCCTGCGTGATTTGATCATATCCTTTAGAGATTTGTTAAAATCTCTGATTTAATATCTGTTTCACTTTATCTAGTCAGAGATTTGATAAAATCGCTTATCTGTAAAGTAAAATATTGTATTCGGTACTTCCTTTCGTCATTTCACTAAATCAGTTCAGAGATTTAATCAAATCACCATATACCATCTTCCAGTTGAGACTTTATCATTTCACTAAACTTGTTTAGCGAAATGATAAAACTAGTCGACTTTTTGAGTTCGTTACATCAACTTACTGTAGCGGTTAGGGATTTTGTCAAATTCCTAAACAAATCTAGTGAAATGAAAAAGCGTGTCGCGTTTTTTGGCCGATTTTGTCTTCCCACTAAACAGAGTCAGTGATTTGGTGAAATTACTGAATTTTTCTAGGGAAATGATGATATGGAGTCTCCATTTTAACATCCTGCGTAATTTGATCATATCCCTTAGAGATTTGTTCAAATCTCTGTTTTAATCATTTCCCTGCGACATATAAAAATATAGGTATTGACAATGGAACTCTTAGTTTAAAACGTTCGAATTCATAATTGCTCTATTTTATTTGAAATTGTATATAGTTATTGTTTTTTGATGTGACTCTTTGTAAATATTGTATTGCATGAAATTTTATATTGTTGTTATATATTTTAGTTAAGTATGTGATTTCAAACACAATCAAGTATTGTTATTGTATTGAATGAATAAATAAAATAGATACAAGATTTGTCCGTCAAATCTGTCTATAGCAAATATTTCCGGTGGATAAATCCGTCAGTGTACGAGTAGTATATCTACAATCTACAATACGAAAAGTTATTTACGTTCCCGTTGTCACCTTTCTTCTTTTAACTCTCCATCCAAAGCTGCATTATTTAAAACATCCGATCCGCAAACACAAAAACAACAAAAAACCAACCCCGTGGCCATGCCATAATCCAATACAGGGAAAAAATAAGCTATTAAAAATAATTTCTGACTGACCCCGCCGTAACACAATTACGGCGCACGTTCATTAGCTCTGTTTGCAGTAGCTTTTGCCGGCAAATGAATAGATTTATACGTTGGCTATTAAATCAACGCGGTTCAACACTGTCTGGGTTTGGGTTCAGGTTAAATCACAAAGACCTTGATTCTGAAGAGAACAAAGGTTTGAAGTCAAATGGTAAAGCGTTAGGTTTAGGGTTGCAAATAGAAAAAAAACAAAATGTTTTTTTTCAAATTTATGAAAAAAAACATGAAAAAAAACCTGGCACCATTGTTTTTTTTCTAAATAAGGTTTTATTTTCAGATGAACAAATATTACGACAAACACGGTTTTTCGTGATTTATTCATATAAGTAACTTAAAACTAAGTACATTAAAGTAGGTATGTCTGTTATGTAACTAAACTATTCTCAGTAAATGCAAAAAAACTTTGAACTTATTCACTAGAACTATCAGCAGCATAGTAGGTACCACTACATATTTCATTAATATAAGTTTAATAAAACCAGAAATTAATTTTGTTAAATTAAATTAGTTTAATAGTTAACATAAAGTCTAAAACAACCGTATAAGAGTATTAACTGCCTTGCAAAGTTTGAAATTTCGTACTTTTGAAAAAAAAACATATTCCAGAACAAAAACTGTTCTTTTTCACGGTTTTTTTTCAGGTTTTTTTTTCAAGACAAAAAAAACCGTTTTTTTGCAACCCTAGTTAGGTTTTAAAATCAATAGTTGCATCGGTTCAACATGTTCCGTAACATCTGTGACAAAATTGCAAGTCTGCCATTTCAATGAATTTGTAAAGTTTTACCTGTATAAGTACGTAGATACATAGACTTAAATGGTAGGATAATCAGACGTCATCTTCTTCCTCCTAGCGTTTGTCCCAGCTTTTTGCTCTATTAAGCCCAGGGTCCGCTCGGCAACCTAATCCTAGGAATTGGCATAGGGACTAGTTTTTACGAAAGCGACTGACCTTTCAACACAGAGGGGAAAGTAGGAGTTGTTGGGATTAGATCCGGTTACCTCACGATGTTTTCCTTCACCGAAAAGCGACTGGTAAATATCAAATGATATTTCGTACATAAGTTCCGAAAAACTCAGTGGTACGAGCCGGGGTTTCAACCCGTGACCTTCGGATTGAAAGTCTGGCGTGTTCCAGGCCACTAGCGGTTTTAGGATAATCAGACGTCATAACGTTATTCATTTAAGGAATTTTAGTCGGTAGGTAAACGAAAAGATTTCAACATTGTTTGTGTTTGGAAAATCATAACCGGCATCGGCATCGGTTTAGCATTTTTGGTAGGTAGCATCCACGGCAAAATTAGTTTAAAGAGAGTTTTGCCAGTAAGCAGGTGGATAGGTTTTTTAGGGTTCCGTACTCACACTACCAAAAGGGTAAAACGGGACCCTATTACTAATACTCCGGCTGTCCGTCCGTCTGTCGTGCCGTTTTAATACACAATGGTACGGAACCCTTCGTGCGCGAGTCCTACTCGCACTTGGCCGGTTTTTTTTATATCACGATAGTGGCAAACAAGCACACGGCCCGCCGATGGTAAGCAGTTACCGTAGCCAATGGACGCCTGCAACTCCAGAGGCTTCACATGCGCGTTAAGAAGAAGTTATAAACTCATTTTTTGAAGATCCTCATACTGTATCCCGCTGGAAAAACCTCGGCAGGGAGTTCATTCCACAGCCGCAGCGTTGGTGGGAGGAAATTTGAATGATGGCTATTAAATTAATGCGATTTCAGTCTGCACTCTGCACTCTGTTTTGTATCTTGTATCTTCATTAAAAACAGATATGGATAATCAGACTTCACGTTTTTAATTTAAAGAAATTTTAGTCGGTAAACGAATAAATATATATATACAATGGGTATTAAATTAATGGTAAAGGTTCAACACCGTCTATGTTTGAAAAATCAAAACTGGATTTTTTTACACACATCCACGACAAAATTAGTTCTAAGTAAGTTTTGCCAGTTAAATATGCTATTAAATCAATGCGGCTTACCTCTGCACTCTGTTTTGTATCTTTAATTTTTTACATGGAACATATTATTAAAAGCACGGAACATATTATTAACGTGTTCTGTGATGTAGTATGTATATTTGAATCAACGCGATTCAAAAATGTCTTTGTTTGGAAAGTTTCGCGTTCATAATGTCGTTAATACTGAAGAGAAGTTGCGAAAGTGTCACTTTTGAAGTCAAAAAAGAGGGCAAGAGTCATTTGTCTATCGGGAGGGAGGATAGGTCCAACGTAACATTTCTGCATCATTCTTGTTTTTTCCGTTTTCCCATGGCCTTAACCACGATATTGTAGGCAAATCAAAGGTTGATGATGTTAATGTTGGTGTTGGTACCAAGTAAATTTAAAAATTTCAAGTCATCTTCCAAGGGAGCGGTGAATAATTTTAGATTCACCCAGTCCAATGAAGATTACCAAAAATGTAGGCAGCGATTCCCACGCCAGCCACGAGAACTATGCACTTTTTTCTAGAACTAATCGCCGCTGTACTCGTATTACAAAAGTTAGACGGCGAGTCGATCCGCACTATCGATTGGTCTCACTCGCATTCAATTCGTGTTTGTTTATTTTCGCGATATCGGACGGATGTAGGTTTTCGGGTTTGCGGTGCGTCCGTGCCCAGTTAGTTGTGCCTACACTGTGCGAATACAATTGCGTATTTGTTTCGGATTTTTTTTATTTTAATCAACAAACCTCTTTGGCGGGGTTTACTCGTTCGGGTTGGGTTGTTGATTTTAGAAATACGAGTCTGGGTGGATTTATTGTGGTTTTCGTGTTTTGTTATAGATTTTGGACACAGACAAAGAGCGTTTGGATTATTTTTATGTGCCTACATTACAGTAGCCGTGGGTCGAGACGAGCCGAAAGTTTAGATAAGCCGGAGCTTTAAGCTTTCCTTTTTTTTCTACATCGGCCGTAGGAAAGCTGCTCAGTCTTTCGAAGATTAGGCAAGTAAGCGGCAATCGAGTTCTATAGACGCTCTGCTACTGCTACAGTGCTAGTACATTGTAGCCACATTAGGTATAAGTAGGTACAAGACATTAACTAGACGTATTTATAACTAATTGACACTGGATTTTAGTACAAGCGATATTTAAATATATTGACCACCTTGAAGCATTTACATTTACATTCTGCATGGAAAACATTTCTGGTGCAATTTTTTTTTGCTTAAACATTTTTTTGCATCTCAATTTCTGGTCAGATTGTTATCCATACGGGCCTCACAAATCCACCGAAACCAAATTCGACTCCCGGCTCCCTAATACATCGGCAACAAAAGAAAACATAACTCGCATTCAGAGCCAAAAAAGCGTGATATCTTCAGAGTTTTTTGGCTAAATATCCCCAAAAGTAGGTTAGTAATACGGCCAACAAAAGCAGTATTTGAACAATGATGTCTAGTTAAAACCAAAAGGTCTAAAGTTATGGGTAAATGTATTAGACCTTTACCATTTTAGTTTCAAAATGGTGCAACCTCTCTGACACGGTATTACATGGTGGATATAATTAGTTATGGTGTATGGATTTAGATTTTGTTGCGATAATTTTTGAATGCGCCGAACAAACATCTGTTCGAGATTTGCGAATCGACAAGCATTCATATGTCAAGTAGAAAACTGATACGTCTAGCTAACAATAGGTGGACTGGGCAGTGCGCTAAAGCGAATGTTTGCACCGTGGTTTAATAATAGGTTCAAGTTTTAAGGAATTTGGGAGTATTTATTAGACATACTATACTTTACGCGAAGAATATAGTATTACTTACAGTAAATTTGGCAATTTGAATATTATTTTTCTCCATCTGGACTTTTATCATACTCGTATCCATTCCTCGGTTACTTCAAAATGCATACTTATCAAATATGTACTTACTCGTATTGTCAATGTCAATGTTATCCAACGGGGGGGGGGGGGATTTTTTTTTATATTTTAGACGTAAGTAGTAATGGTTTGTTCATTTTTAATTGAGTTTTATTTTTAGGCTTTTATTTCATAATTACTTTCTACATCATGTTGTAACTTATAGTTAAATAAATCCATTAGAAAACAAAGGATAAACTCACAAAAGTTACAAAGTCAAATGAACAGGATGAATGACATACTATAACAAATTAATTTAATATTTTACAACAAAACTATTATTATTCGGTGCAACTGTGACAATCGACATAAAATAAGCCACGTTTCTTCCACATACCGATATAACGATAAACCTGCATGAAAATAAGATAATATAGGTAAGTACAAATATTTTGCTAAATTTAATTATAACACAATTCAAATACTTACAAAGTGAAATTTATAATGTACAATCAGCAGCAGAAGTATCTAAGCGGGTTACGTGTCCAAATGAGGTTGACACGGCTTTATTGTTAAGAGAATAAGAGCGCGTGAAGGTAATTCTGAACACCCTACCGCTTAGCAACTTTTGCTGCTGACTGTTCGCAAGTAAGTACCTTAAGTTACTTATGTATATTTATTGCTGGTTTGAACGAAGGTAGGCTGGGGAAAGAGGGGCAGGAATAAAACTGTTTTAAAATAACAATAGTAATCGCTCGAGCTAAATAGCCTCCATTATCTGGCCAGCTCAAAACGCTCACAAAACTCCATTACGACAAAAAAAGAGCAAATTTCATATATTCATGTTTCGGCACGTGTCCACGCCATAGACACCAGGCTTTTTATTAAAATCCGGCCATACCCATGACCTTCGTCAAACTGACAGATTGCATATCGCCGATGTGCACTGGGGTGACATTACAATCGCTTAAAATAAATGAGAGAGCCGAAGGTTAAGTAGAACCAGTATAAATGCGTTTTGTAGTTCCATACCTATTTATGGATCTTAAGGTCACGCTACCATGGGTGGATTAAGAACACACGCTGTTCACGATTATGCAATCAATTAGAATACTAGGCCAGTTTACAGTCGCGTTGACGTGCAAAGCATCTACATGACAACCAAGTTATTTGCGACACGAAACAAGCAATAATAGCCCTTTTCACATTAAGGTAAGGTACTTTGGCAAGAAAAATATGTTAGTAATTTTGACGTGTTAGCGATGCGTTGATAATTAGCTTCCGATCTGATTTGTGAAAAAAAATATTGTAGTAGGTACTTTGAATGTTAATCTTTTCAATTTTGACAATGAGATATAAAATGAATGTCAGTATCGATATCAGGAAGTATTGGTAAGAAGTTTGGCAGGACAAACTATTAATAATAATATTTATATATATCTGAAGAATTTCATTTAATAAAACCCTTTCGTACCAACATACAGGGTTGGGTAGAGTAACTGTCCTATTGCAATACACTCGTTTATTTATATCAAAATAACGGATCTCCATTCCATATAATTTTAAAAAGTCTATATTATCACTATTCCAAAAGACACTTTTATTACACTTTGATTTGAGCATTTTTAATAACAAATGTAAAAAGTAGCGCAGTTGGAAAATTGTACAGAGAAGTAGGGAACATTAAGAATCGAGCGCGATATTCAGCTAACCGATTTTTTTTTAAATCAAGGTAAGGAATTACGAGGAATTGAACATGAACATAGGTACCACACCCAGCCAGGGACATGCCTGCTCCGGACAAGCCGGCATACCGGGGGGCACAAATTTGAAAGGAGACACGCTCTGGGATGGGTAAGGACGGGTTACCACACGCGGCAGTAACCCACAATCGACCGGCTATGCAGCCTTAAGCCAATATTGGAAGGTAGGAAGGGTAGGTCATATGGTAGGTGGAGAGCGTTGATGAAGTATTAAGTTTATACGAGCTTTGCAGATAGCATCATTGCTGTTGAGGTATGTTCTGTACCTTGTGTCAGGATCTGGCTCTACTTGGGACGTTGTTTTGTTGCGTTCCATCTCCTCGATTTGAGGTTCTGGTTCTTCTTTTTCAGATTCGCTATCGGTTTCTTCTAGTTGGTAGATTTGTTTGGCAGCTTTGATGAGTTCGCTTATGTCTTTTGCCATGTCTACCCATTCTGAGGGAGTTTTGGTGTAATAACCCATGTCTTGCGCTAGTGAATCATCCCACGTGTAGAATAGGTCTGCCTGGTTTTAGTTTTTAAGCCTTGTATACAGATACAGCTTCAGCATACAGAGGCAGCTTCTAAGAGGTATGGTTTTTGGCGTCTGACGATGTGTCCCAGGTAACACATTCGGAGGCATTTCACTCTCTTCGTTATCGTTTTGCCGTCTAGTATGTCATGAACCTTTCCTGGCCTCGATGATGTTCCAGAGTTATTTATCATGTCTCTTAGTATAAGCCGTTCGTATCTTCTCAGTTTTTTTCTATTAGCCTTGGTTAAGGCTGCGCATTTCAGTCCATATGTAATGGTGGGTTCAATGACCATTTTATACAGTAATCGTGTAATCTGCCATTGCATACGTGATTCCTTAATGAATTTTGTGAGGGCCTTGGCATTTCGGACTCCTTGTTTGCATCGCGCGTGCACTGTATTGTTTCTAGCCAAAGTAGACGTTATGTAGGTTCCTAAGTACTTAATTTATTTGCTTTGGATGACTGTCGTATTGCCAAGTGTTATAAAGTTTCGCTGGCCTTGGTCTTTATGCTTTGGGTGGCGTACTAGCAGTTTGGTAGTAAGGAATTACGAGGAATTGAATTAGAAAATCAAACTGTTTTCTTAGGAGTCACTTTAGACTCAAAATTACAATGGCATCCACATATAGCCACCCTAGCTGAGAAACTTAGCTCTGCAGCCTATGCCGTGAGGCGAATCAGCCATCTAACAAACAGTGAAACTGCCAGGCTGGTATACTTCAGTTACTTTCACAGTGTTATGTCGTATGGAGTTCTGTTGTGGGGTAAAACGGCTGATATTGGGACCATATTTGTGCTACAAAAACGAGCTGTACGTGGCATTTATAAAATGCGCGGTCGAGCATCCGTGAGATGAAAATTTGAAGAGGCAAATATTCTTACCGTAGCATCTCAATACATACTTTTTGTAAGATTTACCAATTTAATAGATAACAAACATACAAATAATTACTAACGACTATAAACTAAAACTTAAATACTTATAAACAAAATAATTAACTCTAAAATAAGACTAGACTAAAACTAAGGTATATCTAAGTACGGCCCCTGCGGCATGGTACCGAAGATGCTGGCAGCATTTCCTCGCTGGATCGCGAGACTAATTCGTTGACCCAGATAGCTGCCAGCTCTTCGGTCTCCTGTGGCATCTCTGAGTCTCTTCGACAGGTCTTTGAAGAGACTCAGAGCGCTAGAGCCCCACGGACCAAGGGTCTCGACGCCGAATGGGGCAAAAATATATTCGACGCCAAGACCACTATATTTGCCCACTTTGGCTTTTTCGGCCGCCTCTGCCGCTGCCGCTGCCCTCAAGGTGGTTCGGTGGAGATGTGACGGGGCCAGTGTGTCTACGCAGGTTGCATCCCACACCAGCACCCGTCCCATACTCCACGGAATCAAAGTCATACCGTCCGGTCTCCTGCCGTCAGTTCTAGAGATGCCGGCTGGCTCTAAAAGGGCCGGCACATTAATTGATGCAAGAGACCGGCGGATGATGTCATTAAGGGCAGCATGCCTTGAGAAGCGGCCCGCGCTTCTTTGGCAGGAAAGTCCGTGGTGGCCCAGGTAGTTCACATCGGTTCCGCAGGGGCAACGATGTGGAGCGCAGACCGGGACCCCGAGACGGAGCGAAACTGAAATGCGAAGGGTATCGGGGTCTAAAAAGATTCCAACATTTGGGGACGGATGTGCTTGCAGCCAATATCCGGCTTCCCTGGTACTGGCTGCTAGGAGTCTAGCACGTTCATCGGGACAAGAATGGGTTAGTAGATTATCCAGAGTCAATTTACACGTGATGTCGTCCCAATAACTCCTTTGTGATTTTGGGTGTTCGGGGAAATTTTGACTGGGGCAAGCAATAGACCAAGCATTTTTGGCGTCAGCCAAGCCCGATGTCTCACAGTTTGAACGTAGGATTTTTCCTATGAGACTGGAAGAGCTGTGGACTGACGACAAAAATGCCGGTAACGCGACACTAGAAATTTTGCGGATCCCTAACCCACCGTACCGAATGGAAAGGGATCCTTGGGTCCAGGAGTGCGATTTTTGAATCTCACCAAGTGACTAATTCTCACCGATGTGAGTGATTTACTTTCGGAAATCACTTACATCGGTGAGTTTTAGTCACTTGGTGAGATTCAAAAATCGCACTCCAGGACTGCTCGCTGAGTTGAATATAAAGAACGGATTCTAAATTACTTTTGATGAGACGGTCTATTTGTGATAAAAGATTTTGATTTTTCCAAAGGGGACAGCAGCGAAGCACATACGTTAATTTAGGAACGAATAGGCAAAATTTTATAATAATGAGAGCATAGTGTGAGCTTATTTCATGTAACCGATGAGAATGATTTTGGAATTTGGAAACAGAATTTTGAACGTAACCTGAAAAGCTTTCTTGGAAAATGGGAGATCCCAGGAGGCAAAGGTTACTCTTATTTTAATATTTGGTGCATGTTGGGTGAATTTTTGTATCAAATTATCAGTGTTGTTACAGGAATTTTGTACAAATAGTTCGCATTTATTGAAATTCAGTTCTAAGCTAATAGATTTGAATTTACTAATAATTACAGAGAGATCCGATAGTACTGAGTCTGCGTCACCTCCTAGGGTTCCATCATCCAAGTACCATACGTAAAATTTTGAGGTTAAATTTTGGATTATAGGGTTTATTGCCAAACTAAAAATTGCGGGCCCCAAGGCATCTCCTTGTTGGCAGCCGACTTCAGATGACAACTCGTTTGATCGGTACATCAACTTTGTAGTTTCCGCGTAACAGTGGAGAAGATAGTTGTAGATTTCAGGAATATTTGACTTAACTTCTGCCAACAAGGTATCTCTATCCAGAGAATTAAAAGCATTTTTAACGTCAATTTTGAGTAACACTTCGCACTGGCCGTCGCTGAGGAAGGTGCGAAGGGCATGTACGGCGGCTTCGCATCCTCCTTTAATTCCGAAGCCTAATTGAATAGGTTCAAAAGATTTCTGTAATTTTGGAAGGAACCGCAATTTTGGAAGCTAACCGGCGAAGTGTTGCGCCAACAGCAATTGGTCTCACCCCTCCATCTTTTTTAGTTAGAGCGATCAAGTTTGGGCCGTATAAAACTGGTACGATATCCGGGTGAATATTGCCTGCATACATGATGTTTATTAATTTGGTGATATTACTGATGAGTTTCTCACCTATATCTCCTAAGGACGGAGATGTCAGGTCCTTAAGATGTTGAGGGCTGAGGCCATCCAGTCCTGCTGCAGAGCCGGTTTTCAAAGATAGGATTGCATTGAACACGTCGATGGGTTTAATCTGCAGGCATGACTGGGTTGCTGTTGGAGGGTCGAAAAAGTAGGGGATCACAGGAGCTGGGGGATGTTTAGTAAGTAAGGCCGAAAGAGTTTGAGGGTTATCTGGAGACAGCACGTCACTAGAAAATAACAGTCGAGCGGCTCCTTTCAGGTCTCCCTCGCTAATCTTGTTTTCAATGATTTTTATTTCATTATAGTATGTTGCAGAGGGATGTCTATGTATGGTTGGAGGGGGTGAATGAACTGAACAGTTATTTTTAATTTTTTGCGTTAAAGATATATTATCATCGTCATCTTTCGCGTGTAAAACCATATATGGGAATAGAAGGAGGTTATGCCAGTCTTCAGGAGTGTTAGTTTCACAACATTTTTGAATAAGTTGGGTGAGATGAGTTGCAACCGTGATTCTGGCCCCGCGGGGGATACGTTTTATCACTGGGGCGCTGTGCTTGAGCTTACTTAGGCGTAAATGGAAAGGATGATTATGATGATCGGGCGGGGGTGGAATTACGGGCGGTGTACTATCTAAATTTAGTGGGGAGGCGTTCCGACTAAGACAGTTACGGTGGATTTTAGCTTTGTGGATATTTAGACCTCTACTACTTTCAAAAGATTTGGTACACAAATTACATGATTGGTAACAGGTGGGGGCTCAACCCAAAAATCACTCTCTGGCTCTACAAGACGATAATCCGGCCTCTATTCTGCTACGGGGCGCTGGTCTGGTGGCCAAGAATGAACCTCGCCACCGTACGAAACAAGTTGCAGAAACTACAGAGGCTTGCATGTGTGGCTACCATAGGTTGCTGGAGGAGCACTCCGACCGCAGCCTTGGAAGTCATGCTAAACCTTCCACCGCTTCACCTCCACATACAGGCTGCCCTGTCAGCGGTAAGGTTGCGAACCCTCAACGTATGGTCTAATTTGAATACTCTGAATTCTGCTGTCTTCGATAAAAGGTACACAAAATACAATTACATGAGGACGACAATCAGGAAGGACTCAACCTCCGGGAATTGAGAATCTTCACTGATGGATCTAAAACAGACGTGGGGTCAGGTTGCGGAACATTCTCTGAAGACCTGAACATGTCTATAGTCACACCGCTGGGCGTTCACAACTCAGTATTTCAAGCTGCATGGGCATCATCAATGCGGCTGCCGCCATCACTGCAAGTAACAGGAGCCTCCATCCGTATACTCTCTGACAGTAGGGTAGTACTGATGGCTCTAGGAAGTCATATCATTACATCTGGTCTTATACACGAGTGTCATGAACGACTAATGGAGGTAGGTCATAATAACAATATTGTCCTTCAATGGATCAAAGGTCACAGCGGATCTCGGGGGAATGACGCTGCGGATGAGCTGGCCAGGCAGGGGTCGGGTGCTGGGTGAAGTGGCCCGGGGCCTATTCTTTTGACGCCCTTCAGCAAGGTACGCTCGACGCTGCTGGAACGAACCGGGAGACTGCACATAACACATTGGCAAAGTCATGAGGAATGCAGACAGGCTAAACAAGCCATGCCTAGTATTAACGACAGACTCACCAAAACACTTATCCGTCTCGGCAAAATCCGCTTAAGGATGGTAACTAGTGTGATAACAGGTCATGGACCATTTAACAAACATCTCTTTAACTTAGGTGTTACAGACAGTCCCCTGTGCCGTGGGTGCATGGAGACAGAAGAAACAGCCTCTCACGTGGTGCTGGAGTGCAACGGAGTGGCCCCGTACAGGACAAAACACATCGGATCCCCAGGTGATCTCCCCGAGGTCCTACTCAACATCAAAGGTTTGATAGGATTCCTCGAGGAGCTGGGCTGGCTGGACTCGTCCTTCCTTTACGCAAAATAGGCGCTAGACGTCGAGTTGCGGAAACCTGCCCGTACTACAATACAATACAATACACAAATTACAAAAATGCTTTTTTGATGACGAGCTGTCGCCAGATTGGGTCGCGGCCTGCATGAATGAAAAAATGAAAAACAACATCCATGAATTCAAGCTCAACAGTGATATCCATAACTATAACACTAGAAATCAAGATAAGATTGCTGAGCCTGGTCACCGCCTCGGTAAGGTTCGTACGTCTTTTACTGGGAACTGTACACGTTTTTATAACAAAGTCCCCGCTGATGTAGTGATTTTGCCACTAAATAAATTCAAGTCTTATGTTAAGCGCTATTTGTTGAGGAGAGAGTACTATACTTTAAAGGAATTCATTGAGGATAACGATGCCTTTAAGCATGTAGCTTGATATGGTTAGTACAATACAAATTGAGAAATTATTAGGTACATTACTCTATGAAGCAGCTGCTTTACTAGTGTCCAGTATTACCTGTTCTTCGTTTTTATTTTTTTGGTTTTATTTAGTATTTGGACAATTAGAGACGTTATACATCTCTAAGTCTTGCATTTGCAAATATTTATATGTATATATATATATATATTTAATAATCCTGACGCTTAGAGACATGTACATCTCTATGTCACTTTTATATTGTAATTTAGTTCACGCATGTAAAATACGAGCACAGAATATTGTTTCTCACCAGACTAAACGTGGCTAGTTTTTATTAATTAATAAAGCCCGCCAGCTTGAACATGTCATGCTCGCTTAAAAGGCTCTGCTTATGGTGGCGTGGTTGATCGGGTCGCCACTTTCCCGAAGAAAGGTTGAGGGAGGCGATGGCTGAGACATGCGTCATACTCGTGAACGGGTGCTGTTTGTGGAGACCGGTCTGTTTAGGCTAACTGGGCCTACACAATTACGTAGCTTTTTATTAATCATATTTAATTTTACTTTAATTGGCTTTAGACACAACTTTTGGTGCTTGATTATCCATATTTTTTTATTATATAGAATACATAGATCAAGACACTTGGAGACCTTATACATCTCTAAGGATAATTTGGAAATAGTATGTTTATTGTATACAATCACTTACTTTTTTTTATTTTAAATTCAAAATTTGTTTCTAACTGTTGATGATGGATTATTATAATTTGGAAATTTATGTAGAAGACACAGTTCAGGCAAGAAAGTATATCAAACTTGTATGTAATTTATTTTCAAATAGTCAGATTTGGACTCATCTTTTTTCTTTGGTATTTTTCTTAAACTATAACCTATTGTTGGTTAATCTAACCTTGGTTTGATATGTTTTCTTATAGAACAACGCACTTATATGTATTTTTTTGTTTTGATGTACTGTTGTTTTGAAAAAATAAGTCCCGCCGAGTTTATTGCCGGACATAATTCTTCTCGGGTCAGAGGTAGGGTTAGAACCGGTGTAGTTTGATTTCTTTTTCTCTCTTTTACTTTGACGTGTAAAAGTGCCCTTGTGGCCTACTTACTGAATAAATGTTTGAGTTTGAGTAAGAGATACCCTGGAAGATATATTAGCCACATTAGTCGAAATTATATGAAGCTGATTTTTTACGTCTCCTTAGAGGACTGATTAACTATACTACCGAACTATCACGGTATGAGTATATATGCAGAGCTTTAATAAGATGACCAGAGCTCGGATTTTTCACGGCAAAACAAAACACTAGCGTAATTTAGCCAGTGCTTGAAATATTATTTTATCGACACCTATCGAGTCTTACTAGAGTATATGACAGGTATTGCCTCAGTACATTTTTTCTTTTTTTATTCGATGGTACACCTATCAGTGTGAATGTCAAAATTTAAAAACTAACAAACGTGCGAAAATTTCGAAAAACAGGAGACTTACTAGAGCTCAAAATCAATATTTTTGACCAGTCTAAGGTGACCTACTGGGGGTTAGAAGGTTGTGCATTAATTACCGGACATCCTGTATAAGTAATAAAATAACTTTTCATTTTAGCTTTGCCATAGTCGAGCAACAAAGAGGTAGGTCTGCATGTACAACTTAGAACGAAGTAACTATACCACCTCATTTAAAATGATAGAAACGACTGCAAATTTCATCTCACATGACATATGACATTCACACTTTAACTGTCATTTCATTACGTATAAAACGTAAATTGCATCTAGGTATTATTTATTTCGCAACGCATTGAATCCGACGTGTTGGATATACGTATAATAACTTAATATTGCAAGGTATCAATTAATACAAAAATGAGTAATGTACAAGATCGGATCAAAACGTGGATTGAAAATCACCCTGAGTTAGTCTATAATGAAGTGACCTCCACTATATACTGCTCTATGTGCGATATGCATCTAAAACTGAAGAAATGCAATATTGAGAATCATGTGAAAAGCAACCGCCACAATTACCGTTCGGGGCAACCAAATAGGAAACATCAATTTTATTTCGATTTAATTATTTTTCTTATTTCATGCAACATACCATGGGCAACAGTCAACAACAATAATTTTCGTCATTTTTTTAACAAGTATTTATGTTGCGACTGCTCTATGACTTCTTTACCGGACGAATCGACCCTGCGAAAAATTTATTTAAATCTCGTGTACAAAAAAACTATACAGGGTATAAGAGAGGTAAACAAAACCAATTATTTGTGGATATCTATAGACGAAACACCAGATTTCATGGGAAAATGTGTGACAAACGTGGTGATTCGGTCTTTGCAAAAAAATTGTTCTAAGTAATTTTATCTTTGGGGTCGAAGGTTTTAGAGAAGGTAAATGGGGAAACAATAGCAAACCTAATAATAAACCAATTAAATTTTTTGTTTCATAATTCTTTCCATGACAACGTAAACAATTTGCTTTTACATTGCACAGATAGTGCCGCATATATGCTTAAAGCCGGTCGTATTTTAAAAGCAACGTTTCCTCGTATGAAACACATTACGTGTTTAGCTCATGGTCTGCACCGGGTTGCCGAAGAAGTGCGAGATAATTTCAAAGGTGTGGATGGGTTGATATCGAATGTCAAAAAGATATTCCTAAAATCTCCAGAGCGTGTACGCCTTTTTAAGGCAAAATATCCGTCCATTCCCCTACCTCCCGAGCCAATTATCACCAGATGGGGAACTTGGATATCTGCTGCGGTATATTACGCTCAATACTATGAGCAAATACGTGATGTCGTCGCCATACTTGCTAATGACTCGGCAGCTATAAGAGCTGCAAAAAAATGTTTTCAAACACGCAAACTACGACCGGAGTTAAATTTCATTCGCGACAACTACGAAGTAATAGCCTCTTCAATAGAACAATTGCAATGTTCGACTTTATCCATTGCGGAATCCTTCCTCATTCTGGATACTGTTCGTTGCTACGTAAACTGGAGTAAACTTTTACCAGTGATACGTAAATTTGAAGCCGTGCTCGAACGAAATCCTGATTACGAAATTTTAAGAGACATATCTGAAAATATTACCCGAACTGATAATGAATTCTATAAATTTGCTCCCTTGACGTCAACTGAAGTTGAACGTACATTTAGTGTACATAAATGGATTTATAGTGATAAACGCAACTGTTTACTCCCAGAGAATGTTGAAAAGATAATGATCATCTACTCCTATCACTATTACCCAAATAAAATGTCTTGTGCTGCTGTGTGTACTGACGTAGATTTTGAAGAAGAAATTGCGTCTGTTTCTAATATATAGTAACTTTATACAAATGTTTTTATTAGTTTTATTACATATTAATTTTATTTGGTGACTTTTATTTCTTCTAGTTCTGAATTATCGATATCGATAAAATAATATTTCAAGCACTGGCTAAATTACGCTAGTGTTTTGTTTTGCCGTGAAAAATCCGAGCTCTGAAGATGACATAAGGCTAGTTCTTGGGTTTATTCTATAGTCGGGTAGTCATTTGAACGACATGACAGATGAGGCCGTGCGTGCCGCGTTAAATTCCTTCAATAACAAGCTAAGGAAGAGAGAATAAAGTTTATTACAACAGAATATGTAATATTATACGAGTATTGTTTATAAATTTTTTTACAACTTTTAAACTAGGACAGTTAATCTGCCTAACCCTGTATACAATTACTTTTGCATGGCGTATAAAAAATAAATTCTTAAAAATATAACATAAACAGTAAGCAATTTGACCCAATGTAGATGTCGCCAGCTATCATCCGAATAATGAAAACCAGTTAAGTAAAGTTTATTTCGATTTCGCTCTAATTTTTGATACTATTTTACAGTAACTAATAAGGTTGTATACATATATTGGAACATAGTTTCTTTTTAAACGTTATAAGTGGAAAAAAATATTGATTTTATGTTTCATTTATAGGTTTGGAGAGGGGAAAAGAGTAAGATTTTTATTGATTAAAATGATGTTAAACTAGTATGTAAAATATATAAATACGTTGTAAAATGAGTCTTTTAAGTAATAAGTGGAACAGTTTTTTTCATTTTCATACATATTTTTAAGCAAGAGTATGTTTACCTAGAATAATTTTAAGAAAAATTACCGATATTTAGGTGGTATATTTGGGAATGTATTAAAGGGTCTCATATACGTTAGGAATGTAAACCAATTTATTTCAAAACAGAAAGGAAATTACAAGTAACAATATAATAAAAATATATTATAAATATAGTTACTATAAACTAGAGACTACCTACAAATAAAAAATGTCCTCTAAATCGCTGCCAATAGGCATGGTGCCCAGAAGGCCGGCCGCATTGCCACGTTGTATTGCGGTGTATTAGAGTATTTTATAAAAAAAAATATAAAAATCAAGCGACAAGTTTGCACAAATCAACGTCTTCACTAAACAAGCTCTGCAAGAATTAAGTTTTAGGGTATTAAGTAATAATAAATGTGGACCAAAAGTATTTTTATGCAATAGCTAGACTTCAAGCTATCTTATGTAATGCAATTCATGTGCGTTAGTTATTTCATTATTAGCGATTTTCGTTTTCAAATCGTTACCGGACTCTTAAGTCGTATCGAAATGTTGCCCTTGTTGTTTGTTGTTTTCGTTGCCCTAGACAAAAAAAAATGTGCTATTTTGGTGGCCAAGGTGGTCACAAATATCTGAACAACGTCTCTATTTTCAAGGCGATAAAGTGCATGTGGCCGCTCCGATATATTTGATGGTGACTGTACACTACGGTAGTGGCGTGAGATAGGTAATGGTTGAAGTGCAGGCCAGAACCCCAGCCCAGCCCGGCCAGAGACCCAGACTTCCGATTGGGAATGTAGTACAAAAAAAATGTTCAACGCACTATTCATTAGTTTTCCCACTGCAGTATATTGCAGCTATAAAGTCACCCGCCACGGATGATGTGTTTTTGTTCTTTTTTTATTTAACCGCAGAAAATCCGACCGTTTCGCAGAGTTACGAAGTTATAAATTTTACATGGACAAAAACATGTAAGTATCTAGTGGGTACAAATACAACTGCGTAGTGCGTGGCTTTTCTAATCTAGAAATTAAGGAAACTTGTCCCCTTATTAATAAAAGCTCTCAAACCTCTGTCTGTCTCTGTGTGTTGTTGTTTCTTTCTAATAAACACAAATGTCAAAATAAAGGACAGAGACAAACGGTTATCTATGGTATTTTAGGTTTGACCGACGTTAATGAATAGGTACATACCTAATGATAATAAGTACATCAAGAGATTATGGACCCGGGCCACGATTCGAAAAATAAACACACACACTGGACAGACACAGCTCCAACCCAACTCAACTCAACGCTATAACGACATTGATATTTGCTATGCGAACAGATTTTCATTCAACATTGGTCTCACATTGGTCACACATTGGTCACACATTGGTACAACATTGGTACAATGTGTGACCAATGTGAGACTAATGTTGAATGAAAATCTGTTACCTACCTCTGTACCTACCTAAGTACCTCCACGTTACAGAAAATCACAGCCAAATAGCAGTTTTCGGTCACCGCGTAAGTCAATAATTTTATAAGAAGTAGCTTGTACAACTCGTTGTTGCAGCTTAATTTTTAAAATCAACAATTTTCTTTGTGTATTTCTGTAGGTAGTTTGCTAAAATTTTATCAACGTTCAGACCATAGACATTGATTTATAATGTATTCTACTAGATCGGCTACCTAGAACTTTTCTGCCCCATGTTTGGCGGTTGACTGCTGTCAGTTGCTTGGCATCATGTCAGTGGTTCAAGAGCGAATGTATGGACTTTAAGTGCCGATCACTTAAACTCATGAATAATTAGGTTCACCTATACTCTAATATATCTACTAACTACCTAGCAATATTTCTAAATAAAAAGTCAACAAACCAAACATAATAGCGGCAATATCCGTTACTCATAGGCTACCTTTTTCTAATAAGCAAGGTTACATTTCAAGGAAAATGAAAAAAAGCATGAGATTGGTATAGATGTTTCTAGAAATGTGTGAGTTCAGCGGAAACGCTCGATCACCGTGTAGATAAGTCGCGTCACGAGTCGCAAGGAAGCGTTTGGCACGGGCAATTGACGCCGCTGATAGAATCGCGCTAGGGAACGCTATCGCGCTTAGCTGGCAGATTGTGTACCGGGAGCTGGGCTCAAACTAGGCGTTATTAGAAATTTCGGTTAAAGTGTAAACAGTAAGACTATTTAACCGATTCTTGGCATACCACTAAGAAGTCTGGAACATCACGGGATCTGTTCTTCACAGTTGATTTTTTCATTGTAATGGACATTTGTTTCCTATTTTTGGTATTTTCCACTAAATAAAAAATAAATTCATATTAATATATTAAATTGAACTTGATTCTTGGCATGTTTATGTTTGGTGATTTGTCCTTGCATGCCGATTACAACATCCATAAAATATTATTTTGGTTTCTTCGATATTTAAGCGACGTTTGACATAATTATATTTGTTGGGTATAATATGTATAACCCTTAGATATTTTAAGTTATTTCTCTAAGTATGATTTTGATTCCAAAAGACACTCTTAGAAATTATTTATCAGCTATGTTCCAAGGCCTGATGACCGAATCAGTCTTAACATATGCCGTATCAGTCATGTTTCTTTGAAAGACCTGATAGTATAGTAATGATTAAAAGTAGCTTTATTTACCCTGTAAGTTCAGGACATCTTATAGCTCTATTTGTAGATGTACAATTTTTTTGTGAATGGACGAAACTGTTTGGTGGATATCAAGAGTTTGAAATTGTAATACTGGTTTTTAACAAATTATTTAATCTTTATTTTCATTAAATCAAGTAAAAACTTACGTGAATTTTCTGTGTCCCAGCTCCCGCACTCGGCTGCGGGGTGGTGCGGTATCGGTTTCCCGCGACACCGCTTCCGATACTCCGCGCACTTTAGATAAAAGATATCTATTTTCTTATACTATGTATTTTAGCCGACTGGCAAAAGGAGAGTAATGATTTTCGAGCGTATGTTTGTATAGTACCTATGTATAAGGTACACCATATCTATGTATGTTATTAAAATAGGTCTAGCTTGAAAGACTCAAAATGTATGTACTCTATGCCTTTATGCGTTTCAGTTTTCTGAATAAGTAATAAATTATAGCAATACGAATTATTATCTTTTTTATTACTTGGAACTTGACTTATTTTTATTATGGACCTCGATATCCCTCATATATGCATATGTATTAGTGAGAAAGTACAAAGTTGCAAACAAAGCAGGTATGGCAATTTACGTGATAAGTTTACCTTATAACTTAAAATAAGTCTTCTTTTCTTTTCGGTGATTATATGTGTGAGTCCAGGCAAAAGGCCCCCTTTGTTATATGAAATTATAAGTACTTTCTAAGCACAATATACGCTACCTATTAGTGAAATAATGAAGTGTCCAATAAAATCGACAAAGTGAGCAATTTACTAAACTCGTCCACATATATTGTCAGACATATGACGCGGAAACCTCGCATTTTCTCGTTTACCCGTAAAACATCATCGCATCGAAACAAAAGACCCTAATCTCAACCCTAATCGTTATTATAACTTATTAAACAAATGAACCCCTGACAGCTCGATGCACGTCTTCCACAATCGATTATCGTTTCTCGCTTAATTGTAGCTTCGAACAAAAACATGCGTATGCCGTCTGTTTCCTTCACAACTGACACTACAACAAATCAGCTCAACCAGTATAACTCTGACCTTTTATTCGCCGTAGAGTGGAAATGATACTAATTTAACAGTGTTTTTTTTTTTTTTTATTTCCCGGATTTTCAAAGTAGTCCTTTTCATACGGCGAAATCTCAATTAGCTACTTATTGTTCAAGACCTTTTTATATTGTATCACGCCATTTTACTCTACTTATGAAAGTATTACATATGCATTTACAACTTACACTACAGATCTAAGGATGATCCATTGAGATGGATGAGAAGCTTCACTTGGTCAGTATATTACAAAGATAGTGGTAGGTAATATTAACTTCTTCTAAGTCCCTCACTGGCAAAAATCGTAAATATGTTTTAATTGCTGATCTCCACTTCTTCCATGTTGGTTACTCTGAGGTAAATGTTGTTAAAAGGGACCATTTGGACCAATAACTAAAGACACCATGCGTTACTTAGTATTTTCCCTTGAGCTCATAGCCCTTAGGTCATCTTATACTAGAAAAGTACTCCTTGTTACTATAAAAGCTTTGTGAACGTAAAGGCTGCATAATGGGCCCATAAAGGAGGAATTACACGGTCGGTTGAACGGCCGTTGTTTTAGACCAATGTTTATATTTCTTTGCACATAAGATGTGAACGTTCTTATGAATACAGTAAAATATATGCACTAAAAAACGCGGGGCTTGGCAAGCTCCCTGCAAGGAATATCAAACTATTACCGTAGTAGACGGAGAGCTAGCCACGTCCGATATGATACAATAATGAGAGCGTCGCAATGCTGAAAATGCCAATTCAAATCCAGCTTCGACGCATCTGGTGCCCTCGTCACTTTTTATTTAAGACAAATATTCCAGTTTAAATGCAAATTTGAAACGTTCTATAAGTAGATACTTCACAGTCTTTACACAAACTCTCATCAAAAACCATTTTATACGAGGGTTAAAACACATTAAACTCCATCACCTTTTATAGAACCCACGCAGAGTCAAATAATCTCCCAACCGTATCTCCGCATATTGAACTCTTTGTGACAATGTCTTTCTATCAGCGCCGATAAGGAATCCCATATAATACGGATGAGTTTTCCTCAATTTCACTACGAATTTAAACCTTATGCAGTTGTATTAAGAGCTAGTCGGGTAGTGTTTCATAGAATGCCGATTGCCTTTCCTGAGTTTTTTCTAGGAATTTGAATCTTATGTAATGGAGATAAGGGCTACAGGGATTGGGTTAGGGCGTGAGTTCCGCGGCACGATGATGAGACCGCGCTGCGCCCGCGGTTTATGACTTTCCTTTAAGATTCGATTTACAGTATAGTCTTTACAGAGAGTTCAGAAAAAAGTTATGAATGTTTCAGATAAATTAGAAAGTTAGCTACTTAAGATGGACAAAATGATCTGTCTTTATTATATTATATACATATATGGAAGCGAAAACGAGTAAAAAAACATTTACTTCAAAGCAAGCTGCACGGCTAGCACGTCTTGCAAGAGCGACTTAAGCCATGAGTAGGGAAAACCTTCCCGCGTCTGTCAAAAATTTCGCTTTCCGGTAGCATAACATGCACCCGCGGCTGCAACTGACGCGAAGAGAACTCAAAGTTCTGCTAAGAATTTTGGTTTAAAGTCGCGAGTTGCCGTCATTTTATGACAGTGGCATTTGATCACGAGTCTGTCGCTCCTTTTACGCGCAAGTTCTGCTGCCAACTAGCGACAACGCATGAAGTCGCACCGATCTATCTCTTCTTTCTCGCGCCAGTCGCGCATAAGACGTGCTAGCCGTGCTGGACCTAAGTAATTTGAATTATCCTTCTCTTCATAGGAAAAAAATATGGTTGTCTGTGAACTTGTGAAGTCGGTTTACGGACGATATTTTTGCGTGATAACGTCATAAGAAAACGTTAGTTAAAAATTGCTTTTATTTATTTATAAATTGAATTATAATCACTGAATTATCATAATTTTCTCAAAGCAGTTATTTGATATTTATCAAATAAATGTTAATTTATCGAAAAATTTGTATTTAAAAATTTTTCGATAAATTAACATTTGCTTTTTACTTAAATTATACAAATAATAATGTGCTATTAACAATTTATTTACAAGTTATATAGGTACATGGCCGTGTCGTTACCATGGAGATCAGTCCACAACGTGACACTTTTTCGTGCATGCTACCGGTGTTCATTGATTTATCACGTATATGTAGAGCATTTTGACGTTATCACGTCAAAAAATTACACATTCTGAAAATTATACAATCTGTTGAGAATCGACTTTCATGGATGCCTCGCCACCGCCAGTGCAATGCAAGTATGAAAATGTCATCTCAATATTTGAATATCGTGTTACCTAAATACTGACTGACAAGCCTAAACCATCCAATCTAAGACCTTGAAATTAAGATTATTTTTTTATAAACGAGGATACTAAAGTGTCCGCGCCATATTGTTAACTTGCTGTCCAATAATTATAACAGCAGGTTGAATATTAAACACTATTAATTATTGAAACAAAAGTTTATTCCCAACTGACTCTTACAAAAAAGAATCAGGCGAGATCTTCAACTTTCGTAAAGGGTTCTTTAATGTAATTCCTTGATTCGTTGGATTACCTATTCGAAACTTTTGAGGTAGTATGTATATGTAAGCAGGTATAACTTCGTAAATAAAGTAACAAATTTTCTACTTAGTGAATGCGCATACTCTCTACAAGAGTTAATGGACTTGGTACTGTCCTTATCCATTGCTATCGTATTGTAAATGTAGTAAGATATAATATAATATAAGACCACATTGTGATAAATGTTATGTGATAATTGATATGTAAACTGTAGGTAATTGAAATATGCTGCCTTACTTACATTAATAATTTAATGTTCATTTAGTCTAGTTTATACTTAATGCACGTCCTTTTATATAACTAAATATTTGTAAATCATGCTTTAAGACATCAATGTATTGTACCTGTTAGATCTTAATTACTTTCCTAGCTGCAGGCCTGCAGGGATAGTTCAGGACACATACGGCCATACATATCGATTTTGAAAAAGTTTCGTTTTTAAATAAAAGGCAAATATAAAACTTTCGGAATCTTCTCATATTGATACATGACATTGAATCTTTCCATTTCTTTAATTTTCTATTTCTTTTATTTTATTTTAAAATTTTGAGAACATTTCCATTTGGTTGGAATGTTACCATATCTTTCACATGTAGGCAGAATACGTAAGGCCACTAAAAATAGTTTTTTCCCGCGGATCCCTATAATCGATATCCCACCTGTTACAGTTATTCCGGAACAATCGTAAAAAGCGTAACGTTTTATTTGTTTAGACCAAATGGGGTCATTAGGCAAGCCGCAGGAGACGGAGTTTATGTCTTTATTGGCCATTTATTGCTATAGATCTTTAACAACTGACGGGCTGATGCCGAAAAGATAGCAGGCATCTGCATACCTACTGCTCAACTGGAGGTCTCTACGTTTGTAATGTTTTACTCCTGTTATTATTATATACTAGCTTTTGCCCGCGGCTTCGCTCGCGTTAAATTCGGGGTAACACGGTTCCCCTTTCCTGATTTAAAACACAGAAGAGAACTCGGAACCGAATATTATTTTAATACGCTACTGTAGACGATATTATGTGTCTTTCCATTTGGGGATAATTCCAAAAAAAGGCAGGTATTTTTCGTTGGTAACAGAGTCTGTGTACCAATTTTTAGCTTCCTACCTTGAAAACTGCGAAAAGTCCCATATTCAAATTCAAATTCAAAAAATTCAAAATTCTTTATTTCATAGTAATATTTATACGTTTTTGTGATACAGGGGATGGAGCCGCCCGGTAAGCTTATATGCTTGTGTTGGGAGGCACCGCTCTTCCCTAGGTTTATAAGTAGTACAATTTTTATTTCATTTTATTAACATGACATAATAAAACTAAAAAATGTAGGTAATTATACAGAATTACTTAAAATAAATGTAGGTAATTAGAACAGGTTTTAACTTAATTCTAAGACATGCATTAACAACACATATAAAATTTCACCCCCTCTTTTAAGGGGTTGGGTGCAGATTTCCAAAAAAAATGGTGTACGATTTTTTTGTTAGTCACAAATAGTCCGCATACCAATTTTTAGCTTTCTACCTTGAAAATTGCGGAATGCTCCAAACAAACTTCCACCCCCCATTTTAGGGAAGTGGGGGGTTATAAGAGACAAAAAGTAGCCTATGTCACTCTCCATCCCTTCAACTATCTCCAATTAAAAAATCACGTCAATTCGTCGCCCCGTTTTGCCGTGAAAGACGGACAAACAAACAAACACACACACTTTCCCATTTATAATATTAGTATGGATTTATTCAATTTTATTCCACAATAGAAAACACAATCGTATGACTCAATTCACCATATACCTAAATCAAAAGATGTCAAAATCAATCCTTAAAAACTTGATATAAAACCTTACCCAAACCCCCTGCGTCGGGCATAGTACCCAGAATGCTGGCGGCGTTATCTCTTTGCACCGCCAGATTCAATCATTGCGAAAAGGAGGCCGCCATTTGTAGGTATTCATAATCACCAGGAATCTTTCAGGGCATTCAGGCATCTTTCTAATAATTGTTGATGTAGAAACTAAAGGTCCATATTGGATCCATAGTTTCTAGAGCAAGCGCTGAAAGCTCATAGTCAAGTGTCGTCTATGCATGCATGCGTATGTACAGTCGCCATCAAATATATCGGAGCGGCCAAGGTACTCAAAAATATCTGAGCATGCACTATATCGCCTTGACAATAGTGGCGTTGTTCAGATATTTGTGACCACCTTGGCCGCTCCGATATATCCGATGGCGACTGTACAAGCAGCATATATCCACCATCTTATGTAAAACTATGAATCCCCGGTTCAACAGAGCGCAACCGTCGGCGGTCACGCACGGTTTGTGACGCCCCACCACGGCTACGGTTAGACGTAATTACCAAACGCCAATTAAGCCATATATTTTATATCCATTGGAGGGTAAAAATGTGTGAACGTGGCCGTTTTGGGGGCAGTTGGGGGCAACTCGTTGGTTATTCCGACGTTAATTTTAGGTTTTACTTTACATTTTAGCTGCCTATGTGCGAAGTCAGTGCGGGCTGAAAACTGTGCGATGGCCGAAATGTGAAATTATGGAAAATATTTTTCACAATTTTTATTTATCGAACTAGCCAATATATATTGAAAATATTATTATAAAAAATAAATTGAATGCAAATTGTGCATGCCCTGAGTAAACGAAAACATAAGCATCGGGACTCGTAAATATTTTCTGAAATCGAAAATATCGAAGAAGAAAATAAGAACTACCTTTGTAAGGAGAGGCTGTCGTCCACTTGCCATGATTTTAGATGATTATTCAATAATTACATTATTTTCACAATTATGATGATTATGATCTGTACTCTGTGCGTTTATCGTCGTAGGTATATTTCAAGGCTAAAAGGTTCGTGTCGCCGTTGAGGTGAAGCGAGCACTTTCATCAGAGCTCATCAGCTAAGAGTTTCAAGCCGCCGGGCACATTGTGTTTGCCAAGTATTGTACCTGAGCCTCTGCGTCCGTTTTATACGAGTGTGTATAGTACGATTTTTTTAAGATGTCGGAATTGTCGGTAGAACTCCTTAATAAGATTCCGACATCTTATAAAATTACCACTATAAAAACTATACAGAATTGACTAAAATTGTTATAGGCAGTCTGACTTGATATTTCCTTTACTAAAAAGGAGACTATCGGTTGCACTGTGTTACATACACACGTAACTGGTTAGCATGAGGTGGGTCGTAAGTATCGTAAGCTTGTTTGCTAGCAATGTATGTATTATCATCATCATCAATTGTTGCACAAAACGACGTTCATCAAGAGACTCCGTGTAGTCCGTGTTAGCTGGTGTTAGACAGCGTAATTCCAATATGGGCTACTCGACCAAATTTGTTTTATGACAGGAAACACCAATTACTTGGACGTCAAGTTAGCAAAAGAATTATTCTATTCATAAGTTCGCGGAGCATTACAGGTGCATCCAGGTACCACCAGTGGTCCGCGGATCACCAGTTCAGAACTGCTTTAGATTATACAGCAAAGTAGATGTCGGACGCGGCGGTGCAATGTTCGTGCGTGTATCCGCCTCGGCGGCTGCCGACAAAGCGCTGACACCCCTAACGTCGCCCCGTGTGAGCTCGAGCCACCTCAAGCCCACGTGTGTAGGGCTGACTTACAGCAATATACATAATAAACCTAAAGAAGCGCTGGTGGCCTGGCGTTAAGACGTCTGACATTAGTTTAGATTAATAGACATTAGACAGCAGAGCAGATGTCGGTTGCAGCGCTGAGCAATACTCGCGCGCATTTCCGCGTCGTCGGCTGCTGCCGACAAAGCGCTGACAGCCCTAATGTCACGTGTAAGCTCGAGCCACCTCGATTCTGTGGTGCACGAGTCGACTGAAGCTTTCCAAAATTGAAAAATAGATGTCATATACTTCAGAAAAAACCACGTACCAGAATCACGTAAGTGGTTCGGATAGGAGGTGCAAGCACGTACTGCGCAAGCCCTTAGAGTATGGTCAACGGCGCCTAGCCGTTTCAAATTCAGAGATTGCATATACATGAGAAAATTTGTCAAGTTCCGCCGTGACCGGGTGGTCTAGTGGTCAGGACGTCAGCCGCGAAAGCTGAAGACGCCAGTTCGAATCTGGCCTCGGACACCGGAGGGTTTGGTCACTTTTTCTGAAGTATATGACATCTATTTTTCAGTTTATATATAGTAGTGTAACTACTTAAAAAAAAAAAATTGCAAATCAAAAAATATTGAACAAAATAATTTGATTTGCTTCAAGATTCTTTCCAAAATTGTAAATTTTTTTATAAGTCCGCGTACTACTTCCGGTGCCTCCATTCCAGGAACCAAAAGTTGGTCAGATCACTGGTTATGATCCACTGCTTTAGATTAATAAATAAACAGGGGTAGATGTCGGGCGCGGCAGTGCAATGTTCGCGCGCGTTTCCACGTGGGCGGCTACCGACAAAGCGCTGACACCCCTAATGTCTCGTGTGAGCCTGAGCTGGAGCCACCTCGACTCAGCGTGGTGCTTGGGCCACTAGGGTTGTCAACAGAAATATTTTTATTTTTTTTATACCACGACGGTGGCACACAAGCATACGGCCCGCCTGATGGTAAGCAGCTACCGTAGCCTATGGACGCCTGCAACTCCAAAGGAGTCACATGCGGGTTGCCGACCCTTTACAAAAAGGAGGATTCACTGTGTTGATGGCTAAAGGAACAAGAATGTCCCTCATTGTTAACACACTGGGCTCTCTTTGAGCTCTTTGGCAACCTTACTCACCATCAGGAACACAACACTATGAGTAGGGTCTAGTGCTATTTGACTGTGTAAGATGTGCTTCTGTAAGGTGGAGGTACTTCCCCAGTCGGGCTCTGCTCCAGATTTGAGCGAGATGACATTCGACGAACGTGCCCTACCACACTTAGCGAGATGCCATTCGCAGTGCCCATAACCCCTCTTTTTGGCGTAGTTTAAGGACATAACCAAGTTCGGACGTAGTTTAAGGACATATATACCCCGGGTCCAAAATATTCATATCTAATATAAATTGTTATTGTTTCTATTGCGGATCTTTAGAGCTGCAGCTCTGCAACTAAACTCCGCGAATGTCTCTATTCACTTTTTTCAGTTCTCACGTTTTAATTTCTCTACTCGCCATCAACGCCAAAATCTGTCAGGCCATTGTCCCGAGCTATTGAACTGCCGCTTAGCGGCGAACTTGGCCAGCTTACTCAGCATACAGTATAGTGTTCAGCCTAGTCCTACATATGGGCAAGTGGCCGCTTTCTGGGCTACCTTAAACATTCTTGTTGTAAAGTGCGGCGTGTGGTTTTAGAATCGGTACTTTAGTGATAGTGGGAGGAAACCTTTCATCAAAGTAAATGTTCCCAGACCTATACCAATTAAAATACAGTAAGGTACTCGTATTATTCTTGTTGCGGGACGAAAGTTTGCAATAGGTTTTTCACTTATTCCTGCATGATGCATGCGTGTGGTGCTATTAACCGTAAACTTGTTCATTGATATATTTGATAAATTAAATGATAACTTAAATAAATTCCTATGACCATAACTCATATTTATTTATTTATTTATTTAATCTTTATTGCACAAAAAGAAAACTCATATCATGCACACCAATAGTTTGCACCAGTGGTGCAGATCCTATGTTAGGATTTTCCTTGTATTAAAAAAAAAAAAATACTTAATTTGGTAAGTGGTAACCCTGCAGTAATGGCGGCTTGCTGCGAGCTCCGCGGGACGCGACGCCACCTTTGAACGCCTCTTATTTTGCACGACCCTTAATTATTCTGATTAACAACGAAATATGAATACATTCGTAAACAATAAACATGGAAATTGTTAACAAATGCGGTTTGGTTTAAATAAAATATTAAAATGATTATCCCTTTAACCGGAAACACAATGAATCCTACTTTATATTATAGCAACGCTCATGTGACACCTCTGGAGTTGCGCTGCTGCTATCTTGCTTACCATCGGGCAGACCGCATGACCGTTTGCCACCGTCGTGGTATAAAAAGAAACTGAACTGTATAAAAAGGCTGGAATATAAATAGTCTAACTAATGTACTTTAGTTTTAGTTTTTGGACCCGGGGTATGTCCTTAAACTACGTCCGGTACCCTTGTATGTCCTAAAACTACGTTCAAAAAAGACGTTCGGGCACTGCGAGTGTCCTCTCGTTTAAGTATTATGTTCCTACCGGTGAGTAAGGTCGCCAGAGAGAGCTCAAAGAGGAGTGTGCAGCGAATGCAGAAGACACTGGTTTGATCCCAGCCCTGGGCACCGGAGGCCTAGGTCACTTTTTCCTTTGTATATGACATCTATATTTTATGTTTTTAATTTATAGTAGTGTGTCTACTTAAAATAAACAAATCATAATATTAAAAAAAAAATTATTTGTTCATCAATTGTATTGACGGTAGCGCCATCTCTCTCGCTTTAAATGAACTCCTAAGTAGTTCGGATTGGGGGTACTAACTCATAATGATTGACCTTAGATGATTGGCCAAATGTGTGTTAGCATTTTCAAAGATTGCATATACACGGAAAATTTTCTGTTTGGTCCTATGGTTGACTGGTAGAGAATGCCTTGAGGCATTAAGTCCGCCATTTGTACTTATTTTTACTGTGCAATAAAGTTTAAATAAATAATAAAATTCGACTGGTGCCATTGTGACTGGGTAGCCTATCTAGTGGTTAGGGCGTCTGCCGCGAATACAGAAGACGCTGGTTCGATCCCAGCCCTGGGCATCAGAGGCCTAGGTCACTTTCTCCTTCGTATATGACATCTATATACGTTTATAACGTGCTTATCTCCTCATTATTTTGCGTGCTGAAAGTATAAACAAATGAAAAAAAATCATTAGGTAATAAATAAGTGGATTCCTAAATAAAATACAAGACGCTTAACGATAAAAAGTTAATCCCTGTAAGCTCCAATTTATGCTTCCCTAAAAGATACTTAGGGACGCTTAGCCATTTTTATCTCCATTTTCAACAAAACCGACACTCAAACGCAATTTATCAACAAAACATCAACACCATTGTTAATTGCACTTGATTGATGACGCAATTCCCGGCGTCAAATTACCCTACAGTAAGCGTAAACGACAGAATTTTACGTTCCCACCGTTTTACGCCCCGTTTTTTTTTAATTGAATCATGTGTGATTTATTATTGGTCTGATGATGTATCATTCTTTCAGTAGCACCCGTTCTCCCGCGTATTGCCATGGCTACCACGTTCATACTGCTATTTCAACCCCTATTTCCCCTTTGCGGGAGCATTTTTTATGGAAGTCATAACTGACACCAGATTTTTTCATATTTCAATTTTTTTTGGATGACTGTTTAAAATTGACAATTGGATTCGACGCAGTCCATATAGGTAATATAGAAACCATACTTGGGGAGGTTGAGGACAATAAAAACTGGTCGATTCGTATAAAAAATACCATAAGTACTGTACATGAACCACATTCCGGGCTTATTTTCAGATAGTGATTGCAACAAATTGTTCTGTACTACCTAAGTACCTATACCTACTCCTACTGTCGTAGGTCCAGTTAGGTTAAATGTTTTCAATAAAAAGGTACCATTGTCGGTTGTTCATAAGGTTTATTTCTGAATGGATTTTCATGACAGCGCCTTATCGACAACCGAGAATGAGATGTAACTTTTACTTGAAAACGTCACAAATATTTTATAAACAAGCTAATATTTTAAGTTTATAAATAAATACATAGATTTAGGCGCTCCACCCACACACTTGATCTGAATTCAGCTCTGAATTGATCAATCCATAGACAATTGTCTATGGTTGCGCAAATTTGTCAATGGTCTCCATACACAAATTTAGCTACCATAGACAAATTTCCGCAACGATAGACAATTGTCTATGAATTGATGAATTCAGAACTGAATTCAGATCAAATGCGTGGTGCCCCTTAATTGTCTAACAAAAACTACTTTTTCGGCAGACTTATATCCGCTAGCTCTTACCATTGGCTGGTGCTTTGTGTATTTCTAGATTAACGTACCTACATTATTTATTTTAAACCACTATAAAAATACTTTTTTCTCATCCAAACCAAACATTAATACAGTAACATCCGAGCTTTCACTGCACTCAATAACTCATTGCCCAAATGTAACAGTAGGGGAGAGTGGGCGCGTGTCACGTGCCAGTAATGAGTTCCACGTCTCCCCGCTCTCCCCTCGTATGGAATTTCACACATACCTCAATCCGTTGTTATTTGAATATGGCATCATACTTTTAGGGCAGGTCTGGAATGCGTATGTGCGTGAACATTTTTAGTTTACACATAGTCTTCATATTTCTATGTAATGTTGCTGGCAATCAATACAAACTTGAAATATTTGATGCTATGTTTGGTTAAAGAGACAGCAATGTAAGCAACGCATGGCGAAAGTGATTGGGTTGATATATAATAGGGAAAAAAATGGTAATATTTTTATTGTGCTTTACTTACTGCGACTTAGGATTTTGATGTTACTATGTATTTAAAGTCACACGATTTTCACTCATAGTTTAAATAACAAGCTATAATATAATTGAATGAATATGGTTCAAATTCAATTCAATTTCAAAAAAAATCAATTAATAACGAATCAATTGACACCGTATCCATCAAAATCTGATGGTTAGTTTTGCTAAAAGCTCCCAACTATGGTCCAAAACTGACTCGATAATCTTCGTTTAACCTTTATTTAAATGACGCAATTGAAATTCAAAATATGTTCATTAAAAAAAAATGTATTTTTTTATTAACTTGAAAAAGATACAGCTTACACAAATAAAGGGTCCCACAAAACAGTTTTCACGGTTTGACTGTGGGATCGTGCAGTCTCTACTCTTATTTATCTAAAGGTAACATCTATACATTAAGCTTATGAAAAATTAACTTATGCAATTTACAAGGTAAGTACGCAGCTTTTTTCCGAACTTAACACTTATTGACTTCCTGCCTGATGTCAGCGGGCAGGCTGTTAAGTATATAGGGTAAACGTTTGTGAAGACACCTATCACCATAGTAATTCGCGACTCTGGGTACGACAAACTTGCCCGCAGACACCGACCTGGTAACACAAATATCGTTACGAAGTAGCAGGATCCCACAGTAAGCTTTATAATTATAAGGCTTGTGTCGTGGGGACTTAGGATTTTTTGTCTAGTCTCCTGCTGAGTTGCATATTGATATTTAAAAGCTTATAAATAAATACATAGATTATGTAATTGCACCTAATCAATCCTTCAATACGTTTAAAAATTACAAAGTAAATATTAACCGTTCTCAAAAGCACCATATTGTACAACGCACAAATTGAAAGTAATTTCAAATCGACCATCAACATCCGTTCCGGAAACCGTCAAAGAAAAGTGGCCAATTACATCCATACTCGACGCCACTTCACCCCAACTCACCCAATTCAACGATTTGTGCTCGCTGCTACGTCGCTAAACATTGGACGGAGTACCTTAACATAACAGCGGCGTTATTACACACTTACAAATTAATATAAAAAGCTGAGTTGAGCTATAAAAGACGTTGTAGCTAACGGAATAAGGTCTTTTAATGTGTGTTGTGATTAATTTTGTTTTATAAGTACTCGTAATGCGTTAATAGCTCTAAAATGTGCAATATGCGTTAAAAATGGGTTTGTGAATGTGTAACGTATTTGGATTAAGTACCATAAGAATCATAAGATGTGTAAGGGCCCTTGATACATGGTTTGTATTTGAAAGGGACTAATGGCAAATCCTTATCCAGGTAATGGGAGTTAGGAAACTAGAGTTTTTAGATTTCCTATTCCTATAGTTTCATTTTGCCGTAAGTTAGAATACTTAGAATGTGTGAAGTGGGCGTAAAATCTGCAAAGTGTATCAAAATTCGCTATACAACTTATGTTGCATACATACATGTTTATGTAACTGGAATTTGAGCAGTTTTACTTTAACTTATACTTTAAAGCACGACATTAAGTCGTGTTTCAGTAACATCTAACCGTCACTTTCCTGACAAAATGTATGGGATTTGACATTGACCAGTTTTGTGACGATTGCTAACCGGCCGTTAATGGTACATAGTTAAGTAAAAATGCCCATTGAAGGATTTTCTACACAGAACAGAACTTGGCACCCATAGAGATGTTAATTCTTTTGTAGGCGAAGAACTTGGTTCTCATTTCACATTTATGCATTTGATGAGTATTACTAAGGCTATAATTATCAAATTTTACTAAAAATAACCTAACGCTTAACTTAACACACCCATGCACACCATTCTACATTAAATCCAACTGCTGTTATTAGGTTGTAATCAAAATATACAACTCAATTACACCACATTGTAATTCTTTAAATCATTTAAATGGTCTATAAAGAACATCTTGTATAATCTCGCCACACCTTAACCCTTCGACGCTCGACATTTGCCGGCGTTCACCATTGAACTCATATGTATAATACAGAGAATATTAATCAGAATGCAAAAGTCGTCCTATTCGAGGCCTTCTGCCGGAGAAAGTTGATCGTTTTAAGGACATGGCTAGATTTGCTGGTCACAAAATACCGAACGAGCGACTAAACAAGACTCTTGACTAAGAGTGAATGTCACGAATATAGAGGTTACGTGTTAGACCTTCATGCATACCTATCTACTGATGAAGTATATGGCTGGAGCAATGTCATAAGATGTCATGTCATATAAATATTGGAATAAAACCATAATCCGATTTAATTGTAATTATTGAATTCATATTGGAAGATACATAACAGAATGAGTTAAACAAATCACGTATAACTCGTAAGTTACTAGATTTAAACCATAGGTTTTATTGTGTGAATATAACCGGAATTGACATGCCATATATTCGATAAATTTTGTTCGAGCCTGCTAGTCTAAATCTTCCTTGTCTATGGTGTTCACCGACATTTGGCTGCAATTAACCGACGTTTGATTGCTTGATTGAGCCCCTGGGTCTTGGGGCAATTGTACCGTGCGTTCCGCTTGCATTTCCGCTACACGTAATACAACCAGAAGGTCGTATAAGTGGTACGCTCTAAACGGTTATAATGCTTTTTGATTGATCGGTTTAACTTGATTAGTTGACGAGCGATTATAGATGGTATGCCGATGTAAGTAAGACTATGAATAATTGTGTTAAGTAACGGTGTTTGTATCTGCTTAGACGGTCACTATAAGTAATCTTGTGAGTTTCAAGAGCATATGTAAGTAAACAACTGAAATGGTTTATAATTATTATTATAACTAGGACTTACAACCCGGATATTTCGAATAATAATTTGTAAGTAATTCTCCAGATAGTAGCTATATTATCCGGATAATTTCAAGCCCTAATTATAACTTATAAGACGTTAAATCTATTCCTAAGATTGCGTTTGTATACCTACATGTAGGTAGGTACGTAGATCTTACCTTGGCCAAAATCGAGTTACGTTATAAGTGAGCAGCAGATTTGGTTATTTTTCTGAAAACAGCGATATCAATGGCATTCAGCAGCGGAACCAGTACACTTTATCTACAGAACAGCATATCTTGACGTGTGACACGCGAGTTCATACTTCAAGCGCGACTCGAAGTGACATGCGCCAATTGCGGCAATGTAATATATGCTAACTCTACAGCTAAACGGGCGAAGTGCTCGAAAAGATCTTGACTCGCTCATATTCATCTAAGCTGACTGTACTTACTCTCAAAGTTTCTATTTAAAATACGTTTAAATGACCATGCGGTATTTATCTTATCACAAAAACCTAACCCAAGAGTTTATGCTGACAATAAAACACCAGGTCAGTAGGTATTTAAATAAACACGACTCAGATATGACCAAGGATAGCGGTCGTATAATCCAGGCCAAATGTTCAAGCTAAATTGCCACGCTATCACCCAAATCCCCATTTAGAGCCGCAATTAAAAATAAACAAAGCATTAGAAAGCTCAAACATCGCCGCCCGCGCTGTCATGGAATTTTCTCTCAATTACTGCAATAAAAATAATATTGTACGTAAACAGAAACGCTTTGAAGTTCTCGCCGACTGCTACCGATCGGTCTTATGCAACCCTCACCGTAAAACTAAACAATGCGTGCGCGCACAATGCAAGCATTTCTTCAAAGACCTTTTATTTTGGCCCAAACATCGGTATTGGGGTATTGTCGACCCCCTTTGTGAGCTATTTACCGACTTTTGGGTTGTCGGAAAAAATGTGGGTCTCAATCCGATAGAATAGAGTCATCAGAGCGGAGTGACTGCGCGACTCAATGCTAATTAAATAATAAATGCTAATGTTTGTGAGGTAGCGCCGGCTTTGGCTATGCTTTCTGACTTTTTAATTCGTTGAATAAATACAGGTTTTGATGAAATAGTTTTATATCTACTGCATTATTCATAAAAACAAGTTGTGTGTGACATTTAGCTTATATTTTATATACACTTCCGCATATTTATTCAACAGTATAGGCATAATATAGTAAGGAAATTAATTCACACAATTTTAGGCACCGAAAGTAGGTAAATAAAATATTGGACAAGCAGCAGTTAATACATTTATGTAAAATAAAAATAAAATAAATAAGTAATACATTTATTCACGAAATAACCCTTGGTTTACAAACTTTTCTTCTGCCAAACTGCAGGACAGTTTGTTGGCAGAGCTTACATAAAGTGATGGGTAGGTTTATATGCTATTACGTAGTTAACAAAAACAAAAAATTACTATAGTTAGGTACATACGAGTAAATACACACTTATGGCCTTCCTATTCATAAACGCTTATCAAACCTTAGTAGTTAGTAGTACTTATCTGTAACGTACTTATTATAGTTTTGACAGATTTCATAAGTTTCACGAATAGGGGGTCTCAATTTCTGGTACTGACTGACTTGCATTTCAATTAACTTATGTAATGAGTTGTACTCTCGTTAGGTATAGTTAGTGTAAAACAACATTCTCATTACCTTAATAAAGCTACAAGTAAATTAAAACAGGGAAATACTCATAACTACATAGTATTAAAAGAATACTCACCCCGTATAATTATTATACACCTTATTTCTAATTAAATATTGTGTTGTATGGGAAGTATGGCAAAATGTATTATTAGTAAGTATTCATGATGTAGCTTAAGTAACTACATATATTAAGCTTAAATCTTATTTAATAAGTTTTACCGAAACTTGTTTAAGACTTACGTATCTAGACACGCGGCAGCGTGTCAAGCCAAGTTCAAGCAAAGGAACTGGCTAGCCAGCGCCGAGTGTATATTACACGAACCACTTGGTGCCACTTTTGACCCTTCTATAACTCAAAACCTCTTTAACGTAAACAGATAAAACTACGTGTGTTTAATTATATTCATAAGGACATCTAGAACCCCAAATTTCATGAAGCTAGCTCAAACGGTTATAAAGATATGAAGGTCAAAAAGTCGTAAATTTCAGAACTGACTGACTGACTGACATATAGTACCTAAATCTAACCTATTTCCAGATGACCTAGAAGGATGAAATTTGGAATCCAGCTCGGTAAGTGTGTGTAAGCGTAGGAATAAATCTAAAAATAAAAAAAAGTTGCAAATTTTTTATTTATTTATTGTATCCTTGGAACCGTTACAAGCAGATATTTGAAACTAGTTATCTCGGGATCCCTTTGTTTCCCATAAACTTATTGTTTCGAATTTCGATAGTCAGAAATTGATATTCATATAATTTATGGGCATAAACATCAATAGTCATAATTTTTGTAAAGCATAACGTTTCATAGTTCTGATAATAAAGATCTATATACACACTATAATCGCAAAAGGCATAAAATTGATGAGTATAACATTCGAAGGTCTATCAATAATTATTCAGAAATATTTTAAGGCATATATTTTATCGGACTAATAGTCCCATAAACTTATTGTTTCGAATTTCGATAGTCATAAAATGATATCCATTATGATTTATGGACATAAACATCACAATAGTCATAATTTCCCAGAAGTGGGTTAGGTTAGGTTAGAACTGCGACCCCCAAGAAAACGAACTATTGCCAGAAGTGGGTTAGGTTAGGTTAGAACTGCGACCCCCAAGAAAACGAACTGTTGCCAGAAGTAGGTTAGGTTAGGTTAGAACTGCGACCCCCAAGAAAACGATTCAGATTATCTTATCTGACGATCTTATTATCTTATGATGGCTAACGTTATGGACTATAAAAAATCGGAACTTAAAATTTGTGGAAACCAATATACACCCCTAGTTATCATTATAATCTGCGATTAAAGAACTTAAAACAATTATTATAAGCAAGTTTATTGCCTTCAACATTATGTAATAGATACCATCTAGACTTTGAATATTATGAGTAACAGATTTTATGACTAACAATAATAATGACCTGCAAAAATCGGACCAGTAATTTAGATTGTTAAATTTTATGACTATTGACAATATGACTAATAAAAATTATGATGGAAAACGTTATGGACTGAAAAAAACGGAAGTAAAAATTTACGGGAACCGATAGAGACCCAGTTATCTCAATACCTGCCTAGTTTTCTTTTTAAAAAGTAATGATTCCCACCAAAAGCATAAATGTAAATGTAAGGAGCGCCAAGTTCAATACAAAAATTATGCTAAATGAGTGCCAAGTTCTATGCAAAATCCAAATATGTATTTATAGGAACAAAATAACATTTTTATCCATACCAGTTTTTATCAGAATTTAAAAATATATATATATATGTTGAATAACTTTATAAAATGACTGATGTAATGAAAACTGGCCAAGTCAAATCTAACCTACTTTAAGATCTCACATTTTTAAATAACAGCAATTGTTATAGGTATCCAATAAAGCAAAGAAATAGAGTTTAATACTTGTTCATACTGTTATTTTGTTCCTATAAATACATATTTGGATTTTGCATAGAACTTGGCACTCATTTACCAGAGAGTTCTAAACCAGGAGAGGCCCTGAGTATCATTTCCCCTCTGTCAAAAGTATTGGCGGAAAATCTAGTACATCTATAAAAACTATTTCAATAATCGATGTCACGCCATTTTCGTCATCGCTGTCAATGGATAACAAGCTCCGTGAAAATGCCCTTATGCGCTGTTTTTGGATGTAAAAAAATGTTATATTTCGTCTAGTTTACAAAAAGATGAAATACCATTTCAGATGTAAGTACAGTTTTACTTTATTTATCATTACTTTCGTAGTAAAAGATTTAACCTAAATCGAAAATCAAGCTTCGTTTACAGAATCGATTCAAAGACAATCGTTTTCTTTCTGACGGGCAGTAACTATTTGACGTTTGACACTTCTCCATATTTAACGCGCTTAAGGATTGCTGTCTTCTATATTTTGTTTGAAAATACAATCAAAAATGATCCTTGGCTTTTTTGTTTGACATTTCCAAAGACTGCATCCAATAATGAACCATATGTTAACATATGTACAGTCGACTATCTATTGCTCCATTTAGTGTTATGAAGTATAAAAAGAATATGTCAAATATGTTTGGTGTTTTCAAGACAAAGGTACATCTTTGTCGGTTGTCAATAAAGCGTTGCTGCCATAAAAATTCATTTAGAAATAAACTGTATTAACAACCGACAATGATGTACCTTTGACTTGAAAACTTCACATGCGTGCTACCTCGCCCCCCTCAGATTTTGGCAGACTTTTTTGTTTGGAAAGATGAGGCGAAGCGTACTCCATTTATAGAGCTTTATGTCATTTACCTATAGATCTCCATTCTTTTTGCGGCGAAGCCCACAGCCAAGCATAATTTTTGTATTGAACTTGGCTCTCCTTTTTTACATTTATGTTTTTTGTGGGTTATAGTTATACCAACTACTTACATGATTTAGCTATATTTTATGATTTTTATGAGCACTGTATATTAATCTGTGGTTAAATCTAACTCATATTGAAAAATTAGGCACCTTAGTGTGTATTTACGCGCCTGATAAGAGTCAGACATTAGAGTTACAGTAAATTATAACCCACTCGGATTTACCTTGCCATTTGGCATAAAGACTCATATCTTTATCTACCATGCGCAGAAATTTTAAACTAACTAGACATTTAGGTATCGACCCAGGTGCCTCTACCTGCCTACTATACAACATCGTAAAAATAGAAACCAACATTTCGCCATTTTTCAAATATCAGTCATAATCATAAACCAACCAGTTTGCACTTACACACCCTTAAACGCACACTGAACTAACTCCCAAATCACAAAACTAACATTTTCAATCTTATGAACTTCAAAATTAAGCCTAAATTGCCGCAACACTATTTAGCTACCAGCCTCTTTGTTTTCAATAAGCATTTTTCGGTTTTAAATCTTTTGAGGTGTCTTAAGCTTGTTTCAAACAACAGACAATCGCAATTAAAAACAAAGATAAGAAGTATGAAAGACGCCGCGTGGTTGTTTAGGTCAACAAAGCCAGGTAGTCGGGTCAGGCTACTCAGGCTTCGCTTGTCTGCGTTAACCCTTATCAGGACAGTTATCATAAACATTTATGAGTTTTTTTTTGTTAAATGCTATGCATGCCAGATAAGAGTTCGGGTTAGATTGTTCTGTATTACTTTATTACATCAGGTGTTCTGAAGTTCATACAAATATATTTATGAAAACAATGACCTGAAATAGGGCGGTAAATATCTAGTTCAAAACATTATGATGTATTTTAAACGTTTTATTATTGTGTTACTTTCAGATATGGTATTTAATTTAAAGGATACTTCTAGGTAAACGTACGTGGTTACGCTATGTCCGTCGGTGGGAGAAAACAGTTTTCATTTCCATATATTTTTAGTTCGATACCTATAGTTGGATTTCCACACGACATAAAAAGGTCAAATACGGCTTTTCGTGAACCGAAGATTTCCTTTGGCATGATTAGCCTTACTTACAGCATTCAACCCGGAGTAGCCATGTCTGTCATTTTCTATACAAAAAAAGTCTGCCGATTTTTGCGGGGGAGGGGAACGTCAAATGTATGACTATTCGTACGTAACGTACAAAAGCCACGTCAGATAAAAGTCAGACCATACAATGTATGTATGACCGCTAGGTTAGGTTAGTTACATGCTCTAAGATGATTAAGATCCTATGGGATCGTAAGCGTCCCAAAGATGGATTTGAGAAGTGGAGCCACTAAGATTTTTGATGTAAATTTTAGGGGGGGGGCGGGTCCCCCCTGTTTTTTCTTGGACCGGTGTCAAAATGTTACCATAAATGAATTCGGCATTTCCGATTTATACGAAACTGATACCATACCATACCATACTTGGCCTATACCATACTTGGCCTTAACTGATTTAGATATCAAGATAAAGTTGAGAGCCTCCCCCGCCTATAAAAATTTACATTAAAAATCTTGGTGGCTCCACTTCTCAAATACATCCTTGGGGCCGAAGGAATAAACATGCCATGGGAGATTTTCGGTTCACGAGAAGCCGTAGTTCGTCTGCTACAACGGCCAGTACTAGGTAGGTAGGTACTTACTTCCATTCTGTTACCATCATACATGAACAGTATGAACATAATAACAAATAAAAAAATAAAATAAAAACTTTTATGAGGACATTTTTTTTTCTTTTATGAGGTTTGGACAAGTTTTCTGCGGTTAAATTTTGGCTAGATGTCAGTTGTCCCTTAATAGGCTACCTAAGGTAAGTTTGAATACTCGTAAATAAACCGCATTAATAATAAACCAAATTATAAAGTAAGAAAGAAGGTGATTCGTAATTTCGAAATTAGTCCATAATTAGTCAGATTCTTTATAAGGGGTTCCACGTGCTAATCACTGATTTTTAACAAGGTATTAGTGAATATTCCTTCGTCAGTATACTTACTATTTATAGACTCTATATAATAACTTTTAAATTACCTATAGGTAACACAAATTTTTATCACTTATTTATGATTATTTTATACTAATTATTCACAAAACCTTATTTTTATACTCGTCGACTATAAAAGACCCAACTACTAGCGCATACTTCTCGATGGAGTTTTTATGATAGCATATTTTAGCATCGTTGACTATGCTGAAATGGATTTTCATACAATAACTAAGGTCAGTTCCAATAGAAAAGTATAATAGGTAAAAAAATATGGCTGAATTTCTAGCAAAATAAAAACCATTTGACACAGTATGACAAGATATTCTTAAAGAAATTAGTTTTCAGTGAAATATAAGTAATTAACGGATATTTTTACGAAAAATTAGCGTAAATAACAATTTTATGTGTATAAATTTACCTACAATGAAACCATGATTGTTCTTTAAACTGCGTGAAGCAATGAAGGTGAATGTGTTTGTTTTTCAATTCAATTCAATTCAATTTATTTAATTCAGACATGTCCATAGAGGGTTAGTAGGTAACAAAGCATAAATCTTACATCCTAGGTTAGATACTTAAAACTAATTGACTGTTTATATTATTTTACTTTTCTATTCACACCGACCTTATTATCCACTGGGAGATTATAGTTACTAAATTGTAGAGAGAGAGCAGGTTGTAGAGCATTCGTCGAACTTAATTCTTACCGGCTTGCCTATTTTGAGCACTCGTAAAAAATATTGTATACAATTGTGACTTAATAAAGCTTTTCAATCTCGTATCTTACTTGGGCCATTCAGCATCGACTTAACACGTTCGCTGCGATATAAGGCCTAAAGGCCCGATGCTTGTACTTACACTCTGTGCGGAAGCGAGAAACGATGAATTCCCTGTGGTGCGGCGGCTGAATTATGAGTATTTCTGCATGTACAAAAGAGACAAGTATAGGTTTGAGTTTAGGACCTTAAGGGCAACTCGATAAAGCATTAAAAATTTGCTAAGGTTTTATGGCCCGATAACGCACTATTGGGTCATAAGGCCCGACATAGATCACAAGGTCAGTCCACCCCCTCCAGCACTGTTGTAGGCGACTATATTGTTTACTTCCGATTAGTGTTGTGGCGTAATTAGCGGGAATGAACGTATATTACGATAGTGCATAATTCAAGAGTTTCGGTATTAGAGGTTTCGGTATATGTGTACGTTTTTGTGGTGCAACCCATTAATCATTCCGCGGCCAAATAAACGATGTCGAAAAATGCTTGAATTATCGATTCGGCTAGACAAAAATAGTGCAAGTGAAAATACAAATAAAGAAAAATCGAAGTGGAGAAAAGTTCTAGTGAAAAAAGTTGTAAAAAATAATGACTCGCAGCCAAACTACTCTGGTGTTATAAATAGTATTGTGAAAAATATATCGATAACTTATTTCCCAACACTAATAATTCATCTACAAAACCTGTTATCCAGTGCGTTTTCGGGTTATAATACCTTATATTTATTTTTGCATATAGCTCTTATATAAATATCAGAATCCCGGGGCGGCTCAAATACTATGACAACCAACTCTTCTTCTACCAATTTTGATAGGTAAGTATCCAAAATTTATCGTTTTCGGATAGTTACAGCCATTTATATCCATTCATACCTTACTAGGCTTATTAGCCCCATAGCGCAAAGTTGGAGAGTTTAAGTAACAGGCCAAGCGACCTTCTAACGCACCGTACAAAAAAACGCCTGTTTTGGTGCCGCAGCGAACGTGTTAAAAGCTCTTAATAAAAATTGTAGAAAACGTTTGTAGGTAATTGTTTCACGATTGTATAAAATACCTACAATGAATATTTTTTTTCGATATTCGAACGATACCGGTTTATCATTTTAATAACTGACATCTAAAAACTGGCTAGAGAATTTCATGTTAAAGTTTTTTACGCAGAAAACTACTTTAACGGGTTCGTCCAAGTTAGATTCCATTTATTTCAAAGACAAAGACAGTATTAATGTGATAGAAAAGGCATAAAATAACCCTTAGAAAATTGTAGGACATCTTACCAAAATAGAATATTATAGAATTATAGAAATACTAGCTTTTAACCCGCGGCTTCGCTCGCGTTAAATGCGGGGTAACAAACCATACAAACTTCCACCCCCCATTTTAGGGAAGTGGGGGGTTAAAAAGAGACAAAAAGTAGCCTATGTCACTCTCCATCCCTTCAACTATCTCCACTTAAAAAATCACGTCAATTCGTTGCGCCGTTTTGCCGTGAAAGACGGACAAACAAACAAACAAACACACACATACACTTTCCCATTTATAATATTAGTATGGATAATTCAACCATTACCTATCGGTTATCATGTGCCTACCACGTGCCCTAACCTAAATGTTACGTTATGTAATGTACGTAAATACTTACCTATATATCTACGTGCATAAGTCATCCTAATTTTCAACCTAAAAAGTTCTATTTAGATATTTATACCAACTTTATATATCTATTAGGTGCTTAATTATTCTTATTATAGTTTATTGTTATAGGGAGATAGGTACATGCGTAGGCCTACATTGAATTTAATCAGGGTCAACTAATATATAGACCTATCTACTAATAATAGTAATAATAATAGGCACTCAATAAGTTACGAAATATTAATAATATTATGAATCAAAACCCACCTACATAAGAGCTTAAACAAAAAAAGAGTGCCAATGAAACTGAAACAAAACACTTTACTTTATTTGACATTAATTTTAATGCATATGCACCAATAAATTATGTAAGAAAAATTTATGTCAAATTCATATCAAATTAATGACGAATTTTTCAATTTCGAATGCCGCCCAAAGCGCATCGCAAACAATCCGCCAACAAACTTTTCCATGCATTCTCGAAGTTTCCCGGAGCGCAGGAAAGTCGTGAAGTCGCGGCCCACCGCCCCGCCCCTCTGCCGTCCCGCTCGCACGCGGCTAACCGCAACCTACTAATTCTTTCCGCACTTTTGTTTTCTTTGCATATGCTTACCTACTGGCAATTGAAGTTAAGTTTTTTTTGTTGGTAATTGGTAATCAATGGGTTACGAGAGCCTGGTTTGTATTATTGTAAGTACTTATTAGATAACTTAATGTAAGAAGCTAGTGTTAATTAAAGTTAAATGAGCATCAAAATATCTTCCACCGTTTATGGCGATTCAGTTGAATAGCATCTGAAGTATTTATTAATAAAAGTGAATGAGAATCAAATGAACGTCCGTAATCCGCTTAAAATATGGCAATTAAAGGCGTCAATCAAAAACCCCTGTCGCTGAAATAGCTCGCGTGCTCCGTTAATGAAGTGCCACCCCGCGAGTGCTCCCGGCTTCAAACATGAAAATCATAATTTTTCATGAGCTCGTTGATAGGTTTTCGCACCGGCCGCGGTTTCCCGCCGCCCCGCGCCCTAATTACCGCCTCGCGATACGTCACCGCGGTGCCTCAAAAAAATCCACCCATCCCTCTCCCACTCGACACCGGCTCACCGCGGTGTCCCACTCCGCGGAGTATTTTTATAAAAACGCAGAGACCGACCGCTACTGTCCCGCTTCTTCCCACTGCGGCTCCGCGGCGCCCGCACCCTTCGTCTCCTTCCCGCTTTTTACGAGACGCAGGGGCCGCCACCCGGGTGGGGGGCGGCGACCGCGCGAACGCAAAATATTGACCATCGGAAAAAGTCGCGTCGTATCGCAGTCATCAGTCGAAACCGAGTCCTCGCGAGCACGCGTCCCCTTCGCAGCGACTTCGGCGCGAGTCGTGAGTCTTCGGATTGCGGTCACGGCGATCCCACCGCCCGCTTATTTTTCGTTCCCCGCCCGTCTTCCGAGCGCCCAACAAGTGGCGTAGTCGCTCGCACGACGTCGCACCCGCGTGAGCAACTTTCCGGGGCGCGACTTTGTTCGGAATTTAATCGCGTGTTTGGAAACTTTTCCCGAGTGTCTATAAACTTTTAGTGACGTGACAAAGGACTTCAGTGGCGTGTCGGTACGAGGGTAAGACTGGAGTCGATGCACTTACCGCACGCGAGCCCTCCGGTAGCCAGTATGGCGGATGTATACTCCCATATCCACGATTACTACCGGCAGAGCCATGGGGAGCTGGTGTCGACGGGATCTCCTGCTGTTTTGTGTTCAGCGCTTCCGAACCACTGGCGTTCGAACAAGTCTTTACCGGTGGCTTTCAAGGTTGTTGCCTTGGATGACGTTCAAGACGGGACATTGGTGACTATCAAGGCCGGGAATGATGAGAACGTGATGGCGGAGCTGAGGAACTGCACGGCGGTGATGAAGAACCAGGTGGCCAAGTTCAACGACCTACGGTTCGTGGGCCGCAGCGGTCGTGGAAAGTCGTTCTCTCTCACCATCACCATCAGCACCTTCCCTTCCCAAGTGGCGTCTTACACCAAGGCCATCAAAGTCACCGTTGACGGACCGAGAGAACCTAGAACTAAACAAAGTGAGTACTGATTTGTTTTGTATTCCATTTAATTTTTCAGGAATTAACAAAACTTTGAGTTACTTTTTTTTACTTTAACATGAGCGGAACTGATTTCCGTACCTATAAAAAAATGTATGTAAAAATGTAAAGATAATTTACGATATATTTTTACAAAATAGTTAATCAATTTGTAATTGCAAAAATCTAACTGAAATACGATTTGGTTTATTCTTTTACTATGACTTAGAAAATAAGCTTATAAGCTTTAACTTTATAAGCTTATAAGTACGTTAAAATTAAAACAATTACAAATGACATTACAACAAACAATTACAATTACAAACAAACAATAAACAAATGCCCAATTAATAAAATTTATAAAAGTTTCATTTATTTATTTTGTTTAATTCGTAAGGCTTAAATATCATATGTAACTTAAAAGCAAACATACATAATAATCATTATTAGACACAACAACTTATTTCCACTAAATTTCAAATTCAATTGTCAGTGTCAATTTAAAAATTCCTTAGTACTACAGATAGGTACCAGCCAAGTAGAACTGCGCGTACGCTGGCTCTTCGCCAGACCCGGCTGCGGCCCACCACATTCAAATCATTACCACACCAATATCAACCATTTAAATATCATAAACTTTTTTATTCTAACACATTTAATCCTGCTATATTTTTTTAAACCTAGACGCGGTAAAATAAAAGCCACGGAGAGAAAACTTTACGAAAGCTCTGACCACTACGAGTACATTCGAAGTAGTATCAATTTGATTGAAATAAACTTTTTTACTAAACAAAAGTTAATCCAGTTAGTATTTATTAAAACTTAGATACAAAATAAAAGTTGAGAAACCAAACTTTGCTAAAGCTGGAATACAAAAATGCTGCTATAGTAAATGATCTAAAACAAGAAAGATGTTTCAACTTGTTTAAATTGTCCGCAGTAAAGTTTGCCCTGCTACATCATACCGCTACATGAAATTTTGTTAAAATTGGGGCAATATGTTGATTTGGCAAGATAAATGACATCATTTACAATTACTCATCTAAAACACATAAATACAACAAAATTATTCAGCTTCTTGCTCTCAATACCGCGCTGTTCCCCTCAATACATATTTACATTCAAGAATATGTTCATAAATCGTTTCAGCATTAAGCGTTGCGCATCACCATTAGCGCGATGTTAACCAATTTACGTGAGTAGCAGAACATCTTGAAATCCACGATTGCTCGCTTAACGTGAGAAACAGAACATCTTAAAGACATCCACGATCGCTTAATCCTCTCCCAAAATAACCCGATTGCCTGCTTTTACTGTTTAAGAGTTAAATGTTTTGACAGCGGATTTAAATGGTTATTGATGTTCACATGGTAAACATGCCTTTTAAATTGAAACAGGGCATTGTTTCAATTTAAAAGGCATGTTCACGTTTGTTTTGACAATGAAAAGTTTAAGACAACTTTTAAGTTCCTAGCAACGGTCATCGGTTTATCGCCGTCAAATACAAAGCTATCTAGACAATTTTTATCACACTTATTATATCCAATTTAAGTAATATCAATAACATTTTAACTATCAATATAGCTTTTTATTAGTTACAATGCATGATTATCATGTAAAATTTATAACGTTATTCAAATTATATTTATTAATTATGATTATGATTTATAATCACCGTTTTAGTTTGAATTTAAATGTTTGAGTTTGATCGATAAAACTAATATTTATTTGTTCAGACTAGGGAATGCAATCTCGAACCGAGATTGACAACTCGAGATCTCGTGCGAATTTCCGAGATTCAATTTCGATGGCACGAGATCTCAGTTTTGCAAATCTCGACCGGATTCTCGATTAATACCCTCGAGATCTCGAACGAGATTTAAAGGCATATCACCTACAATTTCTTACAAAATATACAGTATCTAACTCAATATGCAAGAAAAAAAAGTGATTTTTGTGTTTTTTTACGGTGTTTCAGACCAACGCTAAGTTATTAAAAACATCCAACACGTATTTTAACGTTTCTTTAAAAAAAAATCTTTATTGTAAGCGCCAGCGCATTCCACACATCAAATGTAATTATAAATGTTTTGACACCACAAATCTATTTCGGATGTGACGGCGCACCGAGATGTCTGTATAAACAGTCGCTGCCCAAACTTCGGCCAATAAAAAGACAGTATGCGGAAAAACTAACATCCTCGGGCGATAAACATCAAAGGAAGTTAATAAAGCTATCAATGGCGTCGCGGCTTAGGCCGGTAATTAAATGCAGTAAAGACTTTGAGGAAATAAAAGTGTTTTACATTAAAACGCATTGAGAGAAACGTTTTCTCGTGCTTGTTAAAGAGTTAGAAATAACTGAACCTATTAAGATATAAAGGTCAGCTGATAGAACTCTTATAATGCACAATGATGCCTTTAGAAATAAACTAGGAGCAATATTTCGCCAGGCGACCGATAATGTAATTTTCTTTTTACAATAATAATCCATACGTCAAACTAACGCAATACGCACAACCCTACCAATTCAAAATGAATATGAGCCCGGAAGTTTCTGCGTCACAATAATCCTGTTTAATATGCGGCACTTGCAGTTCCAGCGGTTACCAAGTTTCTTGAGCGGCCACGGGCGTAGCAGATGTAAACAATCTCGGGTCGCGTCGTAAACTCCGTTTGATCTCCCCGACCCCGCTCCCCTGACTCTAAAATATGGATTTTATGTCCCTGAGCTGCTAAAATACCCACACGCGGAGACCCTCATAACCCCGTCACCCCGAGTCGGCATACTGGGTATTTATCTGAAGTTAACCTACGCGATGGACGTTACGAAGAAGTTATGACTACCCAGAATGCGGAGTACGCTGAAACCCTTTTTGCAAGCAATTTCTTTAACTCTTATAATTTACGTATCTTTTGAAATCACACTTACAAAAGTCCTTATTATCTAGAGTAATTCTCACTTGTCTTATTTAAGAATCCGCGTGGTTTATAAAAGAGCAACACAACTATCGTGCCAATTGTTTGATTAAAGATTTAGATGACCGACGAGAGCGGCAGTAGTGATTATGTAAATGTCCCACATAAACGATTGTTAATATAAATAGAGACAAATATTCTAATAATCGGTGTATACCGACACCGCCGCCGAGTTATGAGCCATAATACTCTGATTCCATTTATTTAACGCGCGCCCGTCACTTCCATTAATTTACGAGTGACAACACGCACAACACTCGCATCTCGTTCGAGTTATTTAATGCGTATTTGACACTTAACTCGTATCTCATGCGTTTATTGTTCTGGTGGTACCAATTTGGCCGCGATGGCTTTTGATTCGAGACTCTCTTTAATGCTCTTTTGTTTTTCAAGACGCAAATAACTGGCAGTAAAACCGACAATATCAAGCTCCAACAAAAAGCTGGTTCGGCGAGCCAAGTATTTATCCTAAGTATAACGAGCGGGCATTAAGAATTACTCTGGTTACCCTTGTTAATAATTCGAAGTCCCGCATTCGTAAAGGGTCGGGGAACTGGATATAATTGAATACTGGCATTAACAAATGGAGCGGGTCGTTTCCGAGTTCCACATTTAACTTATTTATTATTGTTTAGTCGAGTCCTTTCCACGATCAACGCGACACCAGCGGGCCATCCATCACATCCGAAACACTCGCGATCGGAGATACGACGTCAGCCAGCTAATCCACCAACAAAGGATTACGTTTACTAAACAAATTGCGCATCAACATCACTTTCAACTAATAAAAACGCTAAACGCCGATCATCAATTCGATAACAAAAAAACCGGCCAAGAGCGTGTCGGGCCACGCTCACTGTAGGGTTCCGTAGTTTTCCGTCCGTCACAGTAAGTGTCCCCACTTAATAGTTAATAACACCGCCATGTAGGATATGATATGAGAGTTCCACGTACAGCGACATCTATCGGCAAATAAAGTAAACTATTGCGCGCGAGCATAAAGTATGGAAGATGATTTTTATGGGATAATTCTTTATTGCGTGAACCGATTTTCACCGTTTTTACTTTATTTGAAAGCACGTCATTTCATTGTAATTTTGTAGAAATTACAGGTACAATAAACACCTGCTTATACGGTTAAATTACAAACTTAGTTCAGAAATTATTTTGTATTTCTTTTTCAAAAACTATTCATCCTATCAAGTTCAAAATAATTTTCCTAGAAAGTTTTTATAAAGTTCTACTTTTGAGATTTTTTTCATATTTTTAAAACTTATAGTTCAAAAGTTAGAGGGGGGGGGACGCATATTTTTTTACTTCTGGAGCGATTATTTCCGAAAATATTTACATTATCGAAAAATGATTTTAGGAAACACCTATTCATTTTTAAATACCTATCCAATAATATATCACACGTTAGGGTTGAAATGAAAAAAAAAATCACTCCCCACTTTACGTATAGGGGAGGTACCCTAATAAAAAAAAAATTTCCACTTTTTATTTTACCACTTTGTCGCCGTGATTGATATACATATTAGTACCAAATTTCAGCTTTCTAGTGCTAACGGTCACTGAGATTATCCGCGGACGGACGGACGGACGGACGGGCAGACATGGCGAAACTATAAGGGTTCCTAGTTGACTACGGAACCCTAACGAGCAGCGTTCAAAAAGTGTTTAAAATTAGTAAATTTACACAACTTGCACAGTAAACTTCAAGAGACGCTAAGAAGCTGTGTTTACATCGATAACAAAGTAGATGAAGAGCTCGTAAACAGTTTAATCCCGTAATAAAAATCCTATACACCTGAACTATATCGATCTATTGGGACTGGATTAAAAACGCCGTAAAACAAAAAAAAACGTCGGCAGTGGTGTCTTCAGTAGGCTATCGATTAAACAAATAAAAACGCGTTTCGCTAGCTGAAAGGCGATAGGCAACGTGACGGTGGAGGGTCGTAAAAACGTATGGCACAGAGGAACCGACTAACTGCAGTAGTAAACCGGCTCGTTTTGTATACAGGCCCCTTGATATAGCTCAGTAAACAGAGCGCCGCCGTGTGTCGCCGCCTTTACGGCCAGTCTTTGTGACTTTAGTACGGACGTGGCTTGAGACGGTGGCTATCCTGACAAACAATCACATTCGCTACTAAATTGGTATTATCTGGATTCGATAGCGTATTTATTGGTTACATTCTCATTTCGTTATCCTGTTTCTTCATTGAATCCAAACAAGAAACAGGAAACCAATATGTACAGGATAAGTTTCATATTGCTTTCGCAACGAATCTTAAAATTTTCAGTATTGGTCCCAAATGTAGACCTCCTGTAGGCAAATAGTTTTGTTTTGAAAACAAAAGTAACAAACCGGTACTCCAATACAGCCGCGCTCACAAGTTTTGCACTAAAACAATTCAGTGATAGAACCCCTTCAAGTTTCTTAAACCGATACGCTATATTGTTTTCCTCTTGTTACAGGTTATGGCTATGGGCACCCCGGCGCCTTCAGTCCGTTCCTCCTGAACCCGGGCTGGTTGGACGCAGCGTACCTCAACTACGCGTGGGCTGACTACTTCAGGCCACCTCAGATGCGGGATCCAGCTCTTGTAAAAGGTTCGTATTTTTGTTATTGCTAACTACGACGAAATAAAGACGGGTTGTTGTCATAGCTTGGTTTTACGTTTAGTTCCATTAATAACAACTTCGATTCGACATCTTATAAGTATTGTCTTTTGATAGCTTCTAAAAACCTAGAAGAAATTTCATCGCTTGACCTCCTTGCTAACAACGGATACTCGCAAATCCCTCGAACCGGATCAAACAAAGAATCCCGTGTTTAGCACTCAAAAACTCCCAATACATCCTTTTTTACCGGCATTTGTTAATTTAAAAATTCCCGATTTAGCAAACAGCACTCGAAACCATGTTGCTTGCAACAGCACCCCCTCAAGGCCGTACAATGCTAAAGCGGCTCAAATAAAAGAAGCAGCTCTTGAGCGCTGAAAAACAACACCGCCCCGACCGAAGCAAAACCACCCGTTGAAGTCCGCGTAGGGGGAAGTGGGGAGCACCTATAGAAAAAGGGTAAAAAAGCATCGCCTTCACGTTCGAGAGAGTGCGGAGTCAATTTTATTCCAATGTAGGCGGCCGCGCCACCAGCCACTTTTTGTTTCCGTCGTTGAAACGCGAGGAGCGCTGTACTCAAACGCCTACAGACTTTTATTAAACCTACATTAGCTTCGTTTGCACAGCAGAATTCATAAAGTTGGGAAATGAATAGACACCTTATTTTTATTCCTTTACTCGTACGTAGACTATTTGTCTGCTATTGGGGTTTTCCTTCCGCTTCTCTAATTTAACATTTCACTCTGATGCTCTTTCCGCGAACAATCCGCGAGCGAATTATAATCGTAGCTTTTTTACTAGACAAAATATGTTTATAATTATGTTTATGTGGGTTCTATACCTGGTTTTCAATCGATATGGTCTTGAATTATTTGTATACCTATTTCATAAATATGTCATTGGTTATTTAATTCGTTAAAATCTAATTAAAAATAATGGACAAAGCAAAAACAGAATCAAAATCCAACGAGCGGGGATCACCTCAATCAGGCGCGACGCCGATATTGGCCCCCACCTCGCCAAATTACCCCCTACTTACGGCCCCTCCCACCCTCACTGCCTTTAAAGTGGTCTGTGCACCACTGCTACTGCTTCAAACAGAAAAAGTGCAAAAGAGGCGAGCTCGGCACCACCTCGGAGCCCTTTGTGGCCCAATCTGCGCCGGCATCGTGTCCTTTTTATGCGCCTGCTTCTCTTACACGCTATCGAGAATCAAAGCTTGCTCGGCGCTACAAGAACATTTTGAACACTGCTGCTAATGAAAATTTCACGTTTTCCGAGCCCTCTTTGTCCGCTCTGTGCGATACCTCGCTCCTTATCGCGATGGAGCTCTGTGGCACACGTGTTCGCGCGTGCTCGGCATCGCTAATGTTCCGACATGTACTCTGCTCAACAGAAAGGAGATGTATCGTGCCGAATTACGCCGGCGTGTCTGCTCCGTAAAAGACGACGTTCGGATAAATAAATATTGCACCCTCGCCCTCCGATATTGCGCTAAAAAAACATCCCTTTCGGTGAAGCCGCCTTTAAACGCCTACAGATTGTACATTATCCTTAGTACGATTATGCACCCTCGTTGTTCAGGGAATCAGCGGAGTGCCCGCGGGCCCAGGCGTCCCCAGGGAGCCGTATCTCATATTACGTCATGTCGGCAAATCAGACTACAGTAGTCGTCGTAAAAACCTGAATATTGAGTTTGATATTAACGTTTGTTTTTCCTTGTCAACAGGTGGAAACTTACCGCCTCCCGTGCCGCTACCGGGAGCGGATCTCTTTCCGTTCCCACCTGCGATAGCTAACTTGCCACCGGGAGCTGGTGCCCTGATACCTCCACCCGGTGCTTTCCTGCCAGGCAATGGACTCTTGCCATTCGGCCCTCATCCTGGCGATTTGTCGTTGAAGTCTTTACCTCCAGAGCTAACGATGAAAAACGGAATGAGTCCTTACGATGCTTTGAGACAGCTTCAAAGCAACGTGTCTTCATTGGACAATTCTAGTGCTCGTCTGTCTCCAACGAGCAGTAGACAGAGCGGCAGCCCGCGCAGCATGATCAATGCTAGTCCAGATAGATCAAAAGCGGACTCCAAATCCGAAGTAAAATCAGAAGCGACGATCTCTGATGAGTCGGACGAAGAGCCGATAGAGGTGGTGAAGTCAGCGTTCCACCCAACAAGGCCTGCGAATGTCGAGTTACAGGAGATGAAACAAGTGCAGGCTGCAGACTCTACGGTGTCAGACCGGCCGCGTATGCGCAGCGAACTGAAAGCACCGTCGTCACGTACCACACGCATCGTGTCCACTAGTCCCACCTCTACCAAAATCTCCAACGGAACGATATCAACGCACAAATCCGTGTGGCGGCCATATTAACCATTTAAGTCAAGTGTTATCTTATTTCTAGTATCTGCTCTTCCCTGAGCCTGTTAAAATGTGATAAACCAATGAGCTTGTACATAAGGTGTAAAGATTTAAATTTGATTTATACGAGATATTTATTGTTAGCATGACGTAAGATTTGTGATTTAGAATTTCTAGCTGGTCTAGATTATGGTACCGATGGATGTAAATAGAATTTATAGGTAATACTTGGAATACATTTAAAATAAAGTTAGTTTTATTGCACATGTGTTCAAGCTTGTCTACGTTAGAGTAAGTATTGTTTATTTTTAAATATTTTATTAGGTAGTTTATAGCGACCTTTAAATCCACTTAGATAAATAATTAGATGTATTTGACGATTTTCTTTGAAAATGACTGATTATTATTAATCTTAGTAGGTATACAGAGACTTGTATCATTGTAAATAATGTAAGTATACATATTTATTATTTTAACAAAGTGTAGATATAGTCATAATGCTGACGGGTAACTGTACCGGTTGTAAAAATGTATTTAGGAAATCGAGATAAAGAGAGTATTCTAAAGATTATACTACCATTTTATTGCACACCTAAATTACCCTATTCTTATCAATCCAGCAATTTCACCCTAGCACTCCCTAGAGGCCAATTCAAAATTTTCAAAAATATCAACTTTATTTGTGTTTGATATGTTGCGGCGAGATAAATGACATCAAGTTCGTATCATATGAATGCCAAATAATGATAAAAAATTAACCTTCGAATAGGCCCTTGAACACTTGATGAAAAGCCATGTGGTTATTGTTTGTTGGTACAAGATGAAACAAACACATGACAGGGCGACTACTGTGCCATATTTGCGCCAGAACAGGCACACAATCTGTCAGACACATGTTTGCGAAGGACATTGTGGTGACTGAGTTTTTAAAGAGCTCGAATTCACTAGACATAGTAAAATTGCTTGTAGAGCTGTTTACTTACCGTAATCAGGACTAATGAGTTGCAATGTATAGCATTTTATACAATTTTCTTCTTCCTAGCGTTTGTCCCCGGCTTGTGGTCCGCTTGACAACCTAATCCCATGGATTGGCGTAGGCACTAGTTTTTACGAAAGCAACTGCCATTTGACCTTCCAACCCAGAGGGGAAACTAGGTCTTATCGGGATTAGGTCCAGTTTCCTTACGTTGATTTCTTTCACCGAAAACCGACTGGTAAATATCAAATGATATTCCGTACATAAGTTCCGAAAAACTCAGTGGTACGAGCCGAGTGGTTGAACCCGACACCTCCGGATTGGATTGAAAGTCGGACGTCTTACCGCCAGGTTACCAGCGTTCTTATATCGGGTGGAACAATACGATGAACTTTTACGAAAATGGGGGTTTGTTTAGCTTTAGTTATAACTTTTAAGCCAGTGAACCATGTTAATATTCCTAACCGTTTTCAAGTTAGAGCTTGTTGAAATAAAGTGCAAAACATTGCCTGTTACAACCCTAATTAGTAAATGGGTTTAATGACCTTTACAGTAAACAAACTTTACATGACTGACAAGAAATGTCATCATAAATTCGAGTTTTGCTTGCTAGAAAACATTGACAACCGCAGAGCTTACCTAACATTAAGAAACATAAGATCGATTTGACACACACAATAATATTAATAATAATCAATTTCCAACATCACTTAAATGTTTCCAAATAGTCACATTTTTTAATTCTCGAGGTTCACTTTTTACTTTTTTTAGTAAAGAAATACCCTAGTAAAGCAATAAATAAAATTATTAAGGAATTAACATACCTTTTTGGTGTGTGTCATTTCGATCATGAATAACATAATAACTCATCACAAAAGACAAGGTAACGTTTTCGTCATGTCATGTTTAATGTCATAATGTTTTGCTAATGGATAAAATTATCGAAATTCTGTTTATTTGCGGAAGTAAAATTGGCACTGTACTCGTAACGCACGTTAAGAAAAAGTACATCAATGGGAACAGCTGGTTCGATTTTGTAGACAACACAGAAAATGTGGTGGGTAAAACTCAACATCGTGTCTGTGAAGATGAGCATGTAGCTCATCTTCACAAGATATGAAATTATGATTGGAAGTTTATTAAGAACAAAAGGCGTCTGTTAAAGGAATAACGACATAGGCACCACACGTCATCAAAAACTGCACCGAGTGAAATTAATAATATTTTTGTCAAGTGTTCTTTGAAAATGTAAACATTACGTAGGAGCACTAGGGTTGGCAATGTAATATAATTATTCTAATTTATTTCTCTGTTTTAATTGCGAGGGCTATTATTAGTATAAATCGATTGTAAAACATTTATAAATAGCAATCCTTTTATACAATGCTAGTCTATAATCCATATAAATCTTTTTTTTTGATGTTTATAATTTGACATCAGTACAGGAAAACGTAGAAATTAGCAGTGACCATGTATTGACATATTAAGTAAAATACCACAGGAACACGCATGTGTGGTGACAACATGTTAGACGGAGAGTTAGCCACGTCAGATATGACAATAATGAGAGCGACGAACCCCATCTAGTAAGATTGCAATACTATCCTTATTGCTAGATTCGGGCATCTGGCACCTTTTAATGAGGAGTTCAGAGTGACAGCCTAGCAAAATTGTACAGTTGGAATTGGAAAAAAATTATACCAAAATAGGTAAAAACTGACTACAAACTGGTTGTTGCTGTGCTGCTGTGGTGGTCTGTATATTTATGAAAGTAATAACCCTATACAGCACATTAATATAATTTTGGAGTCAATCTGACATATAAAAGTTACGTTAAGAGGCCGTTGCTACTAAACTATCTGGCCCAATTTTGTTACGTGGAAAATTTGGCTACATTCAGTTCATCGGTATTTGTTTGCAGTGCACTACTATTACACACATGTACCTGAAACATCAATGAATTCATTGTTTTAATTGCAGAGTTTATATGACCACCTTCGGTATCCTTCATCATTGGGTATGTGTGCTAACATCCAGTTCAGTATGACATCTGGTTGAAGCTTTTGACATGTGGTCTTACCGACGCATGCTTCGTATTATAATTGGACTTCATTGATCGTATTATAGTTGGACGGACAAAGTGACAAGAGGTTCTACGCCGAATGGGAAAAAACCTAGAACTAGTCCGTACCCTAAAGTAAAGAAAGGTAGCCTTTCTCGGACACGTATTAGTGCGTCACGACCAGTATTCTCTCTTGCAGACCATAATGATGGGGAAAGTACCCGGAAAGCGCAAACCTGGAGGACGCAAAATACCTTGGCTCCGTGATATCAGGGAATGGACGGGGATAAAGACCGTTGAGGAACTATTCAGATTGTCACTCGGCAAAGGCAATTTTAAGAAGCTGACTGCCAACCTTCAGTAATGTAAAGGCAGGTCTGAAGAAGAAGATGATGACATCCGGGTTACGTACCTATTATATTTTTACTTACAATTTAGTTGTTTGCCTTTCTTTCTAAAAACCATCAGTGTTTGTAAGAAATACGAGTAGAAGCCAACACTAAAAAAGTTTTACAAAACGCAACCTTGGCAGTGGTAATAATATAGTAATTTAAATAAAATCTTTGAAACAGACTGAACATATTTGACGAAATCATAACCGCATTAAACTAGCTTCCACGACAGCCATAGGTTGACCCCGTATTTGCGGAGGGAACCGGGGCGCGGGGGCCGCAATCAGCTAACCGGATCAGCTCGCAAACACAATTGATAGCGTCGACGCACTGCCATACGAATTGTTTTAGAGGTATTCAGTAGGTAGGTAGTTTACCACTGACCAAAACTGTGGAAACAAACTTTCGGATAGGATATAACCAAAACCAAAGAAACAAATATACCTAAGTGTTCATAGTTACGTAATAAACAGATCGAATAATCGCAAACACAATTGATAGCGTCGACGCACTAGCGTACGGATTGTTTTAGAGGTATTCAGTAGGTATAGGTAGGTAGTTTACCACAGACCAAACGTGTGGAAACAAACTTTCGGATAGGACATAACCAAAACCAAAGAAACAAATATACCTACCTACCTAACCTAGGTGTTCATAGTTACGTATAATCAGATCGAATGACGCAAACACAATTGCTATTTGTTGATGCTCTGCCATAGAGGTTCTAATAGATCGCAAAACTCCACTAATTCTTAGTTTTTAGAATTAATGTAGTTTCATTTATATTTATTGAACCCATAACGGGATGAAAATTGGGCTAATAGTTTCAACGACTTCAACGAAATCGCGAGCCAATTAATAAAATAATTTGATACATTTGATTCACGTCATTCTATACTTAGTTTCTTTTGAGAATCAAACAATTGTGCGACTGTGGTCGTCCATTCTCCATTCCCCAAATTCTCCATTTTGCCTCTTATTGTCTTTATCTACACTCGCATTGTAAGTCCTCTAAAACGTGTTCAAAAACGGTAGGCAATGGCTAGCATTACCACAACCGATTTTACTATGATAAGCTTTTTATCTGTGACAGTAACGTAATTTTAACTTTACATGCTCAAACATTGATGTGTTATGAGTTTTGATAACATAATGTAAACCTGCACGCGCCCGCGCGGCCGCCGACACGCTCCCCCCCCCCCCCCCCCCCGACCGCCGGCACTGTCCCTCCCGACCCGGCACAATCGAGTTGGCCATGGCGGTGCAATGGCGGCCATTCTATGGTTTCCGAACACGGCAATTAGTATAAATAATATGAGTGTAGATAAAGCAGTGTATGCAACTGTACGTAATTAGGCCTTAAGACACTCGTGTGATCTTATTATGAAACTCACCTGCGGCTCGTTTCATAAAACCACATTCGTATTTTAAGGAAGATGGGGGCGCTAGTGAGCACCTGAGAAGATCGTCTCTACGTTTATTAACTGTTTAAAAATAGTAAATCCGTTTAAATCGAGAAAAGCATATGTAAAATCGGTGAATCTAGTGACAATTCAGTTGTAAACGATGGATGCAGTGCAAATATTAGCGGAAAAGTGACTTATTGTTGTAAAATATACGAGTAACTGTGAAGTGACAAAACCAAAACATTGAGTTGAAAACAAAATAAAAAAGGTTATTTTTTCACAACTGGATGCGACATTCCTTTTTTAATAGTGACAGAAGTGTGAATAAAAGTGATTATCGAGAAATATTGAGGAATTATAAGATTATTGGTGAAAAATACTAAAAATTGTCAGCTTACCCTCAACTCTTTTTCTAAATTGAGATTAGCGCCATCTAGTATCCAGTAGGCAGAAATCCAGTTATTGCTATCCACCGCAAGAGGGCGCGAAACACAAAAAATGGAATCCAAACTAGAACAGATCATGTTATCTTTACAGAAAATTCAAAAAGATTTAGTAGACCAAAAAGAAACTATACGAAAAAGCGGCGAAGATGTGACGGAAAACATACAACAGTCCTTGGATGAGAAATTCAACTTTTTAGAAGGAAAATTCGAAAGTTTAAAAGAGCGCGTAGAGAACAACGAAAAAAGGTTATATTTCCTAGAAAAACATGCAAGGCAACGAAACATTGTATTTTTCGGCATTTCAGATATGGAAAAATCATACTTCGAGTTGGAAACGATCGTTCTAAATTTCATAGGCGAGCACTTCACAATCGACCTTGATTATAGAGATATAGAGTCTCTCAGAAGGGTGGGGAAAAAATCAGACAAACCCCGCCCCATTATTGTAACTTTCACGACACTTAGAAAAAAAATTGAAATTTTGAAACAAAAGAAACATTTGGTCGACTCCGGTTTTTATATTAAAGAGGACTATCCAAGCCAAATATTGAAAATAAGAAAAGAACTACACGAACAAGCAAAATTAGAACGAGAAAAAGGCAACAAAACAATTATTAGGTACGACAAACAAATAATTTTAAACGATAGACCCGGAACATACAACACGAAAAAAAGAAATCTATCGCTGTCACCTCAAAACGATCGTGGTCAGAAAAACTCAGTTAACTGTACACATTTACAACTAAAGAAGAAAAATAAAGTTTCGAACGAAGCGATACAAAACCAGCCTAGCGGTAATAGCAGCACGACGCCGACAACCTTAATAAACAAAAACAAAAACTCGACTCTTATGAATTTTGTCACTACTACGAAAACTCCTGCGATCAACGCAAATCAAAATATATAGCAATCAGTGCCTCCTCCTACATCTGATCCATATAAAAAACATAAAAAATATAGTGATAGTAAAAATCTTCCAACCCGGCTGGTCACCGTGGAAGATCAAGACCAAAACCCTCCAGAAAAAGTAGCCAACAATAACATATTCTACGTAGCAACCTACAATGTAAGAACGCTTTCAACTACACAACGCTTAATTGAACTAATTGACGCCTTGAAAAATACAAAATACGACATAATCGGACTGTCTGAAGTCAGGCGTCTGGGTACCGCAATTGAAGAGCATGACGATTTTATCTTTTGTTATATTGGAGAAACCCAAGGTCTTTACGGAGTAGGCTTCATCATAAAAAAATACCTGAAACCTTACATCGTAAGCTTTAACGGTTTATCAGAACGAGTGGCTCTACTAAAACTAAGCATTAACGGATTTGAAATCGATATCGTACAAGTATATTCGCTTACAGAGTCAGCCAGCGAAAATGAAATTGAATTGTTTTACGCTACGATCAATAAAGCTCTAACAATGTGTAAGAAAAACATAATAGTCATGGGTGATTTTAACGCCAAAGTGGGCCAGCCAAAGCTCGAAGAATCTCTTATAATGAAATCTCACGGCTATGGAGTCAGAAACAATAGAAGTGAACGCCTGGTAAACTTTGCAAGCGAAAATAAGCTAAGTATTATGAACACATTTTACAAAAAACCAAAAAATCTAAGATGGACGTGGAGGTCACCGGATGGAGCAACGAAAAACGAGATCGACTACATTCTAACAAACCTTCACAGAAACGTACAAAATATACAAGTAATTAACCTGAGCTTTCCTACGGATCATAGACTTCTAAGAATGTCAATAAAGTTGCAACAATTAAAGAAACACAGATCTCAATTCTCAAAAAACCTAAAAAGCTCCCTGAAACTGGAAACTGAAATTTCGAAATTTAAAGAGTCTCTACATTCCTTCAAGGACGACTTAACAAATGAGGAAAACAATTATTCGGTGCAGCAATATTATGACAAAATAATCAACTCAATTGAAACCAGCCTACAAACCGTACACAAACCTGAACTTAAACAGAAAGCTCCTAGAAGCTGTATCATATCAGAACATACTAGAAAACTAATGAACCGAAGAAAAGAATTACATAAAATTAAACCTAAAACACGCACAACGAGGAACGAAATAAAGGCTTTGTATAAATTAATTAGCAAAAATGTACATAGAGATTACACTAATCACAGAGCAAATACTATCCAAAATCATCTGAACACTACCGGTAGTCTAAAAAGAGCCTACAAGGCCTTGAACTCTCATAAAACCTGGATTGATGGTCTAAACGTACAAGATGAAATAACCCGAAATAGAAGTAATATTATGGATATCGCTACCAACTTCTACAAGAGCTTATACAACGTGCAAGAAGCAGAAAAACGTTACAACTCTGAACTGGAACCCGATAACGATGACAGTGAAATATATACTATCGACGAGCCCGAAATTATTAAACAGATAGACAAATTGAAATTTGAAAAATGCCCCGGAGCTGACAAAATAACAAATGAAATAATAAAATTAGCGAAACATCAACTGGCATATCCACTGGCACGACTATTCAACATGATTATAAGCACAGGCACGACGCCTTATCAATGGTCTGAATCAGAAATGATACTGCTCTACAAAAAAGGGGACTCAAAGGATATAAGAAATTACAGACCAATCAGCTTGTTACCATCACTTTATAAATTATTTTCATCCGTATTAGAGAGGAGAATTAATGCAAACTTAGAAAAACACCAACCGATCGAACAAGCGGGTTTTAGAAAAGGATACTGTACAGTGGACCATATACACGCAATCGAACAGATCATAGAGAAATATCGGGAATTCAGGAAGTCTTTATATATCATATTCATAGACTACGAAAAAGCTTTCGATACTGTCCTTCATTCTTCGATATGGAAAGCCCTGAAAGCTCAAAATGTAGAGAACAGATATATACAAGTTATAAAATACCTATATAGTAACTGTAAAAGTCGCGTGAAGCTGGAAACTACAGGGCCGTATATACCTATAAAAAGAGGAGTACGTCAAGGTGACCCGCTATCGCCTAGGATTTTTATCGCGGTGCTGGAGTTAGTTATTGGCAATCTTGATTGGTCAAAAAAGGGACTTAACGTAAATAGAAAACGCATTAGTCACCTAAGATTTGCGGATGACATTGCTTTATTTTCTGAAAATGCCAACGAGATCGAAAACATGTTACAATCACTACAAAAAGCTAGTTACGACGTAGGTTTACAAATAAACTTAAATAAAACAAAGGTCATGACTAACTCCAGAAAACACCCAATTTACCTCGATGGCAAGCCACTGGAATATGTCAACACCTACATATATCTAGGTAAACAAATCTCTTTCGATCCACAAAATAACACCTTGGAAGTAGAACGAAGAATCGCAGGCGCGTGGAAAAAGTTTTGGAGTCTGAAAGAAGTACTTAAGAGCTCTATGCCTATGAAAATAAAGAAAAAGGTTATAGATTCCTGTTTACTTCCCTCTATCACGTACGCGTGTCAGACATGGAAGTACACACAAGAGGTCAAGAGGAAAATAAGATCATGCCAACGTAGTATGGAAAGAAGCATTCTAAATATTAACAAGATGCAAAAAATCCCTCACGCCACTATTAGGGCAAAAACTAATGTAACCGACGCCCTAGGATACTCATTAAAACTAAAGTGGCGGTGGGCAGGTCACGTTGCCCGCATGAAAGACGGTCGCTGGACGAGCCTTCTAACATCATGGCCCGGCCCAGCAGGCAGCAGAAAAAAAGGGAAACCCGTAACACGATGGGAGGATGACATCGCACGACATATAGGAAAGAAATGGACATTAATAGCAAGATATAGAGATCATGGACAAGTCTGGAGGAGGCCTTCACCCTTTCAGAAGGGGTTCTTGCATGAAAAATGTATTTTAATATTTTTACTTGTAATTAAATTTAATTCTTATGACTAATGCTAATGACGTAACAAAATGACAAATATTGTATTAATTTTAATTTTAACTTGCAAGAAATAAAAGGCTTTTTATTTTATTTTATTTTATTTTATTATTACGTAACAGTTACATAAACTACTATAAACGTATCACTAATAATGGAAACATGTATGTGTGTAGGCAAAGTGACAACCCTAGCGTGAATGTGCATAATCGAGACCAACTGCGGGTAGTTTGAAAAATCCGCGCAGCTAGAATATGCTGATACAATTCCTCGCCAGTCTGCCTGCGACCACGAGCGTTACGGCACGCTCGAAACGTCAGGAAATAATAAAAGTAAGTGTACACGATTAAATCCCGTTTTTGTCAAAATAATTAGTGAAAATCGTGTAAGTTTAAATTCGTACCGCTAAGTTTTTCGGAACGAATGTACGAAAGATCATTTGATATTTATATTTTCCAGTCGCTTGTCGGTGAAGGGAACATCGTCAGATGGCAGTCGCTTGCGTAAAAAAAGTGCCTACGCCAATTAGGTTGCCGAGCGGACCCCAGGCTCAATAGAGTCGTGGTAAAAAGCCGGGGCAACACGCTAGGAGGATGATTTTCATTATCTACCGTAACTGTATAAGCGTAGTCAAAGGCTTACAAGGTGTCACGGCACACGGGGCAATGAATCCTTCGTTATGCCTGCCTTTGATTCGCTCATGATTCACTTTTCGGAGCGACTAAATAACGAGGTTGCGTTCGGAGACGAAGACGAACTGGCAATGCGCTGTTATTTTGTTTCCTGTAAATAGTAGGAAAAAGTGACTGCATTATTGTGACCTTGGTTATAGACAATTACTACAGTACGCGAACAGTTTTGAGCTTCGAATTCGATAACTCACAAGTGCGATTTTCTTTTTTAGTTAGAGAATATGATATGATTACTTATATAAAAAAAATATTTTCTAACAGTTTTTGACGTCGCGCTAGATATTATATAGATATTTGTTAATAACAACAAGAAAAGATTATACAAGATATATTTTCCTTTGTATTGCATTCATCTATTTCAACATCATCTGTCATTTTATAACAGTTTGGTCAATAGATTATGTGAGCATAATCGAAAACAATTTGTCAAAATATAAGTGACCTTGAATTCTAAACGAATTACAAATGGCTAAGTCGACATATGCTTTTGAGAAAACCGTTTTAAAATGTGAAGTTATGTTGCAATAGTAAAAAGCGATAGCCTGATGGAGAAAAATAAAACTTACATAATATTTTCTATGTGTAGCAAACAAATACATGTATTATACCTAGCGCAATGCTAACAATTGTTAATTTTTTTTTAGTACTTAACGTATTCTAACAGGTCACAAAATAAAATCGGACTTGTGATTTATGTAATTTTTATAGGTTAAAAAGGCGTTCCCGTACTCCACTAAATATTTAATACTTAGATTAATAAATTGCATAAAACAGTCACGTTACCGAGAGACTGCATGCATGACAACATCGTATAGGTACTTATCCCACAAAGATGGTTTCCGCGATCGAGATTTTCACTAGATGGCAGCACCGTGGCGAGAGGTCTTTTTGACAGCAGCTGTCAAAATCCACCAATTGAAAAAAAAATTTTTTTTTTCTTTTAATTAATGGCTTTTACTCCTCGCCTATTTTAGCGAGGTGAATTCTGCCAATGTCAAGGTACACTTATGATTTCATTCATTTGAGTAAAATAAAATAAAAGCAACGTTGTTCGGTTAAGGCCTTGTTGATTGTAAAGTGATAGCCTCCTTACAAACACGTGGGTGGCCGGGACCCCGGATAACCGTTTGTTCAACTAAAGAATGGTTACTCGCGTTTTGGGACTAATTTTTCAGTAGCTGCACACTTGATCGTTAGGTCACCGCACAATAAGCTATCAATATTACACACTGAACTACGTAAATGAGCAAAAAACAAAAAAATATTCTAAAGACGACGTAGCCATCTTGAAGCTCAAACGGAAATCCAAAAAATATGATTAAACATGATTGGTGGATTATGACAGCTAGACCTCTCACCACGGTGCTGCCATCTATTGAAAATCTCGACCGCAGAAACCCTCATTGAAGGTTAGGATTTTAGAATTTAGAATATATATAATATTTATATTCTTTATCTGTCGTGAATCGTTTACTAAGAAAATATTTATTGAAATTGAACCTTATTGGGGGATGAAAACGGGGTCGAAAATTAGCCCTCTTCTACGTCGTCACTTGTCACAGTCGGAGGTGAAGCCTATAGTGTTAAATCAAATAATTTGATTTCTTTTGTTCCCTAGTAATATTTCTACACACTTTGTTTTTAACCCACGACCCAAAAGCCAGGCATGTTATAAGTTATACCGCTATGTGTGTCTATCTGTGGCACCACAGCGCTAAAACGGTTGAACCGATTTAAATGCGTTTTTAGGGTTCCGTACCTCGAAAGGAAAAAACGGAACCCTTATAGGATCACTTTGTTGTCCGTCCGTCCGTCCGTCCGTCTGTCAAGACCCTTTTTCTCAGGAACACGTGGAGGTATCAAGCCGAAATTTATATCAAATACTCAGGTCTACTGTCCCTTGGAGCTGTGAAAAAAATCAAACTCTTAAGCCAACGCAATCAAATCGTTTATGCCGCAAATTTCCGCAAATTTCGAAACTCGCAAGGGAATCAAAACCTACAGGGTACTTCCCGTGAACTCAGAATCTTGAAATTTGGTACGAAGCAACGTCTCGAACGTCGTCAACGAAGCACAGATAAAGGGAAAATTGCGAAAACTGGAAAATTTAAGTTACATCGTATAATAAAATAATAATAATAATTTTAAAGTAACCCCTATATACCTACATGTTTGTACGGAACCCTCGGTGCGCAAGTCCGACTCGCACTTGGCCGGTTTTTTTTATTTGAAAGCCGGTTTTAAAGCGAGTGAGTGATGAGTGAGTGATGAGCGAGAGGGGCGGATTTTGATTACGTTACCGTAGGTAATGAATTTTCATACGTTTTTACCACACTGTCACAGATAATACACTGATGTTACGTTACTGGTTGCAATAATTGTGGTAATTACATACTTCAAGGTAAGCACATTAATGCACTAATGAACGTCAGAGAAAAATAAAATACACAAAATGTCGTGGTACACTCTGTTGGAACGAAGTTGTTATTTAATTTTATTTTATTTTTGACTTTTTCGTAAATTTTGTGGTTTTAATTTTTTTTGTATTTTTATGAAATTTTTGAAATTTTTGAAATTTTTGAAACTTAAAATTTTTGAAATTTATGAAATTTGTGAAATTTAGAAATTTTGCCATTTTTGAAATTTTTTACTTTTAGGTTCTCGACTTTTTTCACTTTTATCACTTTGTCACTTCTCACTTTCACTACAATTCACTTCACTTCACTTTATTCTATTTTATATATTTTTTATTTCATTCCATTTTACATGTTTCTCAATCGTATGGGTGTCGCGTTTTCGTGACGTGATGCTTTTTCGTGACGGTCACGTGACTTTTTTTCACCTAGCCCCCCATCCGCGAACCGTCCAATAAGGAACTTCGTTCCAAAACTACCACCGGTTCTAACCCTACACCTCTGGCCCAAGAAGTATTATGACCGAAAAGATACTCGACGGGACTTCTTTTTTTCAAAAAAGTAATACATTATTAGATCTTAAAGATACAAAATAATGCGTAGTTCTTCAAGAAGACATATCAAAACAGCTTGAGAGACAGATAATGTACCTATTGTTTAATTATAAAGAAAAATAAATCCTAATCTGACGGCTTCACAAAACGTTTGATATGTTTTCCTACCTAAACGGTGTCCTATAAATGTTTGGTTTGGGCCATGCATCTTTGTCCGTCATATATAATACTCGAACCTGCAGTAACCCTTTGACATTCATGACATTTTCAAATATTTCTTAAGAGGGGGTAAAGGTAAATTTAAAGCATCGACGGGTAACATGTTATAATTTTTTTTTTTTTTTTTATACCACGACGGTGGCAAACAAGCATACGGCCCGCCTGATGGTAAGCAGCTACCGTAACCTATGGACGCCTGCAACTCCAAAGGCGTCACATGCGCGTTGCCGACCCTTTACAAAAAGGAGGATTCACTGTGTTGACGACTAAAGGAACAAGAAGGTCCCTCATCGTCAACACACTGGGTCCTCTTTGAGCTCTTTGGCAACCTTACTCACCAGCAGGAACACAACACTATGAGTAGGGTCTAGTGCTATTTGGCTGTGGTTTTCTGTAAGGTGGAGGTACTTCCCCAGTCGGGCTCTGCTCCAGATTTGAGCGATGACATTCGCTGAACGTGCCCTACCACACTTAGCGAGATGCCATTCGCAGTGCCCATACCTCTCTTTTTGGCGTAATTTAAGGACATACCCAGGTCCGGACGTAGTTTAAGGACATACCCCGGGTCCACATAAATATGAACACCTTGACCAAAAAAAATACAAATTATTTAAATACCAAATTTCATCTAAATACGGACAGCGGTTATTGGTTGTTTCTTCCCCATGTAAACTTTCACCCCTTTTGTATCCATTTAAAGGATAATTTCCGAGATAAAACTATTTTATTTCCTTTTTTAATTAATTATCTCCGTACCAAATTTTATCTAAATCGATTCTGCGGTTAATAATTCCCTATACAAATTTCCAACTCTCTTTTCACCCCTTTAGCGTTGATTTTCGGAGTGAAAACTATAATTTTGTCCTTTCTTGAGACTCATACTATACCAAATTTCATCTTTATCAGTTCAGCGGTAAAAAAATCGTCATACCAACTTTCAACCCCCTTTTCGGCGTGAAAGGGTTTATTTTCGGGATGAAAACTATTCTGTCGTTTCTCGGGACTCAAATTATCTGCATACTAATTTCTATTAAAAAATCTCCATACAAACTTTCAACCCCCTTTTCACCCCCTCCAGGGTTGATTTTCGGGATGAAAACTATTCTTTGTCCTTTTACGGGACTCAAACTATCTCTACACAAAATTTCATCAAAATCCGTTCAGCCGTTTTCACGTGATAGATGTACAGATAGATAGTTTTTATTGAAAGTACCTTTTAGGCTTCACTTCCATTATTTTTTCCAAATTTTTTGGACCTACGGTTCTAAAGTAAGGTGGGGGGGGGGGGGGGGGGGTTCAAGATGAAACTATCCTTTGTCCTTTCTCGAGACCCATACTATCTCTATACCAATTTTCATCTAAATCTGTTCAGCGGTAAAAAAATCCTCATACTAACTTCCAACCCCCTTTTCACTCCACAAGGGTTTGAAAACTATCCTATGACGTTTCTCGAGACTCAAATTATCTCCATACTCATTTCTATCTAAATCGTTTCAGCGGTTAAAAATTCTCCATACAAACTTTCAACCGCATTTTCACCCCCACCAGGGTTGATTTTCGGGATTAAAACTATATATTATCCTTTCCCGGGACTCAAACTATCTCTATACAAAATTTCATCGAAATCCGTTCAACCGTTTTCACGTGATGCGCGGTCAAATAAACAGACAAACAGATAAACAGATAAACAAACAGATAAACAGACAAAAATTCTAAAAATTGTTGGAACGTGTTCTGTTATCGATTCTAAGTATCCCCAGCCAACTTTTTTTCGATTATCTTCCATGTACAGACTTTCGACCCTCTTCAGCTTTATTATATGTATAGATTTCAATAACACATTATGCATTTCTGAACATATCCTACTTTACCTTTACCTAGCACAACGTTGCATGACCACCCTATTTGGCCGTATTAAAAACTTGTGGCCAGACAGGCCTGCCGCGCCTCACTGAATGTATACCATCACCTAACTTTCCCAATATCATACTTCATCCAATTGCGAAATTTAAAATTGAATCTTAAATCGATAGATGAAGGGTTTAATTTATAAATCATTGGGAAGCCGAAAAGTGAGGAAATTAAAGAGTATGGTAGATTTTGAATTTGAAATTTTGTTTGAGCGAATGTTTCAATGCATGACTGATTACGCTAGTTGGGGCGTTCGGCTTCAATGGCGTATGCAGAAATATATTTTGTTTCACGGTTGTAATTAGTCAGCGAGCTCTATTCGGTATTAAATGAATAACTTGCCTGTATTATTTAATAATACGGTAAATACAGTTTATTTACAGAACTTTTTGTAGAAGACTGAAATCAGACAAATGGTTTCCTTGAACAGTAAGATTTTAATTTTAATTATTCAGCGTTTCCGACGGCACTGGATTTTAATTAGAATCTAGGAACTCTAGTTTCGAAGGAAACGCCACTACCGACTACGCTACAAAGGCCTATATTGCGTACATATTGTATACCTAGTGTGTTTCCTCTCGGCAAATTCTGTTCGCATAACATGCTCTTCATTTCCAATTTATCCCACCTAGCGTTCATGTAAAATCACCTTAATTCACATTACTGTTACAGTGACAGGTGAAAAATGTTTTAGAATGGACGCTAGGAAAATTGTCGAACAAAGGATCGGGCCGGGGCAAATGATTTTTTATCGCGGAGCAGAACCCGCCTCGGGCTGTTACGGCTAAACTGGAGTTTCTTTGGCGCGAATGGTTTACTCTATGTTCGGATAAGTAGAAGAATCATTATCAAACTTATCTCTCTGAAAAAAAAAAATGTCCAACTAAGATGCATTTTATCTTAGTTGCTAATAAAAAGTTTGGAATAATAATAATATATTTATTTATTACATCTAACTATATGGTAAGTGCTATTAGCTTCAACAGACACGATCTCATTAGGCTCAAATCATATGCAGTCAAGATGCGTGTTACATAAATAAGATCTTCGTTGGAGCAAACTTGTATATTATTTAGTGCTCCGTCAAATTTTTCAGATACTTAGTAGATTAACGGAGCTTATAGAATGCACAAACGTGGCTCAAAGACCCAGACACATTAGGGTTAATAGCTTTCTGAAATAAATAGTTAAGTATTTAAATATTTTATTGGTAGGTAGCTATAATACTACCTTTTAATTTGCCTTCTCACGCGACAGCAGCAGAAGCGAGTTTGGATTTTTTTCAACCCTTAAGCTTAAGGTATCCATCCATTTCTAGCAGCAGTCATCAATTAGACTATTCTTAACTAAGGCTATAAGTAATAAGAAGAACGAATAGTTCAGTATGAAGTATGTATCATAGTATTAGGCGTTGCCATCACCTGTTTTTTTAATTTGTTCCTATATAGAAATGTTTAAGTTATATGTGTGTACAGACACTACGTATAGACTGTTTGAATCTGCCAAAAGTCTTGAAACTAGCTGCAAGGATAAATAAGGAGTGTGTTATATTTGTATGCAATAATTTTCCTGGCTTATACAAATGTGTGCCGCCATCGAAACTCGCACCTAACCCCGGTTTCGCCGCGGGCCCGAACGCGACACCACATATCGATAAGATCGGCCCACGTGCTTTTATTGTTTCAACCGTTTCAGCGGAAGACCCTGCCCCTCCCCTCGGCACTGTCACTTCACCCCCGCTCAGCCCACGGCGGTGAAAAATCTAAATGGACACTCTAAAAATCTATACCGACATTGGTACGCAAATTAAAAATATACGTGTATAGGAATTTTAGGACTAATTGGTGGGGACCGTAATGAAATAGCTAGATGCTTTTATGGACGCCTCTCTAAATTAAATTATTTTTTTAATAATATATATATATATATATATATTTATACCACGACGGTGGCAAACAATCATACGGCCCATCTGATGGTAAGCAGCCAACGTAGCTTGTGGACACCTGCAACTCCAGAGGTGTCACATGCGCGTTGCCGACCCTTTACAAAAAGCAGGATTCACTGTGTCACAAAAGAACAAGAGGGTCATTCGCCGTCAACACACTGGGTCCTCTTTGAGCTCTTTGGCAACCTTACTTACCAACAGGAACACAATACTATGAGTAGGGTCTAGTGCTATTTGGCTGTGGTTTTCTGTAAGGTGGAGGTACTTCCCCAGTCTGGCTCTGCTCCAGATTTGAGCGAGTGCCCTACCACACATAGCGAGATGTCATTCCAGTACCCATACCTCTCTTATGTCCAGAGTCCAGAAGAAATACACATTGTAGGTATATAATGTATATATTAATTAGTACTGTTAATAATAAACAAGTAAGTTTTGCAAATAATTTATGTAAAAACTCGAGAGGTATACTACAAAGGCTGGTATTTAAATGGTAGCCTAACTTACTTACATTTTGTTATTTATTTAAACTAATATATCGACCAATGCAAGTTATTGCCAATCAAGTTGTTTGGTTACGATAATAATTAGTTATTTTCCTAAAAAAGAACTTTGAACAAATCGTCAATGAATAAATTCCTTTATTCATCCGTGAAAACTCGTAGAAAAATATCTGCAGTTTAACTTTATCATCACACATTCCGTTCTGAATTCGCTTAATAAATCTCCCACGTCATCCCACTCAAAGTCAGAAGGGGACCGGACTCACTGGACAATGCAAAGAAGTCTGATAAAAATTTAATGCCTGTATAAAAAGGCTATAAATTTGATTTACTGCTCCGCCCCTGTAAAATGGGGTAATATCGAAAAATAACATGCGATAATGGTGGGTTTACAGGGTGGGGTAGGATTAGGCAATATTTGCGAATACTTACTTGTCCTACCTCACATTAGACTATCACGCCTAGTCCAAATATGAACTATATTTCATAGCTATTACGTTCGCTATTCGAATAGCAGTCATTGTTGACATACGAGGTTGAGGAAGTGAGTGGTCAATATTTGCGTTCGGGAGCTGTGGCCGCCGCTCGGCTTTGCTACTTACGAGGATTCATTAGAGCCCGCGTCAGTCACTGATGAAAGAATTCGGACGGTTGGTCATTTTTGCGCGTTCAGAATTAATCTAATGAAGGAAGTAATTTTCAAATGTGGAAAAAGTCTAATAAAATGCAAAACGAAAAGTTCACACAATATTGCATTGTAGAAAGCTTACTACAATCTGAAACTTCTCAAAATGATTTTCAATTCTTATAGTTCTCAAAAACGTTATATAAGCTACGAGAATAATTTCACTAATACTTATAATATACTGATTTCTATAATACTCAGTAATAATTGTTTCTATTGTCCATTACTTATCGCAAGAGTACCGGTATGTTTGCATGCAAATGGTCCCGTTGCTTTAATTTTTTGCCTCCCCTAATTTGTTTACTATTGCGCAATTTACATATAACTGTACCGAGAGAAAGGTGCCGTTACTCAACAAAAAGTGCATTACTTTTGGGTTCTACTTTTTACTGATTTTACGGCTGCTCCTAAACAAATAAAGACATTTTTATATTGCTCTGGAGCAATTTTCATTAAAAATGGGGCACCGTTATGCGTGGGTGCAAAAAGATGCTGTTTTACGTTTAAACAAGGGCAAGGTTAGGCCTTTGTTTTGGAAAGTTATTTGCAAACTGTAACTGATTTGCAAATGTTCCTAATTTATTTTCTTTTGACCCTCATTTCTTGGGATTCATGCGTCATTAAGTACTCGTTGTATTTTTTATTTACAAATACGTACTATTTAAGTCTGTCATCACTAGAGGAGGTATCAGTTTTCGAATAAGCATAATCAATTCATATTACCCAAATAAATCCCTAATCAAAATCGCAGCCTCGCAATTAGCCCGATTTGCTCTCGAGCTAAACCAAAGTCAATAAAATCCACCTTAAACCTATACAAACAGCGTCATTAGGCGTAAGTCCGCAAGGGTCGATCCTCGGGCCCACCTAAATCATAACAAACATCTTGTGTAACCCTTCGCCCGCCGTCCGCAAGTGCCGTTAATTGGTGACCCGGCCTAGGGAAATTGGTCCGCTGTACTTGCTTCCGTGACTTAATGACTAGCGGCCCAGTGGATGGACTACGGAACCCATTTAGGCATGTGCAATTTGTGTATGCGACGGGGGTTAGCCGAGTGGATTTGGTGAGACTGATGTCTACGTATATAAAGGATGACCGTCTGAAGCGAAAATGTTGGTTTAATTAAAATTTAACAACCTACGTTACTGAGTTTCTTTAATAAATTGGCAGTTCCGAAATAAAGAGATACAGAATATGTTAAGGGAAACATTACAAGGGGAGCCAGGAAAGAAGAGGTCATAAAAATGTAAATATTACAGTGTATTTTTGCGATAGTACGCCTTTATTTTGACGTCGAGATAAAACCGAGGCGAAAACAATTTCATCGGCTTCTTTCATCTCGGACTAAGCCACATTTTGCACATGGTCAAAAAAAAAAGCTGCATTAGGTACAACGAAACGTTGAGGCAATAACTGGGCAGGTACAAAATGTCGTCGAAATGAAACGCACGGTAGCTTTCGTCTGGCGGATATTTTATAGCTCGGGCCACAGTCATGTTCTAGAACAATGTTTTCGGGTGATTTTATGATTTTTATTGCATCCCTTTTTAGTTTTGCCGCCTTTTCTGTTTGCCTACTTTCTTTTTGATTTTTCGGCCGCAATAAACTACTTCAATGTGTTCAATAAGGTCCGGTCCGACGTTACTTTGTTTTAGTCACATATTAGTGAGGCGGTCTTAGTTTACAGCCTGCTTTCAACGAAATATGGCTAAAATTGAGTGAAGTCGTTTAGGTGAATGGTAGAAGGGGGATATTAACGTGATTGAGGTAGTCAGCGGAGGCGTCGGGCCGAGATTAATCATGTTCGAGTCTCGTAATATTTATTCGTTTCATCAGCAGTATTTTGCAGATTTTCACATTTTTCTTGATTCGGACGAGGCATGGAATAAATATTAATAATAAAGGAGGGTTTGCCTTCCGAATTACCCCGAAGAGGCGTGTTGACGACTCCTAATTTGACGTAATTTGCATAGATTATGCCGGGTCGCTGAGTGCCAATCTTTTTAAGTGGCTTCTTGTACGCGGTGCAGGCCGCGGCCCAATAATGTCTGTTTATTATTTCAAGCAGATTTCCTGTTTTATAATATTTTTGTTTACGTCTTCCTTGTGAGTAGGTACTTGATTTGAGGGGTTGTTCAACATTCTAAGGGATTTTTTAGCCTCTAGCTGTGTAGGTACTGTGACCCTGCCCACTATTGACTTATTCAATTCACAATAAACAGTAAATTTCTTCAAAAAAAGACAGGTTACAGTTGCGAGTAGTATTTTCTCGCTTTCTCGCCGCCGGTCGGACAGATGCCGTTTAACCCGCGGTATGTGGCGTTATTTCATACTCGCCTCGTTAATTTTCTTTAACGCGGGCCGATGGAGTGCTAATGAATTTCAATTTGTTCCCAACGCGGACGTGTTGGAAAAACAACCCAATAACGCCCTAGTTCGGTCAGGTTTAGCTCTGGCTCTCGTTTAGCTTGAGTTTCAACAGAAATATTTATAACTAAAGTAGAATATTCTTAATCTTCCTATTCAACTATTCCTGCTTTACTGTCATGGTTTAAAAGAGTAGGGCCCAAGAATCGGCGTAGGCGCTAGTTCTACGAAACTAACTGTATACTTCTAACTCGGGGGAAACTAGGCCTTGTTAGGGTTATACGGTCTCCTTCAATATCATTAATATTTTGTGCGTAAGAGTCTCGAAACTCAATCGTAACTGGGTTCCAACAGAACAAGGCATTGATAAATCTAGAATAATAAAAGAATCAGTCGAATAATCGGCTTTACAAACAAGCCGTAAGGTCGCGACGGATCGGCCTAATGCGCCGTTGAGCAAGACAAAGTCGCCCCTTAATCCGACCTACGACGTTTGCTTACACCGCTTCCGAAATAGAATAAATAGGTCACTAACTATGTGCGAACGGATATTTATGCCGCTCTCAAAAGTGAAAAAATCCTATATCTATTTGTAATAACGGGACATAACCACGTATATATTTCTAAAAATTACCTTCGACGTTTCGAGGACGACATTGTTCCCGTGGGCCCGAAGAAAGACTCTTTCTAACTCCCGCTATTACAAATACGTATGTGTAAAAACCGTAAAAGTTTACAGTGTTTTAAAAAATCCTGCCAAGAGATTTAATGACAGGTATATCTATTATTAATAACTAGAGGTAATGTTGTCCTCTCAGGGCTAGGGTAGAATTCATAATTCAGTGGAGTAATTTGACAACTCCTGGCATACAAAGCGGTTGTCAAATGTATGTACAGTGCTGTCAAATTACTACACTGAATTAATGAATTTTATACTTTAGGTTGCGATTTTCCCCGACAGACGCGAGCAGCACCCATAGGTGAAAGAAAGGCAAGATACCGTACCCCGAGTTATCATTCTCGGCGCTCGCCACTACCACCGCCGAGTAGATTCGTGGCCAAGCCGTAAAGCGAGCGTTCCTATCACGCACCAAACCTACAATATGCGTCAGTACCGTAGGCTGTTTTCGGAAGCAACGTAACAGTAGTGCTACTTACACGGCTCCAGCTATTTGGGGAGCAGATTGAAACAGATTAAATGCCTTACTGCGTTTACCTTGTTCTTTCCGTAATATACTCTTGTACGACGGTGATTGTAAAGTCGACGATTAGGAGATGCGAGCGGTTTATATCAACACACAGGTGCCGTAGGTACCTAAATATTAGATAGGTCGTTATTCTAGTATTTCACTTTTGTAGACGCCTTTTTGAAACTGGCTTTTGATTTTGATAATATACTTAACTTGTTTGAGTAGAGATCCGGTACTTCAAACAGAAAGCCAGAATCACCATCAAAATATAACCTACCACAAATGCAAAAATTTGTTTTAAAACGCTGAAATTCAAAAATTATTTTGATAGCTACCTTTATCTTAATTACCAAAAACAGTTGGATGTATGGAAACTCTTTGATGATTTGGTGAATTTCACAACTTGTCTAAGAGCCTGTTTCACAATATCCAGGTTAAGTATTGGATAGCTAATTAACAAATAAATTAACTGCCAGATAAAACTACTTGCAAAACTTTGCACTTTATCTACCAGTTAAGTTTATTTGAAGATTGTGAAACGCCAACGATGACTTTATTCGTCAGATAAGTGGCAAGTAGCTTATTCAGAACTTTACTTGGACATTGTGAACCAGGCCCTAAATTATTAATATCATAACTGTTGAATAAAATCTTATGAATAGGTTATTGACGGGATCAAAATGTCTGAGGTTACTTGATAAAATGACATAACATAACATTAGAATATAGAGTAGTATTTAGTTCATATCCAATCGACAAGTACTTATTTTAAGCTTTTAAAAAAAGGTAACTTTACCAAAAACCTTATAAGACCCTTATGGCCTGTTTCACAATCTCCAGTTAAAGCATATCTGTCAGATAAATGTTTGCTGTCCTTTTCTTTTATATGACTGGAGAAAAGGATATCAATAATATTAACTGGCAGATAAGTTTATCTGGAGATTGTGAAACAGGCCCTAAACCTTACATAGTAGCAAAACAACGTTTTCTTTTTCAAAGTTCCAAAAGACGGTAGAATAGTGAATTTGTCCGGAGTGCTCACCGCGACTCATTCATATTCGTCTCACCTGTGACCAAATTGAGTAATGCCGGAGGCGAGAGTTATGATAATGCTCCTCCGAAGTGTTTGTGTAAATGTTGAGAGACTCGCGTTTCACCGCTTGATATATATATTTTAGTTTATATTAATTTATATAAAACTGGTGTATCGCGTGTTTTTAGTTTTTAAAGTTTAACTCGACGTTTTGCAGCGATTGTGTTGGTCACGGGATACCCGTGTAGTTAAATTAGTATGTATAGGGTTTTCCAATTCAATTTTAAAATTCAAGGTCGATTTTAAAATTCAATAAATATGGCTATGGGTAATATATTAATCACTTTTTAGTTTTATTTTAAAGGCCCATACGTGCCATTTTTTTTAAATATGACATCGCTCAAATGTCCGCCTTGGCTTCTTCTCGTAGCCTATATCCAAAAAGTCCCATTTTCAATAACTGCTGCACAGATCAGACTGAATTTCAGCGATACTTTGGGTTATACTGATTTCAAGGACATCTGTGCATTTGACCCCGTTTGTTTTTTTTTGTGAGGTTTTCTGAAATCGCAGGTACACTCAAACAAGCCGGAATCTACCTATGCCCTTAAAATCAATATAATCCAAGCCATCGCTGAAATTCAGTCTGATCTGTGCGGCAGAGTTATAGAAAATTGGACTCTTTGGATATGGGCTACCAGAAGAAGCCGAGGCGGACATTTGAACGATTTGTCATATTGATAAAAAAATGGCACGTATGGGCCTTTCAAATAAAACTAAAAAAAAGTAATTATTATCTTACCCATAGCCTGTTTCATTGAATTTTAAAATCGACCCGCCCTTACTGGAAAACCCTATATAAGTTTCGCAGCCACAGATAATAATTTGGATTGTTATGTTTGATGCTGAAGTATGTACACGTCAACTTTCTGATAAATTGTGAGTTTTTTGTGGCAAAATCGCTAGTTAACGCTAGTACTAAGGGAAAACATTCGGTAGGCTACCGCTACAGCTAGATGTTACTACACTTTATCTTAGGATGAACACAAATTGCTACAATACTTTTACATAGATACAAAATTGTAGTAAATAAAAACAATCATAGTGTGAATGTAATCTGAGTGTGCAATAGAATATATCAGCAGCTATCAACTTGGGCCCGCCACCGCGGCGGTTGCGGCCCGTTCGGCACATCGGCTTGTTCGATCAACACAGTACATTCCAAGTGCGTGAATTTGTTCCATAATGTTGTGTGTTTTTGTTACATTACCGATGTTTTCGGTAGTTTGTTTGGGTTGGCACTTTGCAGGGAAACTAGGATAAAATACCTAGCGAAAAACGTAGGTTCAGAAGTCCCACAAAAGGTGTAAAGAAGGTGGCGGATACAAATACAACCTATCTCAAACATAACTCCAATACACAATCAACATTAAACCAATATTGAATTTGTATTGGAGTTGCGTTGGAATATTTCTCAAGCAAATTCTGATATTTCTGATTCAGATGTTTATGCCGTAGCTGTATTACGTTGTTAATGCATTGGAGTTGTATTGAAGTTGGATCGTGGCTATGTGTGTTTTAAAGTTATAATACGGCCCAGGGTTAGAAACAATCGGAAACTCCAAAACATAATTTGAGCGGGTCTCGCTGTAACACTACTTATATGCTACTTGTAGGCCTTATTGACTCTGTTGTCTGTAGACTAAAAATGAAACTACGTGCCGTTACTCATATTTGCAGCGCATAATGGGCTTTCTCTATTATTTCTCATTTATGATGATATTGATGATCATACGATGAGTAGGTAAAAATAACAATATTATTGTTTAGGTACTTACAGCGTTCGCTTAACATACTCGTAGAGGCGTAAAAAGAATGGTATCGTACGTATAGGATTTTATACAGCGAAAATTAGTATCGTATTCTAGTAAGTGCCTACCCGCAACACAAGCCTTATTGAGCTTACTGTGGGATTAGATCAATTTATATTTATTTCAGCTCAACCGCTGTTGTATAACCGGCATTAGATCGGTCGTCACCGCACGCCGGTCATTCAGCGATTTTTCCATTTCGATAAAGTGTCGCGTATTGGTATTGATCGCCCGCAGTCTCGCTTGTCAGCTGTACAGCGACTCATTATTGCACTCATGTGTATTGAGAGAGAAAATGGCAGTAATTTTATATCCACTACGCACTGAATGCATCTTAAGGACTTTCAAATATTAACCAGTAGAGAATCCATTCAGTTTTAACAAGACATGGAAAGTGAAACTTTTATTTAACGCGATATTTTAAAGAAAGAACATTTTGCCCTTTTTGATTGCCATGCCCATTATCGACTTACATTATGTCGCCGCAGCCTAGCGCTAGTGTGATAATTTATAACGGCGATGTTTGTGCAACAAGACACTATAAACAGCCGTGTAACAGGCGGTAACTTCATCACCAAATTACCACCTGAAACCTACTGGGTAGGTACACATAGGTACGCAGTACGAAGTGATGTAGCGATGCACTGTCAATATTTGGCACGCTCGCGTCTTACGCCAAGTGCCGACCACGGATCAGAATACAATCCGGATAGTACTTTTACTATATTCCCCTAACCACAGTTGAACCTTATTACCGAGCAAAACAGTCGTTCATAGGTCACTAGTAAAAAGTAATAAAAACGGTCCTATAGAGAGCATAATGTAGGGGGCGGTGTCTCACTCGCACAATGCTGCCAACTTATGAAACTTACCAATGTGGTTTTATTTATATACATTTATTTTAGTAACACTCTAGAAGTTACTTCCTACTTATAATAATTTATTGCAAGATTTTGAATTAATACTTTGTTCCCTTTTAGCTGCTTTGAATTTTTTTACGACGTAAATATTATTCATTCAATAAATTAAAGAATTGCAATTAATATTGCAAACAGCAGTAAGTTTTGTAATATTTAAAATACGGTCTGGTATCCCCATCCCATCAGTCCCATCACTGACATAATATGTCACTGATATTATTTCAAATGACGCCGCTCAGCTCAACAACATTTCGTAACAACATTTTTAAGTAAAAATGGTCAAGATATGTTGTGTAAAAGGGTGCAAGGGTGAGACTTTACAATAAAGTAGACTTTCCTTTCACCGGTAATCCACAATCATTCAATTTTACGATTTAACAACAAGTTAAGATTGTCAAACAATAGGGTGACTATGATGTCGGCAAACTGCGGGTCGGTTTTGCTGTTTTTACAGAAATGTACATAAGTACATGGTCTGTTCCTAAGTATTACTTACACAGGAGAGGAGTGGCCCGCGGGTCTTTTTAGGCCCTTTCGAAAGGGTCCTAAAATGGCACAAGGCCATACAAAAAATTGTAGTAGTGGCAGTATAATAAATAAATCAATAAATATTATGGGACAATCTTACACAAATCAACCTAGTCCCACAGTAAGCTCAATAAGGCTTGTGTTGTGGGTACTAGACGACGATATATGTAATAGATATATACATATAAATACTTAAATACATAGAAAACATCCATAACTCAGGAACAAATATCCGTGATAAACACACAAATAAATGCCCTGACCAGGATTCCAACCCGGGACCTCCTGCTTCATAGGCAGGGTCACTACCGACTAGGCTAGGAGGCCGTTAAAATAGACTTTATAGTACAACATTTGTACAACAAAGAAAAATACAACAGGAAGAATATACAATATTTTTACATGGAAGAGATCTCTTCCAGTCAACCATTGAGCAGTTTGATGTATAGCTGTTTTCTTTATATACCTTTAAGTATATTAAAGTCGGAGAACTGTCCACATCAGATATGACGCAATAGTGAGAGCCACGAACCCCCTGTACTTACTTAGTTTTAGTTTGCTACACTAACTATCCCCGATTTTAAGACGCGGACATCTGGCAATTGTTCATCGGTGTTATGCAAACGAGTTGTAAGAAATAAATTTCTTACAGTTCTAGGTTTGATGCAGTGCAGTATCATGTAATTAATAAGATTATATCATTTTCAGGAGTTTCTGTTGGGGGAAAATAGTGCAAAATGACGTTACGTTAATGTATTGTTTGTCGCCTACCTACTGTTTTTTTTCCGTAGCGATACGCAATGTTTTTACTTTTTTGTTATTATATTAGCGATAGGCTTCGACAGTTTTTACCTATTAACTGAAATATTTTGCTGGTCTGTCACTCTGACGTCCTCCGATAAATAGCTGCCAGATGCCTGGATCTAGCAATAAGTTTAAAATAGTAAAGTAATTAGAGGGGTTCCCTGCTCCCACCATCACGCCAACGTATCTGAAGTGGCCAGCTCCTTAAGTCAGTAGAATGTATAAGTTCCCATATGAACTATGAGACTTCTCTTTCTGGACAATACTTACTAGACGACGAGCATATTTTATATTTATCTTCATACTAGCCCAATCCCACATACATCATAGTACATATGGTCACCCTACTTAGAACGAGATGCAGCCCCCCACATTACCCTCTCTTTCGGCCTCACTTTGTGGTCGAAGTATGATCTCCAGATTGTATTTAACTTCATGGTGCCGACGTAATAGCGGGGTGTGAGTGGGACGGTGTCAGACGCCTGATTTGCAAGATACCATAGATATGCAATAGGCTATCCAGTAGGCCAATAATGGATTTATAACTATCACGAATGATATAATGTCCTGTACCTCTACCACGAGTCATGCAAATAAGCCCAATTCGAGATTCGTTCACGAATTCGTCAATTATATGTATGGAGAATTTGTGCAGAGCCTCTAGCGGTCACTTATAGAACTAAAAATTACTGCCATACCATAAGTTGAATTATTGTTTATGCAATTCGCCCACGAAAGTTCGATTGCTTGTTTCGTTTGTGTAGATTTCAATACGTTACAAAGTGACGTGACGTGACAAACGTCACATCCTTCACACCAACCGAAACTACCTCTACCACGAGTCATGCAAATAAGCCCAATTCGAGATTCGTTCACGAATTCGTCAATTATATGTATAGAGAATTTGTGCAGAGCCTCTAGCGGTCACTTATAGAACTAAAAATTACTGCCATACCATAAGTTGAATTATCGTTTATGCAATTCGCTCACGAAAGTTCGATTGCTTGTTTCGTTTGTGTAGATTTCAATACGTTACAAAGTGACGTGACGTGACAAACGTCACATCCTTCACACCAACCGAAACAGATTGTAGGTAAGCCAAAAAGGTTTTACTTCCTAAGTACATTTTATCTGAAGGTTTAGAACTGTAGACAATTATATGAGCAGTGAACAATAATAAACATAGAAACCGTACTTAGCTCTGAAAAATTACCCTACTTTTTGTGGGTGTTTAATATGCTTGCTAGGCCGTAAACCAGGAATAATTTCCGTTGGTCATCGTGTCCCAAGCGGTAAATTTTAAGTGGTTCAGGGCGGTAAATAATCAAGCTTCGTGATGGTCAGCTGCCGTTCCTTGAGTGGGTTGAGGAACGGCAGCCATTTTCTCACATAAAATATATATAAAATAAAATAACCATCGCGTCCCAGTTGACATAGGTGATAGTTTATACGCTATTACAAATAAAATAAACATCATCAGCCGGCTGTATAGCACTGAAAATACCGTAAACTAGTCACATGAATATATGGTATTTAGGGTATCAGCAGACCTTATTTCTACCTCAATACAGCCGGCTGACGATTTTCCTGATAATAAGAGCCTCAAATACTGACGATCCGCAACCCACCAACGGAGCGACAGCTGACCTACGCGAGTCATCATTATACTTCGTCCTTAATCACTTCAGAAATTATCACCGCCTGGGAGGCCTTGCGATTGGTCATGAAATTTGTTCCTGGCTTACGGTTCATGCCATCGGAGCCGGGAAATACAAGTTATGACAGTAAGCTTTTTTTTTACCTTATTTAAATGCGCGTGACTTTTAACGCATAAAATGTTATCAACCGACTTCAAGATTTCGAAGGAGGAGGTTCTCAATTCGTCAGGATCTTTTTTTTTACTATTTTTTCATAATGTTCACCGATTGCAACTTTTTTTTAAACAGGGTAATTACGTATTTCGTCATACATATTCAAAGCTAGGAAAAGGGGTGAAAACTGTCAGTACTTCATCCATCCATCCATATACTTATTTCGTCGTAGGATATAGGATTACCTAAGAAAACCAAATTGATGAAATTTCAAATGTACAAATAACACTACTAGTTTAAAACGTCCTAGAACTACGTCAATATGTAAAGTGTTAGGTGATTCTTATTTTATTTGGTTATTTTGTCAACATGACAGTTCGACTTTTAGTGATCATAGTGGATAATAGGTTTATTTCTTATTATTTAGGTCTGTTGTATAATCACAAAAGGATAAGTACCCTTTCAGGATGTTGTTCTCTAAAGTATAGGCAGTGCGCTACTGTTACACATCCCACCTGCGTCGACGCCGACACGTTGGCGAAGTCCTTTAATTTATTTACCAGCAAACAAGCCGGAACGGCGCCCGACATCCGAAATCATTACAAGACTATTAAATATAGTTGTCGTTCGTCTAACTATTGTTGGTGTCGAGGCAATCGATCCGTGAAGCAAGGGGCACGGAGCCTCACGACCTAACAAACGCACAGGGGAAGCTAAAGATGCTCCAGCAAGCCGCCGGTTTTCATACATAACACAACGCAGGATTGCGGCTTTGCCGCTTCTTGCATAATGATGGTTTTATTTCTATTTATAAGTTACATGTACGAGTAATTGTTAGTAGTACTTATAAGTTTCTAGTTTGTGACAATGTTACTTTAAAAGGCTATTTCGCAATAAATAAATCTTTAATATAATTATGTACATTATAATTTCAAAGTGCCCTGTATAAATCTGGATGTCTTTTAAGTAAGCACTATTTTATAGTACTTGGATGCAATAATTCGAAGATCCCGGCCTGTAACGCAGTTGTTACTTCTTGAATATAAAATAATACACCTTCCTGGGATAAATAGTTTGCCTTGCTGGTGATAGATTAGCTGCTACAGCAATCAATCAGAAATGAATGATGCACAAGAACCTGTAAAAGATGTTTCAATATTATTTGTTATTTTTCACAGTTTCATTGTAATTATTATGATTGAAAATGAAAGTGTTTATAACTGTCATATCAAATTTCAACTACTTACCATTCATTTTAGGTTAGAGTTGGTATTTTTGTGTCGATTTAAAATCAGATTAATTGACTATTAATACATAAATCTCACAAATATTCCGCAGTTTTTGGGTCTAGATTTTTTTTTTTAATTATTCTTATTGAAGTGTTGATGTGGATATTTCTATTTCTCATATCGGCTTGAAATTTACCGTTTCGTTTTCCTGTTCCAGTTATCATACTATGCAGTCTTATTAACAAATTATGCTTAATATAAGGCTTTGTCGATATTATTTCGTCAACTAATAATATATAAATATAACACAATAAATGCGAATGGTTTTCACTTTCACCATGTTTTGACATCTCACCTTATAATTTGATAGTGAAAGAGTTTTCTACAGTCGATACGGTATTTTTCGGTGACGTAAGTCAAATTAGTGTCTTATGGTAACGTTTTCATAAAACCTATCGATAACAAACTGTACTGACCTTCAGTGCGTTAACATGACAGATCACATTCGACGTGCCGCATACATCCGTCTCGTTCTACCTATGAGACGGATGTATGCAGCGCACTAAACGTAATCCGACATGAAATGTCAGCATAGATCGTTTGTATGTGTTGCTGTCGAAACTGAAGGAAAACGATTCGAAGCCCGATTATTCGTTAACGCCTATAGAAAAATATTCAGAATTTTCTACATGACTCGTGGTAGAGGTACAGATTGTAGGTAAGCCAAAAAGGTTTTACTTCCTAAGTACATTTTATCTGAAGGTTTAGAACTGTAGACAATTATATGAGCAGTGAACAATAATAAACATAGAAACCGTACTTAGCTCTGAAAAATTACCCTACTTTTTGTGGGTGTTTAATATGCTTGCTAGGCCGTAAACCAGGAATAATTTCCGTTGGTCATCGTGTCCCAAGCGGTATATTTTAAGTGGTTCAGGGCGGTAAATAATCAAGCTTCGTGATGGTCAGCTGCCGTTCCTTGAGTGGGTTGAGGAACGGCAGCCATTTTCTCACATAAAATATATATAAAATAAAATGACCATCGCGTCCCAGTTGAAATAGGTGATAGTTTATATGCTATTACAAATAAAATAAACATCATCAGCCGGCTGTATAGCACTGAAAAGACCGTAAACTAATCACATGAATATATGGTATTTAGGGTATCAGCAGACGTTATTTCTACCTCAATACAGCCGGCTGACGATTTTCCTGATAATAAGAGCCTCAAATACTGACGATCCGCAACCCACCAACGGAGCGACAGCTGACCTACGCGAGTCATTATTATACTTCGTCCTTAATCACTTCAAAAATTATCACCGCCTGGGACGCCTTGCGATTGGTCATGAAATTTGTTCCTTGCTTACGGTTCATGCCATCGGAGCCGGGAAATACAAGTTATGACAGTAAGCCTTTTTTTTACCTTATTTAAATGCGCGTGACTTTTAACGCATAAAATGTTATCAACCGACTTCAAGATTTCGAAGGAGGAGGTTCTCAATTCGTCAGGATCTTTTTTTTTACTATTTTTTCATAATGTTCACCGATTGCAACTTTTTTTTAAACAGGGTAATTACGTATTTCGTCATACATATTCAAAGCTACTATCGTGCCCTGTCGAGCTGGTTCCGCCGCCGCCGTGCCCGGTGGAGGCGCCACTCTCGCGCGCGCGCCCCGCCCCGCTGGTCCCCGCGCTCGTGCCCGCGCCTGCGCCTGCGCCCGCACCCGCACTCGCACCCGCGCCCGCGCCCGCGCCCGCGCCCGCACCCGCGCCCACGCCCGCACCCGCGCCCGCACCTGCGCCCGCGCCCGCACCCGCGCCCGCGCCCGCGCCCGCACCCACGCCCGCACCCGCGCCCGCACCTGCGCCCGCGCCCGCACCCGCGCCCGCACCCGCGCCCGCGCCCGCACCCGCGCCCACGCCCGCACCCGCGCCCGCACCTGCGCCCGCGCCCGCACCCGCGCCCGCACCCGCGCCCGCGCCCGCACCCGCGCCCGCGCCCGCGCCTGCGCCCGGCCGCACCGTTCTATATACAGACGAGGTGGGCGCCGGGCTCGGCGCGCTGCTGGCGGAGCGCTTGTCGCGAGGCGTCCTTAACAACTGTCACCCGGGCGCCTCCTTCGATCGTCTGATCAAATGTATATCGGTCGGCGAGTATGACCGCGATTCCACGCTTGTAGTGTTTTTAGGAAATAGTATAGATTGCACTAAACGAGATATCTTGAGATTATCCGAGACCCTGTCAGATATTGGCCAGCGAGATTCTGTAAAAATAATTATCTGTGCCTTACCATACAGAATGTCGAGTCATATAAATAAGAGGGTATATTCTTACAACTCCGTATTGTATAATCTTTCTTTGTACAGTAGTACGATTTCGTATTTTGATACAAATAAATTTATTGAGGATTTTATTATGCCCCATGATAGGACTTACCTTCCGAGAAGATGTCTTATAAATTGTGCTAACCTGTTAGCATACAATATTGTAGACCCCGTCGTGACTAGCACGGCGGATGATAGTTTTATTAAGACGAATCCCGATTCATACTGCAGGGGCTCAGATTTAGAGAGGCAGCCGTCTGGTGATATCAATTTAAACTGACTGCTACGACAACGAGTGCACCAGCCGGCTCCGTTCCTAAACATAACTGTGATGCTAGCATAAGTAGTAAAACTGATGTATTGTACTTAGTTCACCAAAATATTCAAGGGTTTACCAGTAAACAACTGGAAATTGATTTATTTGTACAACACTCGAACATTGATATCCTCTGTATAACGGAGCACTGGCTTAAAGGTCATGAATTTATGTTTAATTTCCACAATCATAGTGTAGTAAGTAAATTTTTTAGAAAATCCTGCATTCGCGGCGGGTCATTAATAATGGTAAAACATGATATAAAAAGTAAGGAGCGGAAAGACATTGTTGAATTGTCTGTGGAACGCCATATTGAACTTTCTTGTGTCGAGTTAGAAGAATTTATAATTATATGCGTGTACAGGCCTCCATTGGCAAACTATAACACATTTGAGTCAGTGATAGATGAAGTTCTTACAAGAGTTTTTTGTAGTAATAAAAGTGTTATTGTGTGTGGTGATTTTAATATCAACTTACTTGAAGATTCATCCATGTGTGTAAGGTTACTTAGTACTTTCAAATCCTACAATTTAGTAAATTTATTTTGTGAGCCTACACGAATCACAGCAACCAGTGCTACATGTATAGATAACATTTTCAGTAACAAGGATGCGACTAGTAAATCTATAATAAACAACTTAAGTTCTGACCACTGTGGACAAAAAGCCTCTTTTAGCGGAAAAACTAAGGATATTCCACAAGTCACTATGTGCAGACCAATTTCCGAAAGACGATTAGATTTATTCAGTCGGAATATCACGAAACAATTATGTTATGTTCCATTTACCCAGGAAAACCCTAACCGTATGAGTATTGAGTTGTTTAACTGTATTAAAAGGGAATTTGATGCCTGTTTCATTCCGAAGAAGGTGCAAGGCAAGGTCAAGACGAAATTTAGCGACTGGGCTACGCCGGATATTCATGAGAAAAGACGACGGCTCTATGATTTATATGACTTGAGAAGAATTAATAAAAGTCCGGAATTCCTAGATTATGTCAGGAACTTTTCTAAATCTTTTAAGATGATGTGTGCCGCTGCTAAAGCTGATTATCTGTCCAGAAAGATCCAAAATTCCAAGGATAAAGTAAAAACTGTTTGGCAAGTAATCAACGATGAAACTGGGAAACGTAAAATCAAAGATCCGCACTACAACCTACGTATTAATAATAATTTAGTGAGTTCGGACCTTGAAGTTGCGGATCATTTTGAGCAGTTCTTCTCTAATATACCGGTAGAAACAACAAAGTCTCTTCATTCATCGCCTGACGTCGCTGAGGCAATACTGAAAACAAATATAGCAGAGTGTACAGATTTCTTTAAATTTTCATATGTTACTCCGAACTTAGTTATTAAAACATTTAAATCCCTAAATTTAAAGAAAACTGAAGATCTTTGGGGCCTATCTGTTAAAGTTCTACATTCCATTGTTGAATCGATTGCACCACATTTAGCTGATATATTTAACAAATGTATTGATACAGGAATATTTCCAGACATAATGAAGCACAGCAAAGTCATCCCCTTGTTCAAATCAGGATCGAGAACAGAACCAAGCAATTTCAGACCAATTTCAATACTGCCGGCACTGAGCAAAGTTTTCGAGAAACTAATTCTAAATCAACTTGTGTCACATTTTAACCGAAACGAATTGTTCGCCAGAAATCAATTTGGTTTTACCAGAGGTCGCTCGACTACTGACGCAGGTGCTGTTCTTCTTAAGCACATCTTTGCCGCTTGGGAAAAAAAACAAGATGCTGTTGGAATATTCTGTGACCTATCGAAGGCATTTGATTGCGTTGATCACGAAAATCTAAAGAGAAAACTAAGCCATTACGGGATCAAAGCTGGTGCCCTTAACCTCGTCTCATCATACCTATCGGATAGAACACAACGAGTGGTTATTAATGGAACTCAATCTTCTGGGTCCCCTGTGGCACTCGGAGTGCCTCAAGGCTCAATACTTGGTCCTTTCCTGTTTTTGGTGTACATTAATGACCTACCTAAAATTGTGCAAGATAAACATGATATAGTGTTATTTGCTGATGACACATCTCTGATATTTAAAGTGGACAGAAAAGAAAACAGCTTCGATAGTATTAACAGTACACTCTCCAAAGTAGTAAATTGGTTTACGGCTAATAACCTACTTTTGAACGCCAAGAAAACGAAGTGCATCAAATTTACACTTCCCAACGTCAAGCAGATTAACAGCAGCAAGATTATAATAAATGATGAAATAATGGAATTCGAAAATCAAACTGTTTTCTTAGGAGTCACTTTAGACTCGAAATTACAATGGCATCCACATATAGCTACCCTAGCTGGGAAACTTAGCTCTGCAGCCTATGCCGTGAGGCGAATCAGCCATCTAACAAACAGTGAAACTGCCAGGCTGGTATACTTCAGTTACTTTCACAGTGTTATGTCGTATGGAATTCTGTTGTGGGGTAAAGCAGCTGATATTGGGACCATATTTGTGCTACAAAAACGAGCTGTACGTGGCATTTATAAAATGCGCGGTCGAGCATCCGTAAGAGGAAAATTTGAAGAGGCAAATATTCTTACCGTAGCATCTCAATACGTACTTGAAAACATTATGTATGTGCGGAAAAACATCCATAAATTCAAGCTCAACAGTGATATCCATAACTATAACACTAGAAATAAAGATAAGATTGCTGAGCCTGGCCACCGCCTCGGTAAGGTTCGTACGTCTTTTGCTGGGAACTGTACACGTTTTTATAACAAAGTCCCCGCTGATGTAGTGAATTTGCCACTAAATAAATTCAAGTCTTATGTTAAGCGCTATTTGTTGAGGAGAGAGTACTATACTTTAAAGGAATTCATTGAGGATAACGATGCCTTTAAGCCTGTAGCTTGATATAGTTAGTACAATACAAATTGAGAAATTATTAGGTACATTACTCTATGAAGCAGCTTTACTAGTGTCCAGTATTACCTGTTTTTCATTTTTATTTTATTTTGTTTTTATTTAGTATTTGGACACTTAGAGACGTTATACATCTCTAAGTCTTGCATTCGCAAATATTTATATGTATAGATATATATTTAATGATCCTGACGCTTAGAGACATGTACATCTCTATGTCACTTTTATATTGTAATTTAGTTCACGCATGTAAAATACGAGCACAGAATATTGTTTCTCACCAGACTAAACATGGCTAGTTTTTATTAATTAATAAAGCCCGCCAGCTTGAACATGTCATGCTCGCTTAAAAGGCTCTGCTTATGGTGGCGTCGTTGATCGGGTCGCCACTTTCCCGAAGAAAGGTTGAGGGAGGCGATGGCTGAGATATGCGTCATACTCGTGAACGGGTGCTGTTTGTGGAGACCGGTCTGTTTAGGCTAACTGGGGCAACACATTTACGTAACTTTTTATTAATCATATTTAATTTTAGTTTAATTGGCTTTAGACACAACATTCGGTGCTTGATTATCCATATTTTTTTATTCAAGACACTTGGAGACCTTATACATCTCTAAGTATAATTTAGAAATAGTATGTTTATTGTATACTAGAATCACTTAAGTACTTTTTTTATATTATTTAAATTCAAAGTTTGTTTCTAACTGTTGATGATGGATTATTATAATTTGGAAATTTATGTAGAAGACACAGTTCAGGTAAGAAAGTATATCAAACTTGTATGTAATTTATTTTCAATAGTCAGATTTGGACTCTTCTTTTTTCTTTGGTATTTTTCTTAAACTATAACCTATTGTTGGTTAATCTAACCTTGGTTTGATATGTTTTCTTATAGAACAACGCACTATATGTATTGTTTAGTTTTGATGTACTGTTGTTTTGAAAAAATAAGTCCCGCCGAGTTTCTTGCCGGACATAATTCTTCTCGGGTCAGAGGTGTAGGGTTAGAACCGGTGTAGTTTGATTTTTTTTCTCTCTCTTTTACTTTGACGTGTAAAAGTGCCCTTGTGGCCTACTTACTGAATAAATGTTTGAGTTTGAGTTTGTTTGAGTTTGAGCTAGGAAAAGGGGTGAAAACTGTCAGTACTTCATCCATCCATCCATATACTTATTTCGTCGTAGGATATAGGATTACCTAAGAAAACCAAATTGATGAAATTTCAAATGTACAAATAACACTACTAGTTTAAAACGTCCTAGAACTACGTCAATATGTAAAGTGTTAGGTGATTCTTATTTTATTTGGTTATTTTGTCAACATGACAGTTCGACTTTTAGTGATCATAGTGGATCATAGGTTTATTTCTTATTATTTAGGTCTATTGTATAATCACAAAAGGATAAGTACCCTTTCAGGATGTTGTTCTCTAAAGTATAGGCAGTGCGCTACTGTTACACATCCCACCTGCGTCGACGCCGACACGTTGGCGAAGTCCTTTAATTTATTTACCAGCAAACAAGCTGGAACGGCGCCCGACATCCGAAATCACTACAAGACTATTAAATATAGTTGTCGTTCGTCTAACTATTGTTGGTGTCGAGGCAATCGATCCGTGAAGCAAGGGGCACGGAGCCTCACGACCTAACAAACGCACAGGGGAAGCTAAAGATGCTCCAGCAAGCCGCCGGTTTTCATACATAACACAACGCAGGATTGCGGCTTTGCCGCTTCTTGCATAATGATGGTTTTATTTCTATTTATAAGTTACATGTACGAGTAATTGTTAGTAGTACTTATAAGTTTCTAGTTTGTGACAATGTTACTTTAAAAGGCTATTTCGCAATAAATAAATCTTTAATATAATTATGTACATTATAATTTCAAAGTGACCTGTATAAATCTGGATGTCTTTTAAGTAAGCACTATTTTATAGTACTTGGATGCAATAATTCGAAGATCCCGGCCTGTAACGGAGTTGTTACTTCTTGAATATAAAATAATACACCTTCCTGGGATAAATAGTTTGCCTTGCTGGTGATAGATTAGCTGCTACAGCAATCAATCAGAAATGAATGATGCACAAGAACCTGTAAAAGATGTTTCAATATTATTTGTTATTTTTCACAGTTTCATTGTAATTATTATGATTGAAAATGAAAGTGTTTATAACTATCATATCAAATTTCAACTACTTACCATTCATTTTAGGTTAGAGTTGGTATTTTTGTGTCGATTTAAAATCAGATTAATTGACTATTAATACATAAATCTCACAAATATTCCGCAGTTTTTGGGTCTAGATTTCTTTTTTAAAATTATTCTTATTGAAGTGTTGATGTGGATATTTCTATTTCTCATATCGGCTTGAAATTTACCGTTTCGTTTTCCTGTTCCAGTTATCATACTATGCAGTCTTATTAACAAATTATGCTTAATATAAGGCTTTGTCGATATTATTTCGTCAACTAATAATATATAAATATAACACAATAAATACGAATGGTTTTCACTTTCACCATGTTTTGACATCTCACCTTATAATTTGATAGTGAAAGAGTTTTCTACAGTCGATACGGTATTTTTCGGTGACGTAGGTCAAATTAGTGTCTTATGGTAACGTTTTCATAAAACCCATCGATAACAAACTGTACTGACCTTCAGTGCGTTAACATGACAGATCACATTCGACGTGCCGCATACATCCGTCTCGTTCTACCTATGAGACGGATGTATGCAGCGCACTAAACGTAATCCGACATGAAATGTCAGCATAGATCGTTTGTATGTGTTGCTGTCGAAACTGAAGGAAAACGATTCGAAGCCCGATTATTCGTTAACGCCTATAGAAAAATATTCAGAATTTTCTACATGACTCGTGGTAGAGGTACAGATTGTAGGTAAGCCAAAAAGGTTTTACTTCCTAAGTACATTTTATCTGAAGGTTTAGAACTGTAGACAATTATATGAGCAGTGAACAATAATAAACATAGAAACCGTACTTAGCTCTGAAAAATTACCCTACTTTTTGTGGGTGTTTAATATGCTTGCTAGGCCGTAAACCAGGAATGATTTCCGTTGGTCATCGTGTCCCAAGCGGTATATTTTAAGTGGTTCAGGGCGGTAAATAATCAAGCTTCGTGATGGTCAGCTGCCGTTCCTTGAGTGGGTTGAGGAACGGCAGCCATTTTCTCACATAAAATATATATAAAATAAAATGACCATCGCGTCCCAGTTGAAATAGGTGATAGTTTATATGCTATTACAAATAAAATAAACATCATCAGCCGGCTGTATAGCACTGAAAAGACCGTAAACTAGTCACATGAATATATGGTATTTAGGGTATCAGCAGACGTTATTTCTACCTCAATACAGCCGGCTGACGATTTTCCTGATAATAAGAGCCTCAAATACTGACGATCCGCAACCCACCAACGGAGCGACAGCTGACCTACGCGAGTCATCATTATACTTCGTCCTTAATCACTTCAAAAATTATCACCGCCTGGGACGCCTTGCGATTGGTCATGAAATTTGTTCCTGGCTTACGGTTCATGCCATCGGAGCCGGGAAATACAAGTTATGACAGTAAGCCTTTTTTTTACCTTATTTAAATGCGCGTGACTTTTAACGCATAAAATGTTATCAACCGACTTCAAGATTTCGAAGGAGGAGGTTCTCAATTCGTCAGGCTCTTTTTTTTACTATTTTTTCATAATGTTCACCGATTGCAACTTTTTTTTAAACAGGGTAATTACGTATTTCGTCATACATATTCAAAGCTAGGAAAAGGAGTGAAAACTGTCAGTACTTCATCCATCCATCCATATACTTATTTCGTCGTAGGATATAGGATTACCTAAGAAAACCAAATTGATGAAATTTCAAATGTACAAATAACACTACTAGTTTAAAACGTCCTAGAACTACGTCAATATGTAAAGTGTTAGGTGATTCTTATTTTATTTGGTTATTTTGTCAACATGACAGTTCGACTTTTAGTGATCATAGTGGATCATAGGTTTATTTCTTATTATTTAGGTCTATTGTATAATCACAAAAGGATAAGTACCCTTTCAGGATGTAGTTCTCTAAAGTATAGGCAGTGCGCTACTGTTACACATCCCACCTGCGTCGACGCCGACACGTTGGCGAAGTCCTTTAATTTATTTACCAGCAAACAAGCCGGAACGGCGCCCGACATCCGAAATCACTACAAGACTATTAAATATAGTTGTCGTTCGTCTAACTATTGTTGGTGTCGAGGCAATCGATCCGTGAAGCAAGGGGCACGGGGCCTCACGACCTAACAAACGCACAAGGGAAGCTAAAGTTGCTCCAGCAAGCCGCCGGTTTTCATACATAACACAACGCAGGATTGCGGCTTTGCCGCTTCTTGCATAATGATGGTTTTATTTCTATTTATAAGTTACACGTACGAGTAATTGTCAGTAGTACTTATAAGTTTCTAGTTTGTGACAATGTTACTTTAAAAGGCTATTTCGCAATAAATAAATCTTTAATATAATTATGTACATTATAATTTCAAAGTGCCCTGTATAAATCTGGATGTCTTTTAAGTAAGCACTATTTTATAGTACTTGGATGCAATAATTCGAAGATCCCGGCTTGTAACGCAGTTGTTACTTCTTGAGTATAAAATAATACACCTTCCTAGGATAAATAGTTTGCCTTGCTGGTGATAGATTAGCTGCTACAGCAATCAATCAGAAATGAATGATGCACAAGAACCTGTAAAAGATGTTTCAATATTATTTGTTATTTTTCACAGTTTCATTGTAATTATTATGATTGAAAATGAAAGTGTTTATAACTATCATATCAAATTTCAACTACTTACCATTCATTTTAGGTTAGAGTTGGTATTTTTGTGTCTCACAAATATTCCGCAGTTTTTGGGTCTAGATTTCTTTTTTAAAATTATTCTTATTGAAGTGTTGATGTGGATATTTCTATTTCTCATATCGGCTTGAAATTTACCGTTTCGTTTTCCTGTTCCAGTTATCATACTATGCAGTCTTATTAACAAATTATGCTTAATATAAGGCTTTGTCGATATTATTTCGTAAATATAATAATATATAAATATAACACAATAAATGCGAAAGGTTTTCACTTTCACCATGTTTTGACATCTCACCTTATAATTTGATAGTGAAAGAGTTTTCTACTGTAGATACGGTATTTTTCGGTGACGTAAGTCAAATTAGTATCTTATGGTAACGTTTTCATAAAACCTATCGATAACAAACTGTACTGACCTTCAGTGCGTTAACATGACAGATCACATTCGACGTGCCGCATACATCCGTCTCGTTCTACCTATGAGACGGATGTATGCAGCGCACTAAACGTAATCCGACATGAAATGTCAGCATAGATCGTTTGTATGTGTTGCTGTCGAAACTGAAGGAAAACGATTCGAAGCCCGATTATTCGTTAACGCCTATAGAAAAATATTCAGAATTTTCTACATGACTCGTGGTAGAGGTACAGTGGATGACCTACCATGGTAAACGAAAGTATCGTATGAACGATGTAAAAAAATATGGCAACTGTCATTTTAAACAAGCAACGTATACCTAATATCTAAATGCCTTTATAGCGCAAAGACATAGGTACTTAGGAATATAATAAGGTAAAGCCAGCTTTATAATCGCTCAGGATTCAGGGTGGCTTCTATGTACATCTGATTTACTGTATATAGATTTCTCTTGTTCGTTTAGAGAACAGTGGAACGGATATTGAGTACCAAGCGATGGCATGCCTAAATTTTTTTTATGTTATGAGTTTAAGTGATCGGCACTTAAAGTCCATACATTCGCTCTTGGACCACTGACATGGTGCCAAGCAACTGACAGCTGTCAACCGCCAAACATGGCGCACAACATTTGTTCTAGATAGCCAATCTAGTAGAATACATAATAATTCAATGGGAACTAATACAATGAACAAAAAAGGGTAGTGAAGAAATTGATCTAAGTATTGATAATTTAATTGACAGCAACAGTTTGATTAAATTTGTAATGAAATCTAGAAGTATAAATTTGTAGAATTTAATTCTGTTTAACAAGAATGTACCTTCGCTTAAAAGAGTTCTGAGTCTTTTAAGCCGTGATCACTGATTTAAGTCTTTTGATAGTAAATCAACTTTAAAGGACTTCTACAGAAGACTCAAGTCGTTAACAAGTTTAAAATAGTTCAACCTAAGACTTAACTGAAATCTAAAAACTGAGTTAAGACTGCCAAAGTGCCAATTAGTAGCAGCACCACCACTAGATACCTAAGCAGGTATTTAGTTTTCAACTAAAAAGTTTCGATACTTCCTAATTGTAGGTACAGGGACGATAATTTAGATGTGGCATGATCATTATTTGAATTATTTATCAAGTTCACTTAGTTTGTTAAGTTTTGCAGATATAACAGTTTTGAATCAAAACGATTTGTAAAACAATACCATCAAACCCTATCACAAATCGGTCAACCACTTTCCTTACAGTTACCCAGCATTGTCAAATTACAAATGAACAAGCCCAGTTAACTTGGTCACGGTAACTAGGAAGTGATTGTGTCAACTAGCGCAGCCCATTCTCAGAGAAAGTCTATTGTCAGTCCTGTTACTTTCTTCCCTTATAACGTTACTCTTTGTATAACTGTACTGTACGAATAGCTTACGGTGCCTTGTGTAATTACGTATTCATAATTTGAAAGGGTTGCTTGAAAATGGTGCAGTCGGACCGTTAGGTTTTAAGATAACGGGATGATGTGACGTAGATTTGGACCGTTAATGCCTCCAATAAAATTGTGAAAGCAGACAATGTGGACAGTTCGGGTAACGGGTTGTTTTGAAATTGTTTGATTGGGCTGTTGTTCAATAAAAGGAAAGTGTTGGTCCCGTTGGGAGTAATTGAACCAATGACAGCTGAACAATTGGTTCTCTGCGTGAGGAGAAAAAACCGAATGACGTCATCAACGTTCTATCATTGTAATATTTATGAGTAAATCATAAACGTAAGTAGAAAAAGAACCTGGAAAACCGCCTGACTATCTTCACACGCTTTAAACATGGATCCTTTAGGTACGAGTATTCCATTTAATGGTCACGGAGTTTACTCGCATTAATATCAATCGAAATGTGTTTAACTTGGCTTGTCTTTTTATCTCAGTAATCGCCAGCTCAGAACCTTGAGAAAAACATTAATTACAGTCAAAGTTCTAGTAAACTTGGAGCGCAGCGAAGGCTTCCATTGTATTTTTTGCATTCTAAATTGTCTGCAACAAATCGCCACTTTTGTCATAAATAATAATTGCCGGGGACAGCCACTGGTGTTACTTCCTTTTGTTTGTGTCATTGTGACACTGGCTTCTGTTAGATGGTAAAAACATGACCCATTTTTGGGCTTTTGTTTTGCGCCCATTACCAGATTGGGATATTGTTTTTACATACGGACTTTATTTGACTTTATGAAACAAATGAAGTCGGCAGCGGTAAAGAAAAGTTTATTCGGCTGTGTTGCAAATTGGTTGCCAATATATATTTTTTGAAAGTAATGTTCTATTTTATACTACCTACGTGTAGGTTTTTAATATTATTAACTATCTATTTATTACCTACTGCTGTCTAGGGCCGCGATTCGAAAAATAAACATACACACTGGAAAGACACCTCCAACCCAACTCAACTCAACGCTATAATGACATTGACATTTGCTATTCGAACAGATATTCATTCAACATTGGTATCACATTGGTCTCACATTGGTCACACATTGGTCGCACATTGAAGCAATGTTGTACCAATGTGAAACCAATGTGAGACCAATGTGATACCAATGTTGAATGAAAATCTGTTCGAATAGCAAATGTCAATGTCGTTATGGCGTTGAGTTGAGTTGGGTTGGAGCTGTGTCTGTCCAGTGTGTATGTTTATTTTTCGAATCGCGGCCCGGTTCAGTCTCATGTTAGAGACAGCGAAGTTGTTTTTAACTACTTTAGCACTTATGTATCCATCGTTAAATATTATCACCCAGTTATTTATTTTAATATGATGTGAAAAGTTTTGTAAATATGTAGTATCCTTATTTATAAGTTTATATGGTTTAGTTTATTCAACACCAAATCTCAAACTTCCTAAACGCATAAATAAGCATTGTGCTCAGTATGTTTACAGCCAATTTCCCAGACCGCATTCAGCAGCATTATTTTCTAACGAGCCTCACAAATCAGTGTCACAAGCATGATGTATGGCGATGACTAATAGAGTCACCTCAACACGACAGGTCCCGCCGACTAATAAACGACTCGATACGGCGACAACGACATCGACACCAAGCTTTTCCACCTTCCAAAACCACAAGGTACTAACTACGTATGGCACTCATATGTTCTTACATCGTTTCGGGAGTCAGAAGCTTAGCCGCCGCGCAGCAGCGTGAAATCGCCAACAACACACACAAAGCGCTTAACTACATTTAACTTCCTAACAACAGAACAAAGCTAAAAACAAATGAACACAATAGCCAACAATGGCATGAATTCTTTAAGATGTTCTCAGTAAGTGACACAATGACGGATGTCTTTGACCAACGCCATCGCCGCTTTGTGGGCCGTTTATGGCACCCACGCGACAACATAATGGCATTAGTTCCACTGTTTTGGCAACAGAGATTCCTGGCAATCGTCTCAGTTCTTCGAACGGGAGAAACTAGACTGCTGGATAAAAAACTGAACGCGTGCCGGGGTTGATTCTGTTTTAATTAGCTTTTAGTAAAAAAATTAAGCTGAGTCTTTTTACTCTTAATGTTTTAAGCTAAATACCAAGTGTAAAGTGACACTACCTGTTGCATGCTTGGTTTCAACTTAAAAATTAGTTGAAAACAGTAATGTCAACTTTGGTTACAGAAATTCTTTCGTTGGTTTAAATTTTTACGTTACTACTACGAAAGTTGACTGTTAAGATGTTCATGCTGCCGACAAATTTGTTTTCCTGTTTACAAATACGGTTAGGTATTAGTACGCAATTTAGATTGTTCATTATTTGTCACAGCTTTGAAATATAGCTACATAGAAGCCCAAATTATAACCAGAGCTCGGCGGGGGTAAGCTATTTGCCTTATAAAATGACGTAAAACATGTCAAATTATAAGGTAAATAGCTAACCCCCACCGATCTCTGATTATAACACAAGCGAAAACTACGAGATAATAAGTATCATCATCATCAAGATCATAAAGTTATGCTCAGAAGAAAGCAGCCACTTTTTGCTTTTTAGTTATTGAAAATTGATGAACAGTGTTCCATATCTTATTTAAACTTTAAAATAATCCGCGTTGTGCCGAATAAAAATACCCGTCCATCATAACGACCGAGGCGACCAGTCAGACCGATAATTTGCTTGCAAAAATTTCACGTACGTTAAAGCGGCATTTTTATCGACGCACGGCTTGTGATGTGGACATTAAAATACGGCGGCGGGCGTAATTTTACGAATCCACAACTAAACAAGCTCAAGTCAATATGGGTTATAAAGTGACATGTGACGTTGTAGTGTTGTGACAGGTCCGAGCTGCACTCGTTAACCCGGGCCTCCGAATGTTTGTCGGGTGACAGCGACGCATGTCGAAAATACTTAGTGGGGCTGCGCCTCATTATAATCCCTGCAGCCCTCCCGCCCTCCGAGGTCGCTCGGCCGATATATTAACACGTCCGCCTGCTGACTATGGATACGTGCTTTGGGTTAATATTTTTTCAATTGCTGTGAAGTCTATTCATTTGGCCAGGCTTTGAAGTGTGTTCACTAAATACATTTAGTTCACAAAATACTTTCATAATTTTCAGCTTTAAGTACCTTTAGCTGCCGGAGAGCTGGCCACCTCAGATATGGCACACTAATGAGAGTAACGAAACCTCTCTAGTTAGTTGGCTACGCTTATTTCTAGATCCGGACATCTGGCAGCTGTAAAGTGGTGGAGGTCAAAGAATGCAAATAACGTCAAGAAAACAAATCCTAGAGTTCTGGGTTTGATGCAATATTATGAGAAATCATGCAATTAATTAGATTATATCATAGCATAGCATAGTTTCAGTCGGGGGAAAGTAGTGCCAAATGATTTAGTTATAATGGAATTTCTAGTTAGTAGACGGTTTTTGTTTTCGCAATAATCCACAATGTTTTTTGCTCTAATTTTAAAATATAGGCCCTGTCCTCTATAAATGACATAATTTCGGTAGTTTTTACCTATTTTGGTATAACTTTTTTCCAACTGAAAAACTTTGTTGGTCTGTCACTCTGACCTCCACCGAATAAGGATGGTAAAGCAATCTGACTAGACTGATTTCATTGCTCTCATTATTGTCATATCTGATGTAGCTACAGTTCTTAGTCCATCTTGAATTCTATTCCTTAAATGTCTTAAATTATTCATAGTCATTAGTCAGAAGTGGTTTCTGGATTAACGTATTTCATCTATGTCAACAAATACACGCTTTATAAGAGCTCTCAAGTAAGATAAAGCAATATTGCTTATTTTAGGTACAGTAGCGCACAGTCTTATCCATAACATATTACCGAAATCAGTGAGTGTTAAGAGAGCGGCAGAGAGCGGTGTGCCATTGTTATAATTTTCAATAAGGGGCGCGATCGAGGGGCATCGATCGATCCACACTATGGGGTACATGTAGGGGCCCAACACACTACCCGGGGGTACTCCGGTGCATCAGCGTCTGTGGTGTGCATCCAACTATAAATATCCGATGGGTGCCAAACTCCTATGGTGCAGTTACAGAAAACAGGGATGTGAAAGATCGTTGGATGTCTCAAGTCGTTGGTTTCTAAAAATACCAGCATGCAGTTTGCATGAAATTTATTAAATCTTGTCTAGCATTAATATTATTAAATCTAGCTATTGTATGTTAAAAAAGATATTATAATGGCGTGGCTTGTATTGTAATTGTAAGCGCCGTACTGGGTCAGTCTGTGCTTATCCTAAGACTTGGTCATCTCTTCCCTAACATGTTTTAAGCATTTGGATTAGAAACAAAAATATTGTTTGCATATACAAAAATTAAAATTAATAACTATCAGAAAGCTGTCACTCAAAACATTTCAGCAGGCGTACGCTAGGTTTGTCACTATCACAAATGACATAATTGTCCGCGTGACATTGTGGTTAAAATTATATGAACGATAAAAAGGCTACAACTGTCAATTTTCATAAGATTTGTTAGCCTTTCCAGAAGATAAGTGCTCTTGTAATAGAGCCGCAGAAAACAATTTTGAAAATAATCATAAACCTTTTACCCAATCTCGCTAAGACAAATTGATCTCATCTCAGGGGCGTTAATGCCAAAAGCTTACTTAATTTGCTTTGAACGCGATGTCAGTAATTACTCTGCAATATGCCGCGACACCAACTGCTCGCAACGTGTACCCTTGTTCGTATACCCAACCACCCGGGGCGCAGGATTCTATTAAAATCCAAACAATGCGAACTTCCCCAACTAATATCTGGACTAAATCCCTAATAAGTATGCCATTGTGTGAGAGGGACGTGGCCAAAGCGACAAAGAACACGTTATAGCGATCTCCGATGCAACATTAAAAGTAAACGATAGAACACCGCCTGCTTATCAATCTGAACTGAACTACAAGGTCCTGTCTATAAAGTATAAATTAGATTGTATTTCTGTTGGTAGTTACGCAGTTTTAGTTGATAGTGCGTCGGGAGCTGTACACGCGGGAGTGTGGTGAGCGTCTGGCCATGGAGGCACACCGAACTTGCCACACTCCCCTACCAAACTAGATTTGCAGTCCGGTTATAATACGAAAGGCGACCATTCATTACATTCGCGCTTCTGTTCGGTATAAAGTTTTTAGTTTCGTGACAGTTTCGATTTGATATTGGATTATGTAAGATGAGATGGAGCACGCGATAGGGAGAAGTGGAAAGAGCAGCTGTGGCTTCGTTGATTTCGTTATGTTTGTGCTAAACTTTTTTATTCTGCGCTCGTCAAATAGTAGAGGCACAAAGAAACAATGGAGTCAGGTCATTTCATATAGATTTTTTGATTCTCGGTAACCCCCGAGGCCATAGAGTATCTGAAGAAGACTAATCACAATCTATAGCTCAAACCATGTACTTTTAATATGTATAAATATAATCCAGTGACTCATAACGCCATACGATAAATAAATACAGCCCCGTTAACATTTTTCTTTTAAGTGTAATTTCGCTAAGTTTTATTTGCTATACTCTCTTCGCCTTATTGTTGTCTATTAGACTTATTATGATTTCGATAGATTGATATTGGGAATTTATATTCCAATTTAATGAGTACTGCAATAAGATACTTTAAAGAAACTTAAAACCAGGTAATGTCAATAAAAATAATAGTATTGATCTATCAGAAAATGAAGCGTACTTAATTATAGCAAGATACTTAATTAAGTATTAGCGTTATAGATACAGTCGAGATCTCCAATATCTATACACACAAACGTTCAAAAATATATGAAAATAACCTTATTTGTATGAATATAATAATCACACGTCGTGTACACAAACATATATTATTTAACGTGTGTAATATTAATAGAGAACGCGACTGTACAATCTCCAGATACCTAATTGATTTTACAGTTCAATGTTTAGGATAGGTCTGATTAAGACTGCGTCGACCGTCCAGTGGCGCTCTCATTGGGGGGATTGTATTTCCTAATAAAGTAATCAATTTCTGTATAATCTATCATGTTAAGTTATGTGATAGAGTTTTATATTACTTACTTTTGGCTTCATCACCTAAACGGAAAAAAGAGGCCACCATTTGCCGGTTAGGTAATGAAGCAAAAAATACGCAAAACGAAACTTTGTGACAAATATCAAGAGTTGCGTAATCATTAGTACTACAACTTAACACTGAGGGATTATACATAAATTAATTCGTTTACTAGGAAATACAATAGGATATTCTTTAAGCCACTTACTGATAAGCCCTTCCGGCTGCCTTCGATCACAGCCGATTAGTAAACAGATGAAATTAGTATTTTACTGTAAAAATTTAAATTAATATTACATAACGGCTAATTTGAAATAATAGATTTTTATTTTCACTGTGTGTTCTATAGACAGATTATATTTATAGTAATATTGTTACTATTATAGGTACCTACCTATACCTATACCTATAGGTAAGTACCTACTTTGACAATTATAATCTGTGATGTAGATATATAATAATTCTTTGTTTTTGCAATTTTGCAGCACTGTACAATGCAGTGCACATAATCCTCTTAGAAATTATGATTAAACCACACAAGTAGTCAATGATTCCTACTAACGTTTGCTTTTGACACCCATACATTTAGACTTTTTACCATATAGTGTATTTGACATATCTGATGCTTAGAGAATGAGATGTTTTTTTACGATTGCAACGCCATCTACGCCTTGCGTGTTTGTTCTCATTGGCAATCAGAGGGTCCCTTGCCGAGAATCAACGACAAACCGGTAAAGTGTAGTGTCAACAAAGCTAAGTGTTTCCCACGTACCGCTTCTTTGCGGGGCACGCGGGCCTGTTCTGATCTCCTGTAAGATTACGTATGTGATTTTTTATCTTACTATTTTATAGCATTCTACAATACAGTGCACATCATTTTCCTCTTAGCAATTGGCAATTAGAGTGTTCCGCGCTTAGAATCAGCGGCAAAGTGTAGTGTCAACAAAGCTAAGTGTTTCCCGTGTACCGCTTCTTTGTGAGGCACGCGGGCCTGTTCTGACCTCCTGTAAGATTGCGTATGTGATTTTTTTTCTTACTATTTTATAGCATTCTACAATACAGTACACATCATGTTCTTCTTAGCAATTGGCAATTAGAGTGTTCCGCACCTAGAATCAGCGGTAAAGTGTAGTGTTAACAAGGCTAAGTGTTTCCCGTGTACCGCTTCTTTGTTAGGCACGCGAGCCTGTTCTGACCTCCTGTAGATTACGAAGGTAAATTTTCTAAATTGAGCCTTCTACTTCAGTTAGCTTTGATTTTGTACAATAGCGTGTTTACTACGAGTACTTTTGATTAAAAAATACCCTTCTTTTATTAATTAGGTTAGGTTTAAAACTAAATAAAAGTCCTGGGTGTCAAAATAAAACTGGGAGTCTAATAAAATTTAACCTCGATTAATAAAATTTCACGAGGTGTAGATAATTAATGTCGTTCTTGATATGAACGAAAGGAAAAAAATAGTTAATGATAAATGATACGCACTTACACAATTTAATACACCGTCATTTTATCAAACTTACGCTATCACATTTCAGCCGCATATTCAAAAGTATCATTACGAATGACAAAAAATTCTACAATAGTTAATTCGCGCAATATTTTGATTTGTCAATTGTCACGTACGGGTTTTGGCGGCTGGCAGAGGGCTGAGGGGCGAGACAATAGAGGCTAACTACCCCTTTCTTCCGAGGGAGGCGCGGGCTTAACCAAGCATACACTGCGTTTTGGGGTAGCCAGTGTGGGGACGCTTGCGTGCAACGATGTTAGGATTGCTTTGATTTTATTAGAGATTTTTAATAGATTCTATAAGTAGTTTAGTGGGAAACTTAAGTTTACATCTGACTATGTAAAAACACCTGTAAATAAAACGGTTTTTGCACACCTCTGGCAACACTGATTTCCTATTTATTATTTCTTTCCCTAGCTGTTAAGCAGTGAACATCGCTCTCTGTAAGATTTTCCAGTATTTATAGGTAGGTTATTAATAAGTTTCAGTTCCTAATTTTTATTGATAATAACGCAACCACGCAGTTAGTTTGCTATATTATTGTTGTTACTAGATAAGGCCGGACGACTGTTCATCTTTGATCAAAGACTGCATACCACGTGAAGAATGTAAGTTTTTTTTTTATTTTATAGGACAATCTTACACAAATCGACCTAGGCCCACAGTAAGCTCAATAAGGCTTGTGTTATGGGTAGTAGACTATGGGTACTAGAGAAATATGGATAAATACTTAATTACATAGAGACATCCATAACTCAGGAATAAATATCTGTGATAAACACACAAACAAATGCCCTGACCAGGATTCGAACACGGGACCTCCTGCTTCGTAGGCAGGGTCACTACCGACTGGGCTAGGAGGCCGTTATAGATGTAAGTTATAGATGGCTAACTCTCCGATTACATAGAAATTGCCATAGGCAATACGAACAGACATGTTAAATAACCTCCAAGATTAGTCAGCATAAAAATCTGAGCGGATTGGGTGGTTGTCATTATATCTCATACATCGTTATGCATGAAATTCGCACCAAAATACTGTTAGAACGTGACAACCATGGTATCAGACGGTAAAAACCCGACCATTTTAGACTAATCATAAACATCAAAAAGTTATTTCTTTTTTAAATATAGAAATCTATATTTCATCATCATCATCATCATATCAGCCGAAAGACGTCCACTGCTGGACATAGGCCTCCCCAAAGAGTGCCACAATGACCGGTCCTGCGCCACCCGCATCCAGCGGACTCCCGCGACCTTCACCAGATCATCAGTCCACCTTGCGGGGGATCTACCCACGCTGCGCCTTCCGGTTCGTGGTCGCCACTCGAGAACCTTTCCGCCCCAACGGCCATCGGTTCTACGAGCAATGTGCCCCGCCCACTGCCACTTTAGTTTAGCGATTCGGAAAGCTATATCGGTTACTTTGGTTCTGCTGCGGATGGCCTCATTTCTGATGCGATCACGCAGAGACTCCAACCATAGCCCTCTCCATTGCCCTTTGGGTGACTTTGAGCTTTCTTATGAGGCCCATTGTAAGCGACCACGTTTCAGTACCATATGTCATCACTGGCAACACACACTGGTCAAAGACTTTCGTCTTGAGACACTGCGGAATATTGGACAAAAAGATGTGCCGTAGCTTCCCGAATGCTGCCCAACCGAGTCGGATTCGTCGATTGACCTCTTTCTCGAAGTTGGATCTACCTAACTGGACAGTATGTCCTAAGTATATATAATCGTCCACAACTTCGAGTGTAAAGTCTCCGATTGTAACGGGAGTTGGCGCTACATGGGTATTTGACATGATCTTCGTCTTATCCATGTTCATCTTTAGACCAACTCGCTCGGAGGCTTTACTGAGGTCATCGAGCATCGTACTCAAATCCTCCATGGTCTCAGCCAAGACTACTATGTCGTCGGCAAACCGAAGGTGAGTGATGTACTCGCCGTTTATGTTGATGCCTAGCCTTCTCCAGTCCAGAGTCTTGAAAACATCCTCCAGTGCAGCGGTAAACAGTTTAGGAGAAATAACATATCCTTGCCTGACTCCCCGCTGCAACGGAATCGAGTTCCGGTCCTGGTGTCGGACTGACATAGTGGCGTTCTCGTACAAACACTTCAGCACTTCGATATAGCGGTAGTCCACTTGGCACCTCTGGAGAGATTGTAGTACAGCCCAGGTTTTGATCGAGTCGAAGGCTTTCTCGTAGTCCACGAACGCTAAGCAGAGGGGCAGGTTATACTCCTCAGTCTTCTGTATAACCTGACGGAGCGTATGGATGTGGTCTACGGTACTAAAGCCTCTTCGGAAACCGGCTTGTTCGGGAGGCTGGAAGTCATCTAGCCTGCATGCGAGACGGTTCGTAATGAAATGACTCTTGAAAACAGCTTATAGACATGGCTCAGAAGTGAAATGGGTCGGTAGTTCTATCTATATTTATTGCAGTAAAATAATAAAAATGACACTATTGTATCACTAGATAATATTGTCTTAGTAGTAATAATTCAAAATGAATTTATTACGTTATAAATTAGATTATATCATATTTGACTGAACAATAATAAGTACATACTATTAAACTTTAAAAACAAGTCATTAGATTAAAAACTACTTAAAAAATAAAATTACAAATATACCATTAATTAATTATAGAAAAGTATCAAAACTTTGCCCTTTAGGCAGGGTGCCCATCACGCAGGCAGCATTCCCGCGCTGAATAGCAATCGCTATTCTTTGAGCGAGAAAGCTGCCCGCGCGAGGGTCACCCGTTGCGTCCCTCAACCACTTACTTATCTCCTTGTGGAGCCCACGCGCGCTTTTTCCCCAAGGGCCGAGTGTCTCGACGCCAAATGCAACAAAATCGTACTGGGCGCCGAGACAGCTATACTTCTCGACCTTGGATCGCTCTCGGGCATCCGCCGCTGCCCCAGCTTGTTTGGACGTGACTGGCAAGTAGGACGCTGCCAACGTATCAGCGCAAGTAGCGTCCCACACCAGTGTACGGCCCATCCGCCAGGGGATCAACGACATCCCGTCTGGACGCTTGCCGTCATCCCGTACAATCCGAGGCTCAAGAGCCACGGGGACGCATGCGCTGGCAAGCGCCCTTCTCAGGATGTCGTTGAGTGCAGCGTGACGGGACAAGCGGCCGGCGCCCGAGGAGCAGGCGAGTCCATGGTGACCAAAGCTAAAAATAATCTAAATCTACTGCGGCTCCACAGGAGATGCAATTGTGGTCCACGCACACATCAACTCCGACGCGGAGAGCGACTGCAAATCGGAGTGTGCCCGGATCAATAAAAGTACCTAAGTTAGGTGACGGGTAGGCGTGAAGCCATTGCCCCGACTCTGGCCTAGATGCTGCCAGCAGCCTGGCTCGGTCCCGCCCGGATGAGGAATCGATCAAAGACTTTATGGTAGCGGCGGAAGCTAACGAGTCCCATGCCCTTTGTAATTTTGGTCTTGATGGTAAAGTTGGGCTCGATCCAGCTAGCCAGGCGTTCTTAGCCTCAACCAAGCACGCGATCTCGCAGTTTGCAGTCATTGAGACTTTAAGGATTTTACCTGCGAGATCTTGTGTGCTGTGGGTTGATGATAAGAAGGCCGGCAAGGCCACGCTCGAGATTTTTCGAGTTCCCAAACCGCCATATCTTATGGGTAAACAGGCCTGAGTCCCGTTCGCTAAATTTAACATTGAGAATTGATTCTAGTGTGGACTTCAAAAGGATATCAATAGAAAGGGCTAGATTGGGAAATTTCCAAATAGGGCAACAGCGGAGAAGGTATGTAAATTTAGGAACGAGTAGGCAAAATTTTAGAATGAATAAGGCAGAGTGAGAGCTTATTTTGGCTAAACGTTCAGAGTTATTTTTGAATTTTGAGATTGATTTATCTAGAACAGACGGAATGGCCTCGTCAAAAATGGGTGATCCAAGGAGGTACAGGTTGTCTTTAGTCAAAATTTTAAGGTTTGGAGCTATGTTTTTAAAACTATCAATTATTTGAGAAGCCAAAAATGGATCCGTTTTTTCGGAAATGTACAGTTCGCATTTGTCGAAATTTAGTTTCAGTCCAATATCATCAAATTTTTGTATAATTTTGGATAAATCAGCCAGGATGGATTGATATTTACCGCCAAAGGTGCCATCGTCTAGGTACCATACGTTTAGGTCGGAAGAAAGACTGTGGATGATTGGATTGATGGCGAGACTAAACAGGGCCGGACCTAGGGGATCCCCCTGCTGGCAGCCTACGGCTGAAAGAATTTCGTTGTCTTTGTGGAGTAACTTGGATGGAGAATGGTAACACTGTAATAAAAAGTTATATATTTCTGGTATATGATAACGTATTTCATTCAGCAAAGTCTCCCTATTAACTGAGTTAAAAGCGTTTTTCACATCTATTTTCAATAGGACCTCACATGGGTCAGTATTTATAAAGGTGCGCACAGCGTGAACTTCGGCCTCGCAGCCGCCACGAGTTCCAAAACCAACCTGTGTAGGTGCTAACCTGTTAGCATACAATATTGTAGACCCCGTCGTGACTAGCACGGCGGATGATAGTTTTATTAAGACGAATCCCGATTCATACTGCAGGGGCTCAGATTTAGAGAGGCAGCCGTCTGGTGATATCAATTTAAACTGACTGCTACGACAACGAGTGCACCAGCCGGCTCCGTTCCTAAACATAACTGTGATGCTAGCATAAGTAGTAAAACTGATGTATTGTACTTAGTTCACCAAAATATTCAAGGGTTTACCAGTAAACAACTGGAAATTGATTTATTTGTACAACACTCGAACATTGATATCCTCTGTATAACGGAGCACTGGCTTAAAGGTCATGAATTTATGTTTAATTTCCACAATCATAGTGTAGTAAGTAAATTTTTTAGAAAATCCTGCATTCGCGGCGGGTCATTAATAATGGTAAAACATGATATAAAAAGTAAGGAGCGGAAAGACATTGTTGAATTGTCTGTGGAACGCCATATTGAACTTTCTTGTGTCGAGTTAGAAGAATTTATAATTATATGCGTGTACAGGCCTCCATTGGCAAACTATAACACATTTGAGTCAGTGATAGATGAAGTTCTTACAAGTGTTTTTTGTAGTAATAAAAGTGTTATTGTGTGTGGTGATTTTAATATCAACTTACTTGAAGATTCATCCATGTGTGTAAGGTTACTTAGTACTTTCAAATCCTACAATTTAGTAAATTTATTTTGTGAGCCTACACGAATCACAGCAACCAGTGCTACATGTATAGATAACATTTTCAGTAACAAGGATGCGACTAGTAAATCTATAATAAACAACTTAAGTTCTGACCACTGTGGACAAAAAGCCTCTTTTAGCGGAAAAACTAAGGATATTCCACAAGTCACTATGTGCAGACCAATTTCCGAAAGACGATTAGATTTATTCAGTCGGAATATCACGAAACAATTATGTTATGTTCCATTTACCCAGGAAAACCCTAACCGTATGAGTATTGAGTTGTTTAACTGTATTAAAAGGGAATTTGATGCCTGTTTCATTCCGAAGAAGGTGCAAGGCAAGGTCAAGACGAAATTTAGCGACTGGGCTACGCCGGATATTCATGAGAAAAGACGACGGCTCTATGATTTATATGACTTGAGAAGAATTAATAAAAGTCCGGAATTCCTAGATTATGTCAGGAACTTTTCTAAATCTTTTAAGATGATGTGTGCCGCTGCTAAAGCTGATTATCTGTCCAGAAAGATCCAAAATTCCAAGGATAAAGTAAAAACTGTTTGGCAAGTAATCAACGATGAAACTGGGAAACGTAAAATCAAAGATCCGCACTACAACCTACGTATTAATAATAATTTAGTGAGTTCGGACCTTGAAGTTGCGGATCATTTTGAGCAGTTCTTCTCTAATATACCGGTAGAAACAACAAAGTCTCTTCATTCATCGCCTGACGTCGCTGAGGCAATACTGAAAACAAATATAGCAGAGTGTACAGATTTCTTTAAATTTTCATATGTTACTCCGAACTTAGTTATTAAAACATTTAAATCCCTAAATTTAAAGAAAACTGAAGATCTTTGGGGCCTATCTGTTAAAGTTCTACATTCCATTGTTGAATCGATTGCACCACATTTAGCTGATATATTTAACAAATGTATTGATACAGGAATATTTCCAGACATAATGAAGCACAGCAAAGTCATCCCCTTGTTCAAATCAGGATCGAGAACAGAACCAAGCAATTTCAGACCAATTTCAATACTGCCGGCACTGAGCAAAGTTTTCGAGAAACTAATTCTAAATCAACTTGTGTCACATTTTAACCGAAACGAATTGTTCGCCAGAAATCAATTTGGTTTTACCAGAGGTCGCTCGACTACTGACGCAGGTGCTGTTCTTCTTAAGCACATCTTTGCCGCTTGGGAAAAAAAACAAGATGCTGTTGGAATATTCTGTGACCTATCGAAGGCATTTGATTGCGTTGATCACGAAAATCTAAAGAGAAAACTAAGCCATTACGGGATCAAAGCTGGTGCCCTTAACCTCGTCTCATCATACCTATCGGATAGAACACAACGAGTGGTTATTAATGGAACTCAATCTTCTGGGTCCCCTGTGGCACTCGGAGTGCCTCAAGGCTCAATACTTGGTCCTTTCCTGTTTTTGGTGTACATTAATGACCTACCTAAAATTGTGCAAGATAAACATGATATAGTGTTATTTGCTGATGACACATCTCTGATATTTAAAGTGGACAGAAAAGAAAACAGCTTCGATAGTATTAACAGTACACTCTCCAAAGTAGTAAATTGGTTTACGGCTAATAACCTACTTTTGAACGCCAAGAAAACGAAGTGCATCAAATTTACACTTCCCAACGTCAAGCAGATTAACAGCAGCAAGATTATAATAAATGATGAAATAATGGAATTCGAAAATCAAACTGTTTTCTTAGGAGTCACTTTAGACTCGAAATTACAATGGCATCCACATATAGCTACCCTAGCTGGGAAACTTAGCTCTGCAGCCTATGCCGTGAGGCGAATCAGCCATCTAACAAACAGTGAAACTGCCAGGCTGGTATACTTCAGTTACTTTCACAGTGTTATGTCGTATGGAATTCTGTTGTGGGGTAAAGCAGCTGATATTGGGACCATATTTGTGCTACAAAAACGAGCTGTACGTGGCATTTATAAAATGCGCGGTCGAGCATCCGTAAGAGGAAAATTTGAAGAGGCAAATATTCTTACCGTAGCATCTCAATACGTACTTGAAAACATTATGTATGTGCGGAAAAACATCCATAAATTCAAGCTCAACAGTGATATCCATAACTATAACACTAGAAATAAAGATAAGATTGCTGAGCCTGGCCACCGCCTCGGTAAGGTTCGTACGTCTTTTGCTGGGAACTGTACACGTTTTTATAACAAAGTCCCCGCTGATGTAGTGAATTTGCCACTTCAAGCAAGTCTTATGTTAAGCGCTATTTGTTGAGGAGAGAGTACTATACTTTAAAGGAATTCATTGAGGATAACGATGCCTTTAAGCCTGTAGCTTGATATAGTTAGTACAATACAAATTGAGAAATTATTAGGTACATTACTCTATGAAGCAGCTTTACTAGTGTCCAGTATTACCTGTTTTTCATTTTTATTTTATTTTGTTTTTATTTAGTATTTGGACACTTAGAGACGTTATACATCTCTAAGTCTTGCATTCGCAAATATTTATATGTATAGATATATATTTAATGATCCTGACGCTTAGAGACATGTACATCTCTATGTCACTTTTATATTGTAATTTAGTTCACGCATGTAAAATACGAGCACAGAATATTGTTTCTCACCAGACTAAACATGGCTAGTTTTTATTAATTAATAAAGCCCGCCAGCTTGAACATGTCATGCTCGCTTAAAAGGCTCTGCTTATGGTGGCGTCGTTGATCGGGTCGCCACTTTCCCGAAGAAAGGTTGAGGGAGGCGATGGCTGAGATATGCGTCATACTCGTGAACGGGTGCTGTTTGTGGAGACCGGTCTGTTTAGGCTAACTGGGGCAACACATTTACGTAACTCTTTATTAATCATATTTAATTTTAGTTTAATTGGCTTTAGACACAACATTCGGTGCTTGATTATCCATATTTTTTTATTCAAGACACTTGGAGACCTTATACATCTCTGAGTATAATTTAGAAATAGTATGTTTATTGTATACTAGAATCACTTAAGTACTTTTTTTTATATTATTTAAATTCAAAGTTTGTTTCTAACTGTTGATGATGGATTATTATAATTTGGAAATTTATGTAGAAGACACAGTTCAGGTAAGAAAGTATATCAAACTTGTATGTAATTTATTTTCAATAGTCAGATTTGGACTCATCTTTTTTCTTTGGTATTTTTCTTAAACTATAACCTATTGTTGGTTAATCTAACCTTGGTTTGATATGTTTTCTTATAGAACAACGCACTATATGTATTGTTTAGTTTTGATGTACTGTTGTTTTGAAAAAATAAGTCCCGCCGAGTTTCTTGCCGGACATAATTCTTCTCGGGTCAGAGGTGTAGGGTTAGAACCGGTGTAGTTTGATTTTTTTTCTCTCTCTTTTACTTTGACGTGTAAAAGTGCCCTTGTGGCCTACTTACTGAATAAATGTTTGAGTTTGAGTTTGAGTTTGAGTTCGAAAAGTTTTTGTAATTTAGTACGGGTGTGTCTTACGCAGATTTTGGCTGCAAGACGCCGGAAGGTAGAGCCAACAGCTATGGGGCGCACGCCAGCATCCTTCTTAGTAAGAGCAATCAGGTTAGCTCCATAAAGTATCGGTGTCACATCTTGGCATACGTCGCCCAGGAGCATAAGGTTTACCAGTTTTGTAATGCTTACTGTCAGCTGTTCACCGGCTACCCCGGAGCCGTAGCTAGTGAGGTCTAAAAGGTGTTGAGGCGTGATACCGTCTAAACCTGACGCCGACCCTTTGGGGAAGGATGCGAGGGCTGCCACTACGTCCGGTGGGCGTCATCCACCTACTGTAGCGCGGAGGCATAACGAAGGGTCTGATGGAGGATCAACAAAGAAAGGGGTCAAAGGGCCTGGGGGATGCTTAGATTGTAACGCGGTTGCGGTTTCGGGAGTGTCGGGGGCAATGGTATCATTAGTGAAGAGGAGCCGTGCCGCCCCTTTAAGATCACCATCCTGCAGTTTCTCTTCAACCTTTTTACACAAGTTGTACTGTTTACCTCTAGTTCGAAAAGGCCGTGATAGCGACGGTGTAGCTGGTGCTAAAATATTATTTTTTATTTTCCTCGTGAGGGAAATATTATTGTTGTTATTGTCTGGAACATGTAATATTTTGAAAGGTAAGGTTAACAAATCATGCCACGATTGGAGGTTATTGTTTTGTACACAATTGTTTATTGTGGCTGTTAGTACTTCGGCAACGGCGGACCTGGCACCACGTGGAATGCGTTTGACTAGAGGCGTCGAATGTTTTAGTTGGCCGAGGAGGGTTTGAAGAGGAATAGCATTGTAGGATGATGACGTAGATGGATTTATGTTATGGGTATTCGGGACAGTTGAGATAGGATGGACGCGAACCTGATGGGTACGCGATTGGTGAATATGTTATGTAGGCCTCGTGTTGATGTAAAATCTCGTTTACATACTACGCAACATTCCATTCTACAAAATAGAAAATACAAAAAGAAATGTAACTAGGAAACAAACTACCTAAAAATATAATAAGGACTATACAATTAAAAGATATAAGCAACGCTGATTCACCACATACTATAAGAAAGAGTCACTCAGCGATCCAATGTTTCTGATAATCAAATAGTAGAATTATGTATGATCATTGTTTCTGACTTGCACTGCACTTTTATACTATGATTGAAATAATTTAACACGAATTCTTGATAAAAAATACCCAAATAAGAATTTTCATTGGCTTCAATTTGACACCCGACTGTCACAACAGCTGTTTTGTAACAACAGGCGTAGGATCTCGAGCTGCGGACTCCGTCGCAGAGAGGTTTGGTTGATGGCCTGTTGTCTATTCTAACAAGAAATAATAGGCCGGGGGTCCGATGATTAAAATATCCATTCATAATAATGTATTAAAGTAGCAGAAATATTTTTTCGTGTGAGCCGATGACAGATGTCATATTCATGGAATAGTTAGTTCATTCTTTTCAGACGCGGACCGGTGTCGCACCGACGCCGGTGTTAGTTTGACGGACGTCAACTCGTCGGCGTTGCTGAAAAGCCCGTTAGATACATGGGAACTGGAGCTAGAGTGATACGTCACAGACTTAAAAAGTTTGACGGGCGTAGATGTTCGCGCTCTGTTATTGCCGCTCGGCGCACTATCTCCAGAATTATCATCAAATTAACAGATTATATCATGTCACAATCTTAATACTAAACTATTTTTACAAATAATTACACCTAAATCCTTCCTTGTCGATTTAGTTTTTGTTTATTATAATTTCTAACACCGCTGTGTTCGCCAGTCCCCAAAACTACTAGTGCTGGGGTCCCGCAGCGCCACAATGCTGCAACCGGATCGCAAATTGAAATGTTTTATTTGCCCCCGGGCGTTACGGGATAATGCCGACTTTTAAATTGATAACCGACTACGCCTCATATGACAAATCTTTGTTTGGGAGCATCTGTATCACTCGCGTGTGTACTATGCCTAGCTATTATTATGAATGAAAATGAGCCCAATCTTCGCGTCATTTATAGCTCATTTATTCCATGACTTAAATCGTTTTATTTGCCCAGGATGTTACGAGATAATGTTGACTTGTAAATGTATGTACTTTTACAAGTCATACTACCATTTTGAATAAATATAAATATTAGACTCAGGTTAATTTTTCCAAATCTTTGTTTGGGGCATCTGTGGAGCGCGTGTTTAGCTTCAATGGCCTGGTCAAAGTTGTAATTTTAATTATATTTTTATTAATGTGTTATTTACATTTTAGTCAATTTTAATTACATTTGTACATGCATATATGGGATTTATTTATTTATTTATTTAAACTTTATTGCACACAACAAAAAAAATTACAAATGGCGGACTTAATGCCTAAAGGCATTCTCTACCAGTCAACCATTGGGCTAAACAGAGAAATGACAAAGGTGCAGAGAAAAGTAAGAGAATAGTCAATTTATTCTGGAACAAAACATTTTCATTTCATTTTATTTAACTACCGTTTTGAATGATAATGGGCCCAAAGTTCGACTCCTTGTCGTCGGATGATTTTCCTATAGTGTACCTTTAGCAGCATTTTTAGTACCACTAGCTTCTGACCCGTGGTTTTGTCTACTTAGAATGATTTCCTACGCCTAGTAAATATTGCACTTCAAGCGCTCACGTGTTACTGTGCAGCTTACATAGTTAGCTACCGTTTTGAATAAAACTTGGCCCAACTGTCGGCTTATTTATTTGCTTATTTTATTTCATGACTAAGGCGATTATTATATGCCGCTGCAACCGCATACGGCGACGGTGTGCAAGCATGACAGCGCTATACGGATGCAGAGCGCTATTTCGCTCACGCCGATGCATGCGGAAACCGCAGCAGTGTGAAAGCCGCCTTACAATTACGTGTAGACCTACTTTTTTGAGAGATTTAAACCGATACTTTTTGAACTATTTCCCATGAGTTTCAAATGGCTAATTATATAAAGCTAAGTGCTATCTATTGTAGGACTCAAGACGTCTACACCGCGAGTTAAAGCTGATTATTTTTTATCATTTATTTAAGTTTTTAGAATCACAATATCTTTTTTAATATAAAGTGTCATTTTACTGTCTTAATAATGAAACAAATAAGTATGTCCAGCTACAACTACTACATTACACTGAAGGACAATGAAAAGATTCACCTTGTAAAGAAACTTCTATATGAAGTGACTCGTTTTCTTTGCCCATGAGTACGCAGATTATGCAGTAAATAGGTACCTGTGCCGTACTTAGGTACAAAATCTGCACTAAAAATGTGTCCAATATGTACTTTTATACTTAGAATTGGCAATCCTTACACATTTCGTATTCAAATCCTTTTTACCAAAAAACATTTTAATGTTATTTACTTCCAACCCAATCCAATTCAAATTTCTTTAAACGCTGAACATTATCTGGTTAATTTCAACCATACCGTTTAAACCAGCTTTGTGCTTAGCCGCCATCGATCCCTTTGGCATGCCTATTTGTCATTCAATTTTAGACAATGTTACCAATAAATAAAGTCTACAATCTCGTGTTTATTTTGAAATAATGGTTCTTAGGTAGGTGAGTGCATTATTATCTCGTCCTATTTGCATATGTCGGTAGGTCGGTACTACATACTGTTGTCCTAAAGTTTTTTGAGACCAATGTTTTTGGGGGAACTGTTTTATCCATTTATTTGAAACATTTTATTGAAGCATCGTCAATTTATTTTTATGATGATGAAACACCCATATTATAACTATAATTTATACTAAACGTATTTTTTTACTCGTATAATCCTATTTTAAATCAAATGTTAATTTTATTTATTAAACAAAACTTGAATATCTATAAAAACATAATATATCTAACTAAAAACTTACAAATAAAAAACCTGACCTAGGTCCCCATCACTAGGTAGAGTGCCCAGAAGGCTGGCCGCATTTCCACGCTGGATGTGTTAATTAACAAAATAACAGAGCTTTCTTGGAATAGAGCTCCTGAAGTCATAATTACAAAATGATAGCCATAATATTTCAATAAGTTTCTGAAGGTGAAGCTTTAACCATAAAAATTCTTAGGCGGCTTGTAGTTTGTACGCCTGTTCGCCACTATAGTGGCATAAAAAAGACTGTTAGAGAATTTATACGACAAGACACTTTATTTACATACGGCGGTGCGGTGCCATTGTCATGATCTTTGCATGTTTTGAGGTTGTTTGTTTGCCACCGGCTTACCCGAAATGTTTACTATGATTGATAACTTTGGACTGTAAACTTGCATTTCGCACTCCAATAAAATAGTGGAAAAAATTACTACATATTTGCGATTCCACGTCAAATTCGAATTTATATAAGTCACGTCCTCACGTGCTACGGTTTTTTGGAATGTTTGTTAGACCAGGCAGAAAAGGTACTTAGGTAGGTACACGTATTTAAATACCTACAACGGACGAAAAAAAACACGATCGCTACATGCTCACCGTTGGTCGGCCAGCTGCCTGCAAGTGCCTAATACCTATATTAAGGTAATTAAGTATGGCGATTATCTCACTGGCGCCGTAACCGGATGCGGCGTCGGTGTGCAAGCGTGACAGTGCTATAGGTACACATGCAGAGTGCTATCTCACTCGCGCACCGGCACCGCATGCGGAAACCGCAGAAGTGTGAAAGCCGCCTAATTTTCTAATTTTTATTACGATGCCATATAAATGTATGGCTAATTTTCGTAACGAAACTTAGAACATTAAGAACAGATAAATAATAATAAATAATAAATATCATTAAATATTATTATTGATAGGACAATCTTACACAAATCGACCTAGGCCCACAGTAAGCTCAATAAGGCTTGTGTTATGGGTACTAGACGACGATATATATAATAGATAAATACTTAAATACATAGAAAACATCCATAACTCAGGAACAAATATCTGTGATAAACACACAAACAAATGCCCTGACCAGGATTCGAACCCGGGACCTCCTGCTTCGTAGGCAGGGTCACTACCGACTGGGCTAGGAGGCCGATCAGATAATGATACAAAAAGACCCAAAGCGCAAAATAAATAATTACCGATCATTTTTCACGAAAGCCTCAACGCACCGAAACCGCCATTCTTTTTAATATGTAACAAATTAATAAAGATAAAAACGGCGTTAAAACTCCGATATTGTGCTCTTAATAAATAGTGCGAGAGCCGGCGGTCGATTTTACAGTCATTACGGTAGCGCGTAGCGGGCAGGGCGTCGGCCATATTTTTGAACCAGCGTGACGGTACCGCGCGTCGATCGCGCTGCTCCTATTATCGCAATGATATCGCGATCAATCGAACTGGGGCGGGGAGGGGGGCAGGCGCAAATAAATGTATCTGCCGGGCGGCGGGCGGATAAATACGCAAATAATACGAAACTACAAAAATCAAAACCCATCCGCCACTCGAGTTCGGTGGCATTGACGGGATGTTTACTCTGCTCTTCAGTGCTGGCGCCGGTTTATCTGGCTGTGACTCCGTATTATACTTGCGGTAGAAAATAACTTTGGTTACAGTAAAAAATTTTTTTTCATGATATTCTAATGATGAAAAAATATTCAGACATTCATAAAACCTATAACTAGATCGAGTTTTCTTTTCTATTATGATTACAATTTTAATACCACTCTGCCTTAGTTATCATTAGTTAAGTTACCAAGTATACGAAGTTAAGATATTGACATGCAAGACAGAAAGGTTCATTCATGGTTGACCTTTTAAGTGGATTGTATACTCAACAATTAAGCTCTTTGCTAAATCGGTACAAAGTAAGAATATTCTGTGTAAAAAAGGCATAATTTAAGACTTATATTATTACAAGCTTTTGCCCGCGGCTTCGCTCGCGTTAAATTCGGGTTAACACGGTTCCCCTTTGCCCTCCGTAATGCTCCATACAAACTTCCACCCCCCATTTTAGGAAAGTGGGCTGTTACAAAGCGACAAAAAGTTGCCTATGTCACTCTCCATCCCTTCAACTATCTCCACTTAAAAAATCACGTCAATTCGTCGCCCCGTTAGACCGTGAAAGACGGACAAACAAACAGACAGACAGACACACTTTCACATTTATAATATTAGTATAGATTCGTGACGCCCATATTGGAAATAATAATCCTTTTTCTCTTTATCTTTTCATTATGATATGTATTAAGTATTAAAGTAGAGCATTGTCCATCGTCAAGTCGCGCCCCGCGAGGCCATTATCAAGGCTATAGCTATTTGCTCCGAAAAACAAACTCTGGCGGGATGTGCGGGGCCCGTGGGAGGCACACAATGCAGCCAACTGTGCGTTCACAACGCGTGAGCGCAACAACGGAATGGCATAAATATGTACTGGCTCTCGTACTAACTTAAGCCTTTTTAGCTGGGGTAGTATGACCACCCCTCCAACATTTGCATTCAACGTGTATGCAGCTGCAAACGTATCGGCTTTGATTTTGACTGTTGCGAAATATGCCAGTATGAGTTGATGTGCATTTTTAATAACATTAATGAATTCGCACGCTCCGCGGAGGTGTTAGAATTTTACCACTTTTTTAGAAATAAAAATTATTTTGGTTGGCGTCTCCTAATTCTTTTAGCTAGTCAATTGACAGTTTTTTTAATATTCGAGTTTGTTTTATTTACCTTTATCGCGAATTTTTGTATTATTTATATTTACATTTAAAAAATACTCAAAGACATTAAGTAACAACGGGTTACTCCGTGTATGTTCCGTATAGAAGATTTTCTAATTTTCATACTAGTTGACCCGTTTTAATCGTCCTTGATTTTGATTAGGTATACAAGGTAAAATATTAATCACCGCTCATATTAAGCGAGGTGATTAGGTAGGCCAGGGGTCGGCAAACTTTTTTGACAAAGAGCCTGATGGCGGAAAAATAAGGAATTTTCGGAAGCTCATAGAGCCGCAGATGTCTGTTTTATGTTTTTTTACTGTAATATTTGATTTAAAAACAATTGAGGGGAACTCGAAAGAGCCACAACTGACCCTTCAAAGAGCCGCATGCGGCTCGCGAGCCGCGGTTTGCCGACCTCTGAGGCAGGCCATACTGAACAATTTATACTATGGGACCAAATCCAAAATCGCGTTTTTTTTTGGCTGTCTCATACATTTCGGCCTATCAGATGTTGTCGTTTTCTATGGGAAACCAAATAGTTGTTCAGTATGGCCTACCTAATCACCTCGCTCAATATGAAGGGTGATTAATATTTCATATGCATAACGCAGATGACTTTTAATTCGACAGTGTTCGTCACAGTGGGCATCAGTTTTTGTTGATATTTTTTTTTAATACCACGACGGTGTCAAACAAGCATACGGCCCGCCTAATGGTAAGCAGCTACCGTAACATATGGACGCCTGCAACTCCAAAGGAGTCACATGCGCGTTGCCGACCCTTTACAAAAAGGAGGATTCACTGTGTTGACGGCTAAGGGAACAAGAAGGTCCGTCATCGGCAACATTATTTCTCTATTATTTTTACTTTATTGCTACCCAAGTGTTGTCTCGAGACAACTATCTATTCAGTGATAAAGAAAAACCTCCAGTTGTTTCGTGTTATTTCTTAATTGTTAATTTCTATACCTATATTTACGGATACACAATCAAAATCATATTACTCTTTAAATCTGAACATTGACTTTTTATCTTCGCCGATTTGGAATCTCGTAGTTCAAACTATAAAAAAAAAAGAAAAAAGAAAAAGAAAGGTATGGGCACTGCGAATGGCATCTCGCTTAGTGTGGTAGGGCACGTTCAGTGAATGTCATCTCGCTCAAATCTGGAACAGAGCCCGACTGGGGAAGTACCTCCACCTTACAGAAAACCACAGCCAAATAGCACTAGACCCTACTCATAGTGTTGTGTTCCTGCTGGTGAGTAAGGTTGCCAAAGAGTTCAAAGAGGACCTAGTGTGTTGACGATGAGGGACCCTCTTGTTCCTTTAGCCGTCAACACAGTGAATCCTCCTTTTTGTAAAGGGTCGGCAACGCGCATGTGACTCCTGTGGAGTTACAGGCGTCCATAGGTTACGGTAGCTGCTTACCATCAGTCAGGCTGTATGCTTGTTTGCCACCATCGTAGTATAAAAAAAAAAAAAAAACTAATTAGTAAGAGCCGTAGACTGACAATTGTTTATCGGCAACGTCAATCTAATCTATTATAATGATGGATTTGTCATTCATTACCATTTGAATAACACAAGTATCCGTAAAAAAAAAACCGGCCAAGTGCGAGTCGGATTCGCGCACTGAGGGTTCCGTACAAACCTATAGCAAGCAAAAGTTGTAGTATGTTTATTACTTATTTCAATTTAATACCTCTACGCGTTTACGAGGAAAAAGGTAGTAAGTTTAAAATTTCAAAAAATATTTTTTGTATGATTTTACTAAAAATGTCTAGTTTTCGTAATTTTTCCTTTGTCTGTGCTATATGAAGTTTCTTCGTGCCAAGTTTCAAGTTTCTGAGTTAACGGGAAGTACCCTTTAGGTTTTGAGTTTCTTGCGAGTACTCAGTTTCAAAATATGCGACTTAAATTGCTATTTCTTTTGATTGCGTTCACATAAAAGTTTGGTTTTGCTACATCAGAAAGGTCCTATAGCCCTGAGTATTTAACATGAATTTCAATTTAATACCTCCACGCGTTTACGAGGAAAAAGGTAGTAAGTTTAAAATTAAAAAAAATATTTTTTGTATGATTTTACTAAAAATGTCTACTTTTCGTATTTTTGCCTTTGTCTGTGATATATGAAGTTTTTTCGTGCCAAGTTTCAAGTTTCTGAGTTTACGGGAAGTACCCTTTAGGTTTTGAGTTTCTTGCGAGTACTCAGTTTCAAAATAAGCGACTTAAATTGCAATTTCTTTTGATTGCGTTGACATAAAAGTTTGGTTTTGCTACATTTGAAAGGTCTTATAGCGCTGAGTATTTGACATGAATTTCAATTTAATACCTCCACGCGTTTATGAGGAAAAAGGTAGTAAGTTTAAAATTAAAAAAAAATATTTTTTTGTATGATTTTACTAAAAATGTCTACTTTTTGTAATTTTTCCATTGTCTATGTTATATGACGTTGCTTCGTGCCAAATTTCAAGTTTCTGAGTTCACGGGAAGTACCCCGTAGGTTTTGCAAGTGCCGAAAAACTCAAAATTTGCAGCATAAACGACTGTATCTTTTGATTTCGTTGGCTTTTATGTTTGATTTTTTCACAGCTTCAAGGGACAATAGACCTGAGTACTTGATATAAATTTCAGCTTGATACCTCCACGCGTTCCTGAGAAAAATGGTCTTGACAGACAGACAGACAGACAGACAGACAGACAGACAGACGGACAACAAAGTGATCCTATAAGGGTTCCGTTTTTTCCTTTCGAGGTACGGAACCCTAAAAACGTGACAAGATGGTTGAAATTATCATATGAACGATACAAATGGAGGCATAAGTATGTCATCTTATACAAGATCTCTAATTTCCCAAGACTAATTCCATATTACTGGTGAAGAACACTTTCATAATGCTAACTTTTTTTAAATAATGCGATACATAAATAAAATATTTGTATAATATTTTAACCACTAGTTCACCAATTCGTACTTATTGTAACATAGTGCCTATCAGTATCTAACTGAGCTTCAACAGCGCTGTGATAAATGCGCTTCGGTCCACCGAACGCATGAGCATTCCATTAATACGAACCTAGAGTATTCTCACTGTTTAGTACAAAAACCAGTGTAAATGGGAACTAGGTAAGTTTGTGTAACTAGGAATGTTTAAAATAGTTTAAACGATTCGATTGTTTTAACATAGTGCCTAGCAGTACTTAACTGAACTTCAGCAGCGCTGTGATAGATGCGCTCCGGTCCACCCTCAGATCATAGAAAGAAGATTTTTTTTCTATGATCTGAGGGTCCACTGAACGCAAGAGCATTCCATTAATACGAACCCAGGGTATTCCTACTGTTTAGTAGCAAAACCAGCGTAAATGGGACCCAAGCAAGTTAGTTAAGACTGGCTTAAGTTTTCAGAGAATTAAAAAAAGTTTTTTTTACATAACGTAAGTAGGTAAATGCGAGTTATTTTATGAGTGAATGCAATACGCTTGAGACTAATTTCAAGAGTTACTATAAAAATAACCAAATCGATAAACGTGTACCGAAAATATTTTAATCCTAGCGTCTGATCTTGATGAACAAAATAATTTTCCATATCGGTCCAGCCGCTTTCGAGCAATCGGTGTACACACATGCAACAAAAATCCCGACGACTTGAGAACCTCTCACGAAACGTTGAAATAGGTTATAAATCTCTACCGTCTAGAAGATCGCATTTCAACAGAGATGGAGAAACGTCGTAGTCGTGTGTTTCATTTCATAACAAACTGGTATTATTTTTGTATCCATTGCATACTCTACTTATATCTACTTAACTTGACTCTTAACTTTGTCTTTAGTACTTGTTAAATTAGATGATTCAATTATACTGGTTTTCCTGAGGCCAACACTCGCTTAGCGATAAAAATTAGGGTCCTGATAACCAACGCGGGGATTTGCGCTTCTCATATATTGTTATTTTGAATAACATTGTTCTGCGTAAATACTTTGCGAATTGCGCACGTTATTTCCGTATTTCTACATGCTTATATTGTTTATAGTTATAGGTCTTAGAACGTTGTTTACAACAATGTTATCACGACAGACCACAAAAACCGCGAATTATGTATTTAATTATTCAGGAAATTTAATATCTATAGAGAGTAAAGTCAACTTTTATTTAATTAGAATGTAAAAAGGGACATAATTTCTCTCTTTTTTATGTTTTGGTCTAGGGCCGAAAATAATTATTTTCAATTTTCGGACTGTAATATAAGTCATCCAATTTAATTCCCAATGTTTAAATAACTCACCAAAATCAAGTGGTTCAGTATCTACAACTTACATTGTCCTTACAAAAATTCATCACAGAACTTTTCGCATCAAAACATTCCTCGAAGTATTACACGTTTTCCCGATGTGTATAGATATCCGGCCCAGCGAAACCTATCATTTTTATACTATTGTCGCCATGGAAAAATCCCGATCGCGGTCAAAATAGTACGAGAGCAAGTTTGAAAAGCCAGGAACAGGATACATATTTTATAAGTTCGCTTCGATTGTTCCGGTAGCGGTTTCGTTTTTTTTTCTTTCGTACTCGTATCGCGGCACCGTCGATGTACCATCGACACATGCCGGAATATATTTTTTCTTCTATTTTCGAAATGCGGTTCGAGTGTTTGTTATAGAGTAACAAGGTTTTATGAAGTTTGAAATTCGGAACTTTTTTTCCGGTCGAGTTTTACGGTTTTCACAGAGGTTTTCAAAAGATTTGCCTGATGGAAGGTTTGCGTGATATTAAAACGCTGAACAATGTAATTAGCTCCTTGTTCAGGCATAGTTTATTTGGCTAGGCTATTTACCAATTGCTATTTCTCATATCATAATAGACGGCGAGCTAGCCACGTCATATATGACACAATAATGAAAGCAACGAAACCCCTCTAGTCAGATTGCTATAAATACCATACTTATTTCTAGATCTGTACATCTGGCAGCTGTGAAGTGGTGGTGGAGCTCAAACAATGCAAACCACTTCAAGAAAACAATCCTAGAGTTCTGTGTTTGATGCAATACTATGAGAAATTAGATAAATAATTAGATTATATCATTGGCAAAAATTTCTGTTGGGTCATAGTTTGGTGCCTATTGTTTTTGTTTCCGTAATAATATGAAATGTTTTTGGTGTAATGTTAAAATATAGGCCCTGTCCTTTATAACTGAGATAACTTCGGCAGTTTTTACCTATTTTGGTATTACTATTTTCCAATGAAAAATTTTTGCTAATCTGTTACTCTGACCCATTAAAAGCTGCCAGATGCATCTTGCAATAAGGATAGTATATCAATCTAACCAGACGGGTTTTTTTGCTCTCATTATTGTGTCATATCTGACGTAGACAGCTCTTAGACCAGAGAGATGTATAAAAAAACACGCAAGACTACTTTTTTAATTTTTCAATTAAAATTCTATTACGTATATATCTCTCGTTATTAAAGCAACACTAGTCAAATTATTTCATATTTCATAAATATCTAATCCTAACAAAATGCAAAGGCAAGGAAACATCAAAGCCAGTTGTGATACATAACATAACACACGATCTTGATGTCTGGCGCAGCGGAGATCGCAAAAACACTCCTTTGTGCGGTGGTCATTAATTACAGCAGTTGTCACCACGGTAATGGCGAGATAAGGTGATGCGAGTTTTTAAGGATGCTACCGGGTAATAATGAATCATGATTCAGTAATAATACTTACTGAAATATACGTATATATGTATTTGTACAGAGTTTTATAAAGATTACAAAAATCGATCGTCGTCGTGCGAGTTCTGGGAAAACGATTTTAAAACTCGCTATTGCTTTTCATTTTCTCTTCATTTCATAAGAAGCATCTTATTGTCTTAAGCGTATGACTATATAATAATGGAAAAAAGACGTCTCATAGATTTTTTTTGCTTAATATAGCTGAAATAAAGATACATGTATGGGCGAAAGTGATCGTGATTTTTCTCATCCAATATAAATTAACTAATTTTTAATCGGTTGTAATGAAAAATTAAACATCGTAATTTTTTCTGTGTTTAAGTTTCATAGGAGTTTTGTATTGAAATAAAACAGTATGTTTCAAAGTTATCACAAACATTCAAATAATTGTTAAGAAACATAACATTTGTATAACGATTATATCGTATACTAAGACTAGCCACACACCTCGAAACCATTCATCAAAGCTTTACCTATTTGATGACATATAATTCAATGGCTGTTAAATCTAAGCACGCGTTGGCCCATCTATTAACTTATAAAGCTGTTATCACGTTGAAATAAGGTCTATAATCTCAGGTTGGTCTTAGCGGTTCACCTATAAACAAAGGCGAGTTAGGAGCTGTCAAATCCTTCCCTCCATTGCTGAGCTCACGAGCCCAGCAGATGTATTCCGGGTGCCCTATTCCGATACGTTGAAATGGACGTTGTGATTGAGTTGCTATGGAGCACATAATCATAGGTATTTTATGCGGGTCAGATAATTTAAGCAGGGTCTGACGGATACATTACCTCTCGTAGGCGACTACGCATATACGAACGAGGGGTGATCCAAAAGTAGCGATAATTAATATGATCTAGACATATTATGATAAGTTTTGATTATTGGGCATGTTATGTTACTTCCTATCAATAAGTTATAAAAGTAAATACAATAATTGATATTTCGTTTTTTATGTAATTGATTAACAAAGAGATTAGTGCAACAAAAAGATTAGTGCAAGAGATGTCGAAATTTCATTAAAATGTTTGTGACACTTTTTTCGGTCAGGAACGAGGTTGGTAAAAAAAATATTACTGTAGTGGAAAAAATGTAGGTACTTAGATTTGAAATTTACATGTATTATGATACTGATATAACTATATGGAAGTAGGGACAAAAGAAATACTCGTGAAATGGATTTTTAAGGCACCAGTGCCCTAAGTACAAGTTTAAACAAACATTTTTTAGAGGTTAATATGAGTATAAGAAGCTGAAGGTCATTGACTTCCTGGATACCTATATACTAAATCCATTACAATTATTAAATTTTACCATAAAACACATTTCATACATGAGTAAACTATACAATGTGCATTCCACATCGACAGATTACGAAATTGTAAAAAAGGTAAATTCAATACCAGCGCACATTCGGGCACCAAATCAATATTCCTTTATTAACTCCACAAAAACGCTATAAAACAATGGCAATGCGCAGACTCTGAAATCCAATTTGTATAAAAGTAACATCTTTATAAAAATAATTTTGCAATTTTAAAAAGACATGAATTATTCGTATAAACAAAGTATGTACTTTTGTAATTTGAAAACACATTTATTTTACTTTTCTGTTTATGAAGGAAATTAAAATCGCAGAATCTCGAAGTTCAGTTTAAACAGTACTTAAGTATATTTATATTATTTTTTTACAGTCTCCGGAAGGCAAAGGCCCGAATAGGGCCGGACACCGGACGCATTGTGTCTAGTGCCATTGACTTTTGTCGCTTGAACGACGTGGTCAACGACTGCCATTTGTAAAGGTTCTTCACATTCGTCACATAAAAGATTCCCCGAGTGGGTGACGGTGGTGACATGTGTGGATTTTATTCAATGTGCGTGACTGAACTATTCGTTTTTGAAGATTTTATAAGTTATTACAGTCTTGACTATTTCATTAGAGTCACAAAAGATGCTCGATCTAGCTGGGTCTTAAAACAAGTCTAATATGGCGTAAACGTAAACTGTATTTGTATTTAGGATGTTCTGCAAAAATGCAACATACCTTTTGACTGTTATCGCAGTTTGGCCAGTAATATAAAATTGTTAAATATTTTGTACTTTTGATAAATAAATTAAAATATAAAAAGGTACTAACCTACATAGAGATTGTCATGAGACGCAATATAGGCTTAAGAGTCCGGTAAAGTTTTTTTCGACTTCGCTCAACTTTTCGATACAATTTTACAGTAACTAATAAGACTACTATTCGTTTTTATTCATGTTTTGAAAGAAAGTTTTTTTTTAAACTGTATAAGTGGAAGACTTTTTTAGTTTTATGTATCATTTATAAATAATTCACCTTATTACCAATTTTAAATAATTCACCTTATTTTTAAATTAGCAATTTAAACAGCTGTTTCGCGGTTTTTGCTTGGAGAGGTGAAAACAGTAAGATTTTTTTTGATTAAAATGATGTTAAACTAGTATGTAAAATATATAAATACTTTGGAAAATGAGTCGTTTAAGGAATAAGTGGAACAGTTCTTTTCATTTTTATACATATTTTTTAAGCAATGGTATGTTTCCCTAGAACGATTTTAGGAGAAATTGCCGAAGTTTAGGTGGTATTTTCAATTTTTTACTATAATTCATAGTATTTTCATTTTTTAATACACTCGTGGTCTATTCTACGTGCAAATCTTTCAGATGAAAGCATAAATGAAAATATTGCATCTTGCCTATTGAGTTTTCGGGTATTAAATAATAAAAAGGTGTACCAAAAGTATTTTTTTGCAATAACAAGACTTCAAACTATCTCATAAAATACGATTCATGTGCGTTATTTCATTATTAGCGATTTTCGTTTTCAAATCGTTGCCCGTTTTGAACGCTTTCTCTCTCGCATCAAAATGTGACATACACACGCCAACATCTCAACTAGTGAGAAACGAATCTAAACCTTATCTGTCAAAAGTAAAATTGCTTTGACAGCGACTGCCATGACCACTTTAGTGGTCGTTGGCGTGGTAAGCACGACAGCACACGACCACTTTAGTGGCTCTTGCCGTTCAAAAGGTTAAATTAAATAAAATTAATTTCAATTTGGTGAAGTAGAACTGTTGATGAAAGTTACTATAAATCTCCTTAGCAGTAGTGCTCCTGGCTTAGCAAAATTTTTTATCTATCTACAATCAATATCTGAGGAAAATTCAAAGCCAATGCATACCCTTTTAACGTCAAGCGAGACATCATATTTACACAGAGATATCGCGCTCACTTTTATCTGCAGTAGTTTCTCAGGAAAAATTAAACACAAACGCGCTACATCCAGCAACAGTGCACAAACGCTTTTAGCAACGACTAAAGCAAAAGCGCCTCATCAAACGTCCATCTCTCGTTCTCCTTTGCCTCGTTGCGCCGGGCGCACCAAAAAGAACAAGAGTACGTGCTGACCCGATCATTAAATAGATTGATGGCACCTGGGTGGAAGGCTTGAGCGATAAATAGTGGCGATTCGAGTAATCCTGCCGGCGGCCGGCTGGCTGCCGATGGGCGGCATCCATTCTCTTTATTGCACCGTGCTTTATGCAGCCCAGGCCTCTTGCCTTGACTGCACCGAGGCGCACCTGACTTATTGCAGCTCCGTCGGCCCTTACTCAGCCTAAATCCATTTATAGCCCGGCACAAACATTTGGATATTCGACGTCTGTAGTGCAGTTTCTTATCTCGCATTATTAATTAGTTTCTTGAAGTCTGTTGCGCTTTTAACGTTTTATAATCAATTATGGGTGCCCGAAAGCTTATCTGTTTTATGGTTTTTTGACAAAAAACTATGGCGTCACTGGGCAAAACAATGGCAAATTAGCGATGACGGTTAAAAATGACGCGTAGGCCGGCAGTGTGCGGCGACCGGGCGGCGCCAGAAGTTATTAATTGCCTTACGATTGGTCCGTGCGACTTCGCACCATTTTATTAGGATGATGACGGCTTGTGGTGTTTGTTTTACAGTGGTTTGTCGATAAAATTGGGTTTAAAGTGATGCTTAAGGGCAATGGAAACATTCAAAATAGAATGAGAAATTATTTTGTAATTAGACCTTATTTTTGATTTCAGGTTATTGACAATATTTGTATTGAATTGACGGACGGTTCGTGAAAACAGCATTTATGAAATTCATTAAATTCACAAAAAAATTATAATATTGAAAATTTATTTTCATTCTTGGGAAGCACGTTTCCGGAATTATCTTGACCGTTTCAGGAACATGATATGGATTGTATACACTACATACGGCTGTACTCAATTGTATTTAGTCACTATACAGAGACAGCCGAGAACAGTACAGCCGTATGAAGTGCATGTAGTGTACTAACACTTTCGTGAGATGAACTAACGACTCACGAAAGTTTAAATTCAATTATATGGATCATTTATGTAAATCCTCCCAATGAAACGTCAGGTATTCTCTATTCCTATATGTAGTATCACACTTAAAATAATTCATCATTGTTCTTAAAAACAGACAAAAGGGAACATTTCATCTTTTATTTACCTCTGTCAATGCCATATTATTTAAAATAAATAACCCTTATGCAACTACTGTAAAGCCCGTCCTACCTCAATAAGCGCGGCCTTGCTCACCTGAACAAACTGCTCAAATACTTGTCGCGTGCCCGTTGTCGGACGTTACGATACCTTGGTAATACATTTAAAGCCTTATGCAGCTATTGTCAAGCTTATCTTACGTCAATACAATGTACCTACTTGGGGATCAATGTTACTCTGCGTCCGTAGGAAATAACTTAGACAACCCTACACGTGATCCCTGGGTGGTGCTAAAAGAGTAACAAACTTAGCAGCTGCACTGTCCCATCTGTACCTCGCAAAACTCACTGGATTTTCTTTAACATCTGCTTTCCCACGACTACTACCCCAGGGAAGAAATGCCTGTCTATCTATATCCAGTGACATGTAGCCATACAATAAATAAATAAAAATAACATAGTATGTTATTCAATCAAATATAAACACTGAAAACATTGAAAAAATAATCAACCCAGCAGGACTTGAACCTCGCATCGATACGCCTTACCGGGGCTCGATCGCTTTACCAATTAAGCTATGGGTTCAGTTACTGAGTTGACGAAATTCTCAATGCCTTCAATCATCTTTTTGCATTTTTATTTTTACATCGACTTTATAGCAGCCGTAAGCGACATCTAGGTGCTAACTACTAGAGTTAGATACCCTTCCCGCCGACCCTTTTACAAGTGTCACAACGGAAATAATAGATGGCGCTGCTATCAACTCATAATTATTTTACATATTTTTTTAAAGTGGGGCATTCCACTCATACAATAGTATGTTATTCAATCAAATACAAACACTGAAAACATTGAAAAAATAATCAACCCAGCAGGACTTGAACCTCGCATCGATACGCCTTACCGGGGCTCGATCGCTTTACCAATTAAGCTATGGGTTCAGTTACTGAGTTGACGAAATTCTCAATGCCTTCAATCATCTTTTTGCATTTTTATTTTTACATCGACTTTATAGCAGCCGTAAGCGACATCTAGGTGCTAACTACTAGAGTTAGATACCCTTCCCGCCGACCCTTTTACAAGTGTCACAACGGAAATAATAGATGGCGCTGCTATCAACTCATAATTATTTTACATATTTTTTTAAAGTGGGGCATTCCACTCATACAATAGTATGTTATTCAATCAAATACAAACACTGAAAACATTGAAAAAATAATCAACCCAGCAGGACTTGAACCTCGCATCGATACGCCTTACCGGGGCTCGATCGCTTTACCAATTAAGCTATGGGTTCAGTTACTGAGTTGACGAAATTCTCAATGCCTTCAATCATCTTTTTGCATTTTTATTTTTACATCGACTTTATAGCAGCCGTAAGCGACATCTAGGTGCTAACTACTAGAGTTAAAAAAAATATGTAAAATAATTATGAGTTGATAGCAGCGCCATCTATTATTTCCGTTGTGACACTTGTAAAAGGGTCGGCGGGAAGGGTATCTAACTCTAGTAGTTAGCACCTAGATGTCGCTTACGGCTGCTATAAAGTCGATGTAAAAATAAAAATGCAAAAAGATGATTGAAGGCATTGAGAATTTCGTCAACTCAGTAACTGAACCCATAGCTTAATTGGTAAAGCGATCGAGCCCCGGTAAGGCGTATCGATGCGAGGTTCAAGTCCTGCTGGGTTGATTATTTTTTCAATGTTTTCAGTGTTTGTATTTGATTGAATAACATACTATTGTATGAGTGGAATGCCCCACTTTAAAAAAATATGTAAAATAATTATGAGTTGATAGCAGCGCCATCTATTATTTCCGTTGTGACACTTGTAAAAGGGTCGGCGGGAAGGGTATCTAACTCTAGTAGTTAGCACCTAGATGTCGCTTACGGCTGCTATAAAGTCGATGTAAAAATAAAAATGCAAAAAGATGATTGAAGGCATTGAGAATTTCGTCAACTCAGTAACTGAACCCATAGCTTAATTGGTAAAGCGATCGAGCCCCGGTAAGGCGTATCGATGCGAGGTTCAAGTCCTGCTGGGTTGATTATTTTTTCAATGTTTTCAGTGTTTGTATTTGATTGAATAACATACTATTGTATGAGTGGAATGCCCCACTTTAAAAAAATATGTAAAATAATTATGAGTTGATAGCAGCGCCATCTATTATTTCCGTTGTGACACTTGTAAAAGGGTCGGCGGGAAGGGTATCTAACTCTAGTAGTTAGCACCTAGATGTCGCTTACGGCTGCTATAAAGTCGATGTAAAAATAAAAATGCAAAAAGATGATTGAAGGCATTGAGAATTTCGTCAACTCAGTAACTGAACCCATAGCTTAATTGGTAAAGCGATCGAGCCCCGGTAAGGCGTATCGATGCGAGGTTCAAGTCCTGCTGGGTTGATTATTTTTTCAATGTTTTCAGTGTTTGTATTTGATTGAATAACATACTATTGTATGAGTGGAATGCCCCACTTTAAAAAAATATGTAAAATAATTATGAGTTGATAGCAGCGCCATCTATTATTTCCGTTGTGACACTTGTAAAAGGGTCGGCGGGAAGGGTATCTAACTCTAGTAGTTAGCACCTAGATGTCGCTTACGGCTGCTATAAAGTCGATGTAAAAATAAAAATGCAAAAAGATGATTGAAGGCATTGAGAATTTCGTCAACTCAGTAACTGAACCCATAGCTTAATTGGTAAAGCGATCGAGCCCCGGTAAGGCGTATCGATGCGAGGTTCAAGTCCTGCTGGGTTGATTATTTTTTCAATGTTTTCAGTGTTTGTATTTGATTGAATAACATACTATTGTATGAGTGGAATGCCCCACTTTAAAAAAATATGTAAAATAATTATGAGTTGATAGCAGCGCCATCTATTATTTCCGTTGTGACACTTGTAAAAGGGTCGGCGGGAAGGGTATCTAACTCTAGTAGTTAGCACCTAGATGTCGCTTACGGCTGCTATAAAGTCGATGTAAAAATAAAAATGCAAAAAGATGATTGAAGGCATTGAGAATTTCGTCAACTCAGTAACTGAACCCATAGCTTAATTGGTAAAGCGATCGAGCCCCGGTAAGGCGTATCGATGCGAGGTTCAAGTCCTGCTGGGTTGATTATTTTTTCAATGTTTTCAGTGTTTGTATTTGATTGAATAACATACTATTGTATGAGTGGAATGCCCCACTTTAAAAAAATATGTAAAATAATTATGAGTTGATAGCAGCGCCATCTATTATTTCCGTTGTGACACTTGTAAAAGGGTCGGCGGGAAGGGTATCTAACTCTAGTAGTTAGCACCTAGATGTCGCTTACGGCTGCTATAAAGTCGATGTAAAAATAAAAATGCAAAAAGATGATTGAAGGCATTGAGAATTTCGTCAACTCAGTAACTGAACCCATAGCTTAATTGGTAAAGCGATCGAGCCCCGGTAAGGCGTATCGATGCGAGGTTCAAGTCCTGCTGGGTTGATTATTTTTTCAATGTTTTCAGTGTTTGTATTTGATTGAATAACATACTATTGTATGAGTGGAATGCCCCACTTTAAAAAAATATGTAAAATAATTATGAAAAATAACATACTTGACAAATTTTGGGTAAAATATCTTTTGATATTTGACGGTAGTCTTTTCAGGCATACCTCTAAATAATCTACTATCTGAAACAAACGTAATAATATGTAACATAACTAAAATGTATGGTACCTACACGTAGTTTGTAAGTGAATCATTAAAATAACTTTGTGTGTCCTACTTGTCGCCTGAAACACAGGGTATCCCTAAGTTCAGTCAAATGTAAATAAACTCTAGTATTAACAGTATGTCCGAATCTGCATAAACATTTAAACAACGTTACAATGGAAACTCGTCCTAAGGCGGGCCGTGGGCGGGCGGCGCAGTTCCGGTCAAGTCGCGGGTGGCGCTCGGTTTCCGCTCGCCCAATTTGGCCACATTCAGGCCAAGGCGGGGGCAAGATCTTGAACGTCTTGCCCACCCTTCCCCTTGCCATAGTAGAGGGGTAATGACAGTAATATTCGTCATTTAAGGAATTAGTTTGTTTGAATGCAACAAGTACTGGACATTTGGACCTGGGTATGTCCTTAAACTACGTCCGGACCTGGGTATGTCCTTAAACTACGCCAAAAAGAGAGGTATGGGCACTGCGAATGGCATCTCGCTAAGTGTGGTAGGGCACGTTCAGCGAATGTCATCGCTCAAATCTGGAGCAGAGCCCGACTGGGGAAGTACCTCCACCTTACAGAAAACCACAGCCAAATAGCACTAGACCCTACTCATAGTGTTGTGTTCCTGCTGGTGAGTAAGGTTGCCAAAGAGCTCAAAGAGGACCCAGTGTGTTAACGATGAGGGACCTTCTTGTTCCTTTAGTCGTCAACACAGTGAATCCTCCTTTTTGTAAAGGGTCGGCAACGCGCATGTGACTCCTTTGGAGTAGCAGGCGTCCATAGGTTACGGTAGCTGCTTACCATCAGGCGGGCCGTATGCTTGTTTGCCACCGTCGTGGTATAAAAAAAAAAAAAAAAAAGTACTCGTGCCTAACTAGTAGTCCGCCTCGAAATGAGAACTCGCGATTTACTTGCAAACAAACTGACCAATATAACAAGACCCATATGATGATTTTTTCGCGCCTTCTAGCTCCATAACCCGTTGACCGATCCTGCCCATATACGAACTCTCAAATTATATGTATCTCTGCTACAACCCTAACAAATTTCATAAAGATCAGAAAAGCGTTACTAAAGTTATCGCGGAACAAACTCTCAAAATCAAAAAGCCATCGAAATGCCGAGACGTCCCACTAGCCAGAAGTTATTTGTAAGAACTTGCTTCGCTTACACTCCGCTCGTTCGAATATAAGCAACATCCATAAGTCCGAACCAAATATAAGTGCTCAATATAATTTTCCTTACTGGGATTCAAAATTAGAGCCATCAACTTTGCATACAGTTGACGATTGACGGACTGATGAACGTTACTCAGCAGAATCCCGCGGAACTTCCAATGTAATTTAGCGAACGTTTTACTCATTGGCAGACGGTTTGACGAAATTTACCATAAGGTTCGTCACCTAGTCAGTCAAATCAAATCTAGAGATATCCTTGTAGCGCGTCCGCAGGTATTATCGTCGTCATTTTTTTTTATCGCACACCGGGCATATGTAGCTTTGTCGAAGATGAAATACTCTACATACGAATTATACATTTACTCTGTATTTACCATACGGGTCAAGGAGGTAGGTATAAGGAGTTTACCGTGTTTTTATTGCGGGTAGGAAGTTTCTTTGTAACGGTGAATTGGCTTGTTATGATTTACTTTTTTGCTAACACATACCTACACAATTGTGAGGTTGGGTGTTTTTTTTAGTGGCTGTAAGGAATTTTATAAACTGAAGCGCTTCATAGAACGAAAGTACTTAGTTAATTATGAAAAGTACAGACGTTTACAGATAGGTACAGACCTATTAGTATCTGTGGAATATATGTACTGTGCTTATATACTTTAAATTTTTATATAAAACAACGATTACGATTTAAAAAATTGGCCAGTTTGTACGGAAATAACTATAGAATCGTTTTCATTGTCCTTGAATGTAAGTATATTTTTCAGTAATATCGAATAATAAAAACATTTAATATATTATTACGATGTAATAGAATAGTCCGCTACAAAATAGATATATCCTTAACTACTCGGACTTTAATAATCTCCAAATGTTTCAAATTACTCCACTGAAATATGAATTCTACCTTAATTACTGAGCTACGAAGGCTGGACAATAGAATCGAAGTATCGTTTTGTTAAAGTAGCATTACATAAAATCCTAATATTAATTAAATAGGAGTAGAGGGCTAATTAGAAGATGAGCTGTGTAAACCCAGTGGCAAATAGGGGGTTCTTAAGGGCCAAACCCTTACGAGGGATGTTCTTACCTCGGTCCATCGCTAGCATTAGAGACGGCTTTCCTGTGTAATAACAACATAATTAACTACCAAATTAGACTCTATCTCGTTGCAATAAGGCTGACGAATGTAGTAATGAACTGTATTAACTATGCTCCAGTACAGTATTATTACGTAAGTACAGGCCTTCGTAGCCTAGGCCAAACCTTGAGCTGAAATTGTATCCCAAGTTACACGTCTTTCTAATTTTCTAAATATATTTTTTTGGACACAGAACTTAGTACCCATATAAGGTAGAATTCATAATTGAGTGCAGTAATCTGACAAGTCCTGGAATACAAATAAATAAATAAAGCATTTATTTCCTTATAGATAATGTTTTTTTTTACAATTCAGTTAAATTTCAAAGTAACTTATTAAGCTACGACCCCTTTCTGGGTATAGGCCTCCTCCAATAGCCTCCAAGAATTTCGATCTCCTGCTTTACTTTTCCAGTTTCTTCCGGCAGTTTTTTCGATGTCGCTGGCCCGCCGTTCTCTGGGGCGCCCTCTGTGCATAGTTGGTAGGACCTGACCATGCAGTTATTTTGTTTGTCCATCTGTCATTCGGTGCGCGTGCTACATGTCCTGCCCACTTCCACTTCAAATGGTTCCTGGCATACAAAGCTGTATGCAAATGTATTTAAGATGCTGTGAAATCACTCCATTCAATTATAATTCTACCTTAAATTTAGAATGTGTGAATCCTCCTTCTAGTAAAGGGTCGGCAACGCGCATGTGACACCTCTGGAATTGCAGACGTCCATAGGCTACGGTAGCTGCTTACCATCAGGCGGGCCGTATGTTTGTTTGCCACCGTCGTGATATAAAAAACTATATGACGCATAATTATATTCTTAATATAATAATATCGAACTTGACTCTCCTTTCACATTTATGTTAGTGATGGAATTACTTTTAAAAATATATCTAAAAGTTTTGAATGCTATTTACCCATAATAATAAATACCTCTATACTCATTGCGGCAAATTTAAAAAGGAATTTTGTAACCCTTACAATTTTTCAACCTTTGTCTAACCACTTCCTCAGTATTTATGGTTACATAACGATGTTAAAGCAGTTTTTAATCTTACTCCTTTTTAATGTTCTTTTAAAACTGGCCACACAATATACGGAAGGGGGTCCCGTGAAATCCACACGATGGCCTCCGACCGTGTAATCCCGTTGGTTCGCGAACGCTGGCGAGTCCAGTTACTGAGAAAACCAGTTTTATGTGACCCCAAGGTCTGTAGTGAGGAAGGAGCTCTATTTATTAAACAGTATTTTTAAAGGTAAGGTAAAAGCTTATATTATAAATACTTAGCTAAACCAATCTTAAAATAGTACTTTTTTTCGTTATAAATGTAGTAATTAAACCTTAATTACCTTAGTAATAATGTCGCTGTCAAATTTATTATATGGTATAATTTTCTTGAAAGTTCAGGTGCGATGGTTTTACTTTTATATAATTTGCATTTTATTTGTAAAACATACAATATCTAATAAATTAACCCGATTTATTATTAGATTTGACCATTCAGAGAAATGTAGTGAGCGTACAAATAATTTGCTCATATTTAAACAATTAAAATGTACTTATTTAGAACTATGAGGATCCTCTTCAAGTAACTTTACATAATTACTATTATGAGAAGTTTCTTACTATATGAAAGGGTACATATCAATACCGTGGCTCGAGGTCAGATTTCCTTGCCTAAAATTTTTGCTTTACGTGCAACTTCCATTGTTTCTAGAAGCTTCTTGGTAACAAATGTTGCTTTATTGCGAGCCCACTTAAACTGGTTCGTCTGAGATTTTCCTCACCCATGGTCCATAAGCAATTGAAATGATACCTTTTGGTCTCATTAAGAGTCCGGGGGTCTCGCCCTCGCGTTTTTCTAAAAAGAGGCTTAATTAGGGCTCATGCGGCTTCCCTACCCCTGTAACTTTTAATAAATGTTCGAGGAGTGCTCTTAACATGCTGTACGTATGTGCTTTATGTGTGTGTATGTGTGTGTTTATGTGTGTGGTGTGTGTAAAGGGTGTTTTAGGTAGCAGTTGATTTTGGAGCCGATACGCAACTGATTTTAGATGCTTTATTTGATCTTTTGTGTCCGGTCAAGTGCAAAGAAAAATACGAATGACTCCCTCTGTCTGGTATTTTATTTATTTATTTTATTTAATCTTTATTGCACAAAAAGAAAACTTATCATACAAAAGGCAAAACTTAATGCCATGAGGCATTCTCTACCAGTCAACCTTAGGGCCAAGCAGAAAGATTGTAGGCGATGCTTCTAACTATACAGAAAACAAATTATATGACAGAAGCATAAAACTTTTAAAAGATTCGAAACTACATCCTTAATTCTTACACATAAACTACATAATTCTAATATACACAAAATACATAAATCAATACATACAAATATAGATACATATATATACATACATACATACGACCATACATATATAAATACATATCAGAAGAATCTGGTTAGAGAAGATACTTAGGATCTCTTTGATTTTCAAATGTGTCGTGTGCTCTATGCAAGAAAGGTATGACATTCTAAATTATAAAGTACACCAGAAAGCGTAACAATGTGTTACATACTCTACAAATGTATACAGGGTTTTTTTTTTCAATAACTGCCATATTGTGAAAGGCGATTAGCTGATTAGGTATTTAGGACATACAGAACAACTTTTTCTATGGGACCAACCCCGAAATCCCAAAATTTTTTTGCCTCCCTTTAAAAACGTCGACGTCTGATCGGCCGAAATGTATGGAACAGCCAAAAATTTTTTTGTGGTTTCGCCCGTTGGTCAAAAAGTAAAAGTTGTTTAGTATGGCCTATCAAATCATCTCGCACAATATAGCTAGTTATTGAAAAAACATTCTGTATTATATATGTATTAGAAAATAATCGCGCACACAAAGGGTTGGCCATCCGAAACTCCTGCCTGGCACCGTATTCTAACTTTAAAACACGTTTTGACATGATCCAAATTCAATACAACTGCATTAACTACGCAATACAGCTCTACGTCTGAATCAGAAGTGTCAGAATTTGCTTGAAAATTAGTTTGATGTAACTTCAATACAACTTCAATATTGGTTGATTATTTGTGTATTGTTTACGTATTTTAAAATTTGAGTACGGCACAGGTGCAGCATGCTGCTTTACTGGTTTTTCAAATAAAACGTACTACATACACTTAGGTCAAATCAACATTTGTGTTTCTTTATAAATTCCTGAAAGTCCTGAACCTGATTATTTTTATTATTTATTCTAGCGTGTTTGGCAACCCCTATCTAAACAAAATCAAGGTAAGTACGATCAGGGTACCTATCACCAGATCATTTCCCACAGCGAACGCGTGCCCAGCTCCGAGTCCTCGTGGGAAGGTATTACATATCTCGAGCCACTGCACACCGCTCAATGAACCCTCAGATCAAACGTCCGATTATCTACAGCATCACGCCAACCTAGCCTGACCTTCCCCTCACCTGACCTCAATAAAATATTCCTTGGAGTATTAGTTTCACTAGCCCTTTTTACACTGGTTTTATTACGTATCATCTTGACAACGGAAGGGCGTAAGTGCCTGTTAAGCTCGTTATTGGATAGGCTGTTTTGATTTTGAGTTGCGGATATTAATAAAGCGATGCACCCACTTATCAGCGCCATCTGTGAGCCAGCGGCACAATGACGGATCATCCCATAATGCGGACGGGAAAAAACAGAGCATTGTAAGCGTTTTTGTCTGTCCCAGCTTGTTATTGTTGTGTTATTTAATTTTATGGGGCTTTTTAAGCAAATGATACGGTTTTATCTTTCGCATCTGCGATCCGAGTACCTGTGAGGACTGATTTGCCGAAAGATAGGTTACGTGTGCGCTTCCGTTAGATAATGGTTTATTTTATGTAAATGGTCTCATATTTTACATTCTCGGCTCATATGTCAGAGACATAGATTTCGTCTTTTTGTGAGTGCAGTTGGTAGGACTTGGTGGCTACGAGATGCTACGACGCGTAGCACTTAATCATGGCGTAGTAATGACGGTCTTTTGTAGACTTCGGTCGTATCAAATAGTCAAACATTTCATTTAGAGGATATTAGAGAATCTACTTTACAGAATAATATCAATGGTAACCGAACCATCATGAAAAACTCTTACGACACATTCTCGTGAAAAAGTATAGTTAGTAGCAAGTGATACATTTCAAGCACAATTATATGGGTATCTTCGTATATAAATTTTAATTGATTAGTGACCTATATTGATAGTATTTAAGTGTTTTGAAAACAGTGTCGTCTAAGGAATAAAATGAAATGATATGAAATGAAATTTATTATTAATATTAAAGTTTCAAGTCCAAACAATACGATGTTACTAAAGCAATGTTACTAAATATATAATAATTAGGTATGTATAATGATAATTTTGATCGAAATAATACAAAACTTGTCAATGTTTTGCACTTGTAACATTTGTCATTGATGAGTAAATCAGCTTAGCTTCTGGTTATTTAACCAATTACTTTACTCGTAGAACGGAAACATAAATGTCACGAAATAAACACTTATGTAGAGCGAGCAAGATATGTCACGGCCGAACCAACTTAGCCTCTGATTAGGTAACCAATTAACTAAATAATAATAAATATTGTGGGATAATCTTACACGAATCAACCTAGTCCCACAATAAGCTCAATAAGCCTTGTGTTGTGGGTACAAGGCGATGATATATATATATATATATATGCCCTGTGGTGCCGGCTTAGAATTGCTCCACCCCAACTCTTCCCGTGGGTGTCGTAAGAGGCGACTAAGGGACATACCGGGGGGCGGGCAGCAGCGCCCCTGCAGATCAATCCCACCACCAAACTGCGATCCCCAACCCGCATGCCCAGCGTGGGGATTATGGGCATTACCCCTTAATGTTAAGTTCAGCCAAGAAATGGCCCCCAGTTCCCGGCCGCCTCGCTATTCCTGGCCATGGTAGCGGCCACGGTAACGGCGGGGCAGGGGGTGCTAGGAATCCCCGGGCTACAACAGGCTACCACACAATTCCTAAATTGACCCTGGCTACGTTCAACGGACGCACTCTGAGGCTTGACCATCATCTAGCGCAGTTGGAAGTGGAGTTAGAGAACATTAAATGGCATGTTCTTGGGTTATGTGAAGTCCGTAGAGAGGGGGAGGACACCGTAACCCTAGACTCGGGCCATCTTCTCTACTTTCGCGAGGGTGATAAAACATCCCAGGGTGGCGTAGGTTTTCTCGTCAATAAGGCCCTCTCTAGCAACGTTCAAGAAATCTCCAGTGTGTCGAACAGGGTAGCGTACCTGATCCTTCGGCTTTCCAAGCGGTATAGCATGAAGGTAGTTCAGGTTTACGCACCGACCTCGGCACACTCGGATGATGAAGTGGAGGATATGTATGAAGACATATCCAAAGCCTTGCACAACACCACAAAGGCTCACTTCAACGTTAATATGGGGGACTTTAACGGCAAGGTGGGAATCCGAACTGGCAACGAATCCCGAATAGGCCCGCATGGTTATGGAGTTAGGAATCACAGGGGGCAAACGCTTGTCAATTTCCTTGAGAAAGAGGAGCTGTTCTTAATGAACTCCTTCTTTAAGAAACAGCCTCAAAGGAAGTGGACATGGCAGAGCCCCGACACTGTGACAAAAAATGAGATCGACTTCATCTTGACGGATAGCAAGCACATATTCAGAGATGTCTCAGTGATCAACAGGTTCAATACCGGATCTGATCACCGACTGCTCCGAGGCTCTCTGAATATCAACTTGAAGCTTGAAAGAAACCGTCTGATGAAGTCCACGCTCCGGCCTAACCAAATCCAAATCGTCACGGGCACCGAGGAGTTTCAGCAGCTTCTCGGGAATAGATTTGTTGCCTTGGAACCCACTGATGACGCTGACGAGACCCTACACAATCTGGTCGAAACGCTGAGGGACGAAGGTATCAAGTTCTGCAGAAAACAGCGTACTGGCAAGAAGTCCAAACTCTCGGATGAGACTCTGGGGCTGATGACAAGAAGACGGGAGACTACCCCCGCGACTTCGTCAGAGAGGTCAGACCTGAATAAGCGAATTGCGAAGATGGTACGGCGTGACCTTCGGAGCTCCAACACACGCCTTATTGAAGAGGCGATAGAGCGAAACCGAGGGTCCAAAGTATTCACTCAGCAGCTTAGCAGGAGCCACCTGACGAAGCTAAAAACGCACGACGGGAGGACCGTATTGTCGAAGCCGGAGATCTCCGCCGAGATAGAGGATTTTTATGACCGGCTGTACTCTGCACATGCCCCCCACTCCCGACGAGACGACCATGATTCAAGAGCCACCCTGACACGCCACTATACCGACGAACTGCCAGACATCAGTCAAGACGAGATCGTGTTAGCTCTGAGGCAGCTTAAAAATGGAAAAGCCCCCGGTGAGGATGGTATTACTTCAGAGCTTCTGAAGGCAGGAGGAGCTCCTGTTATACAGGAGCTGCAGAACCTCTTCAATACCGTCCTTCACAGTGGGAGAACTCCTAAGGCGTGGAGCGGGAGTTTGGTGGTGCTGTTTTTTAAGAAGGGTGATAAAACCCTCCTTAAAAACTACAGACCCATCACACTTCTGAGCCACGTCTATAAGCTTTTCTCACGAGTGGTCACGAATCGTCTCGCCAGGAGACTCGACGAGTTCCAGCCACCGGAACAGGCTGGGTTCCGAGGAGGATATGGCACCATAGACCACATTCACACAGTGAGGCAGATTATACAGAAGTCCGAAGAGTATAATCAGCCCCTGTGTCTCGCTTTTGTGGACTATGAGAAGGCCTTTGACTCCGTGGAAACTTGGGCTGTTCTGGAATCCTTACAGCGATGCCAAGTAGACTATCGTTATATCGAGGTGCTGAGATGTCTCTCCGAAGCCGCCACTATGAGTGTCCAAGTACAGGGCCAGCAGTCTAAACCCATCCAATTGCGCAGAGGGGTGAGACAGGGGGATGTCATATCCCCGAAACTGTTCACAAGAGCATTGGAAGACATGTTTAAGACGCTGGACTGGAAAGGTAAGGGCATAAACATAAACGGCGATTACATCTCACACCTGCGATTCGCTGATGACATAGTCGTAATGGCGGAGTCGCTAGAGGAGCTGACCCGGATGCTGGACGGCCTAGCTTCAGCCTCGCGACGCATCGGTCTTGGCATGAATTTGGATAAAACCAAAGTCATGATCAATGGCCACATTGATCCAGGACCGGTCGTCATACATGGCCACCTTCTTGAAATTGTTTCTGAGTACACCTACCTTGGGCAGATCCTGCAGTTAGGTAAAAACAATTTCGAGAAGGAGGCCAAAAGGAGGATCCAGCTAGGCTGGGCAGCATTTGGGAAACTACGCCGAGTCTTCTCGTCATCCATACCGCAATGCTTGAAAACGAAAGTTTTTAATCAGTGCGTCCTACCCGTAATGACCTACGGAGCTGAGACGTGGCTACTCACAGTAAGGCTGGCCCACCAGTTCAAAGTCGCTCAGCGAGCTATGGAAAGAGCTATGCTCGGAGTTTCTCTGAAGGATAAGATTCGTAACGAATACATCCGACAGAGAATCAAAGTTATCGACATAGCTCAAAGAATTAGCAAGCTGAAGTGGCAGTGGGCCGGCCATATCTCGCGAAGAACCGACAACCGCTGGGGTAAACGTGTTCTTGAGTGGAGACCGCGACTCGGCAAACGTAGTGTAGGACGCCCTCCGGCCAGGTGGGATGACGATCTGCGAAAGACTGCTGGCAGGTGCTGGATGCGGCAAGCTGAAGACAGGGCGCTATGGCGCTCATTAGGGGAGGCCTATGTCCAGCAGTGGACTAATATAGGCTGATGATGATGATATATATATATATATATTTTATAAATAAATAAATATTATGGGACAATTTTACACAAATCAACCTAGTCCCACAGTAAGCTCAATAAGGCTTGTGTTGTGGGTACTAGGCGACGATATATATAATAGATAAATATAGATAAATACTTAAATACATAGAAAACATCCATAACCCAGGAACAACTATCCGTGATGAACACACAAATAAATGCCCTGACCAGGATTCGAACCCGGGACCTCCTGCTTCATAGGCAGGGTCACTACCGACTAGGCTAGGAGGCCGTTAAATACATGGATATAGATAAATACATATAAAACATCCGTAACTCAGGAACAAATATCCGTGGTAAACACACAAATTAATGCCCTGAACAAGATTCGAACCCGGGACCTCCTGCTTCATAGGCAGGGTCACTACCGACTAGGCTAATACGAGGCCGTTAAATTAGTTAAAGAGTACGGAAACATAATTGAACAATAATGAAAAAGACACTATGTAGAATGCAAATAACTGATAAAGATAGCCACAAATGTGAACCATATTTATCTCTAGCAAGATTTTTAATGGCCCAACCAACTTCGCTTCCAGTTTTAACTTCACCGAGCTTTAAGCGGCTCGGCTCCAAAATAAATCCCCAATATAGGGACGAGAAATGAACACTGATAGTTGCTGGGTTAGATTGCGGCGGCCGCTTTTATTTTATTTTCATTTCCGCAGTCACTCGCTTCTAAATCCCGCTCCAAATCCACGCTGGTACACGCTTTTCACCTTTACTGTACGTGTACACGTATACTGTAGCGTGCACTCTTACTTAAATTGGGATAACTAACTCGGAAAGGCGCGGATTTATTCTTGACACTCAATTCATTCACTTTACTTATCAGTCATAACATAACATAAAGTTAAGAAGAACTATTGTCTACATTTTCTACAATAGGTGCTGAAATGGAATAGATATAGATAATTTAAGATGTTCTTATTTCAAAATTGCTGGGTTACAAACTGGACGTAATTGATAGTACATGTTGTTAGGTACCATCGGGTTCATATTTGCCTAACCAATTTATCAATGAATTCATTCATAAGTTGGGTATGCAATTATGAACCCGATAGTACATGGTGGGCTAGCGAAATTCCTACTATTTAATATTATAAATGCGAAAGTAACACTGTCTGTATTGTTATTGAATCAAACATATACATTGAAATCATTGAAAAAATAATCAACCTAGTTGGATTTGAACCACGACTCTAACTCTTCTCTCTCTATAACGCTGTCAGGCTGTTATAGGTCATGAAGTAAAAATAGAAGTAGTAGTAAAACACTTAATTACACAAGACAAGTACATTACTAACAAAAATATAGTGAGTGTGTACAAAGGCGAACTTATCCCTTTAAGGGATCTCTTCCAGCTAAGCTTTAAGCAAAAGGTAACATTGATATTTTAAGATGTGCAGCTTGGACATTGCTGGTACCTACAATACAACCATGAATGAAATATAGTCTCAATGCTAAATGGTAGGCTAATTACTTTCAGTGTATTATTTCGAAAACCACATGTCAAAAACGACACAAACTCAAAAACATGACATCTCCTTCATATTGAGAATACGGTTATATCACCACGAATTAATAGTATTATACACGATTTTTTCGGCACCGTAAAATGAAAGAATACTTCGAATACTATATTAATACATTTCTCAAATACTTAACAACGTAATACTCAACCCCACACCACCTAACAAAGACGCAGCACACCCTACATATCCAAACATTAACACAATCCCATAAAACCATGCCCGTACAATATGACAAACAAACATAAATCGCCCGTTTTACGTTCGTTGTCCCAAATTATGCCATCAAATGACACCTCCGGTGTCCTAGTAGCCGTTTGAGTGAGACTTCATACAGATTTCCATACAAATTTCCATATAAATCGGTTCGCCACGGTCGCCGCTCACATCGCAGCTCATAAATTTTGATTTTAATATTTTGCCTCACCCCTGTCGCGGGAATTATCAATTTGCTGACTGCGTGACTAATACAGGGACTGTGTCCCCATCAGAGCCGCCCGAGGGCAGGTTAAAAATTTCGCTTTATGTAAAAATAAAAGTTAAACAATATTATATAGCTTGCGGATCTGCAAAATGGCTGAAGGTTAGGTTTTTTTATGTTTTTTGCCCGCATCTAATTTTAAAAATACCAAACATAATTGAAGAAATATGCTTATAATCATCAAGCTTGCTCACAAATTTTCATGGAAATGAATTGAGAAATGCGATTTGTAGAGGAGAACAGCTGGACATCCGGCATACGAAAGCATTTTGCCCAAGCTGAAACTGAAATGAGACGCTTCGAACGCACACGCTCAGTCAAAAAGTTAATAAGATTAGTACACGAAACTTGACACAAGGCTATTTTTGGCACTTTGGTGAATTTCACAAGCGTTTCAACCGCCGGTTAATTGTGTTACTAATTTATGACATAACTAGCTTTTACCCGCGGCTTCGCTCGCGTTAAATTCGGGGTAACACGGTTCCCCTTTCCTGATTGCCCCCCGGAATGCTCCATACAAACTTCCACCCCCCATTTTAGAGAAGTGGGGGGTTAGAAAGAGACAAAAAGTAGCCTATGTCACTCTCCATCCCTTCAACTATCTCCATTTAAAAAATCACGTCAATTCGTCGCCCCGTTTTGCCGTGAAAGACGGACAAACAAACAAACACACACATACACTTTCCCATTTATAATATTAGGTACAGTTGTCTTCATTTTTAAGTGAAGTGCTAATTTTAAATATTTTTATTATTGTAATTTAATTGCATTCTGACCACTAGGGAAGTTATTGAATGTGAAATATCCTTATATAGATGCCGTTATTGTGATTTTTACGTGAAATGCTAAATTTTAAATAATTGACTATTTTTGCTAATCTTAAATATTTTTACTTTGTCTTCAAAATTAAACGTGTTAATGCAATTATAGAAGTGTTTTACTGCAAAATACAGGAGTCTCGACGCCAACTACAACTTTGTTGCTTTTGGAGTCGAGACTCTTGGTCCGTGGGGCCCAGCAGCACAAAATTTTTACAGAGAGTTGGCTAAACGGTTAGTCGACAAAACCGGGGATAAAAGATCTGGCAGCTTCCTCGCCCAACGCCTTAGTTTTGCGGTTCAGCGAGGAAATGCTGCCAGCATCCTCGGCACGATACCACAGGGGCCCATTTTAGAGATAGATTTTTAGTTTTTAGTATTTTTAAGTAAGTTAATTTTAGTTTATTTACATAGTTTATTTAAGTTTTATCCTGTACCTAATAAATCATTATCAATTATTAAAAAAAAAGAATATAAAAAAAAATATATTAGTATGTAGTAAGTATGGATACTTACTAGTAATAGATAAAAAATTCAAAATTATTCGAATACTGTTTGTTATTTATCATACAAATAAGTATGTTACTAATTATCTATGAGCAACTTTTAAGTCATCATTTCGTTACACAATTGAAGCAGCGGTTGAAACGCTTGTGAAATTCACCCGCTTTATTTATATACGCTTTATTTATTTATATACGCAATATTTGAAAATTACGTCGGCAATAAATAAGTTTTATTGTACCTACCGACCGTGATATTGTCGATGTCTGAAAAATTTAATGCTATACTATGATTTTTTTAAGATGTCGGAATTGTAGGTAGATCTATCCTAGTAAGATTCCGACATCTTAAAAAATTACCACTATACAAGATCAATATTTAAAATTGAACGTTTCAAATATGTAAGCACATTTTAGTAGTACATACTCATAGTGCCTTTACTGCATTGCTCAATATTACACATCCATGCAATATTCACCGAACGTTAACACTTTACCTACTCAAATGGGGACATGGGCTTGTCTACATTGTCCGGGGAGCACTGGTCCAATATTGGTACTCGTAATTTATTACGAATGATTCTGCGACGTTGGTCAGTTGGACAAAAATCCCAATAAAGTTATTAACTAAATAATTCACAAGCTACATTGTATAGAACACCAGAGCCGCGATTCGAAAAATAAAAACACACACACTGACAGCACAGCTCCAACTCCAACCCAACTCAACCCAAGTCAACTCAACGCTATAACGACATTGACATTTGCTATTCGAACAGATTTTCATTCAAAATTGGTCTCACATTGGTCTCACATTGGTCACACATTGGTCACACATTGTACCAATGTTGTACCAATGTGAGACCAATGTCTGACTAATGTGAGACCAATGTTGAATTAAAATCTGTTCGAATATCAAATGTCAATGTCGTTATAGCGACCAATTGGCGTAGACACTAGTTTTTACGAAAGTGACTGCCATCTGATCTTCCAACCCAGAGGGAAAACTAGGCCTTTTTGGGATTAGGTCCGGTTTCCTTACGATGTTTTCCTTCACCGAAAAGCGACTGGTAAATATCAAATGATATTCCGTACATTTAAGTTCTGAAAAACTCAGTGGTACGAGCCGGGGTTTGAACACGAGACCTCCGGATTGAAAGACGGACGTCTTACCGCAAGGCTACCAGCGCATGAAATAATGGTATCTGCCTACTTGATTCCTCTTAACTGTTTTAGTAAAGTTATACCCATGGCACTTAGTTCTGCAATAGGCGACTTTCAAAACAACTTTGATAACATTGAAAAACAATTGACTGACGAAAACAATTGACGGTTTTCCAGCAACGTGTCCGCATTCAAATTTCAAAATAAATCAGCGGGGGTTGTTTAAAAAACCGTTTATCCACGATCTTTTGCGAAGAGGAAAAACGCCCCAAGCGCATATGCGTTTAGATGTGTTTTCTGTCGTTTTTTGCTAGAATGGTAAGACGATATAAGCCCGACCATAAGCCCGCACACGCTGGCAATAAGGGAGATAAGCCTATCCATTCAAAATACATATTATTCTCGTATTAGAGCTCATCCCTAGCATAACTTGATCTCAACATTCGTTACTGTAGGTGACATTTATACTGGTTGGCTTCTATAGACCTTGCGTATTATCTTTGTGAGTAGCAAACAAGCGCAATGGAGACGTTCTATCGCCTTATTGGTATGTAAATAACCTCCATTGAACAGATCGGACGATAGCTGCGGCATCGCCTTTATGGCGATGTCATTTACTGCCTTTTCAATTGGTGTCGTGACTGGTTAAGCATTATGAAACTTTTGATAGAAAAAAAGAAAGTAGCTAAAAATAGCAAATAAGAATACACTAAATAAGAGAACACTAATATGTGGACGAGATTAGTGAATGGGCCCACTGTCGATTTACAAGGACACCTTATTATTTCACTAACAGAGAGCGTAGTATATTGTTAATGGCCTCCTGGCCTAGTCGGTAGTGACCCTGCCTATGAAGCAGGAGGTCCCGGGTTCGAATCCTGGGCAGGGCATTTATTTGTGTGTTCATCACGGATATTTGTTCCTGAGTTATGGATGTTTTCTATGTATTTAAGTATTTATCTATATCTATCTATTATATATATCGTCTCCTAGTACCCACAACACAATCCTTATTGAGCTTACTGTGGGACTAGGATGATTTGTGTAAGATTGACCCAATATATTTATTTAAGGTTGAGCAGCGGTGTGGAGGACATGCGATAAAAACGGTACGGATACGATGCGTCACTGCGATTCCGTAGCGTCACCGTATTTTGAGCAGCGGTGTGGAGGGCATGCGATAAAAACAGTACGGATACGATGCGTCACTGCGATTCCGTAGCGTCACCGTATTTTAAGCAGCGGTGTGGTCGCACCTTTATTGTGTAGTTTTAGAAAGTACTAGTAACTCCATATCGACAAAGTGGAACCTTTTTCCCTGGACTGACACATATGATATTATGTTAGTCTATACAGGGTGATACCGGAGACGTATTTAGAAATAGATTATTTCGAATCTAAGAGAATAATCGATTGCCATTTCAATAAAATAATAATTACACAAAACAAGTTTGGTTTTTTATTTCATATTTTTTTAATTAAAAAGATTTATTTACTTAATTCATGGTCACATCACACTAAATATTTTGTATGAATCATCACTGTATGAATTTCAACGGCCTCCTAGCCCAGTGCGTAGTGACCCTGCCTACGAAGCACGAAGTCCCGGGTTCCAATCCTGGTAAGGGCATTTATTTCTGCGTTTATCACAATTTTTAGTTCCTGAGCCATGTTTTCTATGTATCTAAATATATATCTATTTATATAAGTAGGTATATCGTTGCCTAGTACCCATAGTACAAGGTTTGGGCCTAGGTTGATTTGTGTAAGATTGTCCCCAAATATGAAAAATTACATGATGACGTACTATGTAGTGATCAAGCTGAGTGTATCAGTTATTTCCTGTGTAAACTTTTACAAAATATCATTAATATTGGAACCAATATCTTGATTAGGTACTAACTTTACCATGTTTTCCATTCGATTCTTCATTACGCCTTGTCACTTCATGCACTATGTTATTTTGATATACATACTTACATACTTAATCTTGATATCTATAGCTGCGGCATCTACTCTTAAGTTTTAAATAAGGAATAGTGGTGTTCCAAATATGTTTTAGATGATGTTTCTATCTGTCACTCAATAAATAGTCTTCGGTAGCAATGCACCTATTTTATTATCCACTGTTGTGGACTTCACAAGCCCAGTAACAGTCAACTTGTATTACTAACATAGTTTTTAAGTTACATTGTAAATAATTAACATTTTATGAGCCACTTGCTTGAATTAAACGTATTTAATTAATTTAAAATTACGTGTCCGATGCCATCATGCCACCCTTTATACCTGTGTTCCACTGCTGGGCACATGCTTGGAAGGGATTGGGCGGTACCCACACTGACCAAAAGCGGAATGAGAACTTCACATACACCTTTGAATCTCTCCTCGGATATATGACAGTTTTCTTACGACGTCTTTCCTACATGGAAAAGCGACTAGTAAATATCAAATGATATTTCATTCATTATTAGTTTAAAAAAAATACGGGCCGGGGTTTAAGGCCCGGATCTCCGTATTGAAATCGAAAATATTCTAAAACCGAAGTAAAGCCACGGTGAGCTTGATACACAGCCTTATTGCAAGTATTGCAACACAATCCAACAACAAATGCCCATCGAACCGTCACACGTGAATTGCTAAAAAGTTTCATACGTTGTTGGCTAAACAACACTCGTGTGTCCGTCATATCAGCATGGCCTTATTCTGAATCAAAACTGTAACTACTAAAAAGTTTCAAACATTATTGGCTAAACAACAGTCGTGTGTCCGTCATATCAGCAAGGCCTTGTTCTGAATCATAACTGTAAGAGTTTTAAGTGTTGTATCCTGCCGGTGAGTAAGGTTGCCAGAGAGCTGAAAGTGTATGCAGTGTGTTGACGACGAGTGCATATGACACATCTGGAGTTGCAGGCGTCCATTAGTTGCTCACCATCAGGCGAGCCATATCCTTGTTTGCCACGGCAGTGGTATTCAAAATAAACTACAAACTTTTTATTGAACTCATATAATACAGAGAACAGCAGTCATCATTCTCGCGGCTTTCTTCAGCAAAAGGGGTCATTTTAGTATTCTATTTTCTGTGCCACTGTGCACGCGCTGAGTGCGATTCTTTGTATGATATGAGTTCGATGCATGATGTTTTTCTTCCTTTTAGGAAGCCGGTTAAATGAGGGTTTCCGCGATTGAGATTTTCACTAGATGGCAGCACCGTGACGACAGGTCTTTTTGGCAGTATCTGTCAAAATCCACCAATCAAAAAATATATGGTTAAACATGATTGGTGGATTGTGACAGCTAGACCTGTCGCCACGGTGCTGCCATATAGTGAAAAACTCGATCGCGGAAACCCTCATTGAAGCTTGTGCTGTTGACCGGGTACCGCTTACCGTTGATTTCATTTTTATAAAACCGGCTTAGTTTTAAAGCTATGATGGAATGCACAAATTGGCATCTTCATGACCCTTTCCACCGAATTATGTATATGCTTAATTCATAAGCATAACCCTTTTCTTTTTGATTGGTTCGGGTTGAATAGGCAATGTTCGCCTAAGGTGACGTTACCACGACAAAAATCACCTTCCATAGTCAAGGCCGTTTAACTAGTTTTAACTTGGCCATCTTCAGACCACATCATTTGTTTCTGCTACTATGTCCTCTATTACCAAGGATTAAGAAACAATAATATGTCAGCATAATCCTCAACAGAATCGTAACACGTTTCACCGGAATACTCCTATCAGCTGAGCTCAGCTTTAAAACAATTGAACACAAAAAAATATCCACCGGTGACCCAGTGATACTATCTCTTTCTATACCCATACATTCATAAAGGACAGCAGCGTAAAGCGATAAATGTTTCAGCGCAGCACGGCATTCAATAGACGTGTTGATCCTGGTTTTTTACGCATCCATAAGTTGACCAGCAGGCGCATTCCAGTTTTTAAAAATACAATTTTGACATGGAATTGATATTAGTATCAGTAGACCTATTCAAAGTAAGGCCTAGATTCCATGTCTGGGTTAGAAGGTCAGATGGAACAAAATGGAACTTAAGTCATTTCAAGGGATTAGGTTGCAGAGTACAGTCAAACGCTAGATCAGTATCGGACCAATATTGTATAAATGCGAGCGCCATTTATATGATTATTAATATTATAGATTGAAGACGTCAAATTTATATCAAATCAAGATCGTTTTCGTGTTAGATTATCGAAATGAGAGGCCCTAATAAGTAAGTAAATTAACAACGATTTTGAAAATACCCTATACATAGACAGACCAAGACCACAGACAGACTTTGCAATTGACAAAATGAATAGCGAGTGAGCATAAACGTGAAATATTATTATATAAAAGAATTACTTTTATGGCGGCAATTATATATATAAGCCAAATACGGCAGCAAAACACATTTTGCCGCTGAAAAAAAATCCCAAAAAAAAACAGTGTCTTTATTCACTGTAGTATATTTACGGGTGACATACGACACACGACACGCGACGCGACAACGACATAGCTCCGCGTGTCAATTAGGATTCATTCATTTATTCCGAGCTGTGAACAGTGATATTATTAGCGTTACTTTTCGGGACGCGGTAGGTAAGTACGGGTTGCATTTTAAACTCTCATTGGGAGGTCACTGACCTTAGTTGTTTCAATAAAATACAACTTATAATTAAGTGCTCAATAAATCATAGAGGCACTACGAGTATAATCTGTTTACCTAAATAGGGTCAATAAAGAGATTCACACTCATATTGGCGTACTCCCCTGACTACGAGTATGGTCACGTAAAAATCATTAAGAACCTCGTTCTCACTCTTTTAGAGTGTACCTTTTCAAAGATCATGTCTTAGTGGTGCTCAATAAGAGTTGAGGAATATTTGTACCAAATTTCAAGGTTCTATATTTTAACCAACAATTCTCAAAAAAATACTTATATCGTTGTGGCGGCCTGCTCGCCCTCCACTGCCTAAGTTCCCGCGCCTGCGTGTTGCAGCGCGCCGTTGCATAGCAACCAAAACAGACAACACAACCGAATCTTCTGCTAAGTCGTTCTGTTGATTTACTCGGTTATAATTTGATTTATTTGTGCTGTATATTATTGTATATACCTACTCATGTAAATAAACTGTACATAACTAGCTCGCGCATTTGTTACTTATAATAACCTGCCGCAAACTACTACAAGTGGTATCCACTACTTACCACAACTGGTGACCACCGACATCGGGCAAAAGATGTCCGACAACGAAGACGACGAGGCGGAGCGGCAGGTATGCAAAGTTGGCGTACGCGTGCCTCCATTTAACGCGGACGAGCCGGCGCTATGGTTCGCCCAAATAGAGGCGCAGTTTCATTTGTCAAGAATAACCGTCGACGAAACAAAATTTTACTACGTTGCCGGTCAATTAGAAGCGCGGTATGCCTTGGAGGTAAAAGATGTAATCACTAACCCTCCCTCTACTGATAAGTACCTAAAAATTAAAAATGAATTAATAAAACGTCTATCTGCGTCGCAAGAGAAACGGACGCGACAGCTTTTGGTGCACGAGGAGCTCGGCGACCGTAGCCCGTCGCAATTTCTACGACACCTACAAAATTTAGCTGGTACCGCAGCAACGTCAGATCTACTAAAACAATTTGGCAAGACCGTTTGCCACACAACGTTCAAACTATACTGGCATCTCAATCTGACCAACCATTAGAAAAGCTTGCTGATTTGGCAGATAGGGTTTTTGAGTTAGCTCCCTCGACACCCCGAGCACCGCAAGTGGCGTCAACTTCTAATACTAGCTATGCGCCAGCGCCACAGCTCTCCTACGCGCCTTCTGCACCTTCCGACGCCTTGACGCAGCAAGTCAACGAGCTTACCCGGCAAGTAGCTATTTTGACCAGTCAATTCCGAAGAGGACGCTCACACTCGCGCTCGCGCTCGACGTCTAAGCCACGAAGGTACAGTAGCTCCCGTACTAGAATGCCGCAGCCGCCATCTAACCATCCTCACTGCTTTTACCACTACAATTTCGGACTAAAAGCGCACAAGTGCAGCCAGCCGTGCAATTTCAACGCGGAAAACTCCCCGGGCGGTCGGAAATAGCGGCCAACGACTGCCCTACTGCATCTGGCCGTCTTTTTATTACCGATCGGACTACTAAAATAAGATACCTTGTAGATACAGGTTCGGACTTATGTGTTTACCCCCGGTCGGCTATCAAGACGCGATGCCCTCAGTCAAAATTTGACCTTGTCGCAGCTAACAACACCGTCATTCACACCTACGGACCAATCCAGCTAGCTGTTGACTTGGGCCTACGAAGATCATTTCCGTGGAATTTTACTATTGCCGATGTATCAAAACCCATAATAGGTGTCGATTTTCTTGCCTATTACGACCTGCTTGTTGATTGTAAGAACCATCGGTTGATTGACAATATCACTACGCTTTCGGTAGCCGCTGTACGCTACGAATCGTCTGAAAATATAGCTTCTGTGAAAGTAGTTACGGGTGAAACCGAATTTCACGACATCCTACGTGAGTACCCCACTATAACCAAACCTCCAGGCAGGCACTCTCCGTCGAAGCATAACACCTTGCATTTCATCAAGACCACGCCTGGACCACCGGTATCCTGCAAGCCTCGCCGCCTTGATCCGATACGCATGCAAGCTGCTAAGAAAGAGTTCGAGGATATGCTAGCATCTGGTATAGCTCGACGCTCAGAAAGTCCTTGGGCCAGTGCTCTCCACCTGGTAAAGAAGAAAGATGATACTTGGCGACCTTGTGGTGACTATAGAGCACTAAACGCCAGAACCATCCCCGATCGTTACCCCATACGTCATATTCATGATTTTTCATACCAACTGGCAGGTTGCACCATCTTTTCAACCATAGATCTGGTAAAGGCGTACAACCAGATAGCCGTGAACCCAGATGACATTCCGAAAAATTCGATTACGACCCCGTTCGGGTTATTCGAGTTCCCGTATATGAATTTCGGGTTACGCAACGCGGCTCAAACCTTCCAGAGGTTCATAGATGAGGTTTTGCTCGGTCTGGACTTCTGCTACGGTTACTTAGACGACATTCTGGTTTTTTCGTCGTCTTTAGAGCAACACAAATGCCATCTTCGTCAGTTGTTCGAGCGTTTGACACAATACGGTGTATGGATCAACATCTCCAAGTGCTTGTTCGGCCAATCTGAAGTCACTTTCCTTGGTTACCGTGTGACAGCTTCAGGTACCAAGCCTTTGGAATCTAAAGTACAAGCAATCCAGGATTACCCTGTCCCTAAAACCGTCAAAGAGCTGAGACGATTCCTGGGTATGATCAATTTCTACCGTCGTTTCGTACCCAATGCTGCACAACTTCAGGCACCACTGCATTCCATTCTGTCAGGACCCAAAATTAAAGGATCGCATCCAGTAAACATGACTCCTGAATTGCTACAGGCTTTCGAAGACTGCAAGTCATCACTGTCTAAAGCAACACTCCTAGCTCATCCTGATCCCACTGCACAGCTAGCCATTTTCACTGACGCATCTGACACTTCAATTGGTGCAGTTCTTCAGCAACTCGTCGACTACACCTGGAAACCCTTGGCATTCTACTCCCACAAGCTTACCAACGCACAGAAGAAGTACAGCCCGTACGATAGAGAACTCCTGGCTGTGTACGAGGCCATCAGGTACTTCAGGCATATGGTCGAAGCCAGAGACTTTATAGTGTATACTGATCACAAGCCACTTACCTTCGCTTTTTCCACCAACCGAGATAAATGCTCACCAAGGCAATTTAGATACCTGGACTTTATCTCGCAATTTACTACGGATCTAAGATTCTTACCCGGAACTCTCAATGTTGTCGCTGACGCCCTCTCTCGCGTCGAGGAAATCGCCGTGCCTATCGACTACCAGGCCCTTGCACGATCTCAGGAAGCTGATCCAGAGCTGCAAGACCTGATCCTCCACGGTTCCTCGCTTAAACTGAAGAAGATGCCTACACATGACAATACTTTACCAGTTTTCTGCGACACTTCTACTGGACAACCTCGTCCATATGTTACGCCAGAGTTTCGAAAGCAAGTTTTCAACCAGCTACACCATCTTCATCATCCAGGATGCTCAGCTACCGTGCGACTGGTCTCAGAGCGATTTGTTTGGCCAGGGATTCGCCGAGATTGTAGAGAGTGGGCAAGACAGTGCTTGAAATGCCAACAAAGCAAAATCACACGTCATACCATTTCACCACTTTCCACTTTCACCACTCCATCCTCGAGGTTCGCTCATATTAATCTCGACCTCGTAGGGCCCTTAACCCCTTCCTCTGATTACAGATACTGCCTCACCGTCATCGACAGATTTACGCGATGGCCTGAGGTGTTTCCACTCAGAGACATCACCGCTGAATCCTGCGCTACTGCTCTCGTGTCTGGCTGGTTCGCCAGATTTGGATGTCCTCTGCGGATGACTACTGACCGTGGTCGTCAGTTCGAGAGCCAACTCTTCAAGGCTCTGACCACGATTGTTGGAGCACACCACTTTCACACCACTGCTTATCATCCAGCCTCTAACGGCATGATCGAAAGACTCCATCGCCAGCTTAAATCAGCCATCATGTGCCATTCATCAACATCATCTTGGACTGAAGCTCTACCTCTTATCCTGCTTGGTATCCGAAGCGCCGTAAAGGAAGATTTACAAACTACCCCCGCAGAACTCGTTTATGGCGAGACACTTCGTTTACCCGGCCAGTTCCTGTCACCTCTACCTGACTACAAAGTGGCAGATGTTACAGAGTACGCCACACGCCTACGCTCTCACATGGCTAAGCTGACGCCAAGGCCTGCATCATGGCATACTTCATCTTCACCATTTTACATACCACGTGGATTAGAAACCTGTTCCCACGTATTTCTTCGTGTCGATCGTGTCCGCAGCTCACTAGAACCACGGTACGAAGGCCCGTACAGAGTCGTTAAACGACAGCCTAAATTTTATTCTATCGACATTAAAGGCAAATTAAGCAACGTGACCATCGACAGACTCAAGCCTGCTTATATAATGCGTGAAGTATCACCTAAATTGCCAGATAATAGCCAAAACGATGCTGAAGAGAAGCGCACGAGAAGTGGAAGACTCGTGAGGTTCCCCAGCAGACTTCGACCGTAGTCACGGTCTGGCCAGGGGGAACATGTGGCGGCCTGCTCGCCCTCCACTGCCTAAGTTCCCGCGCCTGCGTGTTGCAGCGCGCCGTTGCATAGCAACCAAAACAGACAACACAACCGAATCTTCTGCTAAGTCGTTCTGTTGATTTACTCGGTTATAATTTGATTTATTTGTGCTGTATATTATTGTATATACCTACTCATGTAAATAAACTGTACATAACTAGCTCGCGCATTTGTTACTTATAATAACCTGCCGCAAACTACTACAAGTGGTATCCACTACTTACCACATCGTACTTTAATAAAAACATACTTATATCGTACTTTAATAAAAAAAATGCTTATATCGTACTTTAAGAAAATAGTACATTATGATACAAATGTGCTAAGTTGATCATTACATACGAAGCGATATTGTGCGCACGAACGCATGTGAGTGCGCATAAGGAAGCTGAGCTTATATAATGATCAAGCACACGCGTTTCATACGACGTTTTTCAACACACTTGCAAGGAAATAACAGAATAGTATAATTAATAACTTTTGATAAATACATTAATTGTCAGAATGTTTACAGGATAGAGGTACTTACGAACCTAAGATAATTAAATTTAACTAACCTTTTTTGTGATGTTATTGAGTATCTGGAACTCTTTTTCAAATCATTTCATAAAATTAAAGGCTTCACATTTATTGTGCAATAAATTATAGTATTTTTTTCTTACGTATTGCTCACTAGATTTTTTTGATGACATTTTACTGGTATGTATCACAATTTTGAAATATATCCAGAGGTTAAATTAACGCTAAAGTTGTCTTATTATTCATTGAAAATATAATTTGTTTAAATTAATAAAAGACGACGAGAAAAATCTAACAAATAAACAATGATTTGAGGTTAACTTATAAATGGCGCGCAATTTTCTTTTTTGGATGTGCGTGCAGGTTGAGGCAAAGGCGCGGACGTATAATGCCAAACAGCTAATATTAAAACAGACAATTCGTGTTTAAAACGTAATTTATTGTGTATTACGAGTAATATAATAAGTTGAAATGATTCTTTTTCACAATCAGGATTGTATAATTTGTATTCTATCGTAAATGTGTATATTTTTAATATATTTACTTTTTTATAATTTAAACTCAGAAAAGAGTAAGAAAAAAGTAAAGGTAATACCCGACTAAATTACAACGATTCGTCTGCGTACGTACAACTTGGTACTAGAGTACAAACGTCACTTGATCGGATTATTAAATTATTCCACTAGTTGGATAATTATTGTGAAATGCACACGTATCTAGGATTATGAGCATAAAAGCGGTGGAATAAGAACCTCGTTACGAGCAGGTGTGTTGAAAAAATATTTATATTGTAAGTACTTTAATAAATGGGCATTTTCACTTTACTGTGTACCATTTGTACAAGTAAAAATAAAAATGCCCAAATATTTGTCTGTTCGTACCACAAAAACTATTTTATTTTTAAAGTTCAATATTATTTTAGCTCATGGCGAAGTAAAAAGCGCAATCCACTACTTACTAAAGTTTCATAAAAGATTGAAAAAGCAGTTATTTGCAACAGATTAGTACCCTTAGTACTTTTTTTGCGATAACATACATAAGTAACACAAGTACCAAGCAGGTATCACTTCCTATGAATGGATCCATATCAAGCAATTTGTAAAAAAATGTTATTGTATCGATATCTGTATAAAAACGCGTTATGGTAACATATCGCCTGGAGACACGACCGGAAGCTCTTCCTTCTCATGACGAACAAAGGACCCATGACAAATTCGTCATGGATTGTTGGTGTACAATGAAAGGACGCATTGTCGTGTCGTTTAATAAAATTTATTAACACGTATTTTCGCGGATGTTTTTGGGTTGCGTTGGGAACGTTTGATGTCTAAGTTAATGTTTAGGTAAGTTTGAGGAATTGGTTGTAACATAAGCAATTTTTATCAGTCCTACTATTATTATGTGAAAGTTTGTAGGTTTGTTTGGATATTTAGATGTTTAGACGTTAGGATGGATGTTCCTTCCTTCTTCACGCAATAATGGCTGAATAAATTTTGATGAAACTTGTCACATAGATAGTTTATAACCTGAAAAAGAGCATAAATTCCTTTTTATCCCGGAATTCATCTCCTAAACGGGTACAACGGGGGTCGAAATTCCAATGTTTAAATAATGATTAAGCCGTACGATACGTCAAGTAAAAATACTTGTTAAAACTTAAAAGCGATTTATTCAAACGCACGGAACCCGCGACCTCTAAACGACGTTCTACACTTTTGCCAAGTGCCAATGTTTACTTTAGGTGGCGTTACAAAGACTAAACCCCGCTTTTGTGCCATGCGAACCAGATATTAAAAGCACGTGTGGCCAAACAAAGGTTGCGTATGTGGGGGATTATTTGGCAATTTATGGGGCTTTTTGTAAATTCCGTTGAAACGCCGGAAATTTGGCTCCGTTTCAAGAAATGATCTTTTAACTATAAATAAGAATAATTCGTGTGATAAAATATTTTGGATGGAATTTTTACACCTCGCGCTTTTTGCTGCTAAACGCAGTTATCGATTTGGAATCAGAGGTAGGAGTAGGTAGAGTAGAAGTAAAATGTCATGTGAAGAATGAGTGAAATGTAAAACTTGATAGAGTAGAAAGGAATTGTCGCAGATAGCTTAAAATTAATATTGTTTTTGTGTAACTAGATCTAAGATAATCATTTTCTCGATTTATACCAATTGTCACGGTTAGGATCTGGACTACTATCTAGTGAGAGATAAATGAATAGCCACAGATACGTTTAAATATTGTATATTTAAAATGTAAACAATTTAACCTATTTTTTTATACTAGACTCAATCGATGAAAAGCCGCGGGTCGTTATTAGTCTAGATTCACACACTATAGTCCCGTTTACTTTGCGGTTAGGTACTCTCGCCTGGAATTGCCGTCGGTGGTGTGCGCGGGCGCTGGAACTGTGGCCGACTGTATTTATGGCTGCCCGGTGTTTTTTTTAAAAAAAAAAAAGATGACTTCCGACCGGCGAGAGTAGCGTTGGTGCTAGATGTGGCTGCGGTGGATCTTCCACGTCAACTCAGCAGCCCGAACTTTGGACCCTGGAACGCGCCATCAAAAATTCCATTAAAAAACAGTCCGGCATCGATTTGTGAGCATCCCGGCAAACGGCGGTGAAAGAAAGCACCTAAAATGTAGTAGTGATGCCGTGGATGTTCACAATCAGAATCGGAGATTACAATTTGGAAAGATGATGCAATCATTTAGGATTTTAAATAAAGGGTAGATTCAACTTCTGATGCAATACCGTTACGACAGCATGATTGTGCAACTCGAATAAACATTTAATTGTGAAATGATTGAGATGAGCTAAGATAAAAGCACTAAGTTAATCCTAATATCTAATTAGCAACTAATTTCTACATTTGCGTTAATAAATGTACCACTTACCCAATTTGGGGTTTGTATCACACTCACGATTAGTATGTAATAATTAATAATATTCTTAATCACTTGAGGAACGTGCAGGGACGACACGATATTTAAATTCGGTTACGAAATTACATTTTTTTAAATGTCCACGTATGAGAGACCGAGAGGATATGTGACGTGCGTTCTTGCTCAAAGAAAGATTGGGAGTGTCGGAAGGGCGATGCGCCAATGCAACTGACCGTATGGAAAACAATAGAACTCGTTATCGCGAGCGCTAAAATGTTGCATGTGAAATCGATTCGGAGCGCTAAGATGGCGCCGATGAATACATGTAGCATTATTTATGTTTTTATATACTTTTTAATGTAAATATATTGTAAATAGTAGTTTGTAGAATTGGATTTAAGTGGTATTTATATTTATTATTATTGTTTTCTTAATAACAATAGACTTGTGTAACGTATAACGTTACATATACCCGCCTCGTCTCGGGAAGGGTTTTGTTCTTTAACAAAACCCGTCTTTCATTCCTAACATTTACAATTTCATTCCATCAACTTCCATGCATTCTTTCAAAATTTCCTAACATTAAAACAGCAACAACTTTCACAACCGCTGTTGATGCACACATTCATAAATTTGAGGCAATAGCTGGCATAGCTTATGACTCATGCTAGAAACTGGGTGTTATGGAGAGCGCGTCTGACCTATCTATTATGTAGTTTGAAATCTTTTATATGCCAGGCTCCAATGTTTTTGCCTGCCATATCTTCCAAGATATAGACTAACGGTGAGCGTTTTTCAACAACTCTGCATTGTAAGTACTTAGGTGCTAATTTCTTACTAAAATATTTATCCTTATCGCTAAGAACGTAAGTTCGCTTAAATACTATATCGCCTACATTATACTCTGCTGGCTTCCTACGCAAGTTGTAATGCATGGTATTCTTTACATGTGCATTCCATAATGAGGCTTGCACATCATTAAATACCGAAGCAAGATATCCCAGGTTCTCAGCATAAATATCGCGCGGCAAGAACAGAACTTCGTCACCTAAGTCTGTGTCAGTGTAATGCGATCCACAAGTGACCAGCTCCCTACCGTGTACTAGGAAAGACGGAGAGTAATTAGTTACCTCGTTTACGGAATTGTTCATCGCAAATTGTATCTTTGGGATAAAAGTGTCCCAAGATCTATGGTCATTACCTACAAACGTGGACAGACAAGTAACAAGAGTCTTGTTAAAACGTTCTACTAGGTTTATTTGTGGACAGTACTTTGGTGTGAAGTTGACGTTTGGTACTTTATATTTTTTAAATAACGCGTCTGTGACGGAGCTAACAAACTGGCTACCATTATCGAGAAAAATCGTTTGTGGTATACCGTGTACTAGAAAAATTGAATCTTCTAACACTTTAACGACTGCGTCAGCAGTAGCGCGACGAAGTGGAAATATGTTACAATATTTTGTAAAACAGCAAGTCACGACAAGTATATAACTATTCTGTTTGCGAGTGACTGGAAGTGGACCTACAAAATCAATCGAGATCATTTGATGGGGGCGACTGCACTGCTTGGGACGACCCATTTCTCCTAATGTAGTGTGATTTTGTGACTTATATGCCAGACAAACGGAACATGAATTAACAAATTGAACGACATCGTGATGCATCCCGGGCCAGTAATATGACAATGCCAGACGCTTGTACGTTTTGAATATGCCCAGATGACCAGCGGTCGGTTCAGAGTGATTTTCAGTTATGACTTTATCACGAAATTCGCTGGGAACAACCTCCTTCCAAGCGAACTCTGTGGTGAGCTGCGATATATTTTTGGAAAGCCTATACAAAGAGTTGTTTTTTATAACAAAATTTGAGAAATTTGTTGGAGAGTTAAGACAGCCGTTATACATTTTAATAAACCATTCGTCTTTAGTATTGGTTACCGCATTTGCAAGTGAGATTGCAGAAACGGGGACAGCGCGTGACAGAGCATCTGGAATCACGTTGTCAACGCCACGTCGATGCTTGATTTCAAAATTAAACGAACTGAGTCGGACTCCCCAGCGCGCAAGTCTGCCAGTTGGGTTCTCCAGGGACAAGAACCATTTCAACGCAGAATGGTCGGTATATAGCGTAAACTTTTGGCCATTCTCTAAATAACAACGCCAGTGTTCGAGCGCTACTATCGCACTGAGTGTTTCCCTCTCAGTGATGCTGTAATTTTTCTCGGCACCGGTGAGAGCTCGGCTCATATATGCTACTGGATGTTCCTTACCATTCAGGGTCTGCGTCAGCATAGCTCCAAGACCGTAATTGCTAGCGTCTACGTGTACTTCAAAAGGTTTAGAATAGTCCGGGCAAGCGAGGACTGGCGCGGAAACCAAACAATCTTTCAGAGCGTTAAAAGCCGCTTCAGCTTCGGGTGTCCACTGGAAAGGCGGTGCTTTCTTACCATTCGAGGTCAAACTATTGAGCGGACCGGCCACGGTGCTGAAGTTTGGAACAAAACGTCGGTACCAAGTTGCTGTACCGAGAAAGCGTTTCAATTCCGTTTTGCTTGTCGGAGCAGGAAAATTCAAAATTGCGTCTACCTTATTTGGGTCCGTACGCAAACCACGAGAATCGACTACGTAGCCTAAATATTTTAATTCGCTACGGAAGAATTGACACTTTTCGAAATTCACTGTTAAGTTAGCCTGCTTTAGCTTATCTATTACGCGTAAAAGACGGGACACGTGTTCCTCAAAGGACGAGCTAATAATGATGATATCGTCTAGGTACGCAAAGGTTTTAAGCTCCATGTCGCCAAACAACAAATCTACGAGACGCTGCTGTGTCGCAGGCGCGTTAGTTAGACCAAAAGCAGTGGTTTTAAATCTTAGACTGCCACGACCTGGTACGTAGAATCCGGTTTTATCGCGATCAGAAGGCTCTATGGGGATCTGCCAAAACGCTTTAGAAAGGTCAATGCTGGATAGGTACTTTGCGTCTCGAAGATTATCGAGGATTTCCGAGACGTATGGCAAATTGTACGCGTCACGCTTAGTCACAGCGTTGAGCTTCCGACTATCAAGGCAGAACCTGGGCTGTCCATTTTTCTTATTCACAATAAGTACCGGAGAAGACCACGCGCTCTCGCATGGTTCTACAACATCTAGTGCCAGCATTTCGTCTACTTGCTCCACTAAAATACGCTGTTTTTCGGGCGACATCCTGTAGTAGCGTTGCCTAATGGGTTGTGCATCACCGGTATCTATTTTGTGCGTGATGAGGTTCGTCCTACCTAAACCCTTCTCTTCCATAGATATGGATTTGAATTGAGCTATAACATTATCAGCTATGGACTTCTGAGAGTCGATTAAGTTTTCATAAGAGTTAATAAAAGACTCAGGGTTGGCTACTTTCAATTCATCTAAAGGCCTGTCAGACAATTTAATGCTGCCTACATATTTAGGACAGATATTAAATGCACGCCAAAAGTCAACTCCTAGTATGATAGACGTAGGATCCTCAGGGACAACATAAGCCTTAATGACATGGAACTGGCCTTCAAAAGTGATGGGTAAATTCATGTACCCGATGCAGTTTAAGCTGTGATTGCCCGCTGCTGTTAAAGGAGTATGAGCACCCTGTTGCAAAGTGCAGTCTATTAAATGAAGATGAGCATTGTTACCAACTATAGTTACTGCAGCACCAGAGTCAAGTAAAGCACAGGCGTCTATGTCGTTTATTTTAATATTTACATAAGGCCTTGAATCAAAGAGAGATTTATCCTGCAGAATTGTAGATATTTTGTAAGAAGTGGAGAATGTTTTGATAAAGGTAAGCCAAGAATCCCAATCTTGTTTATCGAAATAACTACAATTCTGCTCACTTAGTTTTTTGAACTTTTATCTTTTTTACAAACAGGACAATCGGGTGTTTTCACATCTTTCATACCGCATTTGAAGCAAAACACATCCCTACTGGCTTGACATTGCCGAATATGGTGTGTGTTACTACGACACCTTGGGCAGTATGGTTGTTGTTTATTGTTTTCAGCTGTATTAGATACCGAATGTACATAGTTTTGCTGTTGTGACTTGTTTTGATTTTGATTGTGATTATAATTTGTGTTTTTAGAATATTGACCTTTATTGTAACTATTACTGAATGTATGATTTTGTTTATTATATGTATTATTGTTAAATTTGTTTGTAATTTTATTGGATTCCCTAGAGTACGCAAATTCGGGTGCAACAGTGTCAGAAGTCGCTCTCGGCGGCTCCTGATAATGTGAAAGACGAGAATGATAAGTCTCGTAATTACGACACAATGAGCGTAAGGAATCTATAGTTTTAATTTCAGTAGATGATGCCGCAAGTGTGCTGGCATAACAAGGCTTAATATTGTGGAGTAAGATTTCGAGTTGCTCCGCTTCGCTTGGAGGTGTGGAAAGACGAGAGAACATACCACTCATAATCGAAAGGTAAACTGTTATGTTCTCATGTTCACCCTGAGTGCGAGAGCGAACTTCAGTAGTGAGTCGGTAATCATAATTCGATTGATCAAAGTCTTCTTTCAATTTAGCAGCGAGTTCAGACCAGGATGAAATTTTGTCCCGTACCGAGCGGTACCAATGAAGAGCATTGTCTTGAAAAATTTCCGTGGCAAAAGCTAAGACCTTTGTTGATGCGATGTTCCGTGCAACAATGAATTCATCGACGCGCTGTATGAATGAGCGGACACAAGTTTTCCCGTTAAATTTTAATTTACTCAGGTCAGCTACAGTGCGATCGCATGTCACCGAAATCAAGTTATGAACGTCTGGGACTGACGACGTGGTCCCGCTAGAAGTACCCGCGCCTAAGCTGGAAGAAGTGCTTGCTACATGTGCAGGCCTCTTAGCTTGAAGAGCTGCGAGCCTTTTAGAAGCAGCTTTATAACCATCTAGGATATCTTTATATTCCTGTTTGTCATCACCGCACGTTATCCTCGCTAAGCGATTGTAAAGATGATTCAGCATATTTTGTGTACGCATAATAGTTGGTACATTAGGATCGGAAATATCAAGATTTAATTGTATTTTTGTTAGAACTTCTACGCAACCCCTAAGATCCTGTCGAACATCCAGCGGAGACTCTAATATGTGGTCGGCCGGGTGTTCTGCGGCTAATTTTACAATTTGTTTACGCAATTCCTCCACTGAAGAACCGACAGTAGCACCTCGGATCTGAACCTCATATTCTAGCTCCGATTTTTGGAGAGAAAGATATTTGACAGGCAGCATTGTGTTTTTTTTATGAGAGGGTAAGTGGTAACAAGCCTAATCTACAATACTTAATACTAAAACAAATTCTCCGATCTGTTACAAAATATTTGATCAATGATGAACGTTTGGTTTTCCTCAATTAGTAAAAATAAAAATAAAACAGGTTAGTTGCAAATAAAAAGAAGAAAAAAAGCGTGCTACTAATGTGTACTTTCCACGACTATTATATCAGAATTTTTTAAAGATTTCGTCTATTTTGTTTTACAAAGCACTATTCCAAACGGCAAAACAAGATAAATTTACAAATATCAAATTCAGTAAAATGTGGGTAGAAATGAAATTCCAATAATAGCTACAAAATTAACAAAGGATATCCACTATAGTACACCTTAGTAGCAAATAAAAACCAAAAATAAAATAAAACGTTTCACAAAAAAAAAACCACAACATACACTAACTACAAAAGCCGAGAAATAAACGGGATATGTGTGAATCTAACCACGTTATTGGGCGCCAGTGTCACGGTTAGGATCTGGACTACTATCTAGTGAGAGATAAATGAATAGCCACAGATACGTTTAAATATTGTATATTTAAAATGTAAACAATTTAACCTATTTTTTTATACTAGACTCAATCGATGAAAAGCCGCGGGTCGTTATTAGTCTAGATTCACACACTATAGTCCCGTTTACTTTGCGGTTAGGTACTCTCGCCTGGAATTGCCGTCGGTGGTGTGCGCGGGCGCTGGAACTGTGGCCGACTGTATTTATGGCTGCCCGGTGTTTTATTTAAAAAAAAAAAAGATGACTTCCGACCGGCGAGAGTAGCGTTGGTGCTAGATGTGGCTGCGGTGGATCTTCCACGTCAACTCAGCAGCCCGAACTTTGGACCCTGGAACGCGCCATCAAAAATTCCATTAAAAAACAGTCCGGCATCGATTTGTGAGCATCCCGGCAAACGGCGGTGAAAGAAAGCACCTAAAATGTAGTAGTGATGCCGTGGATGTTCACAATCAGAATCGGAGATTACAATTTGGAAAGATGATGCAATCATTTAGGATTTTAAATAAAGGGTAGATTCAACTTCTGATGCAATACCGTTACGACAGCATGATTGTGCAACTCGAATAAACATTTAATTGTGAAATGATTGAGATGAGCTAAGATAAAAGCACTAAGTTAATCCTAATATCTAATTAGCAACTAATTTCTACATTTGCGTTAATAAATGTACCACTTACCCAATTTGGGGTTTGTATCACACTCACGATTAGTATGTAATAATTAATAATATTCTTAATCACTTGAGGAACGTGCAGGGACGACACGATATTTAAATTCGGTTACGAAATTACATTTTTTTAAATGTCCACGTATGAGAGACCGAGAGGATATGTGACGTGCGTTCTTGCTCAAAGAAAGATTGGGAGTGTCGGAAGGGCGATGCGCCAATGCAACTGACCGTATGGAAAACAATAGAACTCGTTATCGCGAGCGCTAAAATGTTGCATGTGAAATCGATTCGGAGCGCTAAGATGGCGCCGATGAATACATGTAGCATTATTTATGTTTTTATATACTTTTTAATGTAAATATATTGTAAATAGTAGTTTGTAGAATTGGATTTAAGTGGTATTTATATTTATTATTATTGTTTTCTTAATAACAATAGACTTGTGTAACGTATAACGTTACACAATTTGTTTATTTTTGTATTTTAATAACGTGTATAAAATCGTGTCTACATGTCTAGTTCTTAAGTACTGATTCATGTCTTAATTTTATTGATATCATGTCATAATACCCAAAATGTCTAAATTATAAGAATTTTGTACTAATTTATGAAGAAATGTCCCATATAAATATCAATTTTAACCCTCCTACCAACATGTAATACTGTAAGCTTATTCGTGAATAAATATCTAACTTACACGGCACACATACCAGCCACTAGTACGAGCACGCTAGAAAACCTATAAAATAGTTCAGCACTCGTACTCGTTGCTGACACAGAACAAACAACAGAACAACTACACAGTCGTCGCCGCGACACCGCAGGGAACGCACGCGCTCTGAGCTCGCTCTCAAGTGACCACGCCCCCTAGCCGTATCCGCGCTGTTGTGCTATCATTACATAGCCGACCACTGACGACTGCAGACATGGCCACCATGACGCAACGCACGCCGCCGAAGAAGAGGACACCGACGCCGCCGGAGGAGGACCTAGCAACCAACGTGAACGCCGACGCCCTGGTCGATGCCAACGCATCCGAGGGCGAGGCGGAGCGCGGCTCTCCACGCAGGCGTCTGCCGGCCAGGGGCAGCTACACGGGGTCGGAGTTTTCGGACTCAGATCTCGAATCTGAAAGCGGGACCGATGACGGCCCCGTGGAGAAGCCCCCGTCCGGATCAGACAACGAGGACAGCCGCGACTCCGAGTCGCCCGCGGACGTGGACATGGACCAGGGAGACGGCGAAAAATCACTTCGTGATGTTTTCTCAACACCACGTGGTGATTTACCACCACGTGGCGCGAGGTCACCTCCACCACCACCGCAGCGCCGGGCCGGCGCAAACACCACGCCGGCCAGACCACTTCGACGCCGACGTCTCGAGTCAGCCCACGACTCGGCCGACCTCGCGTTGGACCTGGCTTCTTGGGTGGCAATCTTTGAGAAACTCAAGCGAGTGACTCGAGGATTGCTACCCGAGAACTCACTCGACCCGCTCGAGGTAGCACTGCTCTCAACCCTGCAGGCGCACACAAACTTGCGCCTTCAGAAGAGGCAACGAGATGAGGACAGCCCGCCGGGACAGGAGGGAAAACGGGAATGCAACCGCATTTCCCCCGTGTCCCACGGGCCCCCTCTCCCCGTTGCCTGCCCACAGGAACCCCAGCAGCCAGCGACATCGGGACGAGCCGCGGAAAAGGACAGCGCTGCAACCCCAACCACAGCCACGGGATTGAAGAAGAAGGCCACCAACCCCGCACCGAGAAACACCTACGCGCAAGCCATCAAGTCCCCCCCGCCAAAACCGTCCACATCTCGCAAACGCAGCGCTAACGCCGATCCCTCTCTTCCCACAGAAGCCGACACCGGAGCCCCCGCTATCACGGGCCAGCCGCCCACGATCTCGGTCGAGGTATTCCCGGACTACGAGCAGCACCTCAAGACCATCGAGGCTCAGCTCGGGTACAAGGCCCGGACTCAGACGCTGACTCCCGACGGCGTCATGTTCCTCCCCAGGACCGGGGAGGAATACAGGGACGTCATCGGCTACCTGAAGGAGGCACACGGGAAGGACAAACGCATCAAGTTTGTCCAGCACCGGAAGAAGTCGCAACTGCCACTGAAGGCCGCTATCCGCGGTCTTCCCGCAAGTACCACCACCCAGTCTATCACTGAGGGCTGCGCCGCCCTCGGTTACAAGGTAGACCATGTGAAGCTATTCTCCATAGGTCGAGGACGAGGAGGCAGCGTGTTCTTCGTGAAGCTGTTCGGGACGGAGAAGGAGAACCCGGGCTTCATGGACATCACCGAGCTCGGCCACATCACGGAGAAGATCCGGGTGGAGCCCTGGCGAGGCAAACGCGGGCCCCCGCAATGCCATCGCTGCCAGGGCTTCCGCCACTCATCACTCGGCTGCCACCGACCAACCGTCTGCGTAAGTTGCGCAGGCAGCCACTGGTCGCACTCCTGCACGCACCCCAAGGACGAGCCGGCACTCTGTGGTAACTGTTGGGGGGGATTATGCGATGTTTATGCCATTATTGTTTCTACCTAGTAGCGATTCTACACGATACGAATTCCACACAGCTGAAGTTTATCACATGCGTTATTCTTCACAGTCATTATTTCTTAACAATCTTGACTCTACCTAGTAGCGATTCTACACATTATTAATTCCACACAGCTAAAATTTATCACATCAATATTAATTCCACACAGCTGAAGTTTATCGCATGCGTTATTCTTCACACAATTATATTTCTATACAATAGCAATTAACCAGTATTGTTTACATTCGCTGGGTGAGAAGTATTAGGTGGGGGCAATATGAGCAATATTATCTATCCACAGGTATCAGTGAAAAGCTGATCAGCTCTACTAAGTTGAACGTTTTCTATATTTTCGATCTATTCTCACTAACGTGTAAGTAGGAAAAAGATAGACACCATGCTGTCGGACGGGTCTTCACCTGTCATTATCCCAGTAATTCATGAAATCGTGGCGAGAGTTATATAGCGCAGCGAAAGATAACTCTCTAAACATCGTAACTTCAATGTCTATACATAGATAAGATACCTTGCTATAATAGTAAGTGAGCCCATGACACTGAACCTAGTTCGATGTCTCCTAGATGAGATATGTATAATTAGACGCGTCTTTAATGGGGGAACACGAAATGCTGATGCTGCAATGCAAAAAACGTGGTGGCGTATCTTTTTTTTTTTTAGAAAAAAATAAAAAACCGGTTTCTAGTACGATAAGCCTCCTGGATTTCCTTTGTTCCTCGAAGCAGGGGAGGGGTAGGGCTACACGATAATGCGGTGCTGCAAGCCCCCGTGCGTGGCCTTGTCATTGGCAGCAGCATCAAAAGATTGTAGATGTATGAAAAAACAAAGCGCCTGATCTTTTAAAATATCAAATCATTTTAATAACGTAACATCTTGTTGCAGTTCAGGCGCTAAGTTTAGGTTACATAACATCTTGTTTTTGTTATAAAAAGATCAGGCGTTTTGTTTTTTCATACATCTACAATCTTTTGATGCTGCTGCCACTGGGCCACGCACGGGGGCTTGCTGCACCGCATTATTGTGTAGCCCTACCCCTCCCCTGGTTCGAGGAACAAAGGAAATCTAGGAGACTTACCGTACTAGAGACCGGATTTTTTAATTCTTAAAAAAAAAAAAAAGAATTCGCCACCACTTTTTTGCATTGCAGCATCAGCATTTCGTGTTCCCCATTAAAGACGCGTCTAATTATATATATCTCATCTAGGAGACTTATCGAACTAGGTTCAGTGTCATGGGCTCTCTTACTATTATAGCCAGGTATCTTATCTATGTATAGACATTGAAGTTACGATGTTTAGAGAATTATCTTTCGCTGCGCTATATAACTCTCGCCACGATTTCATGAATTACTGGGATAATGACAGGTGAAGACCTGTCCGACAGCATGGTGTCTATCTTTTTTTTACTTACTTATAAGTACGTTAGTGAGAATAGATCGAAAGTATAGAAAACGTTCAACTTAGTAGAGCTGATCAGCTTTTCACTGATACCTGTGGATAGATAATATTGCTCGTATTGCCCCCACCTAATACTTCTCACCCAGCGAATGTAAACAATAATGGTTAATTGCAATTGTATAGAAATATAATTGTGTGAAGAATAACGCATGCGATAAACTTCGGCAGTGTGGAATTAATAGTGTGTAGAATCGCTACTAGGTAGAGTCAAGATTGTTTAGAAATAATGACTGTGAAGAATAACGCATGTGATAAACTTCAGCTGTGTGGAATTCGTATCGTGTAGAATCGCTACTAGGTAGAAACAATAATGGCATAAACATCGCATAATCCGTTGGGGGGACCACCCAGCCAACCACAAGCAGTGCCCGGTCTACCTACAGGAGCTGCGCAACTGGCAAGCGGGAACCAGGTTTCACTCCCGCCGCCAACGCCAGCGCTGCGGCCCTGCTACCAGAGCGTCGGACACGCCGAACCAGGTAGAGGACTCAGCTCAGGGCTCTCTCATGGCGCCTCAACCCTCCCAGGCCCCGGACAAGAGGACAAAGGAGACAACAGCAGCAACAACCACGCACCCAGAGGCCACAGCGGCCCCGCAGCGAGCCTACACTCGCAACAAAGCCGGTAAACAACCAACAGGACGCGTTAGCTCAGCAGCTAACAAACATCACCGCTGCGCTCGCCGCGGCCATGGAGCAGTTCACAGAGGCCGTCTCCAAACTCTCCAAGTCTGGCTGGGTCCAAGCCGGCTCACCACCACAGCAGCAACTGTAAGTAGTTTGCTCGCAAGCCACTCTCGATCTTTTACGGCCTAAAAGAGAAAGAGTTACGAATTGTATATTGGAACGCGAATTCCCTAACGGGAAAAACGAACGAGCTCCGTCATTTTCTCCACAGCCAGAACATCGACATCATGCTCATCTGCGAGACGATTCTGAAGCCCTCGCAGCACCTCAACATCAACAGACACCAGGTCTACCGCCTAGATCAGGCGAACCCTCACAACGCACACACATGGAGAGGACTAGCCGTCCTAGTGAAGAGGACGATCGTCCACCAACTGGTGGACCCGCCGCCGCAGCAGACTACCCTCTCTGCCTATGGGGTAGATATCAAACTAGTCGGACATGATCTGCGTTTGTTTGCTATTTACAGACCCTGCGGATACTGCGACGCCACCGACATCCGCAACGACCTCCAGGCGCTCATAGTGGACTCCCCAGTGCCGACCATTCTGGCCGGGGATTTCAACGCCGAGCATCCCGCTTGGAATTCCTCCGCCTGCTCGCAGCCGGGCAGGCGCATCTACGAAGCCGTGGAAGAGCTCGAACTAACAGCGGAGGGGCCCTACGAGCCCACACACTACCACTTCGACGACAGGTGGCGCAGGGGTACCACCATTGACTTTGCGATCTCTCGCGGAGTCAATGCTGTTATGCGCCACGAGGTATTGTATGATCTCACGTCAGACCACCGCCCGGTGCTGCTGACTATCGCCGACGTGCCCACCACAAGGCTCACCAGAGGTCCCAGCCGCCGCTACGACTGGGAAACGTTCTCAGAAACACTAGTAAACACTCCCCGCACAGGTCCCATCTCCACCGCAGCAGAAGTCGACGCAGCAACCGACGCAATCACCAAGGACATCAAGGCTGCCCTCAACGGAGCAGCACAACGGTCCCATACACCGACCGGCGCAAACCTCTCCCCAGGCCACTACAGGCCCTCTTGGAGAAAAAGCGTTGGTACAGGAAGCAGTGGCAAAGGCTAAGGGCTCAGTCGGTCAAGACAGAGCTCAACCGCCTAGAATGACTGCTAAGGGAAAAACTTAGCGACTATCGCGCCCAAAGCTGGAAAGAGCACATTGACAGTATAAGTAATAATGTACCCTCTATTCACAGGTTATGCAAGCAACTCAGCACTACACCGGAGCCGATACGACCGCTAGAGGGAGCGGACGGAAAGCTGAAATACGGAGCTCGGGACCGGGCAGAGATTTTCGCCCTCAGTCTCGAACACCAATTCAGACCGAACCCCGACTCAAACCCGCTACACTCGGCCGACATCGTGGAGCGCGTGCAGAAATACCTCAGCACGCCAATCCAACCACACGATGACCCGATCTACTTTTCTCCGCCGCTAAACACCTTAGCGGCGGTGGCGCGCCTGTTCAACGGAATAATGCGTTCGGGTCACTTCCCGACCGCCTGGAAGACTGGACGAGTCATCGTCTTACCCAAACCTGGGAAGGACAGAAGAAAAGCCGAGAACTATCGGCCCATCACACTGCTCAGCAACCTCTCGAAAGTATTCGAGAGGTTGCTGCTCCGGCATCTCACACCGCACATCGCTCCTAGGCCGGAGCAACACGGGTTCAGAGCCCAGCACTCGACCACCACGCAGCTAACGCGAGTTCTACATCACATGGGACAAGCCACCAACAAAAAGGAACACACCGTGGCCGTGTTTCTAGACATGGAGAAAGCTTTCGACAGAGTCTGGCACGACGGTCTAATCTACAAACTTTCTCTGTCCACAGCTCCCCGGCGCATCGTGAGAACATTGGCATCCTTCCTGGCAGATCGACGCTTCCACGTCCAAGTGGAGGGCGCCCACTCCCTTGAACGCCCCATCAGGGCGGGCGTTCCGCAAGGGAGCTGCCTATCACCGGCCTGCTACGCCCACTACACCGACGACATACCAGTCGTTGGCGACGCCAAGCTCGCCCTCTTCGCGGACGATGCCGCCTACTACACGTCGTCATTCAAGATTGCACACGCAGCCCAGAAGATCCAGCCGACGCTCGACGCCCTACCTGACTGGCTCTCCAAATGGAGACTATCAGTCAACGTGGGCAAGACGCAAGCCATTATTATTACTAATACAATTAAACTGCCTCCTCCTCCCTCTCTCTTAGGTCAGCCTCTTGTATGGTCGCCCACAGTGAAATATCTGGGGGTCACCATCGACAATAGGCTCACGATGACGCAACACGCCGCAGAGACACGCCGCCGAGCCCTGACCGCCCGCACGAAATTATACCCCGTGTTCAACAGCAAACTCCCTGTACGGACCAAACTCGAACTGTATACAAAGCTTACGTTCGATCACGACTTACCTACGCCGCACCTGCATGGTATTCTTTCTGTTGCAGGACAAACAGGGAGAAACTAAGACGGCAAGAGACGATGGCGCTACGCATCCTCACCAAGGCACCGAGACGCAAGAGGAACGCCACCATCGGCGAAGAACTACAGTGGGAGGGCCTGGAGCAGTTCGTAGTCAGACTCACGCGGGTCATGTTTGACCGCGCGGACAACTCTGGCTACGAACACCTCCAGAACATCGCGCCCCACTACATCAGGCCTCCCGAGCGCAGGGCCCGGGCCCTACCACGGGCCCTGCTACACCTCGGATAGCAGCAGACGCCAGCACCGCGGCTGGGCCATCGGGCCCACCGCGGACACCGCCGCCGCGGCCGGGCCATCGGGCACGCCGCGGCTCGCCGAAACTAGAAGCAGATGACATCACCGCGGCTGGGCCATCGGGCCCGCCGCGGCACGCCGGGACTCGCGTCGAAGCAGATGACATCACCGCAGCTGGGCCATCGGGCCCGCCGCGGACCACACCTGACACCATCGCTGCGGCAGGGCCGTCGGGCCCGCCGCAGCCACACCAGACGTCAAGTCGTCCCCAAAAAGACGACGAGCGACCATCCCACCGCAGTGGGATGCGGCATGACACAAGAGTCATAGCAGCAATGCGGGCACTCCAACCCCTGCCCCCATCATAAGAGGAGCAGCGGACGACACCAAAGAAGAAGTACTCGTTGCTCACTTCTACAACAACTCCCAGCGGGGAAACACCTGCAACTACACTGCTCAAATGTCGTAAAGCTAAATAAGTGTTTTTTATTCATCTCCCTACATGACCTGGTAAATGGTACAGCGGGTCAGCGCTGCTTGGTTCAACGTGGTAATCCGGTCTGCACACAACAGGAATGGTATTTGCATTTGCACTAATATAAATATTAGTGCAACTGCAAACACCATTCCTAAAAAACATAAACATAAAAACATATCAAATATATATTTTCAAAGTATACACATACTATACCTTCAGTGTCAAGCTATCACCTTTTTATAATGCTTGTAGGTATGTTCATTCATTCACATTCATTTATTTATTGCACTCATTTTTTTATACCACGACGGAGGCAAACAAGCATACGGCCCGCCTGATGGTAAGCAGTTACCGTAGCCTATGGACGCCTGCAACCCCAGAGGATTCACATGCGCGTTGCCTACCCTTTAAGAACCTATACACTCCTTTTTTGAAGAACCTCATACTGTAGCCCGCTGGGAAAACCTCGGCAGGGAGTTCATGGTAGATATGTTAGTTTGTATTTTTAATTTTCCTTTAACGGAATCTGATTAATATATAGGGTGATATTACGGTTCACTCTGTTTTGGCTTCATTCTTTTTTTATACCACAACGGTGGCAAACAAGCATACGTAATGCCTGATGGTAAGCAGCTACCGTAGCCTATGGATGCCCGCAACTCCAGAGGTGTCACATGCGCGTTGCCGACCCTTTACAAAAAAGGAGGATTCACTGTGTTGACGGCTAAAGGAACAAGAGGGTCCCTCGTCCTCAACACACTGGGTCCTCTCTGAAATTCTAACTTACATAATCGATATACTTATTCATGATAAGCTTTGACCATAAATTATTTGACATCCTACTCATAATTAGCATAGTTTGCTTTGGCAATTAAAAAAGTTCTTGTAATATACAACGTGTTACTTGAGCCACTAAAAACCTCAGACACCCCAAACGATTTTTATTATTGCTAATTAATCTAGAGTATTTATTTTTCAATCAGTTAATTATTTCGAAAGATATTCATATGTTTAGTTTTCCTTGCAATTCTATTTGATTATTAACTCTACATTTGTTGCATTGTTCTACATGTGTCAACCTATTAACCTATTTTGTCAATTAGTAAGACATGACTTAAGATAACATACTTTGACAATGACAACCTACATGACACTATTTACAGTAAAAATTTGTCAAAGCTGCCAGCCATTATTACATATTCAACCTCTATCTCTCAACCTCTCGAAAGAATGATAAACTATAGTATTCGAAACTTTTAGACTCGACACGTAAAAAATTAAAGAAAAAGTATACCCATGTTAAGATATACTGCACTCGATTCCACTCTCGATTCTGAACAAACAGTTTTCAGGTTTTTAGTATTGGGTGTAACACGTTGTATATTATGTATGTAGGTACATAAAGTGCTCCGAATCCTGTCTAGGCATAAAGTATACGACTATGTAGGTATATATTACAACAAAGTAAAATCAAATTCTTCGTTACCTTGTTCTTTCGGCAATCAGAAACGATTAATATTTAAGTACTACAAGAGCGACCGTTTCGGACGCTACGCGGTGCTACGTGGTGCTAGAAGCTACAAATCTCCGCGGACGCCCATTAGAAGCGATAAAATTTTACGAGAGCACGACGCGGATTCCTTCTGACGCCGCCGCGTGTCACGTGGACACCGCGCGTTTGACGTAAAGCCAGGGTTACATGGAAGGAAGATCATGATGATTTTTTTTATTTTATCGTATTGCTACTGGATATAGATAGGCATTTCTTCTCTGGGGTAGTAGTAGTGGGAAAGCAGATGATAAAGAAAATCCAGTGAGTGCTGCGAGGTCCGACGACAGTGCAGCTACCAAGTTTGTTACTCTTTTAGCACCACATAGGGATCACGTGTAGGGTTGTCTAAGGTGTTTCCTACGGACGCAGAGTAACATTGATCCCCTTGATCATGATGATGCCGCGCGTTTATATAAAGTTGGCTACTTTTTTGGACGTGAAAAAAAAAATTGTATGGGATGCGTCGTCCCAGCCGGCCAATCTTCCATACAAAACAAAAAATTTTTCGCGTCAATTTTTGTTCTTACTTTTTCGTAATTATAATATGATATAAATTATGCCCTTAAACTGATCACCAGCATTTTTATTACACTTTGTATTCTTGACATCCATTGCCTTCTGACGCCGCCGCGGTCACGCGGATACCGCGCTTTTAAGATAAAGCGAGGGTTACATGGAAGGAAGATCATGATGATACCGCACTTTTATATCAAGTTGAGTCTATTATTTACTTTAATTGCCTTCTGACGCCACCGCGTTTAATTTGAGGTAAAGCGATTTACATGGAAGGAACCTCATGCTGAGGACGTGCGTTTATATGAAATTAAAATCTCTCTTGACTTCCATTGCCTTCTGACGCCGCCACGCGTCACGCAGATGCGGTGCGTTAAAGGTAAAGCGAGGGTTACATAGAAGGAAGATCATGATGTTATCGCACTTTTACGTGAAGTTGAGTCTATTGTTTACTCGCATTGTCTTCTGACGGCACCGCGTTTCATTTGAGGTAAAGCGACTGTTACATGGAAGGAACCTCATGCTGATGACGCGCTTTTATATGAAGTTAAAGTGTTTTCTTGACTTCCATTGCCTTCTGACGCCGCCTCGCGTTTGAGGTAAAGTAAGGGCTGCATGAAGTCCATATTAAGGTAAGTATATAGTATGATATAAAATGGCAAAAAATCGTCCAGAATTGTTTCCGAAAAATCGACATCGTTGATCGATGTACTATAGTTATATTATACGAACCTTCTCTATATTTTCATTTCACTAGTCTTGAAATATAACGATATAGATATTAGATATTCTTATAAGTACCTAATTTTATGATTTACCTCACAAAGTATCGGGGACACGTAAGCCGAGTCGAGATATCGTCACACCAGTTTGGAAATAGAACACATTAAGCCATCCCTTTATTCCCTTAATCACCAAACCGGTTCACTCAATTATCATTTTGTTTTCTGCTATACATTTCACCTTCATCAAAGATAACTTTAACAACAATAAAAATTCCTACCGCCTACCTACCTAATCAGTTGCCTTAGTCGAAATCGGCCAGGGCAGGATAATCATGATGATATAAAATAATTTTAAACAAAAAAGAACCGACTTCACTAAGCATCCACCTTTCCAACACCAAATGCTCGAGCTGCTGTAAAAAATACTCAAATCACTACAGGTGTGCCTATAATAGTTGAAGAGTTCCCCCGATTTCTCCAGGATCCCATCATCAGATCCTGACCTGGTTACAATGGGACCAACTGTGAAGTATACTCTTTCAAACAAAAAAAGAATTTTCCAAATCGGTCCAGCCGTCTTCGAATAATCGGTGAACATACATAAAAAAAAAAAAAAAAAAAAAAATAGCAAAAACAAAGATCCCGACGAATTGATAACCTCCTCCTTCGAAATCTTGAAGTCGGTTGAAAACAAAATACTTTATAATACTATAAAAATATAAATAAATTTTTGAACAAAATAATCCTAACAAATAAATTAATAGGAACATAATATATGTAGGTAATAAGTATGCATATTTTTATTAATAAGGATTATAGAAAAGGAGCATTTTTTTTTCTAAACTAATATGCACCCATGATGTAAGTGATTATAAATTTAATATTGACTTAGACTAGACGAATTCACTTCTATCCACCCGGGGCCGTATTCTAACTTTAAAACACGTATAGACACGATCCAACTTCAATAAAACTCCAATGCATTAACAACGCAATACAGCTACGGCATAAACATCTCAATCAGAGATATCAGAATTTGCTTGAGAAATATACCAACGCAACTCCAATACGACTTCAATATTGGTTGAATGTTTGTTGTGTGTTGGAGTTATGTTTGAGATATATAGCTTGTATTTTTATAGTATTGTTAATGTATTTTTAAATTAGAATCCGGCACTACTCGTAGGTGGCCCAGGGCGGGGCAACTATGGACATAAAATCTAATGTTGGAAAATAAATTTAAATTCTGATTATTAGTTTCTGTGGTTTATGAACAAGTTAATTAGTGAATCTGGCTTGTTTATGAATAGGCTATTCAAACGCCTAATTTAATTTTGTATCTATTATCGATAGCCCACTTTGACTTTTATGTGCAACAATTTCCAGGTATATTTTTTACACATTATTTTGTTATACCACCCTACCATAAGCAATAGACAATATTGTATTTAAAACTTACGTAAAAGATTCACCTGCATTTACGTAACTCAATTGTAACCCTGACCGCAAAATGCTTATCGTCATCTTTTGTCACCAAAAAATTCTCATCGCGTCCATTTATCGACATTACTCACTACAGCAGTGGTGACTGACATTTACTAGAAAATGTGAAAAAACCGTCAGTCGGTGCCCCCTGCCGACTCAGCCATTGCGGTCGCAAAATGTCTCAATCTAGTTTTTTTGACGTTACCAAGTATTTCTGACCGCTTCAAAGACGCTTTGGTTAAAAGACGTAAGTGCATATAACTTTTAACAAATATACAGCTTTTTAATATCGTTATATGTAGTACCATTAATGTTGACGTGAGTATGGAGCATGTACGGCATGCTGAGAGGATGAATTTATTAAGACCTTATTATTTGACGTTTGCCGCTCGAGTTGTAAGATGATTTTGAAAGTAGTGAAAGGTTGTTTATTGTTAGTGGGTAAAAATGGGTTGTTGGGTAAGCTACTGAAAACTAGTTCAAGTAGTATTGTCATATTTATATTGATGGTTACATGAGAGCAGACTGAAAACACTGTTTGTCATTTAACTGTAAGTATTTACCAGTTTTAAAAACAATTCTTACGTATGTATGAAAACCCTTTCTAATTCCATACCTAATATACATACATTATATACCAGGCTAAAAGCAATAAGAAAGCAAAATTGCAAATTACAATTATATAATTTGTGTGTTTATTTTGTAAAGGATTTACGGAGATTGACACTTATATATAATGGCACTGACACATATAGTGTTAAGGATACTAAAAACGGGTCACCGTGTGTGAAACTTCTTCTTAACTACGTGACACGCTTAAATTTTAACTGCTCTGTTTAGTAAATGTAGATTAAACATAGCCTTTAAAAAATATTGGCAACACAATATTAGAATCAATAAAATAAACAAAACAATTACAATTTGCAAAAACCCTCCCCAAAGAGTTATTTTAATAGCTTAAAAAAACTTTCTATTCGCAAAAGGCTTATTACCCTTCCCGATTGTCTTTCCCTTAACAGCACGACAAAACTAACTGTTATTGCGTCTAATAGTCCGCCAAAAATCCGCTACGACTATAAAACACAATTGGCGAAATTTTTAGCGGGGTAGAAAAAACGTTTGTGTTTTTTCAACCCTCCCAATGTCGCAATTATGAAGGGGTGTAGAAAGTCGGCAATAAAACGCGCCGCCACCGAAGGGTTGCCCAAGCCACTATTTCTATGAGCCATCAGCGTCCTACTTGGCCACTTTCAAATCGGATGCCGTAAAATCTGACCAAATGGAATGCTGTGTTATAGCAGTTATAGGTTATAGTGAAGTTAATGTTGGCGCTGTTTTGAAACTTGAGCGATATTGATTGTAACTGGCAAAATATTTTAGGCGATCAATTTGCGAACTTTACTTTGGTGAAGGAAAACATCGTAAGGAAACCGGAACTAATCCCGATAAGGCCTAGTTTCCACTGGGTTGGAAGGTCAGATGGAAGCCGCTTTCGTAAAATCTAGCGCCTACGCCAATTCATGGGATTAGGTTGTCAAGCGGACCCCAAACCGGGACAACGCTAGGAGAAAGAAGAAGAATTTGCGAACTTTACTATTCTCTTTATACAAAAACACCTCCCTTTTTGGGAAGTCAGTTAACATTGAAGATATTAATAGAGATAATCGGTTTATGATAGGTACTCAATAATGTACTACACGGTATATAAATAAATATATATATATAGAGGTACAGTTAGGTGAACAGTGATCTTGGCACGACTTTATGACTATTAACTAAACACCTTATCGCATCAGCTACTTCTGCTGATGACTGTACGTAGGTATACATAAATAGACTGCTTAAATTATTACCCTTTTAAAGTAGCCATACTCGGTTAAACGAATTGTAAATATGCGAACGCAATCCTCAAACGCGGCTAACTTTAAAACAGTAATTTCCACCTCGTCGCATTTGTAAACGATCTAGCAAAAAAACTCCCATTGTAGTACGAGTATCTCATAAAGTAATTTGCACAAATTCGCAAAAGGGTGAAACTCTAACGGCAAACTTTTATTTGAAATACCCGTTACGCATTGAGTTTTAGTAAAAAATCGCGCAGTCCCCGTTAGTTTTAGTTTTATAACTCGTTTAGCGTTCGGGCTGTAAATTACCCATTGTTTCATCTGTTTGACTTCATATTACGGGGTTGTAATATTAGTTTTTGGGAGAGGTATGATTTCAGCAGTAGCGTTGCGAAGCAGATGAAACTGACAGATAATGCATATCCTACCCATTTAATAGTAAAACCTTGGAATGTCATAGGGCTCCACTACAATCTACAATACAACTTCTGATATTTAACCCCTAATAATAAGAGGTGAAATGGAGATGAAAGTTTTTTAACGACTACGCTGAAATTCGCAAGTGAAGGTTAGTTGTGGGCAGGGTGACATAGTCAGTCACATTTTAAAATCAAGATTATATTTGTGATCAGGGTTTTTTATTTTTATTAAGACAATATTATTGCAGCTACACTGAAAAAAATTAAGTCCAACTACGATGCATTTTATCTTAGTTGCTAATAAAATGTTTGGAATAATAATATATTTATTTACTACTAGCCTTTTCCCGCGGCTTCGCCCGCGTACTATAAGTACTCAAAAAGGATACGATACGCATGTTAATTTTCAGGCTTTGTGACCACATTTGCTCCTTTTAGGGGTTGAATTTTCAAAAAAGCCTGAAACACGTGTATACTCATTTATCGTTAGGAATACTTCTGTGAAGTTTCGAATAAAATAGTCTAACAAATCTTGAATCGACATACAAACTTTGGAACCCCCATTTACCCCCTTAGGGGGTGAATTTTGAAAAATTATTTCTTAGTGCATCCCTAGACTTTATAAGGAACCTACGTGCCAAATTTGGAATCTCTTGAACCAGCGGTTTGGGCTGTGCGTTGATATATCAGTCAGTCAGTCAGTCAGTCAGTCAGTCAGTCAGTCAGTTTCTTCTTTTATATATTTAGATATCTAACTTATGCTAACTTTTACTAAGTGCTCTTAGCTTCAACAGACAAGATCTTATTAGGCTCATATGCAGTCAAGATGCGTGTTACATTAAATAAGATCTTCGTTCGAGCAAACATGTATTTAATTCAGTGTACCGCAGCCTATTGATGCCCGCAACTCCAGAAGTATCACATGCGCGCTGTCGATTTTATTAATCCTGTACCTTTTTTGAAGAACTCTCTAAGCCTCTTTTGAGAATACCTCGCCAGAGAGTTAAAGCAGATTAGCAAAAATCTACCCCGTGTAACAAATTATCAAAATAAAGTTAATCTCTAAAATAAGGCACTTACCAAAAATACTTTCAGGCACCTAATCCCCTATAATTAGGGGTCTCGATCCCTGAAAAAGAAATAAACCGTTTTATAACGTCAACTTCCTTAACCCCACGTAAAGCCAGCCGTAAAACTCATAGGAGATCGGCTCGGCGATATGGCGTGGAAATAAATCGCCATTTAAAATCAATTTGTGTAAAGGCCCTGGAAAGTAGTTCGGTGACGGGGTCAGCTGTGACGGTGCATAGTTGTGTGAAGTAATCCATCTCCAAACAAGAATTCTCAGCCTTCTTCTCAGTCTTCCTTACGAAATCAATCGACCAACGTCTCACAAGTAGTCATGTCTTCGCCTAATCTTAAAACAAGCAAATCATTTCATGATTTGCCTAGCCCGTCATACCGCTCAAAGCTTATTGTTTGACGATTTATTATCATTAATTATCAGGATTTTTCAATTTTATTTTTACTTTTTGCAACTTTCCCGTCAGTAAGATTAAGTATAATCATAATTATTCTGTCATAACAGGTAACGAGAAATCCTGTCGGAAGCTGCTAGAGAAAGATTACTGTAATGTCGCTACCCTGTGACCCCGTTCGTTCCGCGTTATTGGCCTTTGTCGCCCGCGTGGGTACTAATATGACCTTAGAAAGTACGTGCCTTTTCATTGGTACCGTCGCCACTTTGCTATTTCGTAGGGGGTCGAGACTCTTTAGGTTGTGAGTTATATTAACTAGGTTTAGGTGCTTAGGTTCTTTTATGTGGCATTTCTGTTTTACAAATTGCCTTCTTAAGTTCGTAGAGGTAGGGAAACATTTTATGTAGTTGTAGGTATTATATTTCGGCACACAGGGGACGTATTCTTACTTTAAAAACACGTTTAGATACGATCCAACTTCAATATAACTCCAACGCATTAACTACGCAATACAGCAAGCATCTAAACGCCTGAATCGGAAATATCAGATTTTGCTTGATAAATTATTCCGATACAACTCAATATTGGTTCATTATTAGTTGTGTGTTGGAGTTATGTTTGAGATAGATTGTGTTTTTAATGTATTGTTTTCGTATTTTTGAAAATTGTCTTAAACGAATTTGGATTTGATTGATAATCCGGCAGTGACAATAATTCAACTACGTCAGAACTTAAACCGCTAATAATTTTTACACAGGGCTTTATGGTATCCCAAGATATCCATCATCATCACCATGATATATATCGCTCGATAGAACATCAAAACTAAAAAATTGACTTGAGTAGTAAAGCGGGTGAGGTGATCAAAGTCTTGCAATACTCTTATTACCTTATCAGTAAAAGCTACTTCTGCTGCTAATTGTATAAGGCAACCCCGTTAACAATATTATGCTTTCTAACTCATCGTGGTTCCACTGTAAGTATCTTAAACCACCTTCCCGTGTCGCCGCAGCGCCGCAGACACAGAGCGCATGGCCCGGCCAAGGTAAACTCAAAGTGTTATGAGACTTAAGAAGAGACATGTATATATTTAATAAGATTGTTAATCATTATTCTCTAAACTAAGATTAATAAGTAACCTGCCTCATCAATGGAATTAAAGCACAAACTCATTTATTTTACCTATCCTCAAAGATATAACTATGGGCGATATGTTTTCATGCCTGAGATTTCTCAAACCACAAGGTATTGGTAAGAATCACGAAGGCTTACCATATCGCTCGCAAAAGCATATCGCTTTTCCTGGACTAGATATGAACCTATTTCATTAAGCTACAATTCAAGTAAATTAACAAAGACAACGAAACTTTCAGTAAGTATATTCGATCCGTACATTTGATATCTGTAACGGCACTACAGAAGCCACCATCTTGGTGTTAGACTACATATCATTGTAGAGATTACAAGTCTTTATGATTTATTTGTCTCTACCCATGGAAAAAGAGCAAATGTCCCGGCAAAGGTGAACTCAAGGGGTTACGGGACTTAAGGGCTTAAGCGTGTGCCTGCCTCGCCTCGTATTGGGGCTTACCGTGATTTACTCGTTACGTCGCCTCGCGGGCTTGCCTTTTCTTTTTTTTTCAGGGTTGCCAATTCAGCAAATTACGTGTTTTTGGCAATTTTTGAAGCCGGAAAATTTTGCTACTTGGCAACTTTTTTTGTTTTTTAATGTAAATGTTTGATTTAATTTTTTATTTGCATGTCTGATTGTGTTACTTGTTATTTAATTATTATGTATGGATCCTGGTTATCTGAAATAAAGATATTGGTTATTTAAAATAATGATGACAAGATTTTGTGTATTTTCGACCTTAATTCTTTTAATTGCAACTGTCCGAAAGTCTCTAATCGCCCCACAGGTCTGGCATCTTTAAACCCCAAGTTAGTAACACTGAGCTTGCCCTTTTTTCTGTTTACTTAACGGCTCAGGGGTTACCCTTTATTGGGTAAAGTCGGAAAACTGATATCCCGCGCGACATAAACTTTGGTGCGACTTACTGGTGGATACAGATTTGTATCGGATTTGGTTTTATGGGTAAAGAGAATTGGGAGAACGGTTAAAGATCCGTGGAGTTTTATTGGGTTTATGTTGGTACTGTTGGTAGGACAATACCTACGTACGGACGGATGGTATTGAGTAAGAGGTGGAAATAATAAAGTGACGATTGAAAATGTACAATGTGTTACGAATATAAATATTACAAATATTAGAATTTACGTACTTATCTAGTACTAGCTTTTGCCCGCGGCTTCGCTCGCGTTAAATTCGGGGTAACACGGTTCCCCTTTCATGATTGCCCCCCGGAATGCTCCATACAAACTTCCACCCCCCATTTTAGGGAAGTGGGGGGTTAGAAAGAGACAAAAAGTAGCCTATGTTACTCTCCATCCCTTCAACTATCTCCACTTAAAAAATCACGTCAATTCGTCGCCCCGTTTTGCCGTGAAAGACGGACAAACAAACACACACATACACTTTCCCATTTATAATATTAGTAAGTACAGCCTTGGCCAGAAGTGTTGAGCACCCTTGCGATTTTCATACAAAACTCGAAACTTTAGTCCAGCGTTTCTATCTTTTTTGAAGTTATTTTATCAATTAATTCAAACTGAACAGGCATGTTTTGTTAAAGTTAGTAGTAAGTAAATGCATAGAATATCTGCAATTTGTCGCACTGCCCTAAAGTCGCATTTTTGTGAAGTTTTCATGCTATATTTCTACATATTTAAATAAAATATAACATTTTACGTCACCGTACATTGTTATTATTGGGAAATAATACTCAACATCAAAAAATAAACAAAAATCTGCTATGCTCAACACTTCTGGCCAAGGCTGTATAGTAAGTATGGATGTATACAGTACAAACCTTGTGTAAACAAGGTTTGTACTTTTGTAGACATAAACAAGCTTTTAGTACCTTACTACTTATCACTGTAGAGATTCGTGATGTTAAGATGTTTTAAAATGGTTTCTGATCATAAAGTTGACGACATAGGAGAATTAAATAAATATTTGCAATTAGCGTTAATCGATGCCGTTGGTAATACGCAAACTTTTGCACCTTGTGCATAATCAAAGCGAAAATATAAATGCTCAGCTTTTTTTACCATAAACATGGACTTCTGCATTTATGCAGAAACGAACCATATCCTCAATACTTCTTGCCAGTAATGTGAGTATTACTCGCAAAAAATACTCCCAATTTGATTTAATAGTGGTAACCGATGTCAAAAACCCGTGATAATACACCACCGTAAATCAACGCCATTGCTCCAAGGTATTCACAAGTATAACACGTCATTAATCATGCCCTAAATAGCCCTTAAGCGCCCACAGCCTTTTGAAGGGCCGTGAAATTCGGCTCAAAACTTTAGTAAACATTGTTCGCGCGTTTCTATAGCCATTTTTAGAATGTCAACGGAATGAAGATTTTATAAATGGAAAAATATCTAACGCTTTCACTGCCCACATGAACTTTTACGTAGCATCAGTTATCACTGATATCCACTCAAGCGGTTAACGACAGTCCCGGGTTGTAATTGTGTAAGTGAGAGATAACATGTTTCGTAACAATCACGACATTACAGTGAAAATACTGTACAGGTGTATCTAATTAGAGGTGTGCGCCGATGGCAAAATCATCGGCGGCGGCGTCCGATCGTTTTTTGACCGGCGGCGGCGGCGTGATCGGCGTGAAATCAGCGTGGTACATATTTTTAATATGCCTGGGGAATTTGACGGGACTTTAAGCCTACTGAGTATTTATAAGGATAAACTGCTTTAATAAAACACCCCAAATCTTTGAAAACGTATGATTGCCTCGCAAACATTGCACATTTTAAATCAAAGACTTGATTTTTAAAGAATTTTCAAAAAGATGTACTAGTTATGGTCCACATTTATAGCTCCGTACTTAATGTTTTCAACCGACCGGAACCCTTATAGGATCACTTTGTTGTCCGTCTGTCTGTCTGTCTGTCAAGACCATTTTTCTCATGAATGCGTGGAGGTATCAAGCTGAAATTTATAATAAATACTCAGTTCTATTGTCCCTTGGAGCTGTGAAAAAATCAAACTTAAAAGCCAACGCAATCAAAAGATACAGTCGTTTATGCTGCAAATTTTAGAGCTTTTCGGCACTCGCAAAACCTACGGGGTACTTTCCGTGAACTCAGAAACTTGAAATTTGGCACGAAGCAACGTCATATAGCATAGACAATGGAAAAATTACAAAAAGTAGACATTTTTAGTAAAATCATACGAAAAAATATTTTTTTTAATTTTACACTTACTACCTTTTTCCTCGTAAACGCGTGGAGGTATTAAATTGAAATTCATGTCAAATACTCAGGGCTATAGGACCTTTCAGATGTAGCAAAACCAAACTTTTATGTCAACGCAATCAAAAAAATTGCAATTTAAGTCGCATATTTTGAAACTTAGTACTCGCAAGAAACTCAAAACCTAAATGGTACTTCCCGTAAACTCAGAAACTTGAAACTTGGCACGAAGAAACTTCATATAGCACAGACAAAGGAAAAATTACGAAAAGTAGACATTTTTCGTAAAATCATACAAAAATATTTTTTTAAATTTTAAACTTACTACCTTTTTCCTCGTAAACGCGTAGAGGTATTAAATTGAAATTCATATCAAATACTCAGGTATATAATACCTTTCAGCTGTAACAAAATCAAACTTCTATATCAACGCAATGGGTGAACTTTTACTTATATACCTACAGGTTTGTACGGAACCCTCGGGGCGCGAGCCCGACTCGCACTTGGCCGGTTTTTTGACGTGATAACGTCTTTAAAATCGTTTTTTTTTATGTATGTTCACCGATTTTCGAAGACGGCTGTACCTATTTGGAAAAAAATTTTTTTGATTGTAAGAGATTCTTTTTTTGATTGATAATTCACAGTTGGTCCCATTGTCAGGATCTGATGATGGGATCCTGGAGAAATCGAGGGAACTCTTCAACAATTGTAGGCACACTTATAGTTATTTGAGTATTTTCAACCGACTTCAAGATTTCAAGAAGGAGGTTATCAATTCGTCGGGATCTATGTTTTTGCTTTTTTTTTATGTATGTTCACCGATTATTTGAAGACGACTGGACCGATTCGGAAAATTATTTTTTTGTTTGAAAGAGTATACTTTACAGTTGGTCCCATTGTAACCAGGTCAGGATCTGATGGTGGGGTCCTGGAGAAATCGAGGGAACTCTTCAACTATAGGCACACCTATAGTATTTGATTATTTTTTACAGCAGCTCGAGCATTTGCTTTGGGAAAGGTGGAGGCTAGGTGAATTCGGTTTTTTTTTGTTTAAAATTATATCTATGTAGAACTGGCCTTACCATTTGCCTGAAAATCAACTACGATAATAATACAAAAAGCCCCGAAGTTAACAAGTGCAGAACAGACTGATTTACAATTTGTAATTTGTGAGGGAAAATGTTGATTCTAAGTTCTAAAAGATGCTTGCGGTAGCCCAAATTTGCTAAGGAAATAAATTCTACATTTTATTTTATCGTTCTTCGATGGATGGATTGGATCCTAATTTGTTATTAAATCAAATACAAAAATTGAAAAATAATCAAACTGGGTTTGATTATTTGGGTTAATAATCAAACTGGGTTTGAACCAACATCAATACACCTTGCCAGGGCTCGATCGCTTTACCGATTCGCAACATATATGAATTTTTGGGAAGACGTCATTTGATTCTATTTCCCGTTAGATCCAAATGTCTCTAATAAACCTACTATCTATTGTAGCCTTGAAACGTCAAAAATGCGAAAATACGTTAGGCATCTGCGACGCACGTCAAAGGCCCCATACAAAAAGCATGAGGTTTATGACGTCACCGGCCTCTTAGTTGCGGAAAACTCTTTGGAAGGAATAAGTTTTTGGAATGTTTTTGTAACTTTTGGGCACGAAACAATGCGTTTTTACCTATACAGTTGTAGTTGAGGTATTCATCACCAAGTAAAAATATATTTGGGTTATTCATAAAAATATCTTTACAAAAATATTATAAAATTATTACGGATTCCCACAATTTTAAATTAATTTGGTATTGTTGTTTAACGTGTTTATTGAACAAATTCAATTAAATATTTTGCACGCATGTTCCCAATTAAGCTATGGGTCAAGTAACTAAGATGAATAAATGTTCAATAATGCATCACTCTAAGCAATGCAAAAATAATTATAGATTAGATTCCTTGATTAAATAACAGAATTTAGCTTTTTTCACTTATTTTTGTTACTCTTACTGTTGTGTTCACTCTTACTTTAGGGAAAAAAAAGTAAATCAAAATGCTTTCTATTCAAAAGCCGGAAAAGCAAATTATATAAAAATATAAACCTATCATTTAAAAACCAGACGGTATGAATTATCGATAAGTCGTCTACGTAAATCTTGAAATGACAGCAAAAATAACGTCAGTTGGTACGCCGGCAAGGAATAAGTGAAGAAGGAAAAGCATTATTTTAAAAGAAGTAGTATACTGGCCACTTACTACCATTTCCGGGCATTAAAACAAGATAAAGACTTAAAAATTGCCACGCCGATTCTACGCCGGTCAAAATCATCGGCGGCGGCGGCGTGGAAAAATTGCCGGCGGCGGCGGCGCGGCGGCGCGGCGCACATGTCTAGTATCTATCTATCTAACTTTTGGCAAAAACTAGGATTAGTATTTTTACGCACTGTCTGGTATTGAGTGTACAAATCAAGAGTGTACAGCGGTTCTCACACTGGCGCCCGCGTCCCGCTCCGGTGAACGAGACAGTGCTATACACATGCAGAGCACTGTCTCGCTCGCGCACCGGCGCCGCATGCGGAAACCGCAGCCGTGTGAAAGCCGCATATAAGGTAAAGTATACTTATATACAGGGTGTTTGGTAACCGGATGCAAAGCCGAAAGTAGGAGATAGCCTAGGTCATGTAGAACATTTTTAGCCATACTTGTCTTAGACAAATGTTATTAGTTTTTTTTAAATTTAAATTTAAAAATTTGTCGGAGAAAACTGCAAAACTTCAGACTAAATCGATAATTAGTACTTTTTTTACTGCAGGTAGATTTTTTTTTGTTTTATTTCGTATTGTGCAATGTCTATCAAACACTAGAAAAGTGATTTCAAACATCTGTGTCTAAAGAAAACAAGTTGACAGCGATTTAAAATTTTAGTTACATGAAAATGTAAACGATTTAAGTGATTTCAAAGTACGAAAAAAAAAAACTAAAATAGCCACGAATTTTCAAACCATTTTAAAAACATGCTTGGCTTTTACCCTTTTATTTAAGCTATCAAACACGACTGTAGCTACTGTATCCTTGAAAATAAGCCACCTAAACCAACTGGGTTGCTAAAATGTTTCACTCTACTTGTGATACTTGTGGTAGTTGTGGTGACGAATCTCATTATGATTTTACAATAAAACATTGGTTCTGAATACTAAGTTGGCGTTGACTTGACATTTGACTTGTTTTAAAAGGGTTAAGTGTACTGGACAAAACTACCACATGCAATTTTAACAAACAAAGGCTTGCGGCGGTGAGAGACAAAAGGGACTGATAGCGGCAGGCGGCGGGCGATAAGACAATCATGTCTCAAGCCATTTTATCTTTGAAAATAGGCTACCTGTACTAATAAGAGGGAATGTTTAGGGTAAATTAAAACAAAAGCATAAAAGATAAGTTATTTATTTTTACGATCAACACATTAAAATTACACATCATCGCTCGTTTTCAAAATGTGACCCGCCGTTTCGAATACAAGCACGAGCCCGTCTTCTTACTTCTGTGGTGGTTGTTCCGAATATCATTTCTTCCCTCATCCTTTCGAACGCCGCTTCTATCCTCTCCCTCAGCTCTTCTACGGTATTAATGACCTCTTGTGTGTAGACTAGCTCCTTAGCTCGGCCCCAAACGAAAAAATCCAATGGTGTCAAATCAGGTGACCGAGCGGGCCAAGGGATTCGTCCGCCTCTGCCGATCCAACCGTCCGGGAAACAGTTATCCAGATGCTCCCTTACAGCCAGAGAGTAATGGGCGGGACAACCGTCGTGTTGAAATGTCACTGCACCGGGCAGCTGGTCTTCGTCAATAAGCCTGGGCAAATCGTTTTGTAAAAATTCCAAATAATTTGCCCCATTTAAATTATTTGGCAAAAAATGTGGCCCAATAAGGACTCTGCCGATGATTCCAGCCCACACATTGACGGAAAACCTTCTTTGGAAGGACACTTGCTTTTTCCAATGTGGATTGTTGTTTTTGTCAGCCCATTGGTGTAGGTTATGGAAATTTGTGATCCCCTCCCGGGAAAATTTCGATTCATCGGTCCAAAGAATGCTTCGCAAAAAACGTCGGTCTTCGATATCCGCATTGAGTAAAAATCGGCAGAAGTCCACTCGGCGTGCAGGATCTCCTTCGTCCAAACCTTGAACTCCGATGCCGCGAAAAGGATATTTTCCCTCACGATTCATTGTGGCCCATACTTTCCATGTGGACAAGTTCAGATTACGAGCTACCACTCTGATGCTCGTATTCGGATCCTCTGCAAATGCCTGTAGAACGTCTTCCTCCACTTCAGGGCGATTACGTCCTGGATTCCCTCCATGTTGCACAGCAATACCATTCTCACGTAGCCTTCGGAATGAATTGTAAAACACTCTCACATTAGGCAATCTCCGGTTTGGAAAACGCTCTTGGTACATCCGTCGGGCCATCGCTCCATTACTGTCAGCTTTGCAGTACATGTAGATAATGTCGGCGTATTCTTCGTTCGTAAACTCCATGTTTACAATGAAGAAGTCGTAATTACACGTGAAGGAGCGCCTACGGCAGCTACAACTTGACACGGTAAATTGAGATGAGAGCGGGAAATTAAACCACAATGAACGTCTAATCGCAACTGAAGTTGTAACTAGACTAAATTACTAGTTTTTGCACAAATACTCATGTAGCTAATCAGTTTATCTTTGTCAATAAAGCACAAAACCGATCATCTTTGTTTAACGCCGCTCACCGCCTGCCGCTATCAGTCTCTTTTGTCTCTCACCGCCGCAAGCCTTTGTTTGTTAAAATTGCATGTGGTAGTTTTGTCCAGTACACTTAACCCTTTTAAAACAAGTCAAATGTCAAGTCAACGCCAACTTAGTATTCAGAACCAATGTTTTATTGTAAAATCATAATGAGATTCGTCACCACAACTACCACAAGTATCACAAGTAGAGTGAAACATTTTAGCTACCCAGTTGGTTTAGGTGGCTTATTTTCAAGGATACAGTAGCTACAGTCGTGTTTGATAGCTTAAATAAAAGGGTAAAAGCCAAGCATGTTTTTAAAATGGTTTGAAAATTCGTGGCTATTTTAGTTTTTTTTTTATCGTACTTTGAAATCACTTAAATCGTTTACATTTTCATGTAACTAAAATTTTAAATCGCTGTCAACTTGTTTTCTTTAGACACAGATGTTTGAAATCACTTTTCTAGTGTTTGATAGACATTGCACAATAAGAAATAAAACAAAAAAAAATCTACCTGCAGTAAAAAAAGTACTAATTATCGATTTAGTCTGAAGTTTTGCAGTTTTCTCCGACAAATCTTAAAATTTAAATTAAAAAAAAACTAATAACATTTGTCTAAGACAAGTATGGCTAAAAATGTTCTACATGACCTAGACTATCTCCTACTTTCGGCTTTGCATCCGGTTACCAAACACCCTGTATAACTAACTCTTTAAACCCCTACTAAAGTTAGCAGGCATAAGCTTGTCGTAAGAATATTAATTTAATATAAAGAAAAATTAAAGACAAACCTATATTATTTAACAAAATCGCGTATATTAATGAAATACCTAGATAATAAAAAATAAAGATGGCAAAGGTCGTCACACATCTTTAAAATGGAATGCTTAGTAATTTTTTTATTTGGATACGGAACCAAAAAAACTTACAATCAAAATACCAAAATCCAGCAGCTTAATTCACACGAAATCGCCATAAATCAAACTGCAAACAAGATATTAACGTTAAAAGTCGCATTGGCACAGTGGTGACAAAAACTATTGAGGATAGTGTAGCGGGAGTTGAATGGCGGAGTGGTCCGGTCGCGGCCTTTGCGGCTGAACGCTGGCATTCTATTCAGCCAGCGTGGGTAAATGGCAACATTGCCCGTTACAACAATATGTAGGAAACAACATTCTGTAATATACTCATTATATATTCATGGGAAGACCTACTTACTTGTACTACCTGTATACTTGTAGTGCCTGTAATGTAAGAATTAGCAACAAAATTGATGACAGCCTGTCTTTATGTGGATTTTAAGGTTTTCTGTAATATTAGATATAGACCACGGTCATTTTGCGACTACGAGCAAAGGGCTATATGGAGTGCCAAAAGTTACCTAGTGACAGTCACAACCTAAACCGTTAACGTAAACTGGAAAGTTTAAACTTAGATTCTTCACATGTCAAGGAGTGAATGTATTCCCATTTTTCCTCACCTCGATCGCGAGCACTATGGCGAATGCGAGGCGGGGGCAAATAGGAATTATTACTATGAAAATCCCTGTTCTCATCTTTGCCCACGGGGGACCGATGGGAATAGACTGTCATAGTCATGGAGCTCCACTACTCGTATAAAAAGATTTTTGGATATTCGGGTTGAATTGCAATCGGTTTGAATATCACATTGGCACGGTGGTGACAAAATCAGTGGGTAATGGGCGTGAATGGCGAAGTAATATGTTCACGGCAGGACTGCTGGCGATATATTTAGTGGGTACATGGCATTGCAAATCTTTATGTTTCTTTTAATTCTCTTTGTTTGTTTTTAGTTTTTTTATATTTTTTTAGTTGTGAATTGTTTTCACCTAATGGTCTTATGTATTTCTTTCCTTTTATTTCTTTTATGTGTATGTATTTACGAATAAACTACCTATGTCTACTCGTATTTCTATTTCTATTTCAACCCATAACTTCAAAAATCTAGAAAACAAAGACATCATCATCGTCCTAGCGTTTGTCACGGTTTTTTTTGCCACGGCTCAATTGCTCGAATCGGCAACGTTAATATCCTATAAAGGCTATAAATTGGCGTAGGCACTAGTAATTACGAAAGTAACTGTCGTATGACCTTTCCACCTAGGTGGGTTCGGTTTTCTGACTAACAATAAAAACTATCTTAAAAATACTCGTTGAAAACATGTATATTTCAACATTTTCATTGCTGTTGACAACTAAATATTTTTTTTAGCTAGAATACAAAGATTTTCTTATTTCATATAAATTTCTATATACATATTTTCCTCTCTCTTCGTACTCAAATTGAAATACTTTTAACTATTATTAATCAAAATTTATAAAAACCGCCTAAAACGCTGAAACGATTTTGATAAAAGATGTCTAAGATGACGCTAGACAACCTGCTTTCATATAAAAAAACCCGCATTTAAATCGATTCAACCATTTTAGCGCTAAGGTGCCACAGACAGACACACATAGCCGTCAAACTTATAACCAGAGCTCGGATTTTTCACGGCAAAACAAAACACTAGCGTAATTTAGCCAGTGCTTGAAATATTATTTTATCGACACCTATCGAGTCTTACTAGAGTATATGACAGGTATTGCCTCAGTACATTTTTTCTTTTTTTATTCGATGGTACACCTATCAGTGTGAATGTCAAAATTTAAAAACTAACAAACGTGCGAAAATTTCGAAAAACAGGAGACTTACTAGAGCTCAAAATCAATATTTTTCGACCAGTCTAAGGTGACCTACGGGGGGTTAGAAGGTTGTGCATTAATTACCGGACATCCTGTATAAGTAATAAAATAACTTTTCATTTTAGCTTTGCCATAGTCGAGCAACAAAGAGGTAGGTCTGCATGTACAACTTAGAACGAAGTAACTATACCACCTCATTTAAAATGATAGAAACGACTGCAAATTTCATCTCACATGACATATGACATTCACACTTTAACTGTCATTTCATTACGTATAAAACGTAAATTGCATCTAGGTATTATTTATTTCGCAACGCATTGAATCCGACGTGTTGGATATACGTATAATAACTTAATATTGCAAGGTATCAATTAATACAAAAATGAGTAATGTACAAGATCGGATCAAAACGTGGATTGAAAATCACCCTGAGTTAGTCTATAATGAAGTGACCTCCACTATATACTGCTCTATGTGCGATATGCATCTAAAACTGAAGAAATGCAATATTGAGAATCATGTGAAAAGCAACCGCCACAATTACCGTTCGGGGCAACCAAATAGGAAACATCAATTTTATTTCGATTTAATTATTTTTCTTATTTCATGCAACATACCATGGGCAACAGTCAACAACAATAATTTTCGTCATTTTTTAACAAGTATTTATGTTGCGACTGCTCTATGACTTCTTTACCGGACGAATCGACCCTGCGAAAAATTTATTTAAATCTCGTGTACAAAAAAACTATACAGGGTATAAGAGAGGTAAACAAAACCAATTATTTGTGGATATCTATAGAGGAAACACCAGATTTCATGGGAAAATGTGTGACAAACGTGATGTTCGGTCTTTGCAAAAAAATTGTTCTAAGCAATTTTATCTTTTGGGTTGCTTTTACTTTGCACAGATAGTGCCGCATATATGCTTAAAGCCGGTCGTATTTTAAAAGCAACGTTTCCTCGTATGAAACACATTACGTGTTTAGCTCATGGTCTGCACCGGGTTGCCGAAGAAGTGCGAGATAATTTCAAAGGTGTGGATGGGTTGATATCGAATGTCAAAAAGATATTCCTAAAATCTCCAGAGCGTGTACGCCTTTTTAAGGCAAAATATCCGTCCATTCTCCTACCTCCCGAGCCAATTATCACCAGATGGAGAACTTGGATATCTGCTGCGGTATATTACGCTCAATACTATGAGAAAATACGTGATGTCGTCTCCATACTTGCTAATGACTCGGCAGCTATAAGAGCTGCAAAAAAATGTTTTCAAACACGCAAACTACGACCGGAGTTAAATTTCATTCGCGACAACTACGAAGTAATAGCCTCTTCAATAGAACAATTGCAATGTTCGACTTTATCCATTGCGGAATCCTTCCTCATTCTGGATACTGTTCGTTGCTACGTAAACTGGAGTAAACTTTTACCAGTGATACGTAAATTTGAAGCCGTGCTCGAACGAAATCCTGATTACGAAATTTTAAGAGACATATCTGAAAATATTACCCGAACTGATAATGAATTCTATAAATTTGCTCCCTTGACGTCAACTGAAGTTGAACGTACATTTAGTGTACATAAATGGATTTATAGTGATAAACGCAACTGTTTACTCCCAGAGAATGTTGAAAAGATAATGATCATCTACTCCTATCACTATTACCCAAATAAAATGTCTTGTGCTGCTGTGTGTACTGACGTAGATTTTGAAGAAGAAATTGCGTCTGTTTCTAATATATAGTAACTTTATACAAATGTTTTTATTAGTTTTATTACATATTAATTTTATTTGGTGACTTTTATTTCTTCTAGTTCTGAATTATCGATATCGATAAAATAATATTTCAAGCACTGACTAAATTACGCTAGTGTTTTGTTTTGCCGTGAAAAACCGAGCTCTGCTTATAACCCCTATAAAAAGACCCAAATAACTAGAAACACCTACAACCGTCTGCACGTTATACATACATAGCTGCGAACAGATTCATACATGTACATGTCTGTTGACGTAGACGCCTTTGAAATGCAAACGCTGCAATAATGAAGGGTCAAAGAGTACATACCCTACTGTTTGCATAGGTGCCATAGGTATTTAGGTATACGAGTATGTTACTATTTAAACATAGAGATTACAATGATTCAACGGCTCCTAGCCCAGTCGGTAGTGACCCTGCCTACGAAGCAGGAGGTCCTGGGTTCGAATCCTGGTCAGGGCAATTGTTTGTGTGTTTATCACAGATATTTTTTGTTCCTGAGTTATGGATGTCTTCTATGTGTTTAAGTATATATCAATATTTATCTATTATATATATCGTCGTCTAGTACCCATAACACAAGCCTTATCGAGCTTACTGTGGGCCTAGGTCGATTTGTGTAAGATTGTCCTATAATATTTATTTATTTAATGATGGGTAGCTGCCTACCGTAACTCCAGTGACACCATACACTTATTACAGCGTGTAGTCTAACTTTTGGTGGCAGCGTCACGAAATTGCCACGAAATGCCGCTGACTGATGCTGAGGACTGACAAACAGCAAGTACTTATTTGGAGGAACTGACCATTTTTCCAAACATTAGGGAATAAGCTATGACTAGACGAAATATGAAATAGATACATTTATTAATTTTATTATTGCTGTAATTATTCCTAGGTTACGCATGACGAGGAGTATCATGTCCAAACTTAATCCGTCGTTATAGATGAATTATCGAGATCATGGATTGCATTTGTAGTGGTTGTACCGTTTGCAACAAAAGGAGAATAATTTTCTCTTAATTTAATAAAGTTACATACCCTTAAGAAATGGATTAAGTAGTAGTCCTCTGTTTTTTGCTTTTAGTCGCTATCATGTTCTTCATCTGAGCTGTCACAAGTATTGATAATAAGATTGTTTGAAATTCGATCCATTTCCCCTTCCTGACATCGATATTTATTTTCTTCACTTTCGACATGGCAACAAATATTTTCCCAGTCCTCAGCAGTAATAGTATTCATTCGTTCAGTTGCTAAACTCATAATGCCTTGCATGTTTAATGAAACGTTTCTTTTCGCTACATATCCTTTTACCATGGACCAAATATTTTCGATCGGATTGAATGTCGGGTGATACGGTGGCAATCGTAAAACGGAGTGGCCTTTGAATGTTCTTTTAAAATTGCATCTATGTGGTACTCACGAAACCGCTCTTTATTTTGTTTAATTAAATCATACAAACTGGTTTTGTACATCAATATACGCTATACGAAATGTTGTGTTCTGTCAACCAATCCATCATTTCTTGTTTATGAGAATTTGACGTTGGAGCACGATTCAAAAGTTTGTTGTGATAGGACGCATTATCTACGATAAGTACGCTATTCGGTATTAATTTTTCTTTTAACCATTTTTCGTAGTTGACAAAGTTCATCTGGTCATGCTAATCTCCCGTTTTTTGGTTTGCCTTAAACATTAACAAAGCATTGGGAATAAAACCATCTTTTCCTCCTGCGTGCACTATTATTAACCGCTGGCCTGTACTGATTTGTTTTTTTACACCAAATTCTGTTCCATCGGTCCAAGCCTCTCCGGACACATGTGAAGTGTGGATGTAGGTTTCATCAGTCTAAACTAGTGGTTTATCTTCAGACCGATATTCCGCAATTTTGGTAAGGTAATTTATTCTTAGCTGTCGTATGTTGTGTCTTTCCATTAATATTTTTCGGTTGTCCTCGGTCTTTTTCCATTTAAATCCTAATTTTTGTATTTGTTTTCGTAAGGTGGAAATGCCAAATTTGTAATCTATATCGGATTTTAACACAGAGTGGAGTGCCTTTAAGGTTGGAAAGTGCTTATGGGACAGATGAAAATTGTATATAGTTCTCCGGATGACTTCCTGATCAAAATCGCCTACTGCTGATGACGGACAAGTACGTAACTTTTTATTTCTCGGGGAGGTGAATTTCTTTGTTGTTGCGAATTTCTCACTATTGCTCTCAGACACAATGTTATAAACAGTAGAGAAACAAACACCTGTAGCTTTTTCAACTAACTGGGCAGCGGTGTAAGGGGAATTTAAATTTTTCTTCAGTTCAAGTTCAAAATATTTATAACAGTTAAAAATAATTTGCTTACTTTGACTCTCAATCGGACCAAAATTACTCTCTGCCATATTTTTTGAAAATTATGTAACTTACACTTAGTCGTACGGGCTGACACAAAATTATTCTGATAACTGTGAGAATACAATAAAATCAGACATAAAAATATATGCACAACGTAAATAATATTCACAATTTGACACTGACATTATTTTGGTATTTACTTCTTCAATATATAACAAACCTCTTTTTATGCTGATAGTACGAGAAAATAGAAAATTCAAATATAGAATGCCTGTAAACATACAATACTACTACATATGCAATTCCATGCTCTCGTTAATTTATCTATACCCTGGGCCGCGATTCGAAAAATAAACACACACACACTGGACAGACACAGCTCCAACCCAACTCAACTCAACGCTATAACGACATTGACATTTGCTATTCGAACAGATTTTCATTCAACATTGGTCTCACATTGATCTCACATTGGTCACACATTGGTCTCACATTGGTCCAATGTATAACCAATATGTGCCCAACAGAACAGATTTTCATTCAACATTGGTCTCACATTGGTCTCACATTGGTGACACTTTGGTCCAATGTATGACCAATGTATGACCAATGTGAGACCAATGTGAGACCAATGTTGAATGAAAATCTGTTCGAATAGCAAATGTCAATGCCGTTATAGCGTTGAGTTGAGTTGAGTTGAGTTGGGTTGGAGCTGTGTCTGTCCAGTGTGTGTTTATTTTTCGAATCGCGACCCTGGACATTAGATTTCAATGTTTTAAGAATTTTCAGGACTTGGTCTTCTGTAACACGTTTTAGAGTAAACATTGAGGATCTAAATCGGATTTGTAATTCGAACGTGAAATAATGTTCAAGTTATGTGTTTGCTGGTTTATATTATTATTACTATTAAATATAAACGTATATTTACACATACGGTACTTATTATACAATAAGGACATGATATTTAGAATTATGAATCTATGACGGTAACGCCATCTGTCGCATAAAGCAAACTCCAACCAAAGTACCGGACTGTTTGCACACAGGGCCCCCGCGGCGTCTCTCTTTACTACTCAATGAGCCGTCTATTTTGACAAAAACCGGCGACATGCCTTCCTAAGTGGATTATACCTTCAATACAGATTTCACGTCACATTTGCCCGCCATTGTCTTGACAATACCTTGTTACGTAGGTGTTGTTGGCAATGAATACGAGAAACTTTTTATTCGGCTTTTTAAGATTTTTAAGACGGAGACTGACATCTGCTCTGTGGGTATGGATTGGGGAGCATGATAAAAAGAGCATAACACAGACATTTATATGCGTAGTTCTCGCAGTTCTGCAATTTTTAGGTAACTAAAGCAATGTACCTCTTTATTCACTGGACCTACGCAAAAAAAATACCCCTGTGGCCTACTTCAATTTTTACATAGGTATACTTTTAAGAGCTTTCATATAGCCTTAGCAGCGTTAAAAACCAAAGGTAAACAACAGGCGGCCTTATCACTAAAGACAGCTTTTCTAGGCTCTCTTCTTATTCTACTACATATTCTAATTATTACCTTTTTATTTTGGTTAGAAATTATTGACCTACGTTGACATTCTATTCGTATACCAACTGAAAGGAGATCGTCAATTCTGGACCACCTGATATAAACCGTATACAGTTTGTACTGCAATGTAAAATAAATACTCATTCTATTACTAAAGTAGACAAAATATTGCAAAAAAATGAAACGGGAATTAGAAATAATAAATAAATAAACATTATGTTGATTTTTCCGCGATTAAAATACAGCAAGACAAGTTGTTAACGTCCTTATGGCATTGACATAAAGTTTAACTTCACCCTGGCTTGAAACGGGATTGTTTTTTGGTTTGACACTGTCAATGTATACCGTTACATAATCTGCGTTTTGATACTGTTCGGTAAGTTAGAACATTGTAATATTAAAATAGTATCTAAGCCTACGAATACGGAAGTTTAAATTAGAAATCGACTGTATACGCCTAAAGATTATAAATGCGTATTTTTGCATTTTTGATCGGAGTTTTAATATTAAAAGTGGGTTTCATAATGGCATAATATCATGCTCCTTCGATAACGAAACGCATTTTTTCAATTTTGTAATGTCAGATACTAGTGCTATCGCACTTAACGGTGGTAAACCTTATCCCTTCGCAATAGGTGTTAGGAATGTTCAGTTCATAGTATTAACGATGGTTTGACAGCAGTCTTTGTTTACCGAAATACAGGAACTATAAATACGATCAAAATATGACTTTTTATTATTTCATCATGATTCCCGTTTTGTTTTCAAGTCCCCTTTTGTACATTATCTTTAAAAAATCGGTACTTTTTTTACATTAATATATAAATCGGCAAACACGCTTTCATATATTGTCCTTGTCAGATTCAAGTATTAAATGCATGATTTTTCAATTTTCCTATTAGATTTCGCAATATTTTTACCACCATCCTGATCTAGAAATTATGACGATCCTTTAAAAGTAAGAACCATTCCTAAACGGTCCTAAATAATCTGGGCCAGGTCACCTAACGAAAATTGACGATCTCCTTTATGTAGTCAAAATAAATAGATGAATATAATTATGAGAAAATCTAACCAATTGCTGATCGCTGGCGCCTTAAAACTTAAATAAAAGTAGGTAAACCAAATCTTTGATCAGATTTGTATAGTATTGAATAAGAATTGAAGTCGATCGAACAGTATAAAACAAACATGAAACCATGTAAAGCCTGACCAGAAATATATGATTGTTGTCAAGAGGGCGCTATTATTCTGATTTATATGGCAACAGTCATAGAGCGTATTATTCTCTATGGTATAGTGACATCTTGATTTGTTTACCTGTCAGCTCTGATGTTAATTCGAAAATGTTTCACAGCGAATTAGTTTCATTTCCCGAACGTATTATTTACAGCAGGTTATTATATACACTATTAACAATGTTTCACTCTTGAAAATGAATAATATTGGGATTTTTTTGTTGTTTATTATGTAATTATTCAACACTTTATTATTATTCAAGCAAACCGCCTCAATGACACTTGACAACAGTGACAGCCTACGAGTATCACATACACTCACACGTGCATATCATTCAGTCATTAAAATTATTGCCAGTGTAAGAAATTAGTTCCAATGAAATTCTGCAACAACAACAACACCATATATTTCTGGTCAGGCTTTACACAAGAAATGTTACTTTGCGAGATCTACTTAATGGTGTGTCTGCGTTTGAAGAGCAAAGATAAAAGAGCAAACGCTTTGACGGCTTGATCAAACATTGATACGTTTATTCGACAGTCGCGAAATCCTTGAACACCTTTGTGGCCCTCATAATCCTGACAATATGGTAGGGTTGATGTTACCCTATATATTCCATTATTGTTCAACACAAAACCAAAACATTTGGTTTGATGCTTTGCTTACCTATTCCCGTTTGAGTTTTGTATTCTTCGTCTCCCATTATAATTAGTCTTTAGTAAACTTCTAACTTGCACAAAATATGACAAAAAAAAAACATTATTTTATTCCGGTGATTTGATATTTTCTGAGAATTTTGACAGTTGACTGACACGCAAAAGGCACGTCTAAGTGAGATTCAAACAAGAAAATGTAAAATAATCCTTTTTATTGTCTTCTGTCACACTCATTAAGTCCCAAGTCATCATAATCGGCAGTGGTAAATTGATTCCCCGTGTAGATTCTTCAAGCTTACCACCTATATATTTTGATGGTATCCAGATCCCTCTATCAAGCCAGGTTAAAAATCTAGGTATTGTTATGGATCGCACTTTATCTTGGATACCTCAAGTGGGAGAGGTCAGTCGAAAGGTGCTTGCTGCTGTCGCTTCTCTTAGAAGACTCCGAAATTTCCTACCCATCGCTACAAAAACTTCGCTTGCCCAAACTCTGCTGCTTCCGATCCTTGACTACGCCGACATCTCCTATCTTGATCTCACGGAAGATCAACTTAATAAGCTCGAGCGTATTCAAAATGTATGCATTCGGTTCATATTTGGTTTGCGCAAATATGACCGTGTATCTAGTTTCCGCACTCAGCTCAAGTGGTCCTATCCGTTATCGTCGCAACCTTCACATTCTGAGTCTCCTCTATAGTGTACTTTTTAATCCGACGACTCCCCCCTATCTTAAAAAGCGTTTTAGTTACTTGAATTCTATCAGGTGCTCTCAAAATTTTCTCCTTTCTGTCCCTTCTTCCTCCTCCCAATTTTATAATTCTTCGTTAACTTTTCAGGCAGTTCGTCTGTGGAACTCCCTTCCCGCAGAATTAAGGCGTGCTAAATCATTGGCTGCATTCAAAGCCCATCTCAAGGATCACTACTTGTCTCTTCCTTAGTTCTACTGATGGTCGTTAATAGGTCTTGACAGGATTATTATTTTGGCTGATATATATATTTATATAAGTAGTTTGTATGAATGTATGTATTTTATATGTATTTATATATATATATATAAGTATTTGTATGTATTTACTGAAATATGTATAATATATGTTTGTACTTTTATTTATGTACTTATGTCTGATTAGTATTTCAATGTTCGTGTTTTCAAAATAAGTTTTTTGCACCTCCTATTGACTTTTTCTGCATTATGTTCTCCGCTACCCAAAGGTTGTCTGGAAGAGATCGCTCATTAGCGATAAGACCGCCTGTTGTTTGCCTCTTTTTATCATGTATTTTTGTTTCTACTGTGCTGTTTTTCTTTTGAGGTGTGCAATAAAGCATTTATTCATTCATTAAGATATAATAATAACAATAAATATTCTTTATTGTACACCACATTCGAAAAGAGGAATATATACAGCGATATTTTTTTTAATAAAACGTAAGTACATGATAAAGAAATAAAATGGGTATTATATACAATAAATAACTTACTAAAAGCTGTAGGTAAATAAAACATCACACGCATTATTTTGTTCAAAACCTGCTAGCCTAATATGGTCGGATTTTTATCGCCTGTCAGTAGCTGTCACGGTCTAACAAGTATGTAAGTGCGAAAGTGATGCATGACGTGATAGGCGATAAAATGACAACCATGATACGCGTTTAGGGGGCCGATTTTTGACAATCAAGCGTTCGAATTCGAAGAATTTAACTTCGAATATAAGAAAGTTTGTTGTTAAATTACCATCGTTGTTATTTTTAAAACAAAAAAAAACATCATTTCTTCGTTTTATTCAGAGTTTTAAATATCATATTCGAGCGCTCGAATTTCAAAAATCACCCCCCAGTGCTTCAAAATAATTGTTGATTATTAAAATGCCAATGTCATTTCACACGAAAATTACAAATTATGTACATATAACAAATAAAACTAACTAAAAAAAAACTAAATAATTATTAACTCTAAAAATAAAAATAAAATATATCTAAAAGAGGGCCCTGCGGCATGGTACCGATGACGCTGGCAGCATTTTCTCTCTGGATTGTTAAATTAATCCGATGAGCAAAGATAGCTGCCAGCTCTTCGATCTCCTGTGGCATCTGACTCTGAGTCTCTTCAATGTCATTTATCAATGATTATGTGATTATGAATTTATGACCAAAGTCAATTTAGTTATGTAAGTAAGTAAATGTTATAGTTAATAAATTCATTAGTCACAACCTCACAACATTTTGAATACCCTTTGAATACCTTTACCTATTTATAATTTTCCTATTAGAAGTTGAGAACTGAGGGATTGTCATAGAATTGATTTTCTATAGCAATTTATAGAAAATCTGTTGCAATCTCATGTCAACCCCTAATTTTCTCGATCTTCCGGAATACTATCTTGTGGACCCGGGGTATGTCCTTAAACTACTTCCGGACTTGGGTATGTCCTTAAACTACTTCCGGACTTGGGTATGTCCTTAAACTACGCCAAAAAGAGAGGTATGGGCACTACGAATGGCATCTCGCTAAGTGTGGTAGGGCACGTTTAGCGAATGTCATGTCGCTCAAATCTGGAGCAGAGCCCGACTGGGGAAGTACCTCCACTCCACCTTACAGAAAACCACAGCCAAATAGCACTAGACCCTACTCATAGTATTGAGCTTGTTTGCCACCGTCGTGGTATAAAAAAATACTTTTGAGATCAAGACACAGAAAACCCCTAATATAAACAATCGCGATTTAGGACTAGAATAAAATGCTGTGTTGTCGCGAAGAAGAAGTTTTTTTCGGATGATTATGGTTAGATACTTCACTCGCATTTCTGCTTGTTTGTATTTGACCTCCCTCCTGACCATTGTTGTTTGTATTTGACCTCCCTCCAGGCCACTGTTGTTTGTGTTTGACCTCCCTCCAGACCACTGTTGTTTGTGTTTGACCTCCCTCCAGACCACAGTTGTTTGTATTTGACCTCCCTACAGACCACTGTTGTTTGTGTTTGACCTCCCTTCAGACTGCAGTTGTTTGTATTTGACCTCCCTCCTGACCATTGTTGTTTGTATTTGACTTCCCTCCTGACCACTGTTAGATCCTGACGTCCTGGCCGAAGGACATAGAGTATTTTTTTATTTATAAAGTAGAATCAGCGTTCTACATATTACGTGGGTAGTTCCGACTACCTGCTGTACAGACAACAAAAGCAGCTAAGCAGGCGAGGTGTTTAAAATTACATTTATTCGCTCTACTCTCATACCTATTTGTACTAATAAAGTCGTGTCACGATCATTTTGAACGTCTCAGCCACTTAGCTTCTTCTGCTGTTAACCGTAATAGTTACCATCAATCAATCAATATTAATTTCGTTATCATATGTATAAAAAAGTTGACAAGTTTATATTGTATAACGCTATGAGCCCTATTAGCATACGAAAATAACAACAATTTCTTAAATCTACCACTTATTTAAAATTCCAATAGGTACCATAACATAATTTTCTGAAAAGCTAAATTTATTGATTGATATTATGCGTTATAATAACTTCAATCGTTATACTGATGTATTGAGACATAGATAAGTCATCGTTGAATCAATAGATGAGAGAATATCGTAAGATATTATTAACTCACATGGTTTCTGCCTCCGAACATAATAGAGTTGCCACATTGTCTGGCAAGTTATTTCTTTAACACTATGATTATTCTATGATTTTCCAGCTATGCGACTCTCGTTCTTAAGACGTTGTAATAAGGCATTGTTGATCGATTCAATATTTAAAAAAAATGTCGATAAAACACGTGCAAAACAAAGTGAATTCGCGGCATCACCTATAAATCAAGCATTATTATAAAAGGGCTTGTTCGAGTGGCCGTATTGTCGCTTTATGGATGTTATGCCATTCATTACAGGCCATTAAACGTATTATAACGCGTGCAGCAGCCCACGTAGACCCCTGGCGGCTCCGTTGTTCACCGCACTTTTATATCACCAATGGTTAAGTTAATGTGGACTCACGGGTCTAGTTAAACTGGGCTGGTTACCTCAGCTTTATATTGTTTGTGCGAAGCGACACGCCATTCATATATCGGATAATAAATGGCGAATTTTGATTGAAAATAGGCACAAAGCACTGTGGAACCGAAACGCCTCCGTATACACGTTTGATAAGAATTTATGTGTGAACTGAAGATAGTAGGTACGGTAAGGGGGCGTGACGATGTAGTTATCATAACTTTGAGGTCTCAATGAAACTGCTCGATTGAAAAATTGTTATGGAGCAGCCAATTAAATAAACTATGTTAAGGCGATTGAATAGAACACAATTTGTTGTTCAGTCCTGTTGTGTGGACAGTACAAAAATTGTTAAAGCTTGTTTCACAAAAAAATAAGTCACCAATTCAAAAGTCTAAATTCAAATGTTTGTTTATCTGTCAATCCATTTTGTACATTACATAGTATAATTTAAGTATAAAAATCGATAACTTATAGATTTAGTCGGACTTAAGTAACTACATATGTGCGATTGAAAAAGTCAGCCTTCAACAGTGATTTGACCTAGTACTTCGAGTCGCGCCTGAAGTATGGAGAGTCGCGCGACAGTGTAAGTCATGCTAGCAGCCCAGGAAGCCTTATAGACTCGTAGGTACAATACCTACGTAATATACAACCTACTAAAACTGAGGATTTTTTTGCGTGGAGCGTGTATTTTTTTTATTGAAACACGATATAATGAATTCAATATAGTGCTTAACGTATATTAGTGTGACCTTTCATACATTTAGCCGCATTTTAGCAGTCAATAGTCGGGAAAAAGCTATTTGAAAGCGAGCATCAATAAATCTATTTTGAATTAAAACGAAATGCCGTCTCATTTAACTCTTAATTGAAAACAGATAACGACTAGTATTTTTAATTCTTGCGCTTTAGGAACTGTAGGTTTTAAATATAAGCCGACTGCCTAGTTGTTGATTATCTAAATACTAAAATATAATAGGTACCTAACTAAATAATAAATAAATAAATAAATATTATGGGACAATCTTACACAAATCAACCTAGTCCCACAGTAAGCTCAATAAGGCTTGTGTTGTGGGCACTAGACGACGATATATGTAATAGTTATATACATATAAATACTTAAATACATAGAAAACATCCATAACTCAGGAACAAATTATCCGTGATAAACACACAAATAAATGCCCTGACCAGGATTCGAACCCAGAATGATAAGCTACTATAGTAGCTATACTATACTACTACACTACTACTATACTATAGTAGCTTATCATTCTAAATTGTATTACCTATAGGTAATACAATTTTACGTACTACATTGCTGATATACTTACATATAAACATGGTGTTGCATCTTACTCATGTTCCTACTAACTCTTCTTTGACGTATATCTACTAGTTATTGACCATCCCGACGTAATAGTAGTTTACGTCACACCTGGCCATAATGTGAGTTTTACCGCTCGCTACGCTTACGGTAAAACTCGCATTATGGCCAGGTGGGGACGTAAAATTGTGTACTCACCACGGGCAGTAAAAAAGAAAGCCCTCTATCGCATATTTACAACCCTCGCCTGCGGCTCGGGTCCCAAATACCTGCGATTTCGGGCTTTCTTTTTTTTACAGCCCTAGGTAAGTAATGTACTATTATGTGACTGCTACATAATGAAGGGCATTAAAATACGAGTGACGTTGTATAAAACGAACCAAGTGGGTTTTATAATGATGTCACACGAGTGTTTTAATGTTAATTAAGTACTTACAGCTACATACATTGCTTTATCTACACACATATTATACCCCCTCAACGTGTTGAGATTCATTAGAATGACCGCCATTGCACCTCCATGGCAACTAGATTTCAAATCATAACCAACTAGATTGTCATTAGAAGGTACCCTTTAATTACATTAAAATTTCAAACAACTTCTGGAATCGGTATACCAGAAGATGTTCGAAATTTGAATGTAATTAAAGTATCGGTCATCGATTTTGTAAAGTAAATTTTACGATGCACCACAGATACAGGTTTCTTAATATAGGCCGTTAGCTTATCGTTTCTGAACATACGAGTATTATAGGGAATTTATGATATGGGTGTAGATAAAGATTGTCGAAAAAACTGTTTGAGGTCACCGGGGACCGTAGGGCTGGCTCGTTCCTCGCCCAAAGGATTGGGTATTGGCATAGCGATCCAGAGGGGGAACGCAGCCAGCCTTATGGGAACCCTTCCCCAGGGTTCGGACCTCGGTGACCTTACCTAAATTCTCAGTTATCTTTTAGTTATAATTTTGTAGACAGTTTTTAGCTATGATTTTGTAGGTAGTTTTTAAATAGTGTTAGGTCATATTTCCATATATTATAACTTTGTTAGATAAGGTGTTTTTTTTTGTTTTAATTACAATATATTTCTTTTAATAAAAGATATAAGATAATGATTTATGTCTACTAAATATTTCACGAGTAAGTAAGTAGACAATTATGCAATTTTCACTCAACAATGTATATAAACATAGATAACCGTGGTACCCGGTTTAATTTTCATTATGCGGTGACTCTACGCTGCTGCACTGAAATTAAGATTTAGTAGGTAAATATATTTAAATAAATGAACCAACATGCACTTATTTGAATTGAACCATAACCCACACGACACCCACACTACAATAAATAAAATAAAATAAACAAAAAATAGAAATAAGACGTTACTTTTTTCCGCAATCCGACTCCGCTAACATCTGCCGCGAACCCATTCACTAATAAGATTAATAGTTCACGCGTTTTACATTTATTCTTTAAAGAAAACCCTTAGAGAAGTTTATGGCGTGGAAATAACAATTTGCAGTTTTGGTGAAACTACGACCTTCTCTTTGTGACCAAGAGAGGGCGTGACCGCACTCGGCCCGACGATCTAATGTTGCCATTCCAAAATGTTTTCAATCGCCGTATCCAAATATTTACTTACAATGCGTTTCTTTGTAGTTTTGTAGGCGAATATTTACTTGGACATTGGAAGGTTTTATGCATTGTGAAATTTATGGCGTTTGACACCATTTCATAGCTTTTTTTTTAGGGTTTTAAAATATTAAATATTAGATGCTACCGAAAATTACAGGCTCCTTATTCCCTAAAAGGTCGAAAAACTCAATTAATGAAAAAAGCCGCATAAAATGCTATTTATAAGATAGTTTGAAGTATTAGTAATACTAAAAAATAATTTTGAACCATGTTTATTATTATTAAGTACCCAAAAATACGATTCTTACAGAAAGTGTCCTGCGAAGTGTGATTTAAGTGTCATTTTTAAAAATTCATAGTAAATTGAAATTAACCGCTATAGTACTGCTTTTTTATCGTGATAGAAAAATAGTTTATCTTTGCTATGTTAATATTTTAAGGGCCAAATTTTCATAGGATATTAGTGGAAAAAATGAAATGTAACCGTGTTTTCATCAAAAAACTGGCATATAATTAGAAGGTATTTTGTCTATTATCCAAGATGAATCTTCGATTTTTATTTCCATGGCCGTCTCATACATGATATACTCAATTGAATTTTATTCAAATTGAATAAGAATTTTTAACCTTTTTTGCGTAATCTGAAAATGAACGGTATACCTAACTGGAAAATCCGGAAAGGCCTTCCAAGACAACCAAATTTTTTCATATTTCACTCGTTAAAATGTAATATTTGCTCCGATGGCCGTCTAGATAAAGAAATGAACTATTATGTGCATTAATAGTTGATTTAAAAAAAACTAAGTATTTTCGCCATAGCCTTCGAAGAAAATGAAGCATTTCGTGAAATTCGCGCGTTTTGGGAATAAGGCCTCTTAAGTGCAAATGCCAAGTTGTTTACGTAAGTTAATTATGTATTTTAAAGGGTGTGGCCATAATAAGTATTAAGTACCTTACCTATTAGTTACACCCGTGTGTAACAAAAATAGTGGTGATCCGTTTAAGGGCTTAATTGGTATCATATTAGAAAAAGTAGGAAAAAATATTTTTGGCACATTTTTTTTATATTTATTTATTAATTCTACATACAAGCTAATAGATAACGCCAACACACTTATATGGGAGTATCATATTATACAGAAGTAGTTTGCAACAAACCAAATGATGAAAAAAGTGCATGTACCGCTCCGATATATTTGATGGCGACTGTACCAGCAAACAATTTGACCGATATAACAACATCCTTATAAAGACCGCTTTTGCACCTTCTACCTTCATAAGCCTTCGATCGAACCTGCTCACATAAGAACTCGCAAATTTTATTTGTCTCTGCTACAACCCCAACAAATTTCATGAAGACAAACGTTACTAAACTTATCGCGGAACAAACTACGTGTATACCGATAGCGCCGCGGAACAAACTACGTGTATACCGATAGCGCCGCGGAACAAACTACGTGTATACCGATAGCGCCGAGTCTCTCGATACAACACACACAAAAACAGGAAGTTGTCTGTAAAAATGTCGCTTTGCTGCGCTCGCTCGTTCGAAAAAAATGTATACAGGGTAACGGCATCAGTAGTCAGCCTGTTGCATCGTTTATTGGTCATAAATATAGCAATAATTTGAATAAATAAATCATATGTACTTAACTAGCAGCTCTGATTCCTCGTTGTTTAATTTGCCATGCTACAGAAGCGGCAGGGGATCAAGGGGCAGAAATAAATTAGTACCAATAGGTGCTGTCGATAGATGAGAGCAGTAGTGTCATATCCGCCATATTTTTTACTACAGGTGGTGTTCTCTTTAACACGTAAGAAAAAAACAGGTTTTTTTATTGACTTGTATACAATTTGGCTTTATGAATATTTTACGAGTATGTATTGAATTATATTAAAATTAAATAATAATATCACTAATTTAGGTATTATTTGAGAAGGCTGACTATCAGATAACACTTTTATACAAAGGATCCAATGGTCAGCCTCCCGGGGCTGACCACTGGGTTTTTCCTGATTGTATGAAAACCCAGTGTGCAGTGGTCAGTGTTGTTCCGGATACGGTAATTGCCGTAATATACGGCAATTCAGGGGCATTACAGTCAAAAATACGGCACACGGCAGCGGTCCCATTGCCGTATCTCTATACATTTTTAGACACGTTTTCGCCAATTTTCTGGATACGGCAATTCAGCGGCAATTATTTTAAGAATTTGTATAGGGATACGGCAAATTACGCCTCGGAATACGGCAACCCCAAAATTCAACAAGAACAACACTGGCAGTGGTCAGCCGCATTTAAACTCCTAAGACCCAGAAGCAGTTGTTTTGTTTTTGAATTTGGGACCCTTTAGTTACTCAATAAAAGCTCAAAATGGATTTTGTTTTAAAACTATAATAAACAATTTATCTAACCATGTAATTCGTTTAATTATCCGACTAATGCCGAACGCTCAAGGTTAAAAAAGTTATTATAAGGCTACAGTATTAAACTTTGCTTAAAAGGATAAAAACTGACGTGAAGTACCAACACCGCATAGAGCCAATAAACATTTAAATAGGTTATTTCAAAAACAACGCGGTAACAACGGCCGTAACATAAAAATGTATACAATACAAAATGCAAACAACCCACTAATAAAATAATATTCTTATTTAACAGATGCATATAGTAAAATCAATAATTTTGTAAAATCATGTTGATTAAAATATTTTTATTCCCTGCCGTTTAGATAATAAAGTTTCCTTACAAAACCAATTAACTCTGCTAGTTGCATTCATGCGACATCTGTATGTATTTTTGTGAACTATTCTTAATTGTTCGGTGCGATTCGTAGTGCTGCCATCTATGCCATAATAATAGAACTTTTAAGTAACTGTAGTCAGCATAGGCAGAGAGAGTCACATCCATAACCCAAATAGTTAAACGTTTTGACACTAGATGGCAGAGTATTTAAAAGCTTTTGTAAAATATAAATAAATGGCGCTAAAATACATAAATTCCCTTTGAATTTTGAATCATTGAACCATACTTCAATAGAATTTTTAAATTTTCACTTTATTTTGATATTTTGATCATTTTGCATGCCATCAACTAAATTTTATTGCATAATTCAACATGACGTGTCATCATCCCTATTATACATACTTATCAATGTATAATGTATAAACTAACTACCTACTAACAACAAAATAAACCTTTAAAATCAAATTAAGGCGATATGATTCGACTCACTAACCAATCTGAGGGGGTGAGGTGCGCGGCAAACCGTGAAGCCCCGCCCGCGCGTCCCGACCCGCTCGCCGAGCTCGTGAGCGCGCGCCGCCATAGCAGACGGGTCACAGAATAATGATCTTATGATGGCAGTATTTTAACTACACCGTGCAAGGGTCACGTTTTTAGAGATTTATTGTATATGTATGTATTTTTTGCATACATTGTTATTGTGGCTTGTGTTGTGGGTACTGAGACAACGATATATTAATATACATAGAAAAACCAACCATGATTTAGGAACAAATATCTGTGTCATCACACAAATAAATGCCCTTACCAGGATTCGTACCCGGGACCATCGGCTTCATAGGCAAGGTCACTACCCACTAGGCCATACCTGTCGTCAGTAAGAACGTTTTCATTTCATGGCAGCGTGGTAGAGTTAAAGTACCTAAAGGAAAGTAACAATTTTAAAGGAGACGATCAATTAAGGTTCATAAATATTATTAACCTTAATCAATAATTTCAGCTGAATTTTACTTTACAGATTCCTTTAACTCAATAACGCTGCCATGAAATTAAAACGTTGTTACCGATCACTAGTACTTATTTATAAGCTACAAAAACAAAAAAGAACCGTTTCAAAGTAAATTTTAAAAAAAGGAACAGGCATTTGATCTCATTATCACAATTTCCAATACTCTTGTTGCCTAACTTAATAAATTATTGTTTTCAATACCTATGGACGTTATACCTACTTTAAAAAAAAACAATTTAAACGGAACAACGTTATCAAGACAATAATTCATTTAAGTGCGAGCAGACTCGGGCACCGGGGATTGAGTACCCACATTTTATTAAGTACATTATATTAATATTGTCTTCGGTTGCCGCGATAGTTATTCATGAAATAAAACAATTAAAAACGGATTTTATCGCGTGTACTGAGCTTAAATTACATCCCGACGTTTCGAACACTTTACAGCGTTCGTGGTCAACGGGTCGACTCGACCCGTTCCGAAATCCGTTTTTAATTGTTTTATTTTACATTATATTAATTTTTTTACTTAAGTTGTAACTGACTGAATAACACTAAATATAAAAAAAAATGTCTTGAATCCCTCCTTATTTTGAACTCCCTATAATCACACCCCGTATTCCGCACCCTTCACAAATAATCTAATTTTGTAAAGTTTACTAAATGTTTTTTTATGATCTTGATCGCACAATAATGTGTAAAATGTCGTTGAATGTATGACACGAGTGGTGAAATGTAAGGGAGCCCCCCTTACATTTCACCACTCTTGTCTTTCCACGCGGACTCTATCGACATGAAACTTAACACGCATTTGGGAAGGGTGTGACCTATGGGTTACGGCTACAGAAAAAAAACCGTATTTAGGGTTCCGTAGCCAAAATGGCAAAAACGGAATTCTTATAGTTTCGTAATGTCCGTCTGTCCGTCCGTCCGTCTGCCCGTCCGTCCGTCCGTCCGTCCGTCCGTCCGTATGTCACAGCCATTTTACTCTAAGAAACTATAAGACGTATTTTAATGAAATTTAGACATTAGGTGTATTTTGTAAGCCGCTAGTTAGTTAAGAAGTTAAATTGCAGAAAAAATATTTTTAAGGGGGCGCTCCATACATGTAACTGAATTAAAAAAAATTTTTTTTATCAAATATCAACATGATGCACATCTATCGAAAGGTCTTTAAAAATAACATTGAGGTTTGTTTGATTATTTTGTGATTAAGTAAATATTTTCAGAAATAATCGCTTTGAAAGACAGAAAAATTGTGTCCTCCCCTGTAACTTTTGAACCGTAAGTTCAAAAAATATGAAAAAAATTTGAGAAAATACGCCTTTTCACACAGTTTCTACAAAAATTATTTTGAACATTATCAGTTCAGGTATTTTTGAGTTATCTTCAAAAAACTTCTGTCATAGGCATCCGACACGACCTTTGGTATTAATTTGGTTACGAGGTACGGAACCCTCCATTATGCGTGGTCCGACACGCACTTGGTCCGTTTTTATTTTTATTTTTCCTATTTAACTACTTGTCCAATAACGGGGCATATTTTGCAATAAAGCAAATGCGGTGTGCAATAAAGTATTCATTCATTCATATTTTAAGAAAATTTTAACGGGTTAAGGGAAAACTCAGTTAAAGATCAGACGGAGGAGCCGATGATGGAATTGAATTGATTGGTAGAGTTAGAACAAGATAAGTCTGCAACGATTTTGATAGCATACGCAGTGCAAGTGTTATTTATACGTCATTTCATAGAAGTTTAACGTTTATAATAACTCTATAGGCTTAGTAATATGGTTCCGTTTGGCACCCAAGGGTACAGAAACCTAAAAAAGGAGACACAAAGTAGAGAAACAGTCTAATTATTTAACAATCACTCTAAAAATCAATCACATTTTTGTTCTTGAACGAATAATTGTCAACTACTTCTTTACATACATCGCATATGAACTTGAATTTTGACTAAAGGCCGATTCTTCTCTCTCCTACAAATATAAAGTAAGCACTTTTACATTCGAATAATCCATTATGATGTCCTTTTTCTGGAAGCTGGGCAAAGAGTTAATTAATGTCAAATATTCGGCATCCTTGAACAGGTTTAAAACAATAATATGTTTATTTTTCTACCAGATATGGTTCAGTCAAATTAACTGCAGCATTCCTGAAACAGAATCAACATATATAGGTATAATACAATATAATTTCTAACAACTTCAGTATACACACTTTTCTGGCTAACAAAAGTAGTAGTATTTTTTTATTCTATAAGGAATGCTGCATTTAATTTGACTGAACCATGTCTGGCAGAAAAATAAACTGATTGTTGTTGTAAGCCTGTTCAAGTAAGCCGAATAGTTGATATTAATTGCCTCTTTGCCCAGCTACCTAAAAACATGTCACATTTTACCCCCCCCCAATCGTGTGACGTAATTAATGGATGAACCCTTATTAATATCAACTATTCGACGTCCTCGACTCAACGACGGGTTTGTGAAAGCTGTCCATAGCACTGGGTCTAAGTTTTTAAGAACCAGCGGAGCAACAGAACCAAAAGGCTCTCTGACTCCACTCAGAAACTCATCGACGAAAGGAGAGAAATGGTTCTGCAATCCTCAGCAGATGCGTCATCATACCGGCAGCTCAATAAACGGATCTCTAAGTCCCTTACCCGTGATTTGCGCCAATTCAATACAAATCGTATTGAAGAGGCCATTGAGCAGAATAAGGGCTCTAAAGTTTTCGCAAGAGATCTGTCTATTGGGCAGAGCCAGCTCGCCAAATTAAAAACTGAGGATGGTAGAATCGTTTCATCAAGACCCGAGCTTCTGGGGGAGATAGAGAACTTTTATGGACAGCTATACACATCAAACTAGCAGACCTGAAGTTGATCTGGCGGAAGACCCTAGAGCTAGACTGACCCGACATTATACCGAAGACATCCCGGACATCAGCCTGTACGAGATTAGAATGGCTCTTAAACAGCTCAAAAACAATAAGGTGAAGGCTTCACCTGGTGAAGACGGAATTACAGCCGAACTTCTGAAGGCCAGTAAACCGGTCCTTCTGGCCCTTCAGAAGTTATTCGACTCCGTTTTACTAGAAAGGAGTACGCCTAAGGCATGGAACGGAGGTGTGGTGGTATTGTTCTTCAAAAAGGGTGATAACGCGTTACTGAAGAACTACCAACCCATTTCACTTCTGAGTCATGTCTATAAGCTGTTTTGAAGAGTCATTACGAACCGTCTCGCACGCAGGCTAGATGACTTCCAGCCTCCCGTACAAGCCGGTTTCCGAAGAGGCTTTAGTACCGTAGACCACATCCATACGCTCCGTCAGGTTATACAGAAGGCTGAGGAGTATAACCTGCCCCTCTGCTTAGCGTTTGTGGACTACGAGAAAGCCTTCGACTCAATCGAAACCTGGGCTGTACTACAGTCTCTCCAGAGGTGCCAAGTGGACTATCGCTATATCGAAGTGCTGAAGTGTTTGTACGAGAACGCCACTATGTCAGTCCGACTCCAGGACCAGAACTCGAAGCCTATTCCGTTGCAGCGGGGAGTCAGGCAAGGAGATGTTATTTCTCCTAAACTGTTTACCGCTGCACTGGAGGATGTTTTCAAGACTCTGGGCTGGAGAAGGCTAGGCATCAACATAAACAGCGAGTACATCACTCACCTTCGGTTTGCTGACGATATAGTAGTCTTGGTTGAGACCATGGAGGATTTGAGTACGATGCTCGATGACCTCAGTAAAGCCTCCGAGCGAGTTGGTCTAAAGACGAAGATCATGTCAAATACCCGTGTAGCACCAACTCCCGTTACAATCGGAGACTTTACACTCGAAGTTGTGGACGATTATATATACTTAGGACAAACTGTCCAGTTAGGTAGATCCAACTTCGAGAAAGAGGTCAATCGACGAATCTGACTCGGTTGGGCAGCGTTCGGGAAGCTACGGCACATCTTTTTGTCCAATATTCCGCAGTGTCTCAAGACGAAAGTCTTTGAACAGTGTGTGTTGCCAGTGATGACATATGGAACTAAAACGTGGTCGCTTACAATGGGCCTCATAAGAGAGCTCAAAGTCACCCAAAGGGCAATGGAGAGGACTATGGTTGGAGTCTCTCTGCGTGATCGCATCAGAAATGAGGCCATCCGCAGCAGAACCAGAGTAACCGATATAGCCCTCCGAATCGCTAAACTAAAGTGGCAGTGGGCGGGGCACATTGCTCGTAGAACCGATGGCCGTTGGGGCGGAAAGGTTCTCGAGTGGTGACCACGAACCGGAAGGCGCAGCGTGGGTAGACGCCCCGCAAGGTGGACTGATGACCTGGTGAAGGTCGCGAGAGTCCGCTGGATGCGGGTGGCGCAGGACCGGTCATTGTGGCACTCTTTGGGGGAGGCCTATGTTCAGCAGTGGACGTCTTTCGGCTGATATGATGATGATGATTCGACGTCCTTGAACAGGTTTAAAATAACAGTCAGTATATTTTATTACCAGATATGGTTCAATCAAATTAAATGCAGCATTCATGAAACAGAAGCACTAGCCAGACTAGGCTAACAAAAGTAGAACCAAATAATAGTTAACTATGTGGCAATACTTTAGTCAAAATATATGTAGATTATGACGGTGTTGCTAAATGATTGTCGACGCTTGGTTCTACCTTTATTAGCCAAACTCTAAAACCAAAGTACAGTCAGCAGTAAAAGTAGCTAAGCAGAATAAAACGTTCAAAATGATCGACACAGATCCTTATTATATTGACATTAGAGTCGGTGTCATCATTTTGAATACGAGGCCGCGTAGCTATTTCTACTACTGACTCTGTGAATCCAATAAATTTTAGTGAAACTTTTATATTTTTATTCAGTTTAGCCTAGGTTTTATGTTTATTTATTACGAGTGACCCGCCCCGGCTTCGCATGGGTTGACAAATTATACACCTAAACCTTCCTCAAGAATCACTCTATTGATAGGTGAAAATCGCATGAAAATCCGTTCAGTTAATTTTGTATTAAGCAGAAACGTCTTTAAGCGAAATTTCAATTTTATAATTGAAAGAAAAATGGAAAAATTCACTGCGTCGTGCAAGATTCGAACTTGCGACCTTTCGGAACGCCGGTCCGACCGCTCTGACCAACTGAGCCATCGACGCTTACTCAACCTCGAATCAAGTTGAAATCTTGCTCGACGCAGTGAATTTTTCAATTTTTCTTTCTTTCAATTATAAAATTGAAATCCGTTCAGTTGTTTTTGAGTTTATCGCGAACATACAAAAAAACACACAAACAGACAGACGTGGCGGAGGACTTTGTTTTATAAGGTGTAGTGATATTTCCTTTGTAATACTTACCCGCTAGATGTTGACCCCATATTTATATTTGTTAAACTGAACTTACTCTTGGCCGATATCAGCTGGCAGCAAGGGTGTATAAAAGACATTAAGGAACATTTCCGTACCTCCTTTGTTTGTTATAATTTGCAATTGACTGCTGAAAACATATAAAAGTTGACTTACACCGTAATGTAACAAATTATTTTCTTTATTATTATTTGATTCTTCCAAGGATCTATTAAATAATTTAATTTAGCCTAATTTTTTTTTAATCAGCAGACTATAGTGATGATGATGAAATGGTGATGAATAAAGTATAAAAACACCTTGAACTCTCAGTTATGTCAACTGTGGTCAGTCAAAGAGCACGAAGGAATATAATCATTTTGCAGATCAGACGTATATCTGTAAAGATGAAATACTTACTGTAAAAATACCATACTTAATTACTCACAATTATATTATCTAGGCTAGGAATGTAATATTATTGACTTACATCGAAATTGATTGATGACCTAGTTAAAATACTGAAATATTTTAACTGTTGATGTAGGAAAACTAGAAGCACTTTCAAGCACCCCGTAAAGTTTTAGATGCTTTTCTTATCAGAAAGTGTGTAACATTATGCATCTCACAAGAACAAATGGTAATAAGTACATTACGATACAAGATCGAAAAATAGGAAATTCGCAACTCAGTTGGAGTATAAGTACTTGTACCGTACCTACCTTGATATCAACTTTACATACATTAAAAATATGAAATATGATATTTCCGAGTACATAATAAATTACACATTTACTTTAAATATAACATATGATCCAATACCATATGACTATCTAGTTAGATTGAAATCGTATTGGTTCACCCCACAGACAGATAGTGGATCACCCACACTAGAAAATAATATATGAAAGTACTTAATGCGAGCGCGAAGCAAGGGTAAACCAGAATACATTTTGAAGGATTGGATTGAAAACTTCATAACTAAGTACATGAGATACCCGTTTGAGATCAAGATGGTGACAGCGTGTTTAGAATAGTTTTTGTTTTTTGCTCATTTACGTAGTTCATTGTGTAATATTGATAGCTTGTTGTGCAGTGACCTAACGAACAAGTGTGCAGCTAATGAAAAATTAGTCTCAAAACGCGCGTAACCTCCCTTTAGTTGAACAAACGGTTATCCAGGGTCTCGGCCACCCACGTGTTTGTAGGGAGGCTATCACCTTACAATCAGCAAGGCGTCAACCGAACAACGTTGCTTTTATTTATATTACTAAAGATTAATAAAATCAAAAGAATACACCTCGCCAAAATCGGCGAGGAGTAAAAGCCATATATAAAAAAAAAAACTAAGTACATATCTACTCGTATCATTACTAAAAGTTGACTGAATGAAGACACTGACTGATATGTTAATTGTCTGATTGATTACCTATCAGTATGTATAAATAGCTCAGTGGTACATCTTTAGAATTGAAGAAACCCCCCGAAACGGCTAAGCCGATTTTGTGCTGAAAAACATGCTTTCAAATAAAACTAAATCGCATTTAAATTCGGTTCAACCGTTTTAGCGTTATGGTGCCACAGACACACAAATAGCAGTCAAACTTATACCTATAGAAGCTTACACCCCTCTTTATGCGTATATACACCCCACTTTCCTACTATATGCAGGCCACAGAGAAAGGAAAGCCACTGATTTAAACTTTCACGGTTTTTACACATATCTATTTGTAATAACGGGACTTAACCGCATATATATTTCTAAAAATTACCTGAATTTACAATTAGAAAGTCTTTCTTCGGGACCACGGGGACAATGTCGTCCTCGAAACGTCAAAGGTAATTTTTAGAAATATATACGCGGTTAAGTCCCGTTATTACAAATAGATAAAGGAAAGCCAGTCATTCGTATTATACAATGTGTTTGAACACCTACGTTGGAGCCTTTAACCACGTATACTCGTAGTGTTATGATTTATTAATATTAATATGTATACTACTTAGTACAACAGGCAAATAATAATTTTGATGTGGCAACTTTGTTTACGATACCTAGTTAAATGCCGGGGTAGTTGGGAAATTAAAATTGTACTCCTGTCAACACGGTAGTTATAGAATGTGGTAGGGGAAGAAAAAGTTAGACAAGCGCAGACACAGACTCGTTCACTTGGATTGAGGCAGCCGACGAGTAAGCATCATAAAGGATTTAACAGACCAGATTGGCTGTAAGTACTTGATAGGGTGATTCTAGTAATCAGAGTAACCATACGAGATAAATTACAATATTTCAGAAGTGTTAACGTACCACTAACCCAAGATAGGATTTAAAAGTTGAATTTGTACTGCGACGTCGTAATTTATTTTCATTATAGAAAAAAAGGCTTTTCGTGTTTTGAATAAATTTTGTAGTACTTGCAGTGCGGGTAGCTCCAAAACATGATTAAATGAAGTTTTGACAATGAAATTTTGAAAAGAATTAGTGATAAAAAATTTCAGTACAGGTAGCTTTAAAACACATGATTAAACGAAGTTTTAGGAATGAAATTTTGAAAAGAATTCATGATAAAAATTGCAGTACAGGTAGTTTTAAAACACATGGTTAAACGAAGTTTTGGGAATGAAATTTAGAAAAGAATTCGTGATAAAAATTGCAGTGCAGGTAGCTTTAAAACACATGATTAAACGAAGTCTATAGTAATTGAGAATACTACTAAGTCTTGCATGCAAATTTTTTTCTTAATAAGCGATTGTATTTGATTTCATATGCATTGCATTCGCACTACCAGTGTACAGTGCACTTATTAATTTATCATTACTCAAAAGAGTAATGATAAATTAATAAGGAAGTGGTTGAGGATTACAGAGGTTAAATGAGTTTGTGATCTGGCAATAATATGTATTTATGAGTAGGTATGTGTTTTACATGCAGATTTGGTCGATTATTATTGATGCAAGGTAAATGTTCCTATGACGTCAGAATTTTTTTTTAAATAATATCCCAGAAATTACATAAGTAACTCCAATTAATGTTATTTTATAGTAGTTTAAATTTAAACAGCTAATGGTTCTGTTTTATATGTGTAATCAGTTTGGTATTGTTTCACAATTAGAAGATAGTCTAAAAACCCTTTACGATGGATTGACTTGTTTAATGATCATGTCCATGGCATTAATTATTATGGCTAGTATGTGCATAAATTATTCAATAGTTAATTTTAAGTTGATATTTTACTGTTGGGATACTTATGTAACACTGCAGTGCAATTTTTGTATGAATATACAAATAAAGTTACTTATATAAATACTTACCTGTTTACAGATAAAATAATATTACACTTATTGGTGGATTTTACTGATAAACTGATGAATACTGGTGATCGGATAGTTGTTTTATTATTATTTATCTCAATCGAGTTGTATGAGTGACATGAACTAAAGAAAAAAAGAGTATGCATGTTTATATGTAGAATTTAATGAGCTTTAATATTGTCCTAGATCATATTTTCATAGAGTGCGTAGATTCGGAGGGAAAAGCGAATTTCTTCTGGATGGAGGACGTTTTCCAAGGTGCTGGCGGTTCCTCGAGGTCCTCAAATGTCAAATGGTGTGGACAATAAAACGGGACCTCTAATCAACATACACACCAAATTTCAAAACTGTCCGGCAGATTTCGAGTTTTGTCGTTTATTGATTGTGCTAATAGTCAGAACTGTGTGTCTATACTAATGTGAGATTCTCATGCGGTAGATGAAAATATTAATAAAATTAACAGATATGTGGTTGATTGAAGTATGGAGTGAAAACCGTTTTTTTTTCATACTAGTAATTTAGATACTTACAATAAATGTGGTAATGCATTAAACTTTTAATTTTAATTTTGGAAAAATAAAAAAATGGATTAATTTTGTTCAATTGCAACAAATATAGAATTATTTGTAAAGTTAAGTATATTAAGTGAGTAAGAAACCAAACATACAGAATTCGAGACTATATACTAACTTGGTTTTTGAAGTTTTAGTTTCATTTTATTTAGTAATGGAATAATGATATATTAGATATTCACAGACAGCATGAATAATGTTGAGCACCATGGATTTGTATAAAAATACCACTAGATTGGTAGTGAAGTTTGTCACCGATATGTGAAAGAGCATTATTTGTTTACAAAGTAGATATTTGTACTTAACATTAATATTATATTAGGAAATTCCTGCCAAATGCTACTAAAATTGCGCTTGCTCAGTCGTTACTTCTCCCCATTCTTGATTATGCAGATATCTCCTATTTAGACCTAACCGAGGAGCAACTTAATAAGCTTGAGCGTATTCAAAATGCCTGCATTCGGTTCATTTTCGGATAACGCAAATTCGACCATGTTTCTAGTTTTCGTTCTAAACTCAAATGGCTCCCTATCCGTCACCGCCGTAACTCTCACATACTTTCTTTACTCTTTTCTATACTTTTTAACCCTGCAACTCCCCGCTACCTCAAAGAGCGTTTCTCTTATCTTAATTCTATTAGATCCTCTCAAAAATTGCTCCTAAAAGTGCCATCTTCATCTTCCAAATTTTATAATTGCTCATTTACGTTCCAGGCCGTTCGTTTGTGGAATTCTCTCCCTCTCAACATTAAACGCGCGCAATCTATTGGTAGCTTTAAATCGCAACTTAAGGAATACTATTTATCTCTTCCTTAGGTTTTTAAGTTGACACTGTTGTTTCTTATTGTGTGTATTATATATGTATATATGTACGTATATGTATGTTTATTTTGTATTTATTTAAGTATGTATATTCATATGAATGTGCTGTGTTATCTATTTCGTCTCTTTTGTTTCTATGCACCACCTACTGCTTATTGTTTTTCTCTAGTCTCCACTACCCAAAGGTTGTCTGGAAGAAATCGCTCATTAGCGATAAGACCGCCTGTTGTTACCTCTACCTAAATTTATCTAATTGTAAAATTTGTGCTTGTAACTGTATGAGGTGTGCAATAAAGAGTATTTATTATTATTATTATTATATTAGGCGATTGGACGCGAGAGTGCGTGTATTGATTGAGATAAATGCTAGCGTGCATTATGATAGTTTACATGAGCGTATGTAAAATGAAGCTAGCATTTATGTGAGAGAGCATAGTGATAGTTTACATGAGCGCGTGTAAATTAAGCTAGCATTTATGTGAGAGGGCATAGTGATATTTTACATGAGCGTATGTAAAATGAAGCTAGCATTTATGTGAGAGGGCATAGTGATATTTTACATGAGCGTGTGTAAAATGAAGCTAGCATTTATGTGAGAGGGCATAGTGATATTTTACATGAGCGTGTGTAAAATGAAGCTAGCATTTATGTGAGAGGGCATGTATGTATTTGAGAAGGCATTGTGATAGTTTAGATGAGCGCATGTTTATGTATTACTAATAGTTGTGATTTAATGAACTGAAGACAAGTTCATATCCATGAAGATATGGGTGAACTTATAAAATAGCACAGAAGTTTTGTTTGTTGGTAATAATGTTAACATGCAATAGTCTTTACCTGACTTGAAATTGAATATTTTCTAGACGTGAGAGTAGGTCTATTTACGTAAAAAGTCAAGGAAGTTAAGAACTAGAAGGCACGAGAGTGTGTGGCTTAAAGTTGTTTACTTTATTGACATGAGTGCGCATCTAAGAATCTAAGAATGAGATGATAAACAATTTTTTTTTGTTATGTGAGTGTGCGTCAAGGACGTTAGAAGCCACGAGAGTGTGTTAGTTAAAGTTGTTTATTTTTATTGACGTCAGTGTACGTCAAGGAAGTTAAGAATTAGGCAACTCGAGACTGTGCATGTTAAAGTTGTTTATTTTCATTGTTTATTTTTATTTACATGAGTGTGCGTCAAGGAAGTTAAACGGCACGAGAGTGTGTTAGTTAAAGTTGTTTATTTTATTGACGTGAGTGTGCGTCAAGGAAAAAGCCAGTTAAGAATGAGATGACGCGAGACATTTTTCTCATATATTTTTTTATATGGACGTAAATGTTCGTAACCTTGAAAGCTCGACTGTTAGAATCTTTTATAGATGAGAATGTAAGTCATTTGAGAATTAGAGGATGAAGCCTACATAGACTTCATAATATATTTATTGATGCGAGTTCGAACCGAATATGTGTTTGTTAACATTCAGTTTTGTTCGGCACGAATGCCCGAAGGATTAGGTTAAGTTCCGATGAGTAATAAGTTATTGTAATAGATTTATGTTAAATTATGTAATAGATAGTTTTTGTGCCCTGAAGAATACCAATAAGAACTTACGTGTGATAGGTATGACACGTAGTAGGAGAAAGGGAATTTATATAGTGTTTTTTAAAGACGTAAACGATATAAGACGAAAATTATGAATAAAAAGAATAGTTGTAGTCAGAACTGAAGCTTAATTTTGCAATGAGTAATGATTACAACCGATAAACAGTTTGAAAAAAGGTTTTGTGTCTAAGAATAGCTGTAGATAAGTAATAGCCAGGAAGTGACCTTTACTTTGGAAACTGAAAAATGAGAAAGAAACTTTACTTTGCAGTGAAGGCTCATTCCGTTGTAATGATCTATAATTACGATTGTCTTTGTATGTGGGACCAAACTAAAGCCAACCTTCACTGTAACATACTGGATAAAGCAACCGTGACGTTGCAAGTGACGATAATGAAGAAGGTTGACGTTAGTAATCAATTGGAATATCAGATCAGACATCAAACGTTTTATATAATCATAATTATATGATTGAAATAGAAGCTTGAGTTCAGGAAAGTAGATAGTAAAGAATAAAGAGTCTCTTAAGCACAGTGCAGAGTTTTGTTTCAAGTTTAATGGAAATATGGAAACGTTTTGATTTAAAGCAAAGAGTTATAACGTAAGATACGCGAATCAACAAGAGTTTAGTATCAAGTTGGTATACTTTATTTAGAGAGTTTGAGGGAGAATAGATTGAATGAAAACACAATCTATGATACTTTTTAGGACATCGAAAAATTTCGGTAACATAAATAGAATTAGAGAATTAAATCCGAAGAAACAGATAAATAATTGAGGCATTCGAAATAATGGTAAACATAAGTTTAAAAGAAAGAAAACGAACGATAGCTAATGGGAATAGGTTTTTTGCGGTGAAAGTAAAGAATTTAATTTTTGAACTACGAAGCATGCAATATTTAAAAATGTTTACTATAACATTAAGTCAACTTCGTTTGATAGCATTCTAAATAAATGTAATTCTGATAATAGCTTGTCAGCCCTTGATCGACTGTTAGTCTTTGAAATTAGCTATTTAGTTTTGTTAGCACATGTAACCGGATAAAAACGGATAATTTCATTTATGAGAATTTTGACGAGATGCTGTTTTGATTTTGTAGTTGATGCATGGCATTTAAAAATCTTTTTGATAAAAAAAAATATATTCTTAGGTTGATGATTTTTATATTCAGGTTGACAGATCTCATCTTGATGATTGAATATTTAACCACTTAAGTCGTTAATAATATCAAGTTGTGACAAACTGAATTGATTGATGATTGCAATAATTCTTTATTTTTATATGAAAGTGTCGTTTAGGTGCCTGACCTCTATTTTATATAACAAGCTGTGACACGTTGATATCCAGAGAGATTACTACTTGTTTGACACATGTCACCTACTAGAAGGTCTCAAAGTGATGTCACTAGTAATAGTCAGTTTATGATTGTCGAATCAGACCCTTACTTATATAGAAACGATTGAAAGTGATAGTTCAGATATTACATGGTCTTAATATTTCATTGATTGAAAGTATATGTAGGTACCTACTTATAATAGTAACAGACAATATTTGTGAGTTACACATGTATTGATCTAGATACCTACCCAAATAAAAATAAGTGATAGCACAGCATAAGTAATTAATTATACGTTTTTCTATTATATATAGCATGTATACAGGTTCAGAAAAAGCAAAACCACTATAAAATTGTACCTATTACATATTTTGATTACGTGTAAATAAATCTGAACCGGAGAATTTTTCATAGAAATACTAAGACAATAGGAGAAAGTATAATGATGAAAGCAATATAGAGAGATCTTCAGACAGGCGTTGTGCTTGGGAAATGAATGAGATTGGACTGTAAAGTAAACAAGATATATAGTCTTGGCACTTCGTACAAGTTATACTCGTTGTATGGGAATTTACATAGTAACGTCATCTATTAGTAGATGTATCTGTGATGCTGGGTTGATTATTTTTGGAATGTTTTCAATATTTGTATTTGATTTAATAACGGTCTATTGTACCTGTGATGTTGAAATTGATATCTAAAGCAAAATCCTTTGTTGCTACAAAAATAAATGTACTTAAAGATCGAAGACCGTGACTGAAAAACTAATCGTCTTAAGTACTGAAGTACATACTTAGACGGAGACAGTTCTACAATAGTATGTTATTCAATCAAATACAAACACTGAAAACATTGAAAAAATAATCAACCCAGCAGGATTTGAACCTCGCATCGATACGCCTTACCGGGGCTCGATCGCTTTACCAATTAAGCTATGGGTTCAGTTACTGAGTTGACGAAATTCTCAATGCCTTCAATCATCTTTTTGCATTTTTTTTTTACATCGACTTTATAGCAGCCGTAAACCAAAAAAACCATGTTTAAAAACCATGTAAAATAATTATGAGTTCTACAATAGGTGTTTAAAAGTGACACTTAGTGTAGAAATGAATGTTACGTCGGTAGATATTCTAAAAGCGCGTAAGTCAGAGAAATTTTAGTATGAAGCCCTTCATCTGGAGATAAATTTTAATTCGTCGTCTCAAACGGTGCTATTTAAATTTGCAGGTGTAGGATATACTTGTAGCGGTATTAGATAACACGATACGTAATATCTTTTTGGCGATATTTATACTTTAGAAGGTACGAGAAATACCTCAAAAACAAAAAAAATATATATCATTTTAATTTACTGGACTGTCGTAGTGTTTGGAAAATCTGAGATTTGAGAGAATCCGAAAAATAAACAGATAAAAATTATCAAGAATTCATATTTAGACACTGAAGAAGTGCGGGTTGTGTCGTCACGTCCAGTGTTAATACAATTAAACAGTAATATTTTAAGGCAATTGCTTAAAGAACAGAAAGGCGCTATCTTCTTCTGATAGTTCTAGGAAGGTGAACAAGTCACTTTGATTTTAAATAGACTATATAATGACATTAATGACTTGTTATTTCAAAAAAAATTATTATTCGCGACAAAAAGTATAGGTTTTCGCTATCGGTGATGAAATATGATTTTTTACACTTTACGACTTTTATTATTTAAACTTTATTGCACACAACAGAAAAATGTACAAATGGCGGAATTAATGCCCAAAGGCATTCTCTACCAGTCAACCATTGGGCTAAACAGAGACATGACAAAAATGTGCAGAGAAAAGTAAGAGAATAGTTAATTGAACTCATTGAAAGCTTAGCTAAAAGAAGAAGTTAATAATCTACATAAAAATACAAAAATAAAACACCAGGAATATGTATAGATAAATAATTCATAATAATTCATAATTCATAATAATTCATAATTTATTGCATAATAATCATGTGGTACAACAGGTATTATATTAAAATAGGATCACACATGAACCCTGTTAGGGCACAGCAAGTATTTCTTAGAACTAAACTATAACTAGAAGATGCAGGCACATATTACATAAATGAAAAACATTCAAAAATATATTGAAGAAAATGCTTATTGAAAAAAGTTATTATACAGTAGACGAATTTTTTGAGGATAATGAAATAAATGATTTCTAAAGTTAACTATCTGACAAAAAAAAAAAAAAAATTTTTCATATTAGGTATATATTTTCGAGATTTATTAAAATTACATAAATTAAAATAACGCATTTTGATTCTTATGTTCGAGGCATAAAATTAAAAACTAATATTTTTTATTTTATACGTGTTATATTAGTATTGGAACAAATTAAATTATTTTTAGAAAATATTAACAGAGTTTACTTTTTATATATTTATTTCAGATCAACAATTATTAATTATAAGTATTATACGCATATTTAATCTAAATTATCATTATACATCATTTTATTTGGGCAAAGAGTCATCATTCAGGTACTCGTCTATGGAATAATAACATTTTTTGAGGAGCAAATTTTTTAGTTCCCTTTTGAACACGTTGTCCTCGATTTCATTAATTATTTTTTCGGGTAGTTTGTTTGCTACAAGTATGCATCGGTAGTAAGGGCCTTTTTTAAACATTACTAATTTAGTTGGTGGTAGTTGTATTTCAATTTTATCATTTTGTCTTCTTTTCGAGTTAACAACTTTTATAGTGAATAGATGCGAATTGTTCCTAACAAAGAGTGCCGCTTCCATAATGTATATAGAGGGCAACGTGAGAATATTTAATGCAACGAAGTGCGGCCGGCAACTATCTGGGATCTGCGTGTTGGTAAGTATGCGAATACATTTCTTCTGCATCAGAAATAGTTGATGGGTATCAGTGCTGGCCCCCCACAGAATCACACCGTACTGTAGCCTTGCGTGCGCAAACGCAAAGTAAGCTGACAGGGCGGTTTCCAGGTTAGTGTTGACCTTGAGCACACTTAACGCGTATAGAAAGCTCGATAACTTTGATTTTATATTTTGAATATGTGATTTCCAGTTTAAACTTGTATCTATTTTAATTCCTAATAGTTTAAATTCGTTTACTTCCTCTATATCTTCGTTTTTTATTTGTAATGACATTTCCAGTGATTTTTTTTGAATAGGCCTAAATTGAATTATTTTAGTTTTTTTTAAATTTATTTCAAGATTGTGATCTGAGAGCCACTCCGTTATGGTTTCTGTAATTTGCGGGAGGTGCTCGTTACACTCTGTACTATCCGCACAATTTAGCAGCAAGGAGACATCGTCCGCGAACATCACACATTTGCATTCCATATTTTTTGGCAAATCGTTGATGTATGCCAGAAATAGGACACATCCGATCACGCTTCCTTGAGGAATGGAGCAGGTAGTGGTCCGCATTGGTGAGGTTATCGCCTTCACTATACCCGTGTTTTTATAAAACCAATCAATTTGTACGCATTGTTTGCGGTTTTGTAAATATGACTTTAACCATTTATGGGCGCTACCGCGGATTCCCATGCCGTATAGTTTGTGAAGTAGAATGTTATGGGAGACACGATCATAGGCTTTGGACATGTCTAGGAGTAGGCCTACAGCATATTTTTTTGAGTTTAGGTAACTAAGTATTTCCTGGACGTAATTGTAGATCGCAAGAGTCGTCGAATGTCGTTTCCTGAAGCCGAATTGATTTCTGTCAAAGATCTGATATTTTTCAAAAAAATTGTTAATTCGTTTGGTCATAGCTTTTTCAAATAATTTGGAGAAGGTCGGTAGAAGTGCAATAGGTCTATATTGGCTTGGATCGTTTTCTTTGCCACCCGGTTTTAAGATAGGTTTAATTTTTGCAACCTTCAACAGTTCCGGAAATGTCCCTTCGTTAAAAGATTGGTTTATTAATAACTTAAGCGGGGTGGCCAATTCAGTAACGCATAATTTAATATACTACTATATATTTATAAATACTATATTGATGGATACTATTCGAATTGCTTTAGCAGGTGCTTATGTAGCATCCACTTAAAAGCTAATTTGCTTGAGGCTTGCCTTATATTGAGGGGAAGCGAATTCCAGAGACGGCTTGCCTGGACGACGAAAGAGTTACTCAGGAAACCCGAGTGGTGAGATGGAATGGAAAGTTTAAGAATTCTGGCAGAACGCAGTTCACAGCCAGGACGAGGGGTATCAAACAAGAACTTACTTTTTAGATACTTGGGAGCAGAAGGCTCAAACAAAATTGTATAGAGGGTGCAGAGGATCCTGAGGATAAAGCGTATGCCATTGTTGAGGAGGCGTTCAAGTCTATTGAGGCGTTCTTCAGTGACATTCGTAGTGCACATATCACCATAATCAGTAAATGGCATAAGCAATGCCTGCACTAACATATTTTTTGGTACTTACTGGATGAAAATTTTTAAATTTATAGAGTTCTTAGTGTTCCCGTGACCTTCCAATTTATATCTGCCATTTGGCCGCTCCAAAAAAATGTTAGAAACAAACCCTAACCCGAGATTCTTAACTTTATCGGACACAGGAATGACATTATCTTCAAACAGAATCGGTGCGACGGATACTTTACTTTTCTAACAAAACCAAATAAATGACCTAGAAACCGTGATTTTGACACAATATCTATGAAATTTTGTCATAAGTATGAATGAATTTGGAAACTAGAACAATAAGATATACCTACAAGTAAATATTACTAAATATAGTTTGTGAGAGTATATATTATATGACCAGGAAAAGATATTACACAAATATGATTATCTACGTAACTTATGTATGACACTAGAATTCACTACTGATATACTGTTTTTAGAGGCAGTTGTAGGTTCTAATTCTCAAATAATCAGAGAAAACAGTGTTATCCAAGGAAATAATAATTCGATTAAATTATTGACAAAATATTTTTAGAGAAAGAAAAACGTTATGAGTGAGAACTGTATTCATAGATATCGAACTCGAAGATCAAATACAGAGGTGTAAATCAAAGTAAACTGAATAGCTTTATGACAAAAACCAACCAAAAGTTTGCTTCGAAAACTAGTCTAGCTTACCTTCCTTAAGATGTATCGTATACTAGTCTAAAGTATTAGAGAGGCGAAATATTCTACTATACTTGTAAATCATTAATACAACGATATTTATGGATTTCTTTAGGAACGATTTATTGCATAGCTTCAAACGAATCTTGTGTTGTGACTTAAATAGATGAAGTTGTGATTATTTTTCATTAAGTAATATAGTAAGGATACCACTCTTGATGGATAGAATGTTATGAACTTAATAAGTAGGTATTAGGAGAGATCATACCAATCTATAGTAATGAATATACCTAACGCTTAAGCAGAAAAAAATTTGCTCAAAAAAAATACAGCCACTAAGTTCCGAGAGCCAGAGCTTCTTTAAGATTTTAGTACAAATGATTTTGCACGACAAATAGCTGCAAAATTTATTAGAAATTACGTCAACTTGAATTAGATTTGAAAAAATCATCGCAGACCGAATGTTATGATATGGTTTTAAGTTTAAGATTAATTATCATTTTATTAGCTCTGCTCAAGTTTGTGGATATCAAAATCAAAATTAGTTTCAGAATCACAATTCTATTTCATAATCTTTTGATTTCGTGAAAACTGTTTTACATTAAAAAAACATTATTTTAAGCTTTGATGGGTTTCGTGCGCCGGAGTCATGCACGAAGTTGGATGGCCGAATGTTATGATTTATTAATATTAATATGTATACTACTTAGTACAACAGGCAAATAATAATTTTGATGTGGAGACTTTGTTTACGATACCTAGTTAAATGCCGGGGTAGTTGGGAAATTAAAATTATACTCCTGTCAACACGGTAGTTATGGAATGTGGTAGGGGAAGAAAAAGTTAGACAAGCGCAGACACAGACTCGTTCACTTGGATTGAGGCAGCCGACGAGTAAGCATCATAAAGGATTTAACAGACCAGATTGGCTGTAAGTACTTGATAGGGTGATTCTAGTAATCAGAGTAACCATACGAGATAAATTACAATATTAGTATGATGAATTTTATCGAAAAAAAACCGGCCAAGTGCGAGTCGGACTCGCGCACCGAGGGTTCCGTACAAACCTGTAGGTATATATTGGTAGTAAATAAAAAAAAATAAAAAAATTCTTTATTTCGGACAAACATGTATCCATAGAGTAACAAACAAACAAAAATCTTAATCTAGTGTTAGTCTTAATAATTTAACTTAATTACAATTATAAAATTTACATAGAAAAAAAAATTTACTCTTCAAATTGCGCTACACTTTTTATCTGCCCAGTCCAATATTGTAGTAACTTTAAAAATTTTAAAAATATTTTTATTATATGATGTAACTAAAAATTTACGGTTTTCGCAATTTTTCCTTTATTTATGCTATAAAACGTTGCTTCGTACCAAGTTTCAAGATTCTGAGTTCACGGGAAGTACCCTGTAGGTTTAGATTCCCTTGCGAGTTGCGAATATTTTCGGAAATTTGCGCTATAAACGGCTGTATCTTTTGATTGCGTTGGCTTAGAAGTTTGATTTTTTCACAGCTCCAAGGGACAGTAGTACTTGATATAAATTTCAGCTCGATATTTCGTTCCTGAGAAAAAGGGTGTTGACAGACGGACGGACAGACGACAAAGTGATCCTGTAAGGGTTCCGTTTTTTCCTTTCGAGGTACGGAACCCCCTACCATGTTTTTCTCAACCATTTTTAAACACCTTTAAAATGACACGGAGGTTGATTTGTCATAAAATTAATTATACTATACCTACGTGGTTAACGGCTCCATCATAATCACTGTACCATGGTTGTTCTTTAAAGAGGCGTGGAAATGGTGTGTTTTTAATTATTTACTTATTATTGACCTCCGGTTTACTTACTTACTTACTTAAACATAAATTAAGCCTACCTTTATACATATACATATAATATATTATACCTACCTACCACCGAGTATGTATAAAGAGCTTAAAACTTAAAATTAAAAATACAATCAATTAAATACCTAATGCGACCGCAGACTGCAGTCCCCGAAACAAAGCACTTGCAAAAGGGCACTAAGATTCAACATCAAAGCTCAGTCCACGTGCCTTCGTTAACTGCTAACGCGGATGTAAAAGGGCGTAAGTGTATTTGAAAGAGTAAGGCGTGTATGCTCTTTTTTGGGGGAGGTTGGGGTAACCCGATTAGCGATGACCAAGACGGGCTGTTAAAAGGACAGGATGGGACACGCGACTGCCGCTGCCGGTTACAGGGCACATTGAAGTTGTTTAAAAGGCTTATATTTACGAAAATTAATAATGTTTTTATTTCAATTACAAAATTAGTATATTTTACGTACATTTTCCTGTAGGGCGCATTTACAAATGGACGTTAACGACGCAAATTTTGATATATATAAGTAGGTATTGGTGAATTATTTGAGATAGGTATATTCCTATTCAGATTCCCGATAAGCCTCTTCTGGACTGCCCAATTTAATTTTTAATAAATGCAAACACGTCATCGTCACTCAGATATTTAATTAAGATTATGGATATATTTAATTTTATTAATTTGTATGCTAACAACGCTAACAATCATCTTTGCGGTTTTTCTAGTAGCAGCGGTTTATTCCCTATTCCCTATAAAACAGGTTTACCTAGTTTGGGCTCAGGACACTAAACTAATTCTAGGCTTATCTTGCGAAAATTATATCAAATCCTAAAGTTTTTGATTGTACATTCATACAAGGAAAGAACAGAAAAGCTGTATTCAGATACTGAATTAATCATTTAATTTTTTTTTTCATTTCAATTTAAATATCTAGATAGGTACCCTATCACTGATCATAGTGACCATGCTCCTAAAAATTCTTGTGTCCCAAGTCCTACTGCTCGCAAATCATCCTTCCCCTCCTTCTTCTTCCATTCATGTCGATATTGTAGTTAATACATACCTATGGCATGCTGGCCAGTATCTCAAAAATAAGTACAAGTTGTCCCGCTATCGCGACACCAAAATAACAAGGTATTAATACCTACCTAGGAAATGCCTTGATAAGATGCATAGAATATTAATAGCCTATTAAGGGCAATGTCTGACAGTGACAGGGCGTCATTAAAGCGTTACTATGTCAAAGTGTCACTGAGCTAAGGGCCTTGCCGGCCGACGGCGCCCCACAGCGTTAGACGGCGTTAGCGCCTTGCTTGCTACGATTTAATTCAATAATTCTAGTGGCAGAGTTGTAATATCATCATCATCTTATCCTGACTGATTTCGGCCATGGTGTACTGGCTAGGTAGAGCGTCGGTCGTGAGCTCTCAGGTGACTGACGTAGCCTATCTTTGCAGTGAACGTGAATATCTTTGTTTGTTGTAATATACTATAACACAGTAAACTATTTTAGCAGGCAGCAGATTTGTAACTGTAAATCTATATATATGTATATTTAAAACAAAGTCGTGTCGGTTACACCATTTATTAAGGTATAAGGGTTCCGTTTTTGCCATTCTGACTACGGAACCCTTATAGTTTTGGTCATATCCGTCTGTCCGTCCGTCCGTATGTCACAGCCATTTTACTCGGAAACTATAGGATGTATCTTAATAAAATTTAGACATAAGGTGTAGTTTGTATGCCGCTATTTAGGTATGTAGTGAAATTGCAGAAACAAATATTTTCAAGGGGGCGCTTCATACATGTGACTAAATTGCAATAACATTTTTTTACGTCAATTACACATCAATCGATAAGTCTTTAAAAATAATATTGAGGGTTCTTTGAACATTTTGTGATTAAGTGAATAGTTTCAGAAATAATCACTTCGAAAGTCGGAAAAATAGCGTCCCGCTCCTGTAACTTTTAAACCTTGAGTCCAAAAAATATGAAAAAAATTGTAAGATGCGCGTTATCATATACTTTCTACGAAAATTGTTTTAAACATTATCGGTTTAGCCATTTTTGAGTTATATTCAAAAAACCTTCCATAGGCATCAGATACAACCTTTTGGCATTAGTCTGTGGTTCTTATTCCATTGAAACTACGGAACCCTCCATTATGCGTGGTCCCACACGCACTTGGCCGGTTTTAATATAACTCACAGCTGAACCGATTTTAATGATGTTTGATTTTTTTGGATTTATCTCCGCCCCGTATATTTAGCAGAATATCTATAATATACAGGTTGAAATCGGGGTCATGTAGCAAGCGATCAAGGCATGATACACAAGGCCATACTGAACTACCTTTACTATGGGACCAACTCCGAAATCACGAAAAATTTTTTGGCAGTTTTATATATTTCGGCCGATCACGTGTTGTTGTTTTCTATGGAGAGGCGAAAAAATTTTTCGCGATTTCGGAGTTGGTCCCATAGTAAAGGTTGTTCAGTCTATACACAAGGCATAGCCTTGTGTATCATGCCTTGATCGCTTGCTACATGACCCCGATTTCAACCTGTATATTGGTGAAATTAAAAAAAATGTAGTTGGCGATACGAAGTTCGCCGGGTCAGATAGTTCTTTAATGAAATGTGATTACTAATAGCAGAGAGTATATATTTAATAAATTACTATCTTTGGGTTAAAAATGAAGAACAAATCAATTTTTTTTTATACAGGGCGTCTGCCGCAAATGCAGAATGTCTAGGTCACTTTTTTCTTTGTATATGACATTTATATAAGTTTATAATTTATATGGTAGTGTGTCTACTTAAATAAACAAATCAATTATTTATTAAAGGGTGTCATTTAATCGATCTGCAGAATATTCCTATTTTGGTAAGCAAAAATATATATTTGGTCAGCAAAATAGGACACTTGGTCAGCAACTTACGGTCAGCAAGTATTTCTAAACCAGTTCGCAATGAATGTCATACTGAGCTGCTCTAAAATGATTTGGTTGGCAATTTAATTATTTGAGCGGCAGTAAGCTATCCGCCTTAAATCAGATTTCTTTAAGCAAGCAGTGGGTAAGCGAATTATTTCATTTTGAATTACAATTGAACTGATCCGCAAAAATTGGTACGCTAAAAAATCTCTTGATCAGCAAATGTCTTACCAACCTAACCTACCTTTTGCTGATCAGCTGATTTTTTGGAACAAAAAAAATACTAGGCATCATTTAATTACTTTCCTTTCATTTTGACGTCAAGTAAAGTTACATAAACTTAACTGTTTACGAACTAGAGCGGTTCAAAGTTGTGGTATTCTGCCATTAGTTTCACCTATGAGTTATAAAGCCTCGGCTTTTTCAAGTCTCGACTTAAAAAATGGTAACTTCCGTGACAGAATCGACGAAGCCCCGCTCTCGCGGGGCTTCTACTTTCACTCTATGGGGTAACAGATAACTAACGAACCTAACCAAGTAAAAATAGGGATCGTAATTTTTTTTTTTCATTGGGGTGTTTCGCCCCCCGTTTTCTCGTCCTTGTCTTGTGGGTTGAGGGTTACAGTTCTAACCTAACCTAACCCACTTTATTTGTAGCCGTTCGGGTCGGTTGAGGGTCACAGTTCTAACCTAACCTAACCCACTTTATTTGTAGCCGTTCGGGTCGGTTGAGGGTCACAGTTCTAACCTTACTTAACCCACTTTATCTGTAGCCTCTTTCGGGTCGGTTGAGGGTCACAGTTCTAACCTAACCTAACACACTTTATTTATAGCCGTTCGGTTCGGTTGAGGGTCACAGTTCTAACCTAACCTAACCCACTTTATTTGTAGCCTTTCGGGTCGGATGAGGGTCACAGTTCAAACCTAACCTAACCCACTTTATTTGTAGCCAAATTTAATTATAATATAATTTTTTTAAGTCCCTGGCGGCTCCGTAGTAGTAATTCTATGGCCGAATTTGCAACTTTGGACCGCTTTAGTTCTTAAATGGGCAAGTTAATCCAAAAACTGTAATCAATAAAAAATAACAAAAATACGAAAAAGATGCACGCACACGATTGGCTGCCCTTGTCACGTGGACTAATTTTACTCCGGTTACAACTCTGCCGATTTTTCAAATAAAACGCCACCAACTTTATTATATCAGATTACCATTGCTTTAATATGCATACTTTTTATAATTATTTTACATGTTTTTTTTTTTAAAGTGGGTATTCCACTCATACATTAGTATGTTATTCAATCAAATACAAACATTGAAAACATTGAAAAAAACATTGAAAAAATAATCAACCTAGTTGGACTTGAACCAACATCGATACGCCTTACCGGGGCTCGATATCGCTTTACCAATTAAGCTATGGGTTCAGTCACCGAGCTGACGAAATTCTCAATGCCTTCAATCATCTTTTTGCATTTATTTTTACATCGACTTTATAGCAGCCGTAAGCGACATCTAGGTGCCAACCACTAGAGTTAGATACCCTTCCCGCCGACCCTTTTACAAGTGTCACAACGGAAATAACAGATGGCGCCTGCTATCAACTCATAATTATTTTACATGTTTTTTTTAAAGTGGGTATTCCACTCATACATTAGTATGTTATTCAATCAAATACAAACATTGAAAACATTGAAAAAATAATCAACCTAGTTGGACTTGAACCAACATCGATACGCCTTACCGGGGCTCGATATCGCTTTACCAATTAAGCTATGGGTTCAGTTACCGAGCTGACGAAATTCTCAATGCCTTCAATCATCTTTTTAGGGTTCCGTAGTCAACTAGGAACCCTTATAGTTTCGCCATGCCTGCCCGTCCGTCCGTCCGTCCGTCCGCGGATAATCTCAGTGACCGTTAGAACTAGAAAGCTGAAATTTGGTACTAATATGTATATCAATCACGCCGACAAAGTGGTAAAATAAAAAGTGGAATTTTTTTTTTTATTAGGGTACCTCCCCTATACGTAAAGTGGGGAGTGATTTTTTTTTTCATTTCAACCCTAATGTGTGATATATTGTTGGATAGGTATTTAAAAATGAATAGGGGTTTACTAAAATCATTTTTAGATAATGTAAATATTTTCGGAAGTAATCGCTCCAGAAGTAAAAAAATATGCGTCCCCCCCCCCTCTAACTTTTGAACCATAAGTTTTAAAAATATGAAAAAAATCTCAAAAGTAGAACTTTATAAAAACTTTCTAGGAAAATTATTTTGAACTTGATAGGATGAATAGTTTTTGAAAAAAAATTACAAAATAATTTCTGAACTAAGTTTGTAATTTAACCGTATAAGCAGGTGTTTATTGTAGGTACCTGTAATTTCTACAAAATTACAATGAAATGACGTGCTTTCAAATAAAGTAAAATCGGTGAAAATCGGTTCACGCAATAAAGAATTATTCCATAAAAATCATCTTCCATACTTTAAGCTCGCGCGCAATAGTTTACTTAATTTGCCGATAGATGTCGCTGTACGTGGAACTCTCATATCATATCCTACATGGCGGTGTTATTAACTCTTAAGTGGGGACACTTACTGTGACGGACGGAAAACTACGGAACCCTACACTGAGCGTGGCCCGACACGCTCTTGGCCGGTTTTATTGCATTTATTTTTACATCGACTTTATAGCAGCCGTAATCGACATCTAGGTGCCAACCACTAGAGTTAGATACCCTTCCCGCCGACCCTTTTACAAGTGTCACAACGGAAATAACAGACGGCGCCTGCTATCAACTCAAAATTATTTTACATGTTTTTTTTTAAAGTGGGTATTCCACTCATACATTAGTATGTTATTCAATCAAATACAAACATTGAAAACATTGAAAAAATAATCAACCTAGTTGGACTTGAACCAACATCGATACGCCTTACCGGGGCTCGATATCGCTTTACCAATTAAGCTATGGGTTCAGTCACCGAGCTGACGAAATTCTCAATGCCTTCAATCATCTTTTTGCATTTATTTTTACATCGACTTTATAGCAGCCGTAAGCGACATCTAGGTGCCAACCACTAGAGTTAGATACCCTTCCCGCCGACCCTTTTACAAGTGTCACAACGGAAATAACAGATGGCGCCTGCTATCAACTCATAATTATTTTACATGCTTTTTTTAAAGTGGGTATTCCACTCATACATTAGTATGTTATTCAATCAAATACAAACATTGAAAACATTGAAAAAATAATCAACCTAGTTGGACTTGAACCAACATCGATACACCTTACCGGGGTTCGATATCGCTTTACCAATTAAGCTATGGGTTCAGTTACCGAGCTGACGAAATTCTCAATGCCTTCAATCATCTTTTTGCATTTATTTTTACATCGACTTTATAGCAGCCGTAAGCGACATCTAGGTGCCAACCACTAAAGTTAGATACCCTTCCCGCCGACCCTTTTACAAGTGTCACAACGGAAATAACAGATGGCGCCTGCTATCAACTCATAATTATTTTACATGTTTTTTTTTTTTAAAGTGGGTATTCCACTCATACATTAGTATGTTATTCAATCAAATACAAACATTGAAAACATTGAAAAAATAATCAACCTAGTTGGACTTGAACCAACATCGATACGCCTTACCGGGGCTCGATATCGCTTTACCAATTAAGCTATGGGTTCAGTTACCGAGCTGACGAAATTCTCAATGCCTTCAATCATCTTTTTGCATTTATTTTTACATCGACTTTATAGCAGCCGTAAGCGACATCTAGGTGCCAACCACTAGAGTTAGATACCCTTCCCGCCGACCCTTTTACAAGTATCACAACGGAAATAACAGATGGCGCCTGCTATCAACTCATAATTATTTTACATGTTTTTTTTAAAGTGGGTATTCCACTCATACATTAGTATGTTATTCAATCAAATACAAACATTGAAAACATTGAAAAAAACATTGAAAAAATAATCAACCTAGTTGGACTTGAACCAACATCGATACGCCTTACCGGGGCTCGATATCGCTTTACCAATTAAGCTATGGGTTCAGTTACCGAGCTGACGAAATTCTCAATGCCTTCAATCATCTTTTTGCATTTATTTTTACATCGACTTTATAGCAGCCGTAAGCGACATCTAGGTGCCAACCACTAGAGTTAGATACCCTTCCCGCCGACCCTTTTACAAGTGTCACAACGGAAATAACAGATGGCGCCTGCTATCAACTCATAATTATTTTACATGTTTTTTTTTAAAGTGGGTATTCCACTCATACATTAGTATGTTATTCAATCAAATACAAACATTGAAAACATTGAAAAAATAATCAACCTAGTTGGACTTGAACCAACATCGATACGCCTTACCGGGGCTCGATATCGCTTTACCAATTAAGCTATGGGTTCAGTTACCGAGCTGACGAAATTCTCAATGCCTTCAATCATCTTTTTGCATTTATTTTTACATCGACTTTATAGCAACTAGGTTGATTATTTTTTTTTTCAATGTTTTCAATGTTTGCATACTTTTTAATTAAACTGCTTACAGCCATGTTTTTTCTACCCACCAATTTTTTAATCTTGCTGACCAAGTAATTATTTTGCAGCTCAACAATTTATTGAGCAGATAAATTATAACAAAAGCAGATCAATATTGGTTATAACGTTATCCGTTTGTGAGTTTTTTGCTGAACAAGAATTGTAGCTCCATTTTTATTTATTGCCAGCAAAATTTTTGTATGCTGACCAAATGATTTAATGGCTATTTTTTTTGCGAATCAGTTTTAAAAAACTGCAGATCATATAATTACTTCCCTTTATTAAAATAATTTGATTTGTTCTTCAGTTGCACTGAAGGCAGCGCCATCTCTCTCGCTTTCAATTAACTCCTATAAGAGTTCGGATTGGAGGTACGGACTCATAATGATCTACCTTAGATGATTGGCCAAAATGCGCCTTAGAATTTACAAAGATTGCATATACACGGGAAAATTCGACCGGTGCTGCTGTGACCCGGGTGGCCAAGGGGTTAAGGCATCTGCCGCGAATGCAGAAGACGCTGCTCTGGGCACCGGAGGCACTGGTCACTTTTTCGTTTGTATATGATAAATATACAAGTTTATCTTAGGGTTGCTCGCGTTCAGATGGCGCTTTACACTTGGAACTACAAAAATTTCTTAGACTGTGGCTGTCTATACACGGTGTACATGAGGAAACCGAATAATTTTAATAACGTATTCCTGATCATAATTGGAGACTAAAATGTCGTATAAACTTTTCTGGATTTTACACGGTGTACATGACTGAAAATAGAGAGACATATAGACATATGGTCGCCGACCTCCTGGACGGAGATGGCACATGAAGAAGAAGAAGAAGAAGACATGAGGAAGCCGAATAATTTTAACAGCGTATTCCTGATCAATGATCATAACTGGAGACTAAAATGTCGTATAAACTTTTCTGGATTTTACACGGTGTACATAAGGAAACCGAATAATTTTAATAGCGTATTCCTGATCATAATTGGAGACTAAAATGTTGTATAAACTTTTCTGGATTTTACACGGTGTACATGAGGAAACCGAATAATTTTAACAGCGTATTCCTGATCATAATTGGAGACTAAAATGTCGTATAAACTTTCCTGGACACCGTAGTCTCTGCTAATATTATAATAATATGCTCTGGAAATATCAAACAATATCCCCTAGCTAAGCTTATACAATCCACCATAGCTACCTTTATTCCTTCAATAGCTAACTGTTTCAATCACAAAGTAAAGTTTATTTCTACATTTTTATTTGTATGAAATATTTTAATTCATTCCCAAAAATACCACCTCAACTTGGGCAATATTTCTTAAAATTACTTTAGCTAAACATACTCTTGCTTAAAAATGAAGTATGAAAATTTAAAAAACTGTTCCATTCCTCAGACGACTCATTTTCCAACGTATTTATATATTTTATGTAGTAGTTTAACATAATTTTAAACAATTAAAATCTTGCTAGTTTCACCTCGCCAAGCAAAAATTGCGAAACAGCTGTTAGATTACGGTGAATTATTTATTAATGAAACAGAAAACCGAAAAAGTATTCCACTTATACAGTATAAAAAGAAATGATTTTTCAAAATATAGTATACAAACTAATAGATGTTTTGTTAGTTACAGCAAAATAGTATCAAAAAGTTGAGCGAAATCGAAAAAAAACTTAACCTTTTCGACGCTAACAACGGATATCCGTCATATTGTACGTTTTACTCTAAACTCATTATTGGTTTGGCGTATGAACCACCCTTTAGTCCTTTAGTTGAACAAACGGTTATCCGTGGTCCGTGGCTCGGCCACCCCGTGTTTGTTTGTAGGGAGGCTATCACCTTACAATCAGCAAGCCCTCTACCGAACAACGTTGCCTATATTTTATTTTATTTAATAAAAAAGTGTAAAATCGTCAATGCCCATTGCTGTGTACAAAGGGAGAAAGGTTATCTAGACTTGCTGAAGGCGTGACATACGTGTAGATACTTACTTTATACGTATTAGTTCTGTACATTAAATGAATATATAGCGGCTATATGTGGCTCTTTGAAGGGTCAGTTGTGGCTCTTCAAGGTCCGCTTATTAAAAAAAAAATTACAGTGAAAATCAGAAAACTGCGGCTCTATGAGCTTCCAAAAATTTTGCCGACCCCTGACTTAGAGTAAGTAAAATCAGCACTGCATTTGAATTTGGCTTTTCCTGGGTTCTGAACTTTTTTTAAAGCGATAACGTTATAAGCTTATGAGTCTTGTTTTTAGTGGGATCATATTGTATATTAAAACCTCCCACATCCCGCAGATTCCGCAGTCTTTCCTCATATTTGTTGGTAAACAGTTTTTCTACCTCTACGGGTTAACACATGGCGATGCCGCAAGTCCTCGGTTTGTTAGTAAACAGCTGTGGTCGCGCCATGACCCTGCCCGTGACCTCCGTGGTTTTACGGGGAATTGATCGTCTGCGATTAACACTTTCAAGCGGTTTCAGTCAAATGTGTTGCTATACCTTTTTTTGAAGTTGTCCGCATTAAGTCTGCCGCTGTGACCCGGGTAGCTTAGGGTTTAGGGCGTCTGCCGCGAGTACCCAAGTAACACAGGAAGCATTATAACATATGAATAGTTAACTTATTTCGAACTTAAGGACCGTATAAACTCTTATATACGTTCACCGAGCAACTTGTCGCATTATATGATGCTTTGAGCTGTATAACGGTTGTATAGTGGCATATCTAAATGCTCTTGTAAAGCCTTTAGCTTTAGTGCAGCAAACCACAACGCAACTGTACAGCTTTCGACTGTTTAAAAGCACTTAAGTGCTTTAGGTTCTACAATAGCATTATATAATGCTTTAAGCTGTATAACGGTTGTATAATGGCATGTATAAATGCTTTTTTAAAGCCTTTAGTTTTAGTGCAGCGAACCAAAATGCAACTGTACAGCTGAATGCTGTAGAGTTGCGTTTTGGTTTGCTACACTAATGCTTCGGTGTGGTTTAGTGCCTTAGGTTCTACAATAGCATAAATAAATGCTTAATGCTGGTTATGAGCATGAATATTAGCCATTATAATGCCACGTAAATCCGGTATACAGCTTTCAGCTGTTTTAGTGCTTTAGGTTCTACAATAGCATTTTATGATGCTTTACGCTGTATAACGGTTGTATAATGGCATATGTAAATGATTTTGTTTAGCCATTAGTTTTAGTGCAGCGAACAACATGCAACTGTACAGCTGAATGCTGTACAGTTGCGTTTTGGTTTGCTACACTAATGCTTCGGTTTGGTTTAGTGCCTTAGGTTCTACAATAGCATAAATAAATGCTTAATGCTGTTTAAGAGCATGAATATTAGCCATTATAATGCCACGTAAATTCGCTATACCGCTTTCAGCTATTTTTAATGCCTTAGGGTGTACAATAGCATTTATAAGTAGGTAATACGTTCCTAATGCAGTATAATAGCAATAATATAAACCATTATAAAGCCAAGTAATTCACTATAAGGGGCTGTTCATAAATTACGTCATTTCAAATGGGGGGGGGGGGGTCTGGACATCGGATGATGGTAGCATGACGTAGGAGGGGGGGGGCGGTCATTCCGAAGATCACATCATCAATGTGTAAAAAAGGAATGAAAGTCGTGTTTCTATAAACTTTTAATGCTATAAAATATTATCTACTAAATAGTTTTTTATTTTACAATTAAGCTTAAAACGCATTTTTTTTTAATGACGTCACTTTATTTGGCAGCTTTACTATCAAAAATTGATGACGTAATTTATGAACAGCCCCTATACAACTTTTAGCGGTTTTAGTGCCTTAGGTTCTACAATAGCATAAATAAATGCTTAATGTTGTTTAATAGCATAATTATTCACGTGTAATGCTGTAGGCATAAATAAGGCATTTTTTAAGGGTCACTGAGCTGCTATTGGACTAAGAGCTAGCCACGTCAGATATGACACAATAATGAGAGCAACAAAACCTGTCTGGTTAGATTGCTATACTATTCTTATTGCTAGATCCTGGCATCTGGCAGCTTTTAATGGGTGGAGGTCACAGTGACAGACTAGCAAAATGTTTTAATTGGAAAATAGTAATACCAAACTAGGTAAAAATTGCCGAAGTTGTCTCAGTTATAAAGGACAGGGCCTATATTTTAAGGGGCTCCCTGGCGCCAACGACCTTAGATCTGATTCCCTTAGTTTTCTAATTATTTATATAGCTTATCATATTATCAGTAACGGCTTTAAACAATATAGTATCCTATATTTACTTCAATATTCATTGTCTTCGAGATATTTGACATCAAAGTCGAACCGGTTTAGGCTAAAAAAGTGGTTTTATGGTCATAAATTTTGTTTTAATTAGTTAAAAATTAAAATCTCTCTACAGTTTTTAGAGACATCAAAGAGGAACCCTAATATGTAGATTACGTATATGTAAGATTCTTTACACCATTCGAATATCGATAAAAGTGTTTCTTTAGACCATATTTTAAAAATATCATAAAAAAATAACGGCTCATTTATTTCAAGATCCGGCTCTACAGAATGGAGATAAAAGATTTAAAAACCGATAGTCGTTTGCCTTATAATTCTATCTATAGTGAATATGTTGGAATATCGACTCAAAACTGGTCAAAAAAAAACGTTAGACCAAAAAATATTGTGTATTCTTACCATACATCGGGGTTTTCGGTGCGGGAATGTTTGACATTAGCCAAAGAGTAGGCATTAACTTAAAAAACAGAATGTACTCTAGCACGTTTCTACCTAATGAATAATTGATCGAAAAAATCATAGGTATATACAATTTATATGAAATAGCTGACTATTATGTATTTATATTGTAGGTACATATACCTATGATTTTTTCAAGTATTTTTTTATTAATTCATGTAGTGACTGATCATTGTCAACCTCTTCAGTTAATCAAATAGTTCATAAATATCGGACGTCAAGATTAATAGTCTTAGGTAGATCTAGTTAATAAATTTCGGATATGCAATTGCATTTTTAAAATACTAAGTATATAATAGTCAATACAAACATGCCTCTAAGAAAAAAAGCTCGTATCATAGTGTGTAAGCTATTCACAGAGAGGTAGTTATTCATTAAGCATAATATGATATTTTCTCAGACTAACTCTCAACCTATCTGTTTATCTCTACTCTTTCTCAAATCGTTCCCGCACCGAAAACCCCGATATATGATTATTACGGAAACAAAAACAGCAGGCGAAAACTATGAACTATATTTTATTATACATCGTTTGGCACTACTTTCTCCCAACATAAATTTTTGTATAATTTCTCTTAATATTGTATAGTATTGGTATAGTTTCTCATAATATTGCATCAAACCCAGATCTCTAGGATTTATTTTCTTGAAATGGTTTGCATTCTTTGACCTCCACTACTTTAAAGCTGCCAGATGTCCAGATCTAGAAATAAGCTTAATATACCAAACTGACTAGAGGGGTTTGGTTGCTCTCATTATTGTCATATCCGACGTAGACGTGGCTAGCTCTCCGTCTATATAGACCAACGCCATTTTGTAAATAATTAATAACCTAAAAATAAAATCATGCGGACCTATTTATACAAGGAAAATACCTATATAATAAAGAAATTACTTAATTTAAGACTGCTCAACCAACACTATTGTGTTAATAATGCAAAACTCGTTCTATACGAGGATTACACAATTGTTTTGTTTATTTGACGCATATCTTTTTATAATATTTTATAGCAAAACCACAATAAATCAAAGGCGCGTGAAAATTTTCAATGAAACTTATATACACATTTACAGTAAACTACATTGCGCAGTCATATTTGAAGGATATAATAACGTAAAAGTGCCAAAAACTTTTATAAATTTTGTTAGGATGCAAACAAATATGACGTGTCACTCATTCAGTTTTTTGTACCGTCTTCGTCCATTTTATATTGCGAGACAAAGTAGTTAAATCACAACGTTCATTGTATTATAACATTTGTTCCGTCGGTATTAAAGACGTTTTTGCATTGACGTAAGGTTTATTTTACTACACTCTTATGCTAGTATAATGCGTTTGTATTGCGATTGGCAAGTTAATCGATAGTACTTATGCTTCTTTACTGCGATTAGCAAGTTTTTTGGCCGTATTAAGGCTTCTTTAATGCAGTCGGCAACTTAATAGAGCGTACTAATGCTTCTTTGAGGCAATTGGCACTTTCCATGACAACGATAATGCTAATAGCGCAGACATAATGCGCCTGCAATGCTATTAAATGACCTGTATAGGATCTCAAGCTGGGTAATTTGTGCCCATTTAAGACCTATATCAGCACTATAAACGTTTATAATGCTACTATAAAACGAACTCAAAATGCTAAAAGCATACAGATATGCTGTAAGACGGCCGTTATACTGCTTTGATGTGTTACTTGGGTATAGAAGATGCTTGTTCGATTTCAGACATGGAAACCATGGCCTTGGGCACTTTTTCCTTTGTATATGACTTGTGTTGAAGTTTAACAATTGACCTCTTTATTTGTTTGAAAGTCAATAATGCTTAATAAAAGTGGTAAAGGGGCCAATATCATTAGGGGCCGAGATTAGTATAGGATATCCCAAGTATTTCGGTTTACCTATTTAATCGTAGTTTGGACGATGGTAGAGCGGGGAAATTCGGATAAGGGGGAAAACTACACAATGTGGTCTGCGGCGGCTGAGGTCGCCGGGACTCGTGCCTTGTGGCCACCAGGTGCCGTCATTCATTCAGTTTGTCCATTCATTCACTAATTCACTTTTTAGTATACTGTTCCTTTTAATTACAATATTAGAAAGCCGTGCCAGCTTAAAAAGACCGCAGCCGCAGCAGACTTCTTAAGTCTATAAAATAATAATGACCCGAGCTTGACAGCTGTACTACATGGCGATTTTAAGATAATATATCACATTTATTGGATCATGACTCTGCCTTGCCTATACATATTCCAAATGGCAGCATTTACACGAGCACATCGAAACATTCAAACGTAGAGGCATAAACACTAACTACCATATGCGCAGCAACAAGTACAAAGATAGGCTGGTTGCTGAAACACACAGACTCGCCAAGTCTCAGAAATCAATTTACTTCGTAGGACCCGCTATTTACAATCGATTACCGGAAACTATACGAAATGCAGCTACAAACGCGGGTTTCGAAAATAATTTGAAATTGTGGCTCTTAGAGCAGATATTTTTCGATTACGAAGATTATTTTAATCTACCTCTCCAATTATAACGTGAAGTTTTGTTTGACATGCGGGAGATATGATTAGATGTTATGAAATAATGATGTAAAATATTTATTATTAAATGTAAGCAAATGTGACATGTAACTATTGTTATTAATAAAATATTTTGATTTTGATTATTAATAAATATTTGTTTTTAACTAAGAGTCGCATATGTATATTATGCATCTTTAAACTCCTTAAACCGAACTTAACTCATGTTAAGTATGACATTAATATGATCAATTTCTGTATTAGTCCCCCGGTACGCACTTACCCGACTCTACCCGCGTCGGGAGTCCGCGGCAACAGGTGCATTTTTACGTTCGTGCGTCTTCGCGACGGGGGCGGGGCGCCACGCGGCACGCCTACCGCTCGCCACGCCTACTGGCGTCTTACGAAATTTTCAGAGGACCACGAAAAATCGCTCGATGCTAACTTCTTTTTCTCTCTGCTGACAACTTTTTTAAAGTAGCTTAAAAGTACTTTAGTCGATATTTGCTATTGTTTTTCCAAGCGCTGGGTCATATTTATTATAAAATTTAAATTATACAATAAACTGTACGGAATAAACTGATAATTTAAACTGGTACAATTGAAAATATGAACCGATAACATAATTAAGAGACTGATACAACAAACTGACCACAAGCATCATTAATTGTAGAGCGTGCAATGTTAATATTAATAGACATACATATTTATTATATTTAATTTAAAAGCTTGAGGTATTAGTTATGATGATAATTATTGTGCTTCTGGTTAACAAATTGATTAACTGCATGAAAAGTGGTTGGAAATCTGGGTAAACTTGAGATATAGATGTCTCTTTTCACACAAACCGCAACGCCTAGACCAGAAGAGCGAGACATGTATTACAAAATGAAAAAGCTCATAATATTTCCCCCGCAACAATGGACCTAAACAAAAATATTTAATGGCACAACTTTCTTTCATCTCGCTCACACGCTAACTTAAAGTAACAAGTGTAAACAGGATAGAATAACGCATTTTCCCAACAAATGAAGCGTGGCTGAACCGCAGATTGACCGCAGCGAGTGACAGAATGACGGGCTCAGTCGAACACGGTCGGGCGGCGAGGCAGCACGCGCGCACGAGCGCCCCCGAACACTCACGGACATACCCGAAGTTGACGCATCGGGAAACTCGGACGAACAGCTGATCGAGATCGAGCCTCGCGTCGCCTGCGCACGCCTTGACTTGACAGCTTCTAAGAACTTTAATCCGAATGTCGTCAAATTTGTATAAAATTATTAGACGTCGAGTGACTCAGCTAAGATGACGAAAGTTAAACTGAAGCCAAGGGCGACGTAGAATGTGAACTGAGGAAAAATTGTTTGTTTAATTGTGAATTGTGTTTGTTGTGTTCGGATAATACAGACTAATTAGTTACAAAGACTTCTTGCTATTTAAGACTGAATCATAGACATTATAATTAAATCCAAAGATTAATTAGCAATAAAAACAATACTCATTAAACGGGAAATAAACAAAGGACATTAAACAAAAGAATCCAATTTGAAGTGCGCCAAAAAAAAAACAATTGGAGAAAGTCCTACACACAGATTAACTGTTCAGGACAGAGTTACAAAAAAAGTGCCGTGTAGTGGTGATTCACAGACTAAGTATACTTGACAGAGTAACATAAAGTCGTGGTTCGTGGTGATGAAGTGAGGATGCACCTGCCGTACGAGGCGCGGGGCCGGCGCCGGCGGGACATGGACCCGGAGCCCTGGTGGCTGCAGTCCGTCGTGGACGAGACGCTGGCGGAGCACCCTGACCTCGGTGAGAACCATTTAGGTAAAGCCAACTTTAATCAAGATGGCGGGAAGATGTAAACAAACATGGCTGATATTTTTCAGTCATAAGTCAGATAACGTGATTTTTTTTTTTACTGCAATGCGAAAACTATATTTAGTAAAAATTATGGTAAATGCGGTAATCATGATTATTAATATTACTGAACCGTGATAAGAATAGGATAAGAGTTGATAGATCATCCCATAGACATATAAAATAAGAAGTTGCGGTGCCGTGAAGACCATAGTGAAGACAAAATTGTGATTACATAATAAGCCGATTTCCTTGTGTTGCGACACGCACACATATACAACTCCTGGACGAGCGGTGATTGGTTTAAACGTCAAAAGTGAGTGTGTGTGAACGAGACCGCGGCTTATTATGGAATGTCAGCTCTATCTTCGTGGGACCACGTCTTCTTATTTTATATGTCTATGGATCTTCCATATACTTACGTCAAAATTAGTAGGTACGGGTTGACAGCAATCTTAATCGTATCCTAATCGCGGTTTAGCAGTACGATGATGTTGGGTTTCCAAATTGCGTTATTACGAAGTATATAAAGTTGGTTTACATCTTGTACCATTTCGTCTGACTTTACTTGCAAGCATTGTTATATTATAATCATAAATCAGTTTATTTTGTATGAAGGCGAGACATTTGCTAACCATACCATTAGCGCGACGAAGTTGCGAGTTTGAGTCTCGGCCAAGGCATGGAATTTTGAGTATTTATAACCATCAACTATGTTGTTCCCCTTCTTCCTAATAAAAGGTATTTGTTTAACATTCAGTTTACTCTGCCAGTATATACCTACCTAATTTATGTACTGGTTTATCCTGATATTAACTAGAATTATGTATGTTTTGTATTTAATTACTTTTTGATTAAATTTAATTAACTTATATGTCGGGGTAGCTATTGTTGTGGTTTGAAATTTAAACGGTATCATTTTGCCAATGTATTTAATTTTATTTACAAGAAGATTAATTACTTAGTATTTATTAATCTAAGTCTTATTTAATAATAATCTAAAAATTAAATACGTTGATTAAAACAAGCCAATAAATAATCAACTTTTAGTAATAAATATCATTAATGAATAATGACGTAGGTAAATACTACATACTAATAGAACAATTAACAGTTTTTGCTAATTCGTTAGTTATAACTACAGTTTCTATGAATAAGACATAAATAACGGTCAAGTAATCGTAAAAAGCACATAGGTCTACCTATCAAGGTCCCAAATATTATATATTGATATAGTAATATAATATTATTTCAGTAATGCCCGAATTTCTTCTAGGGAATAGGCCCGATAAGACCTAAAATCTTACACTGTTTGTTATATATACATAGTTACATATTGTTTTGCATGCATGATATAATTAAGTACCTGCATCTCACCGGCGACACTTTTGACTCAAAAACACATACCTACACATACATTTATAATATTATAACCTCTATTTTTTTTTGAGGTCTGCTATTAAAAATAAAAGAAAAAGAATAACAAACACATTTGTCTTTATTTATGTGAATATATATAACAAAATAGACAGCACCGGCAGGGCGTAGAACGCTATTCCCTCCGGTTTCCCTAATTTTGTAGACAATTGAACATTTTTCAGACAGCTTATAAAGAAAAAAAACCCGGCTTAACTTCGCTTATCTATTTTTTTCCCGCCGACATTAGTAAACAATAATTTCCATGAAACTCTAAAATCCTTGAAAAGCATTAATGTTAATTACCTACTGCAAAAGTATAAAATAGTGAGTATGTATGGCGTTTTGTACTAAAATTCACTATGTATAAAAAAAGTAACAAAGTCACTAAACTCCACGTTATCCACGTTAATCACCTGACCTCGATAACCCAGGTGATTGTATTGACGATTTTGTCTTCTGAGATCCCCCAGGTGATCCATTTACGTTATCCATAAGTGTTTCTTTTCCAAATAAACATCGCTTCGCGGGGCTCCTATTTCTGGGCGTTTTGCCCTTCGGGCATCTGAAGCTACCTAACGAACCTAACCAAACCACATGGTCCAATAGGATCACCTGGGGGATCTCAGAAGACAAAATCGTCAAATACAATCACCTGGGTGATCGGGGTCAGGTGATTAACGTGGATAACACCCTAAACTCGAGCGTGATTTAAAACTTATTATATTTACACAATTTTTTTTTAAATGCATATTTCCTCCTTAACTTCAGCCGATGAACCGCTAATATAATCAAATAGGATTTTAACCTATTATTGCAACATTTTATTTCACAACACTATATAAAATAGTATGTATAATATTATACTCATTCATTATACAGATAGTATTAAGATATCGACTTCAAAGAAAAGACATCAACGCAGACGAAGTCTGACGCTTGTCTTGGCCATCTCATAATTTTATTACAGAAAATTAACAAAATTTATGCTAATGCTATTTTTATTGTTTCCCTCTTTGATGAATACATGGTTTAGCTATGGTCTTTTATAGGTGGTCTTTGCTTAATTTTTATTATGATTAGTATAGTTTTTAAGTTCTGGTTGCCCTGAAAATCAGCGTTGTGGCATGCTGAGTGGCAACCATTTTGGAGTAAATATTTTTTTTTGCATATTCCATACTCTCTTTACACCGAATAAACATTTTTCATTTTATTTTCATATCATATTGTCCTAGATGTACCTAATATCCGTTGGTGGTCCTTAAACAAATATAATAACTTATTATTTAGGAATTCGAAGAAGCGAACAGTTAGTAATGCAAATTAAATAGATTTAGTGTTAATGTCAATAAGTTATTATTGTACGTTTGCACTATTCAGTGTCAGTTTAACCATTGTCACTTCCGACCCTTCCGAGCAACATGTTTAATTATTACTTCAGTTGAAATAATCTGTATTAATTTCGAATTAAGCAGAAACTTCTTCTAACGATACCACAATGTTTTAGAACAAAAAGGAAAAATAGAAAAACCATTGTCTCGAGCGAGAGTCGAACTTGCGACGATTCCGTGGCATAGTGGGTAAGTCTCGGTAGAATTAATCGTTTGAGCTTCAAAATGGCTGCGTCGTCTTTGGAATAGTTTTTTGTTTTTTGCTCATTTACGTAGTTCAGTGTGTAATATTGATAACTTATTGTGCGGTGCCCTAACGAACAAGTGTGCAGCTAATGAAAATTTTGTCCCAAAACGCGAGTAAGCACCCTTTAGTTGAACAAACGGTTATCCGGGGTCCCGGCCACCCACGTGTTTGTAAGGAGGCTATCACTTTACAATCAACAAGGCCTTAACCGAACAACGTTGCTTTTATTTTATTTTACCAAAAACGAATAAAATCATAAGTATAAGATAAATTAACGAGAGCATCGAATTGCATATATAGTAGTATTGTATGTTTACAGGCATTCTATATTTGAATTTTCTATTTTCTCGTACTATCAGCATAAAAAGAGGTTTGTTATACTATATTGAAGAAGTAAATACCAAAATAATGTCAGTGTCAAATTGTGAATATTATTTACGTTGTGCATATATTTTTACGTCTGATTTTATTGTATTCTCACAATCATCAGAATAATTTTGTGTCAGCCCGTACGACTAAGTGTAAGTTACATAATTTTCAAAAAATATGGCAGTGAGTAATTTTGGTCCGATTGAGAGTCAAAGTAAGCAAATTATTTTTAACTGTCATAAATATTTCGAACTTGAACTGAAGAAAAATTTAAATTCCCCTTACACCGCTCAACGTCAAATTCTCATAAACAAGAAATGATGGATTGGTTGACAGAACACAACATTTCGTATAGCCCGTTGATGTACAAAAGCAGTTTGTATGATTTAATTAAACAAAATAAAGAGCGGTTTCGTGAGTACCACATAGATGCAATTTTAAAAGAACATGGCCACTCCGTTTTACGATTGCCACCGTATCACCCGACATTCAGTCCGATCGAAAATATTTGGTCCATGGTAAAAGGATATGTAGCGAAAAGAAACGTTTTATTAAATAAAGGAGTTTAGCAACTGAACGAATGAATACTATTACTGCTGAGGACTGGGAAAATATTTGTCGCCATGTCGAAAGTGAAGAAAATAAATATCGATGTCAGGAAGGGGAAATGGATCGAATTTCAAACAATCTTATTATCAATACTTGTGACAGCTCAGATGAAGAACATGATAGCGACTAAAAGCAAAAAACAGAGGACTACTACTTATTCCATTTCTTAAGGGTATGTAATTTTATTAAATTAAGAGAAAATTATTCTCCTTTTGTTGCAAACGGTACAACCACTACAAATGCAATTCCATGATCTCGATAATTCATCTTATACACCCTGACATTGGCAGAATTCACCTCGCAAAAATAGGCGAGGAGTAAAAGCCATTAATTAAAAAAAAAGTCTCGGTAGCTCAGTTAGAGCGGCGAGCAAGTATCCCATCGCATGTTCGAGTCTCGCCTGAGGCAGTGGATGTTTCCTTTATTTCTAAAACATAATTTTTGTAATTTCTACCAAGTGCTGTTTACCATGTTTAGTTCGTTCTGTGTTATGTGCCCTCTTTTAAATGATAAAGTCAAAGTCAAAGTCAAATAGTTTATTTGTACAACATGGGTATATAGTACAAACAGAGGTACAGGTCTTACAGAAATAGAGTAGCATCACCATGTCGGGCCACAGGACATACAAATTTTAGTGTTTTTTTCTTTAAATCTGTAACTACATGTTAATATTAATTGCAGTCGGACAATAAGGTATGATATTATCCACTTCAAGGTCTTAAATTGATTCGTTTTACTACATGCGAACATTCATTAGAATGGTTCAACAGTTACAGTTGCAGTAATTATATAATAATAAACAATTATTTATAAATAAAAAAGTTTTTGATGTTTATTTCTTACTTTTTCAGCTAGAAGGTAATTTTGTTTAAGTAATCTGCACTGCTGCTCATAATTTTTACCCCCCTACGCAAAAATAAGGGGGGGGGGGTATTTTAAGTTTCACCGCTATGTGTGTCTGTCTGTGGCACCGTAGCGCTAAAACGGTTGAACCGTTTTCGTCATGTCCGTCTGTCCGTCCGTATGTCACAGCCATTTTACTCGGAAACTAGATATAAGGCGTATCTTTTATTTTATACCCCGACGGTGGCAAACAAGCATACGGCCCGCCTGATGGTAAGCAGCTACCGTAACTTATGGACGCCTGCAACTCCAAAGGAGTCACATGCGCGTTGCCGACCCTTTACAAAAAGGAGGATTCACTGTGTTGATGGCTAAAGGAACAAGAAGGTCCCTCATCGTCAACACACTGGGTCCTCTTTGAGCTCTAAGTATCTTAATAAAATTTAGACATAAGGTGTATTTTGTTATGTAGTTAAATTGCAGAACAAAATATTTGTAAGGGGGGCGCTCCATACATATAACTAAATTCTAAAAAAAATATTTGTACCAAATGTCAGCATGTTGCACATCAATCGATAGGTCTTTAAAAATAACATCGAGGTTTACACTTAGCCGGTGTTTTAATTTATACTTAATGGCTATAATTACTTACAGAGCAATGAACATTCCACTTTCAGTGGCTGGATCTGTCAAAATTGGCATTTGGCCTATTCGGATCATCTATGTCTCGTTTGAATTTTTTTTATTAATAATCATAATTTGTTTAAATAACATTTTTATGAAACAGAACAATATCACTTAGATAAATCATCTTTATAAAGTTAGAATACTGCTACTCCCTACTTGACTGCAGTTTATTAAACTACATATTTTTAACCGACATCCAAATTAAAAAAGGATTTCAATTCAAATGCTAAGTCCCTACTGAGCTGTCCCCGTCCATCCAGTTCATAAGAGACAAAACCTATTACAATTAGCGACAATCACCTCGGGTTAGGGCACTCACGGTAATGAGCTCGTTGAATGAGCCCTAATGAGACCCGCTTGTCCGACATAACCGTCGATATTTCTACACTTCCACTCGAAAAGGACACACGTCTGTATGAACCACTGAGGCACTTACGACTTTTAGGTAATTGGGTAATTTTTGGCTGTTGCTGAAAAAGGAGATATGTCTGTTTGTGTTTCGAAAACGCTTATTACCATTCGCTTCTAGTATTTTATGCCTAACATTGAGCTTTTGACCAAGTACCGCCAACTGCTACAACTTTGCCTTCGATGCTCAACTTTGCCTGGCTTGGAAAAAATGGTTTTCTTCACAGCTATTTATTTCTTATTCCTGAGATGGCCGCCTTTCTCCCATCTCAGGAATAAGATATAAATAGCTGTTTGGTGCAATGAAGAAAACCATTTTTTTCAAGCCAGGAAAAGTGGAGCATCGTAGGCAAAGTTGAAGCAGTTGACGGAACTGGGGATTTCCTATATTTGAGGATTGTTTTTGTTTTTCTAAATTTTGGATCCGGATGGCAAATCCTACCTGAGGTAGTTCCCAAATTTATATGCGCCGTTAAGTCCCGTTTCGTTTATTTTGCAAATAAAAACGGTAACAAAATGATTACAAACCAAGCTAAGGCTATTGAACATGTTTTTCTATTACGTACACATGCAAAGTAAATAAGCAAAAACCACCAAGTGCTTTGCCAGTCGTGTACTAGTGCTGACAAAAAAGGCGTTATGTAATGTTAACGGTTTGATTTCACACCTCTTGTTTGGTTTCTGGCACGTGCTGAGTTCTATACTTTGTTTTCAACCGACTTCAAGATTTCGAAGGAGGAGGTTATCAATTCGTCAGGATCTTTGTTTTTGCATTTTTTTTTTGTATGTTCACCGATTATTGGAAGACGGCTGGACCGATTTGGAAAATTCTTTTTTTTTGTTTGAAAGCGTATACTTCACAGTTGGTGCCATTGTAACCATGTCAGGATCTGATGATGGGATCCTGGAGAAATCGAGGGAACTCTTCAACTATTATAGGCACACCTATAGTGATTTGAGTATTTTTTACAGCAGCTCGAGCATTTGCTGTTGGAAAGATGGATGCTTAGTGAATTGGGTTCTTTTTTGTTTAAAATTATTTTTAACAGATTATAGAAAAATCGTGCGATTGTTGTAGTGCGATTTTTGGGAAAACGATTTAAAAATTCGGAATTTTGTTACTTATTGGCTTAATCGTATGATTAATAATTTTAAATAAAAAAGAACCGACTTCTCTTAGCATCCACCCTTCGAACAGCAAATGCTCGAGCTGCTGTAAAAAATACTCAAATAACTATAGGTGTGCCTATAATATTTGAAGAGTTCCCTCGATTTCTCCAGGATCCCATCATCAGATCCTGACCTAGTTACGATGGGACCAACTGTGAAGTATACTCTTTCAAACAAAAAAATAATTTTTTAAATCGGTTCAGCCGTCTTCGAATAATCGGTGAACATACATAAAAAAAAAAAATCAAAGATCCCGACGAATTGATAACCTCCTCCTTCAAAATCTAGAAGTCGGTTGAAAATGGAAAAACGTAGTCACATTAAAAAAAATCCCTGATTTTGCTGAAAAAATTATACATTGGCGAAATCGACCCTTATCCTTCATCTAATCTGAAAAAAATAAAAAACCGGCCAAGTAAGAGTCGGACTCGCGCACCGAGGGTCCCTTACAAACCTGTAGGTATATAGGGGTAGTAACTTTAAAAAACTTTAAAATTCAAGATTCTAAGTTCACGGGAAGGACCCTGTAGGTTTTGATTCCCTTGCGAGTTTCGCGAAAATTGCGGAAATTTGCGGCATAAATGGCTGTATCTTTTGATTGCGTTGGCTTACAATTTTGATTTTTTTACAGCTCCAAGGGACAGTAGACTTGCGTATTTGATATAAATTTCAGCTTGATAGCTCCACGTGTTCCTGAGAAAAAGGGTCTTGACAGACGGACGGACAACAAAATGAAGTGAAGTGATAAGGGTCCCGTTGTATCCTTTCGAGGTACGGAACCCTAAAAACGACCTATACCTCGTTTTTGTGTTTCCAATAAGTGTATTCGGAGAAAAACATGTCAATGTTATTTTGAATTCAATATATTTCTTTTCTTAATTGACACCTTTACCGTGTAGGCGGTGTAGGTACAATGAATAGGTACCTACAACAAATCATGTGATACTTTATGGGGAGGGGTCGAATGTAGCGTAAGCGTTAGTGATGCAAACGAAAATGTATTCGTATTTGTCATATCAACGAACCAAACGTGCATTACAATATAATCTATATGACTTTCAGTGTGACAAGTTTATTTGATATTTTCAGCCCGAAAAGTACACGTTATCGAGACAGGGGTGCGTTTAAATCACCAAAAACCACCACAGGGGAGGTGGGAGTCAAAAAGTAGGCAAAATATGATTAAATTATGTTTTTCTTTACTGAAAAGCGATAGGTAAATATCTAATAATACTTCACATCTACATAAGTTGTGAAAAATTCATTGGTACAAACCGGGGTATCGGAGATCTCGTGTTGAAAGTCGGAGGTCCTACCGTCAGGCTACCAACTCTTCCCAATTGCAAATTGAATATAAACAACAAAATTTTCAAACGACAACCTAAATGCAACCTACACTAAGTTACTTCCGTTAACTAAAAACCGAACATAATAACACAAATTAATGAAGAAAATCAGTAGCATAGCAAGCACATTAGCAGCGAGTGGCGAAAAACTCGTTATGTCAGTGCATTAACGATAATTTGTTCCGACATTACACACGTCACGGTACCGTGGAATCAAATCAACTGATTCTAATGACTGGATGGAAAGGAAGCTGTCTGCTGCCGTTGTCAAGTTAGAATAAGTACCTAATATTTTTATTTTATATATCACGTCGGTGGAAAACAAGCCTTCAGCTCGCCTAATCTTAGGCGGAGACCGTGTCGCATTAACGTCTTCAGCTTCAGGGGTGGTACATGCGCGTTGCCGAGTCTAAAAACCTGAATATTCCTTTTTAGAAGAACCCCATATTGTATAGTTTCTCAAGAAAACCTCGGCAGAAAGGTCATTCCACAGCCGGAATGATAGCGGGAGGAAATTCCTCTTAAACCGCATTTAGGCTAATAGGTGTTATGTTTTGTAATATTTACCTATAATTTATCTACTTTTCGGTTTTTGGTAGGCGAAAATATCGTAAACGAACCGGACTTAATCACATAAGAGGTGATCTATATCAACGTGCCAATCGTTTACGCTTCGTAGCGATCGAAAGGCAACTATCACTGTCGCACTTATACGGAAGAGTGATAGAGAGAGATGTCTACGTTACGCCACGGAGCGTTAACGATTGCCATGTTGGCTAAGACCCCCGTACTATAACTGCGAACCATTTCGTTAGTTCGTGTATTTGCATCACTCTCTAAATTTCGATTGTCGTTCGCGGTAGGCTCGCTACTTTCTCTTGGGGTTAGGTTACCGAGCAAACTCCAGGCTCCGTTGAGCCGTGACAAACGCTAGGATGATAATAATGAAGCTGTGCCAATATTTGCCACTGTTGTACCATTTGTAATATTCAGAACAGAAAAATAATTTCGCACACTCTTTCCTGGATATCATTTCATATTCAAAGGGCTTCACAATAACATGAAATAACATAAAGAAATGACTGAATATTCTATTCTAAACTAAATTAACTACCTATATTTGTATACTTCTTTCTTGACCGCATTGTCACTTAGGTGCCGATTAGATATTACCTAGCTACAACCCGTATATTTATTACGTTAATTCTTTTGGCGTTAATTCTTAATTTATAGTTCCAAATAAAACAAATGAATAAGTTATAAATAGCGAATGACGTCCACAAACAGACATATAAGCTCAATAACGTCATCGTCATTGCGTATTCGTAAAACCCAGTATATTAATGAACTCGATCGTCACTTCAAAGATTGAATGCATCTCCACCATCTTGCTTTATTTTCCTGATAACATTCATTTCTTCGGTACAGTTCTCAATAGTCCATTTTGATCCATGAGCAGAATACTTTCCGGACTATACATGTTTTTTCATGAACTTCACCAAAATGCAAATGTTGGTCATCTAGCGATGTGAATGTGAAATGCAGTCCAAAGAGCTGTACAAAACTACTCACATAATGGCATTATAAAGTTTGGAAAACTATAAAAGCACTAATTCGATCTTTCCGCACGCTAACCAACTACTAAGTACATTTTTTTATAAGTACGTATTTTTTGGTATTTAAAGAAATATAACACACTTCGTTGTAATCTTACATTTCGAGATATCCAACATGTATTTCGTTATATTTGGGCCGCTCTACTAGAGCTCTGCTAGAGCTAGCTACGGAGCCAGTTATAAATCATTACCAAGTAAACCAAGATAATTAAATACCTTAAAACCCTTTATGAATGAACTCAATCGTCACGTTAGTGATTGAATAGGATCTCGTACGACGCGGGCGCATCCTGCGACCCTTATCCGACCGCACGGTGGTTTGCGGCTCTATAATTTGTATAGATACCAACTTCCGTAAATATAGAAACCGCGGTTACACTATTAATGCTTTTTATGACTTCCCTCCTCGTAGCACGGTTAGTTTTTCCTATCTAGTTTGCTAGTTAAAAATTGACACCGAGTTGCGGTGAATTTGAAATTGAGATGCCTACTTAAATACACTGAATTATGAATAGGAGAAATTATGGAAAGGAATCAATTTCCTTGATAATTTCGTTTCAAAGAGACACGTTTTTAGGGTTCCGTAGCCAAAATGGCAAAAACGGAACCCTTATAGTTTCTTCATGTCCATCTGTCCGTCCGTCCGTCCGTCCGTATGTCACAGCCATTTTAATCGGAAACTATAAAACGTATCTTAATATAATTTTGACATCAGGTGTATTTTGTATGCCGCTATTTAGTTATGTAGTGAAATTGCTGAAAAAAATGTTTTCAGGGGGGGCGCTCCATACATGTAACTAATTTTATAATTTTTTTTTACCAAATATCAATATGTTGCACATCAATCGATAGGTCTTTAAAAATAACATTGGGGTTTCTTTGAAAAATTTTTAATTAAGTTCATATTTTCGGAAATAATCCCTTCAAAAGTCGGAAAAATAGCGTTCCCCCCTCCTGTAACTTTTGAACCGTAAGTCCAAAAAAATATGAAAAAATTTGAGAAGCTGCGCGTTATCATATACTTTCTACGAATATTATTTTGCACATTATCGATTAGCCATTTTTTAGTTATTTCCAAAAAACTTCTTTCATAAGCAGCAGATACGACCTTTTGGCATTAGTTCGGTTCTTATTCTATTGAAGCTACGGAACCCTCCATTATGCGTGGTCTGACATGCACTTGGCCGGGTTTTTTTTAAATGTTTTTAGGTATATTTGTTAGGTGTTCTTAGGTATTTTAGGTTATTCAGATATTTGTGAGGTATGCAAAAAAGAGTATTTATGTTATGTTATGTTATGTATGTTAAAACAGTATAGATCGATCATGCATAATAATATTTTTAAACAAAAAAGAACCGACTTTACTTAGCATCCACCTTTCCAAAAGCAAATGCTCGAGATGCTGTAAAAAATACTCAAATCACTATAGGTGTGCCTATAATAGTTGAAGAGTTCCCTCCATTTCTCCAGGATCCCATCATCAGATCCTGACCTAGTTACAATGGGACCAACTGTGAAGTATACTCTTTCAAACAAAAAAAAACAATTTTCCAAATCGGTTCAGCCGTCTTCGAATAATCGGTGAACATACATAAAAAAAAATATCAAAAATAATTTTAAACAAAAAAGAACCGACTTCACTTAGCCTCCACCTTTCCAAAAGCAAATGCTCGAGCTGCTGTAAAAAATACTCAAATCACTATAGTTGTGCCTATAATAGTTGAAGAGTACCCTCGATTTCTCCCGGATCCCATCATCAGATCCTGATCTGGTTACAATGGGACCAACTGTAAAGTATACTCTTTCAAACAAAAAAATAATTGTCCAAATCGGTCCAGCCGTCTTCGAATAATCGCTGAACATACATAAAAAAATTGCAAAAACAAAGATCCCGACGAATTGATAACCTCCTCCTTCGAAATCTTGAAGTCAGTTGAAAATGTTTAGCTTATTTGACTAGATTTCATTTATTTAATCAGCATACATACTTATAATAATTTTAAACAAAAAAGAACCGACTTCACTAAGCATCCACCTTTCCAACACCAAATGCTCGATCTGCTGTAAAAAATACTCAAATCACCATAGGTGTGCCTATAATAGTTGAAGAGTTCCCTCGATTTCTCCAGGATCCCATCATCAGATCCTGACATGGTTACAATGGGGCCAACTGTGAAGTATACGCTTTCAAACAAAAAACAAAAAAAAGAATTTTCCAAATCGGTCCAGCCGTCTTCGAATAATCGGTGAACATACATAAAAAAAAAAAATAGCAAAAACAAAGATCCCGACGAATTGATAACCTCCTCCTTCGAAATCTTGAAGTCGGTTGAAAATTCGACTATAAGTGTATCATTATGGCAGGTATTTTCAACATGTAATCACTTGATCAATCGAAATCATTAATCATCACCATTTACGCAAGCAAATTCATGATTTCCAGAAAACCGACGTCATGCTTATATGAAAATAAAATAAAATATTCATAATTATTCACCTACCTCTACTGTAATCGTATAATTTTCCTGAATGTAACGTCCATGTTTTAAAATAAAACTTGTTTTAGTAGCTGAGTACCTAAAAGTATACGTACTCGTTTTGTAATAATTATTATAGTTTCTCAGCTTATTAGACAATAACTAAGTTTTCAAACGGCAGTTGATATTACCATAATATCTATATTATAATGCCTATTCTTATTTAGAAACTTAATTTTATAATACATCTGCTTAAATATAACACAATAACAAAAGCCCTTTACACTCAAAAAGAATAAAGACTTTATACTCAGAGCACCACTACTCGTTGCTTTCCACCACTACATTGCAAATGACAAAATAGAAAGCATAAACATTAAACATTTATACCTAATGATAGTTCCACATTTTGGCGCTGCTAAGTTCCTCCAGAATTGGCATGGTGTTTTTCAACCGACTTCAAGGTTCGAAGGAGGAGGTTATCAATTCGTCGGGATCTTTGTTTTTTTTTTTGCTTTTTTTAATGTATGTTCACCGATTATTCGAAGACGGCTGGAACGATTTGGAAAATTCTTTTTTTGTTTGAAAGAGTATACTTCACAGTTGGTCCCATTGTATTGTGATCAGGATCTGATGATGGGATCCTGGAGAAATCGAGGGAACTCTTCAACTATTATATAGGCACACCAATAGTGATTTGAGTATTTTTTACAACAGCTCGAGGATTTGCTTTTGGAAAGGTGGATGCTAAGTAAAGTCGGTTATTTTTTGTTTAAAATTATTTATGTATGGTATCAATGGATTCGTTTTGTTTTGAGGCCACACAAAAGTCAGAAGTGAGACCTAAAGTCTGAGATTTACATTTGTTTCTCAAAACGCTCCTAGCAAAATGATGTGCAAAATTCACGTCACGATCAAATATGTAGTTTGTTTTAAGTATGGAAAAATTGTGAAATTGCTATTTTACAGTGAAATGTTGCGTTTATGTATATGGTTGCCAAGTTGACATACAATTTATTTTACAGTAAAATGTTAAATATCGAATTTCTTTTTATAATTGTGCATCTTATTATCACCTAGATTTTGTTTGCATAATTCAACATGTGTCATCAAGTCATCATCCTTATTATTGTCGTCCATTGCAACTCTGGGTATCTACTTAATGTATAACACTACATATTCAAACTGTGTTAGGGATAGTTAATCAACTGCTAATATATTTAATTATAAGCTCAATAACGGATTATCGTACCTACTGTTCGCCGATAGTGCATGAAGTCCATTTTAATGCTGTCATGTCACAACATAATTCCTACTCGTATTATTATTGAACTCAATATTAGGTTTATTAATTTTGTAACGAGTACCTACGTCGTTTGTCAATAGGTACTTAGTACCCATGTAGTGCCGTACCACGTTAGGTATGCTAACTTTAAACTTAAATAGATAATCAAAAAAACTTGTATACCTACTTTCTATTTTTTATACATATTGTACGAGTATCTTATATGCTTTAAGTAGAACGAAATATAGCAATATATTATAGTTTAATGTAGCAATATTTTTTTTACAATTGTTGTGTGACAGAAACGGTCAATACTTTTCCTTAAAAGATACGTTGTTCTCTCAGTTAATATAGATGCCTGTGGCATTACCTCCTTTGAAACTTATCAACGAAACAGTCAATTCCTGTGTATTGCGTGACGTAAGATGTCTTCTGCTAACTATAACGAAACGTGTTTAGTAAAAAAATCACAGCTTTATCTCTCGACGTCCAAGGCAATAACGCAAAGGTCGACTAGGGTCCGGAAACGTCGGAATATTTTGATATTTTTGGTCTTACGCACCGCTACATGCGCCTGAGACTACTATATCCACATAAAACAGCGGGTCTTACTTATCGAACGGGCGGAGCGTAAGCGAAGTGAAGTTCTTACAAACGACTTCGGCTACTGAGACGTCTCGGCATTGCGATGGCTTTTTGACTTTTACGGTTTGTATCGCGATAACGTTAGTAACGATTTTCTGATTTTTATCACATTTGTTGGGGTTGTAGCAGAGATACATATAATTTGAGAGTTTTTATATGAGCAGGATCGATCAAGGGGTTGTGGAGTTAGAAGGCGAAAAAACATCTTCAGAAGGGTCTTGTTATATTGGTCATCTCGTTTGCAAGTAAATCGCGAGTTCTCAGTTCGAGGCGGACTATTATTTTTAACCGAAGAGGTAGGAATTTGAACCGTCTATATGGTTAGTTAAATACATTCCATATTTAAGTGGCAGCGTCAAAAAAAAACGAGAAGTTCTAATCGCGGCGCGTGCACGGAAATATGAAACGTAAGTTGTATTAAGAAGGTTTAGATTCTTTTGACAGTAGTAAGACGCGCCCCGACTTCAGCCGTTTGAACTTTGAATTAAAACGTACAATCAACGTCAAATGTTTAGGTACTTTTTTGCACCGTATTACAAAGGAGTAAGGTACAAAAGTGTAACATATCTTTGACATCGACTGTACATAAGTAAACAGTTCGTTTTCCTTAACCAATCGTATATTATCTAAGCGTTGTTAATTAGTAGCAAACCAAGCGTGTGATAATGCTTATTATGTAAACCGCATAACACTCGAAACATGTCAACCACGGCTAAGTATTGCTTCATACAAACCATCATTTGGGTTAGTATAGTCTGCCTTCTGGCAAACCAAATTTGTCGGTAGCAGTTAAAGAAAACTAATCTCTTTTTTAGTATCTACTAGCATAAGAAAAAGACAGTATTATTCTGTTTATGTTAGTATGTATGTAGCCAAACTATAAATAAATAGATCCATTCTTTCCTTTCAGTCCGCACCGGCAGTCCCGACTACATGTGCTCAATGCTGCCTCAGCACTGGCGCTCCAACAAGACCCTCCCTGGCGGCTTCAAGGTGGTAGCCCTGAGTGAGGTCATCGACGGCACGCTGGTCACCATCAGGGCTGGCAACGACGAGAACTGCTCGGCGGAACTGAGGAACAATACCGCGGTCATGAAGAATAGGGTTGCCAAGTTTAATGATCTGCGGTTCGTGGGCAGGAGCGGGAGAGGTGAGTTCATATCAATTTTTATGGCTTAATGGTGGCCCTAAACATCATTGAACGGACGCTGGTCACCATTAGGGCTGGCAATGACGAGAACTACTCGGCGGAACTGAGGAACAGCGAGGGTTGTCAAGTTTAACGATCTGCGGTTCGTGGGTAGAAACGGGGGAGATGAGTTCTAATAAAATTATAAAGGCTTAATGTTAGTTCCGGGTAACATTGATGAAACGCTGGTCACCATCAGGGATGGTAATGAGAAAAACTGCTTAGCGGAATTGAAAGACAATAGAATTGTCATGAATAATGGGGTTGCCAAATTTAAAGCCTGCGGTTTATCCTGTTTAATATCAAATTAAATTCAAAACAATGCCAGATTTTTTTTTCGAATAGGCCACCGGAGACAGGAAAGGTAGGAGGAAAGGAATGAGGTTTTAATATTATGGCCCAAGGTGAGTTGATCTCTATTGATAATGTATTTAGTATTATGTAACGTCTTAAATTTTTCTACCTATGTAAAAAAGAGATTTTTTTTTTAACTTAAATAATAAAATATTCTTTTACCTAGGTAGGTTCCATTGAATCATGAAATTTTAATATTGGACAAAATAATGTATAGCTAACATTATTTTATTTAGTTTTCACCTTACAATTATTGAAATAATATCGCGAAATGTCAGCTTCGTCATGCTCTACTCAGTAGAGTCTACTGGATATGACACCACATACCTAAACTAGAAAACACATTACAGTAGTCACCGAATCACAGCACCCAACTCTACAGCCCAATCTCAACTCAGCGAAATAAATATCGGTTATTAGACGGTTATAACCGGGTTATTAGACGGGCGGAGCCCACCCGGATTAGGGGAGGGTGGGTAATTACGACCGCTCCTAATCGCACCGTCTCTGTAATGCTGCAGTCCCGTGGCCGTTACTATCCATTCAGGGCTGGATAATTTGACTAATCGGAATAACATGTTCGGATTATACTTATATACCTACTCTACATGCACGCTCATAGATATTGTTTAAGTTACAAGGACGTTCATTATTTAAATAAAAATAGGAGTTAATCGTGTACACTTGCTTTTGTTATTTCGAAAAATAATGAGTGAGTTTTATAATCAAGTTCAATCATTCAAACCTACAATTTATTAAATCTTGTCCCTATGATAAAAGAAAACATTACCTAACTCAATAAACTTTTACTGTTACTGTACATACAGGGATTTATTTGAGTGTCTCATAAAGCATCTACGGTATCTTTATTATTATACTAGCTGTGCCCGCGGCTCCGCCCGCGTGGAATTCGGTCTGTGTCAGTAAGCTAATTCACCCCCAATTTCTCTCCCGCTACCCTGGAGGCGCAACTTGAAGTAAAGTTGACAGATGGATACGCTAGAGGACAGTAGTCCTAATAAAATATTTTAAAATTACCACTAAATGAAACTACACTCAAAAATGAATACTTTTTTTTTACATATACATTTTTTTTGGCATGATTTAAAAGACATAGAGTAGTAGGTGTATATCGGACGATACAGGACCACTTTTGTATTTATACGTTCATGTCCACGGCAAATGACATCCAAATCGATCCTCCCGTCAAATCAGTCTAAGCATGAAAGGTTGAAATTGGGGAAGGATTTGTGACCCGGGGGTCACAAATGCAGAAATGTTTTTTTTCTATTTAAGGTGCACTTGGAGGGGGGGGGGGGGGGTCCATGACCCAGCAAATTTAACTCAATCGAGTGTAGTGGCTTCCCCCCACTTTAGACGTTGAAATTTTATAGGCTGGCTGGGGATTTTCTTGAATTGGAATTAGTAATCCTTAAGGGGTAATTTCCGGGATAACAATGCAAAAAAAACCGGCCAAGAGCATGTCGGGCGACACTCAGTGTAGAGTTTTGTAGATGCCGCCCTGTTACAAAACATCCGTTCAAAAGGTCGTTTATTAAGGGATATTTGGCGGCGCTTACGTCATTTTACTATTCGGCACTTCCTTTCAATATGCGTTTTTGACTGATAATTCAAAAACGACTGAACCGATTTTATTCAATATAGTTTTTATTGAAAGTTCTTATCAGGCCTCACCAAATTTCAGCTTTCTAGTGCGAACGGTAACTGAGCTAGACCGCGGACAGACGGACGGACATGGCGAAACTATAAGGGTTCCTAGTTGACTACGGAACCCTAAAAAGAGATAAATAGTAGTTTATGTAACTGTTACGTAATAAGGCCTAATTATGTACAGAAGCATATACTGCTTAGAAGCACACATATCCATTGAAACCATTAGAATGACCGCCATTACACCACCATGACCAACCTTATTGCGCCGGCGGTCGGAGGCGGATTTTCATTACGTTACCGTAGGAAATGAATTTTCATACGTTTTTACCACACTGTCACTGATGTGACGTTACTGGTTACAATAATGGTGGTAATTACATACGGTTCCGATAGAGGATTTATGATATTGGTATAAATCAAGATATTTATTCTTCAATGTAAGCACATTACAATGCACTTATGAACGTCAGAGAAAAATAAAATACATGAGTGTCGTGAAACACGCGATTGGAACGAAGTTGTTTTATTTAATTTTATTAAATTTTTGACTTTTTCGTACATTTTGTGGTTTTATTTTTAACTTTTGGAAATTTTAGAACTTTTTCAAATTTTTGAAATTATTGAAATTTTACATTTTTGAAATTTTTGTAATTTAGAAATTTTGCCATTTTTGACATTTTCGAAATTTTCGAAACTTTTTTTTACTTTTAGGTTCTTGACTTTTCACTTTTATCACTTCTCACTTTCACTTTTCACTACACTTCATTCACTTCACTCTATTCTATTTTATATATTTTTTATTTCATTCCATTTTACATGTTTCTCAATCGTATGGATGTCGCGTTTTCGTGACGTGACGCTTTTTCGTGACGGTCACGTGACTTTTTTTCGCCTAGTCCCCCATCCGCGACCCGTCCGATAAGGAACTTCGTTCCAAAACTACCACCGGTTCTAACCCTACACCTCTGGCCCAAGAAGTATTATGACCGAAAAGAAACTCGACGGGACTTATTTTTTTTCAAAACAGTAATACATTATTAGATCTTAAAGATACAAAATAATGCGTAGTTCTTCAAGAAGACATATCAGAATAGCTTGAGAGACAGATAATGTACCTATTGTTTAATTATAAAGAAATATAAACCCTAATCTGACTGCTTCACAACAGTATATTACTACAGAGGCCGGGAAGTAGGGGGTTGCCGGCCGCGTACATATAGACGGCCGAGCGTAGCAAGGCCGGATAGTAACGAGGCTGGCAACCCCTTTTCACGCCGAGGTATGTATAGTGCTTTTCTCAAACATGCAATAAAATAAATAAGAAACTTATCATTTTGTTTTCGGATATGACCACCTTAGTCGCTCCGATATATCTGATGGCGACTGTACTTCAAACACCTTCGTACTTAGGTTTTTATCTAAAATGATACAATAAGTTCTATAAGGCACAAACATACAACCAAAATTTGCATTAATTTCTAGAAACAATGTTAAACCAACGTTCCCACTATTACGACTAAGTATATATGTTCATCTTTTTTATTATTGAATTATCCTATCAACAAACTACAACAAACACATTAATTAGAATTACCATGTAATCAAAAATATGTGTAAAAACATTACGTTTTCACGCTACTGTTCCGAATTGTGACAAAAGATGGTTAAAATCCAAGCCGGAAAGTAAGCATTTGCTGTAGCATCTGAACCACCACTACAGCAATGTTATTGTAACGATGAAATGTCATTAGTTGGAAAGTAAATTGTCCAGTTATGTCATTGCATTCATTAAAAACATTAAAAGGTCTTTTTTGGCACAACTTTATGTTTCAAAAATAAAATAAGGTTGTTTATCGGGCCAACTACCTGTTTAAAAAAAAAGAAACGTCAAAACCATTTATTCACCCTTAAGGCATTTTTACTTTTTTAGCGGTTTGTGGTTTCCTATCAAAAACGCCTCTAAGTAATGAGTCGGTTTGAAGCAAACAACAGAAAAACGCTTCTTGAAAGTTAAAAAAAAAGTAAAAAGGCGGGAATGGAATTGGATATTCTATTAAAGCATTTATATTATTATAACAAATGTTTTTTTTTATTTCCTCACAGTAGTCGTGAAAAGCACTATGTAATATCTCGGCCGAAAGCGCTATAGGTGGACTCGTATCTACGAGGGCCTCCCCTGGCGGGTCGGCCCTCGAACTAACTCGATCCACCTATAGCTTACTTTCAAGCCTCTACAACAATTTACTATATGAAGTCTGGATTGCTAAATTCTGACTGCATTTCATTGTCACTGAACGGCTTTTAAAAATGTATAACTATTGCGTACATCTACCATTTAAGTATTATTTTCACTGGCATTTGAACAACATCTAGACCTATTTCACTTTTATTGTACCTACTTATAGCCAAATTACCATAGAATAAAACAAATCGACATTCTAATTCACAATAATATACGCAACATAATAAAATATTGAGAATGTTTTTAAAATTTTCCCACTTTCACAGCATCTGCGCTTTTCGAGAGGTTGCACTTAGGCCATTCTACACGAGCTAAAATTAAGAAGAAAAATGTACATGGTGACTGAATAAATTCAGAACGTTACAAATATTGTCTATTGTCTCTGTTTATGCATTATTATAGAAAATATTCATAAGAATCAGAACCCTCCGAATTTATTTCGTAACTATAGATTCCAATTCTTAATTTCAGCTTGCTGTTAATATTTGGACCCAATCTGTTGTGTACTCTGCCCCTCCCTAACCCTCCTTCAGCTCCCTAAGGGCCCTAACTCTGATTACAACTCCCAACCTGACAGATTGGGCCCTACAAATTGCAATGTCTAATACCGGTTTTAGCTTGATAAACCAACCTTTCACGAAAAAAAAAACAACATCAGCTGTTCCTATAATCTGCCTCCATCTTTACAATTTAAAATTATAGGAATTTGATAATAAAGTGTTATTTGTTATTTTCATGTCTATTTTAAATATAAACGAAATTGCTAAATAAAAATATATCATATTGTTTATTGATTTTTTTTAATAGGCGTAGTAGTGGCAGAATGTCAAACGAACCAAAAAGTAAATATCGCTAATAGACTTAAATGGCTGAACGCCATGATCCTGTGCCACAAATACACGTGGAATGGAAATTAAAAAAAAGGCACTTGCCGGCCTAGGCCTCCAAATTTGTATGAAATTCCATTATCGACCTCTCGTGTAGCCGCACCTGAAACGTGATACTTCGCAGCCTATTTATTATAAGGAACATAACATCAATATTTCATTGCATGTTTGAAAAAAACGTTTGATATGTTTTCCTACCTAAACGGTGTCCTATAAATGTTAGATGATTTTGTAGTAGTTTTTTGGTTTGGGCCATGCATCTTTGTCCGTCATATATAGTCCTCGAACCTGCAATAACCCTTTGACATTCATGACATTTTCAAATATTTCTTAAGAGTCCGGTAATGCTTTGAAATCGAGCGAAGATACGAGTTTTACACAGTAACCGAACGCTTCTAGGTACCACCGGCGCGTGCACGTGCGCGGCCGCAATGAACAATATTGATACTTTAGGCGCTCTTGCGTAATATCAGAAATTTTGTTAGGTAAAATAAAACTAAAGGTAAATCTAGTAACCATTTAATACACCATGTTATTTATTATAACGTATTATGCACTAAAGCTATATCTATACATACGTTGCTGTTTTTATTTGATTTTCTTACGCCATGGATTTTTTTTTCTTTTTACTGCGCCCAACACACTCTTTTTGTTGTAACCAACCATAATGAAACCTAGAATAGTAACACTGTTATTTAGTAAAAAATATGAAGCGTCTTATCAATAAAAAGCCACAAATATTAGTTTTAAACATATTTTGTATGCAGCGTGATTTGAGTGCTGTTAGTAGGATTCTGCAGAAACAATGCTGCAACGGACAAAGAAATGGAAATAAGTATGGTCCTGTTGTAGTTTTGCGTAAACACACATACAGGATTCGAGTAGCTCAATACCATAGTTGTAGATTATTTTAAAGGCAAGTTCATGGACTATGCCTTGAAATATTAGTGTTATATATGCGTTGTATTACACGGCTGTGTACTTGCATATCAAGCAAAGTCTTCGATGATATCTGCATTCTTAAGGCTTCCAGCTAAAAACCACCTGTGACAAAAATATCATGGCAATAAGGTCGTGTAGGGTCATATGTATGTTTTAATATTGTAAGGCTGGATTGACACTAAACTTGTAAGTTTCGCTTTTGTAAGGGACGAAGCTATTTTCTGCAATGAGAAAACAATATCTGTCTCTCATTCTGACCTACAACAGCGTCCCTTCGTAGGTAAACAAAACTTAGAAGTTTAAATCTGGCTTAAGAACAATATTAAAACACTCGTATACAATTAAACTAATTAAAAATTACCTAGTGAAACATCCAAATGAAACATGAGGATATGTTGTGTGTTAGACCAAGCTGTGGGGCATTTTATAGGGCTTTATAATATTAATACAGACTAGACATTCCAATGGGCTTAGGACCTTTCGTAACTTTTTGACTAACGCCGATTGACATTTACAGATTAAAGTAAATTCAATGTTTATTTTGATGTCATACAATCAGTTTTCTACCAGTTATCAAACACAATAGTCCAAGACACTTGAAAAGTCACAAATGAATAATTACGATTTCCATACAGTTTCGCATAGTAAATGTTTGAAGAACGCATTTTTTTATTTGTGGCTTTTCTCAATAGAAATCCCTAAAAGGGCAATCCCTAAACTGCGTTGGCAAGTAAAAGACTTTTGAAAGCATTAATTTTTAATATTTTATAACTGGTATTTTTCCTCGCGGTGTTGTAGTGAAAAATGTTGAATTATGCTCGGCAGCAAAGTTCGCTCGTGGCTAAATTTTGGTATCTTTTGCTGACTCGGATCTCAATATAAGCACGCGAGGTTAAACAACAACTTTTCTCCTTTGTGTAATAAATAACTATTTTCACATCACCTATTCGTACACCGGCTTTTTCTTCCCTGCTAGGAGGGAACCAAGTGGCGCTTTTCTGTCATAAGACATTAGTTTTTTTTTCAGCCAGTCCGTCATTACAAAAAAATCTTATTAAATTAATCGATTAATTACAACCAGGAAGCACACTAAGGACATATAAAGTTAAAATAAATATGTTTCTACTAAAATATTTTTTATTTTCCTCTTAGGTGGTGTTGAAAGCAGTATGTGTCACATAGAAGCAAAACTATTTTCACCTTGGGCGTTAACACTTGAACCCCTCACTACACTCAGTAGTCTGCTTTAGAATCCCTTGCTACGCTCGGGATTCTATGATGGACTCAGTCGCATGTTTTGGGTTTTACTATACGCCCTCACCGTAAATATTTCATTTTCTCCCTTGTTACACAATCTACTACTTATTGATTTCTGTTCGAGACGGGTTCAATTGGCATAAAAAATATAATGCAATTTACTCGCTCGCGTACATTTTTCATAAAATTGTATTGATCGCCCTTACGCCAATTAAAATGTAGCGTCGTTAGATCTAGTATCTGCCCTCACTGGCCGATTTGGAAAATTCACCCTGTATTCCTATACAGGACCGTTCAACTATTCTTACACCGTTTGTGTATGTTTCTGTTTGGCTAAGTTAGGTTCTAACTCAAAAATTATATGAAAATCGCAAAATATTTAATAAAAATTAACGTACATACGTAACGTACTTAAGATCAAGACTATTTGGAGTGGAGCGCGTTATATTTACGAGGCGAATAAGATAAATGATATAATTTCATAACAATTACGAAATAACTTAATAAAAATTTACCTACCAAGTGTTCCAAAGGTCCCCAGATGTCAACGACTGGGTGATAACAATTTTTTCCCAATTTACGGGTGCCTTTGCACTTTTCGAATTCACGCTAGCGTTCTAGCGGGGAGCGACACACGTCCTGCCTCCGTGAGCTCAGCGAGCGGACTAAATGGCCCGGCCTTGCTTCGTATAATTAATTGTAAGTTTATAGTTAATTTGAAGTGCTCTATTTACGAATATTTACTATCAAATGGTATATATATTTTACATTATTTAGGTTCATAATAAGCTGAAGTTTATGTTTGTATTAATTTTTTTCATAAATAATCATGTATGTAGTCAGAAACCGCGGTTATTCTTTGTGTATTTTTTCCGAAAGTTGACTGATTTAAATATTTTTTTTCTGAGTAATTTTGTATGACATCGGTAGAAATTTTTATATTTATTCCATAGAAGACTATAAACTCAATATTACAAAAAAAAACTGTAGCAATACGACATCAATAAAATCCCCAAATTGATATCTGTCCGAACCTCCCCGAGCTAAAATTGGTAAAACACTTGTTGGGAATAGGTCAATTATTCAAAATACAATAATAAAGTAGATAATTTTTTGTATTTATACAGTCCCTATTGAAATGATCTTTCAATTTATGCTTAAAAATTTGTTGATTTAGTACTCTTTAATGGCTAAACCATATCAAATAGTTGAGCGAAATTGTAAAAAGACTTTACCGGACTCTTAAGGGATAATTTCCGAGATAAAACTATTTTATTTTCTTTTCCAGAGCTCAAATTATCTCCATACCAAATTTTATCTAAATCGATTCTGCGGTTAATAATTCCCTATACAAATTTCCAACTCCCTTTTCACCGTACTGATTTAAACTTACACGATTTTCACTCATTATTATGACAAAAACGGGACTTAATCGCGTACACTTACTTGTATTATTTTCCTGACGTTTCGAGCGTGCCGTAACGCTCGTGGTCGTAGGCAGACTGGCGAGGAATTGTATCAGCATCTCCTAGCACCCCTTTAGGGTTGATTTTCGGGTTGTAAACTATCCTTTGTCCTTTCTCGAGACCCATACTATCTCTAAACCAAATTTCATCTTTATCAGTTCAGCGGTAAAAAAATCCTCATACCAACTTCCAACCCCCTTTTCACCCCCACAAGGGTTTATTTTCGGGATGAAAACTATTCTGTCGTTTCTCGGGACTCAAATTATCTCCATACTAATTTCTCCATACAAACTTTCAACCCCCTTTTCACCCCCTCCGGGGTTGATTTTCGGGATTAAAACTATATATTATCCTTTCCCGGGACTCAAACTATCTCTGTACAAAATTTCATCAAAATCCGTTCAGCCGTTTTCACGTGATGCGCGGTCAAATAAACAGACAAACAGATAAACAGACAAACAGATAAACAGACAAACAGATAAACAGACAAACAGATAAACAGACAAAAATTCTAAAAATTGTTGGAACGTGTTCTGTTATTGATTCTGAGTATCCCCTGCCAACTTTTTTTCGATTATCTTCCATGTACAGACTTTCGACCCTCTTCAGATTTATTGTATGTATAGATTCATAACTATGTAAACACACAGATTGTGGTTTAATAACATAAAGAGAAGCTGTAGATAAATCATTAAAAACAAAACAAAGGTAGTAAACGCAAATAAAATCATCCAATCTACAGACTCCGCACTTGTGATATAATACAATATATATATTTTATGTATTTATACCCCTTGTTCTTCGTACATTACAGAGTTACATTACCAGCACTGTACAAAGCTAAAATATTCTTCGTACATAACCGGGTAATGTACCACGAAACTTTCGTTGCTTCCACATTACCACTCACATTGCCAGTTATGTACAAAGAATTACATATTCTTCCTACACGACCCGGTTTTGTACAAAGATATTGCTGTTCCTACTACAAAACCAAGGAGGTTTTCCGTGTTAGCTAAATAAAAACCTGCTGAGCCTCTGCTGCGGGCCAGGAACATTCCTAGCTCTCTTAACTCAAAGCTGAGCTTTCAAGATGACACTATGAGCGTACAGTCACGTACAGGGATTGTTGAACCACTTACCTATGTTTGTAACTTGGCCGTGTAATGCAAATCGTTATGTAAAATATCACAAGCAGTTCCAAATTAAATTGACTTATTACAATGACAGGTTGAAAGTAATTTTATTTTTTAAATAAGTACTTTACACAAAAGGTAAGAAGGTATAGTTACACAGTTTATAAGTCCACGAGCTTAGTCAATGTACAGGTATTGTTGAGCCACTTAACTATGTTCGTAATTTAGCCGAGGAATAAATAACCGGTATTACTGACAAGACATTTGTGATATTTGACATACCTACCGATTTGCATTACACGGCCAAGTTACAAACATAGGTCAACAATCCCTGTACGTGACTGTACACGCATAGTCTCACCTTGAAAGCTCAGCTTTGAGTTAAGAGAGTTGGGAATGTTCCTGGCCCGCAGCAGTGGCTCAGCAGGTTTTTATTTAGCTAACACGGAAAACCTCCTTGGTTTTGTAGTAGGAACAGCAATATCTTTGTACAAAACCGGGTCATGTAGGAAGAATATGTAATTCTTTGTACATAACTGGCAATGTGAGTGGTAATGTGGAAAGAACGAAAGTTTCTTGGTACATTACCCGGTTTTGTACGAAGAATATTTTAGCTTTGTACAGTGCTGGTAATGTAACTCGGTAATGTACGAAGAACAAGGGATTTATCCCTTGTTTATCACTTGTTAAGCGTGCACAATCAAAAATTGATTGTAGATTGAAAACAGTACCACGAACAGTATCTCCTTCTCTAAGGAATTCTTACAAACGTCACATTTCCCTGTTATTTTTCACAGCGGAGGCTCATTTATGAAATATGCGCGTTCCGTTAGCGGGTAATAATTGTAATAAAAGAAAATCTCCGCTAAACGATCACGCGATTAAGGCCCGTCACGCCGCGACAGCAATGAACAAAATAATCGTTTGCGGTGAGGGACGAACAGTTTCTAAATCACGAATGTGAAAACTCGCAACTCGCAGTAAACAGAACTTGTCACAGATCGCTACGCTATCGCTATCCTCGTGCTAGCGTTTGCTAACAACTAGTGTAATCGTAATCTATTACTAGTAGTAACTAATTTTATAATTGAAAGGAAAATGAAAAAATTCACCGCGTCGCGCTCGACGAGGTGGATTTTTCCATTTTTCCTTCAAAGATAAAAATTAAATTTTCGCTTGCAGACGTTTCGGCTTAGTACAAAAGTAACTACTAATCTAACCGCAATCTACTGGTGTGAATTAAGCTTACATTATTTAAGACTTAAAACTCTTAAAAGACGTTTTATCATGTGAAAACTCGCAACTCACGATATACTTTCAATGGTCTCTTACTTACTGTTCTAACACTGTACACTGCATACTGCGTAGCGTTCGTGCTGTAAAATAAACCAATTCTTTTTCTATTAACCGTCATGCAACTAAATGGATCGCCCACTGCATAATTTAATTATTTTGATAAGTAAAACAATTAAAAACGGATTTTATCGCGTGTACTGAGCTTAAATTACATCCCGACGTTTCGAACACTTTACAGCGTTCGTGGTCAACGGGTCGACTGAGGAAAAATGTACAATTACCTCCGTTCAAAAACTATCACAATATGCAAACCTACCCACATATTAAGAGGATATGTGATGACGATGAGCAGCACCTGGCGGCGGAACTCCGGCATGCCAAGGATGCACTTCAAGCGAACGGGCTCAAGATTCCACGGCTCAATCAGAAGGCTTGGATGAAGATTCCTACAGTTGAGCGCCGGCCTGCCATCTTGCCTTTTGTCCGAGGAGTCACTGACAGGATTGGCAACATCTTGAAACGTGCTTCTATAAAAACTTACTTTAAGCCAATGAAGAAGATGTCACAGTTCCTGAGGTCAGTTAAGTCGGCTACTCCTCTACAGAGTGCAGGGGTCTACAGGCTGGAATGTGAATGTGGTCTATCATATGTAGGCCAGACTAAGCGGAGCATCTCTACTCGGGTAAAGGAACATATAGCCGATGTAAAGCACCGTCGACAAAGGTCAGCAGTCTGTGAGCATGTCATGGATAGGCCCAACCACTCAGTTAAATTTGACAAACCGCAAGTCCTCGTCAAGGAGAAACGATACATTCCCCGGATGTTGCGAGAGGCAATCGAGATTAAAAAATATCCAAATTTCAACAGAGAGGATGGTTTTTCGGTACCACCAGCTTGGGATCCAGTTATTCATTTGGTTAAGGAGCAAGCTAGACATAGGACTGTGAGACCATAATGGTGGACAGTGTGGACACTAATAATAATTTAATACTAATTTTAAAAATTTAAAAATAAAATAAAAATAATAATTAATAATAATAAAATAATTTGTTTAATAATTTGTTTTGTAATAATAAATAATTTGTTTTTATAAAAGCCCTCTGGCATGTGCAAACACTAAATTTGTTTAATATTTAATATGTGGGTAGGTTTGCATATTGTGATAGTTTTTGAACGGAGGTAATTGTACATTTTTCCTCAGTCGACCCGTTGACCACGAACGCTGTAAAGTGTTCGAAACGTCGGGATGTAATTTAAGCTCAGTACACGCGATAAAATCCGTTTTTAATTGTTTTATTTCATAAATAACTATCGCGGCAACCGAAGACAATATTATGTACACCAGTACGGACTGGAAGTTGCAACCAGAATTATTTAAAACATTGAGAACGTATAGGTACTAAAATAGTAGGTAACATATTATGTACATCATAAATAGGGAATAGGTACAATATGAAAACTTGTTTGCTTTTATTATCTATGGGTAATACCGTATTTGTTACCTACAAAGAATCTGCACTATTTTTACAATAGGCACTACAAGTATTTGTTGAACATTTTTCCTATTAAAAACACTATATCGACAGAAATTTCTGCTGAATTAGTTACTACTTACTCAATTTAATGAATTAATAACAGTTTTTTATTAAGTTATAACAAAAACAGCTTATTTTTTTCCAAACTAAAAATAATTCAACAAACACGTCTTACAAAATACGTAATACCTATTTATGTAAAATTTTCAAAACAACTTTTCCTTAAAACAACCAGCAGTTTAGCCTAATCTTGATAGGACAATAATATGCCTACGCTAAAAGCTCACTGGTGCCTATACTTTCATTTAAGAGCCTTGCATTCATATTCGTCATACCTACATCATTTTGATAGGTCAACTGTCGCCATACAACTTAGGTAATGTGACCAGCCTTTTGACAGACATATTTTATTTGACCAATAAACTACAGTAAGTATATAAAAGGCGAGCTTGTTTTTATTTGACAAAGGCTGTGTTGCAGATAATAATATAATACATTTGGATTTTTTTAAATCTTGCTCAAGAATTGGCATTCATTCTCGATCTCAACAGTTCAGATTCCTTTTCCACTTTCACCCCGATAGTCCCCTGATCGTGGGAGTACATATTTTAATTTCCAAACCGCACATAAACGACGTTCGCACTTTACTGTTCTATTGTGTTGCGCCTGCGCATCTTTTACACCATAAATGTGCTTTTGTTGCATCTGCAAACAAATCCCATATTGTACTTTACTGTGGGGTAACAAGGTATAAAATTGAATGAGTTTTCAAATGTAGATACTGCACATATTATTATGCTGGTGCTATATTATGGCCCCCATGCGCCGGAGCAGTAAAACGAGATCATTCCGTCTTCACTGAATATCATGAACAACCACTTCAAGTCTACATATATACATAACTTCATATGCTAACGCAGATGCTGTGTGCATTCAGACTTGGTTTCGCAGCGCAGGTAGGTACAGAATTCTAAAGTAACTTTAGTTACCTATATATTTTGTCTCGACAGGAGCACTACCGTGCCCTTTAATAGGTACCTACCTAAGTTTTTCGTCGCAGTCAAAGAGTGAACCAAAATATTCTGTTAAATATTAGTAAGGCGTTGTTTTAATCATACTTTACTGTCAAACAAAACATAGACCTTCTAAAAACGAATACCTTAACTTTTTTTCTGATGTTTTTGTTTAGATTAGACATACCTTTCACATTCCCTTTATTTTCTTATCATTCCTATAAATTTGGACACATGTTTTTTTTTTATTATATCTACCTACTCATTTATTTTCTTTGCAAAGTCGTTGTTTGTCTCGGTTATGTAAAGCCATTCAATCGAACAGGATTGATTGAAGACTTAGTTAGGATTGCCCGGTTCAGTTGACCGAGCTAAACGCATGCCTTTAATCTTAAACGCGCAACCTATAAATAAGGTATCCATCCGTTCGTAAAAAACGAATTTGTTGTGTTGACTGAATTGAAAAGTGCAGCCGGTAGTACTATTAGTTATTCTGTGGTGCAGCTTAATTTTATATTTAGGGCAATGTACAATTTCAAACAATAAGTAAGTAATAATATAATATAAAAACCGGCCAAGTGCGAGTCCGACCACGCATAATGGAGGGTGCCGTATACCTTCAATGGAATAAGAGCCAAACTAATAACAAAAGGTCGTATTTGGTGCCTATGGAAGATGTTTTTGGAGATAACCCAAAAATGGCTGAACCGATAATGTTCAAAACAATTTTCGTAGAAAGTATGTGATAACCAGAACTACGCATTATTGTGTATCTTTAAGATATACCTAATATTATGTATTACTGTTTTGAAAAAATAAGTCCCGCCGAGTTTCTTGCCGGTCATAATGCTTCTCGGGTCAGAGGTGTAGGGTTAGAACCGGTGGTAGTTTTTTTTTTTCTCTGATGTTCATAAGTGCATTGTAATGTGCCTAAATTGAAGAATCTAAATCTCTTTATCTTTTATCTTTAACGCGCATCTTTTCAAAAAAATCTGGACCTAAGGTTCAAAATTTACAGGGGGGCTGGCTACATAACTATAACTATAAGGGTTCCGTTTTTGCCATTTTGGCTACAGAATCCTAAAAACCGGCCAAGAGCGTGTCGGGCCACGCTCAGTGTAGGGTTCCGTAGTTTTCCGTCCGTCACAGTAAGTGTCCCCACTTTAGAGTTAATAACACCGCCATGTAGGATATGATATGAGAGTTCCACGTACAGCGACATATATCGGCAAATTAAGTAAACTATTGCGCGCGAGCTTAAAGTACGGAAGATGATTTTTATGGAATAATTCTTTATTGCGTGAACCGATTTTCACCGTTTTTACTTTATTTGAAAGCACGTCATTTCATTGTAATTTTGTACAAATTACAGTTACAATAAACACCTGCTTATACGGTTAAATTACAAACTTAGTACAGAAATTATTTTGAATTTTTTTTTCAAAAACTATTCATCCTATCAAGTTCAAAATAATTTTCCTAGAAAGTTTTTATGAAGTTCTACTTTCGAGATTTTTTTCATATTTTTAAAACTTATGGTTCAAAAGTTAGAGGGGGGGGGACGCATATTTTTTTACTTCTGGAGCGATTATTTCCGAAAATATTTACATTATCGAAAAATGATTTCAGTAAACCCCTATTCATTTTTAAATACCTATCCAACAATATATCACACGTTAGGGTTGAAATGAAAAAAAAAATCACTCCCCACTTTACGTATAGGGGAGGTACCCTAATAAAAAAAAAAATTCCACTTTTTATTTTACCACTTTGTCGGCGTGATTGATATACATATTAGTACCAAATTTCAGCTTTCTAGTGCTAACGGTCACTGAGATTATCCGCGGACGGACGGACGGACGGACGGACGGGCAGACATGGCGAAACTATAAGGGTTCCTAGTTGACTACGGAACCCTAAAAAGATAATTTAAATATATGTGGAAGCCTCATTAATTTTCTTGTTAAGGCCTTATAAGTATGTTGGTATGGTATTGTTGGTGTAAAATCTACTTCTTCTTTAAATATGTTTAGTAAAATCATTAGTATAATGTCGTACTTATGTAAATAGATAACTGTTATATTGTCCACAGAAAAGTCGCCCGTTTTGGGGACGTTTCTGACACGACCCATTTTTAATAGTGGATTTGGGGCACATTGACTGGATAAGTAACCACCCCTTACGCGCTTATGTAACCCCTGGAATTGCAAGTTTCAAAAAATTAGGTACAGTCACTTTAGTATCAGTCATGAGCTTGTTCTTACATACAAACATAGTTTACACATACAGGGTAACAAAAATACTGGTGATCCATTAAGAGCATAATTATTGATGTTGTAAGAAAAAATAGGAGCAAAATTTTTTTGACGCTAAAAAAAATTTTTTTTGTAGGGGAGCCGTCGTCCCAGCCGGCCAACCCTCCATGCAAAACCATTTTTCTTTTTCAAGTGATTTTTTACGGATCAACATCATTTTTATTACAGCTGGTATGCATGGTACAATTTCTATATGTATACAGACTTTAAGTTCTTCAATATCCTGGGCCACCGAATCGAAACTAAACCTGTCCGTACCCATCTCATCACATTACCGACGCAGTGTTTTGATAATCACGTCACTTGATGACAACCGCTATCCGATTACATATTTGGACACCAACATTATTTGATCCACAGACAAGTTTAAGTCCTAGAGTGATAAGACTTACGGATACATCAGACATCACACACGGTAAATCACCTGTAACTGGCCCCCTCATACTAAAAATGAACTCTATTCACCTACAAACAGAATTCATTTTAGTATAACTTGGCGAGTTATTAAAGAGTGGCCAGTAATTAAAACCTTGTACTAACTTGAATTCTGTTTATAGCTGACCAGTGGCCAGTTACTGGCGATTTAATTTACCTCTGTTTTAAGTGCTAAAACTAAATTAAATATTATGGGAGCAAAAGCTTATTTCAGTTGCGTCCATGTTACTCGTACCTGTTCCTACTTGTAAAAAATAATTTAAAACTATGTATAACCATATATAACGAACGGTACTATACTAATACTGTACTTACATAATTAATTGATAAATTTTATGAAACACTTTTACAAACATAAGGCTTTAGGAGTGAACCTGTATAAATGAAATATCTACCTTTAAACCGGCAAACATACATACGAGTATTATAGTTATAATAAAAGACTTAAAAAATGGAGCAGAATGCCATTTAGTTGTGCTGCTAGAATCGCAGCATTTCATAAATAAGATTGCACTTATTCATTAATTCATTTCATTTATTCAGATATAAGTTTACAGCATTACAGCTAGGGGCGCCAATGCGCTGAACTAAATGTATAGTAATAAAGCTTTAGCAATAAGATTATGTTTGTGATAAATATGACAAAAATTACCTAATTAAAATAATTATGATGATTCACAAAAACTTGAGAATTCTTTATAAAGTGTGATAGTCTCTCGCGCTGTTACAGTGTTTAGCTTGTCTGTCTGTACTCGTATAATCTTGTATAGTCTGTGATTTAATCGAACCCATAAAAACTGTCAAAATGATTACCAAATAACAAGGTTTGAAAGGGTCATTCTAAACTGGTTAAATAGGAATTGATGTGATTAATGAACGGAACTTTTAATGAAGTGGAAATATAATGCATCGATGTGATTGGACACTGAATTTTGGTGTTGAGAAGGTCATGTCCGAAAGCGTTATGTGGAAGGCTTTATGATCGTTGGATCAAGTTTCAGAATTGACATTCGGATTACATAAATAGATGAGAAAACATTTGAAGATATTTCGGGAACCAAAAACGACAAACCTGCTTGGTAAATAATACTAACCCGGTTGTTCATAAAACGTCTTACAAATCTCATATAACTAAATAATCGTTTGTTCTTATCTTTCACTTTGACAGTTGTGTATGTTAGAAACTGACAAAGGATAATGTTCCTGCTGGTGAGTAAAGTTGCCAAAGAGCTCAAAGAGGACCCAGTGTGTTGACGACGAGAGACCCTACAGTTCCTTTAGTCGTCAACACAGTGAATCCTACTTTTTGTAAAGAGTCGGCAACGCGCATGTGAAATCTCTGGAGTTGCAGGCGTGCATAGGCTACGGTAGCTGCTTACCATCAGGCGGTATGCTTGTTTGCCACCGCCGTGGTGTAAAAAAACCGGCCAAGTGCGTGTCGGACGACGCATAATGGAGGGTTCCGTAACGGCTATCGAAGAAATTAATATGCATCATGTTGATATTTGGTAGAAAATTTTTTTTTGACAATTAGTTACATGTATGGAGTGCTCCCCCTAAAAAAATTTTTTTCCAGCAATTTCAGTACAGAACTAAGTAGCAGGACACAAAATACACCTTATGTTAAAATTGATAAAGATAAGTCTCATAGTTTAAAAACAACGTTAAGCAGGAACCTGCTTAGAAATCTACCAAGAAAAAATTACTTACAAATTAATTTTTACTGTCTTAGTAAACTTTAGGTACGCACTAAGTGAAACTGCTGTGTACAATCATTTTAACCTTAACGTGTATGTATATAGTAATACATTTTATAATTAAATATTAATTGATCAGCAGCCAAAACAAGTTCTGCAATTTGAAATGCAATTTTAAAAATATCAGCTTAATGGAAAGATGACTTCGAAGGTAATTATCGCTACGAGTCTGTAAGGCAATTTCATCAGTCTATGCAATTTAAAACTTAGATGAAATACAATTATTTATTCTGTGACTAAGATTTACTATAGGTACGTTTGGGCCTGTTTTGCCTTTATATATACTTACCTATGTTTGCTTGCCAACATTGATAACAATAGCTTTCGGAACGATAACGACTGCCTACTAATCTACAGGTCCTACGTTCGAATCCCACTAATGGCATATTCGTATGTTCATTACGAATATTTATTTGTTCCTGAGTTATAGATGTTTTGTATGTATACAATAGTACATTATTGTCGAGGAGGTGAAGTAGAACATTGATGGCTGAGTATTACGTTTAAACGGACGACTTTAGGAGTCCGTTTAATTTAATACGAAGCCAGCAATGACCCTTCGCGCCGAGTCCAATATAGTGTTTTATTCAAAAATAATGCAAAACAGCCAACGTTGATGAACAACAAACAATATTGACATAAATAATATATTCAGGATAACTTCTAGGTTAAAAGAATGACCACTACCGCGAGCATCGAATTTCGATTCGAATCCTATAATTATCTCTATCTCCATCGCTTCTCATTTTGAGTGAGAGAGACAGATTTATTCGAAACTACTATTTTCTACGTTCGCGGTACACGCTCAGCTTTGCCGCCTTCATATCTTTTTATTAAAAAGTTTGAAGTGTATTTTTCTTCTGAATTTACCGTAAGCTATTTGAGATAACTAAAAAGTCGCAGTACCAACATTATAAATAACAAATACCGATGTTGTGTTTTGGCTGTTTAGGACTTATGCCTTTATTTTTGTATGGCTGTTGAACTTTTTAAAAAGTTTGTACCTCGACAATAATGGAATTTGTATGCAACATTTATGTCGCGAAATCGAGCCTGCAATTTCCGTAACTTTTTAATTTTTATTTGACCATAAACTAGGCACTTCGCCGCCTAGTTTTTAACCGTAAAAGTCAACCTTGCCGGACATTTTTGAATAAATATATATATTTATTTAATTATGTACCTATTTATATCGTCGCCAAGTACCTGTAACTTTGCTTAATTTGGGGCTAGGCTAGGTCTGTGTGAGATTGTCCCCAAGTTAGTCTGATAGTCAGGTTTTTAATTCTTATAGAAGGTACTAGGTACCTAAGGAAGGTATTAGGTACCTAATCCTCTTGTTAACAGATTGTAGTAGCAGTTACTAACAACACCTTAGGAAACATAAGAATATCTAGCAAGAATCCGTTGATTACATTCTCTAACTGCAACTTAAGTTCAAATAAGACATAACTCGAACGAGATGAAGCCATCTTGGTCCAAATTGAAGTCACAATTAGGAGCGCAGCGAGTCCCTAAATGGCGTGACCAGAATGTGACCGAATCATTTTATGTGGCGGTCATCAAGGTGTTACGCTTGTCATCGTACGTGTACGGTTTTTGTGTTGTTTTTTTTTAATTAGGAAAGTTGTCTTTCTTGTTAGCTGCCAGTGAAAATACTACATATTTAAAGAATGTTTTTGGAGCGAAGTTCCTTATCGGACGGTTCGTAGATGGGGGCTAGGCGAAAAAAACGCGACACAAAGCCCTACCATTGAGAAACAAAATGAAATAAAATCGAATAAAGTGAAGTGAAAACTGAGAAGTGAGAAGTGACAAAGTGAAAAGTTAAAAAGTCAAAAAAGTTAAAAAAGTCAAAAAGTCAAAAAAGTCGATAAAGTAAAAAATAATAATAATAACAACTTCGTTCCAACCGATGCCTACTCGTACATGAAGTACAATTTGTATAAGCATAAATTCGATACCGTTCATACAGCGTAACATATTGTGTCAACTCAATAATCATTAGATGCATTTTTTGCACCGAGTAGTATAATGACATTGTTTGAAATAAAGACATTAGTCGCCCAAGCTTAGAACTGACAACAGAAACTTCATGGACTGTAACATTTCATATTTCAACACATCATGTCATATGAAATCTGCTTATTGAAATAACAAGCTACTGCATCGAAAAACGCAAAAAGTACTACTAAACACCTACTGTATTAAAGGTATCTACCATATTTCTTAAAATTGGGGTTTTGGTAAGAGGTGAATAATTGAATAACGAGATTAAATTTTTTAATATCGTCTGCTTCTTGATTATTCGAGTATTCATGTATGTTCACCGATTATTCTAAGACGGCTGGACCGATTTAGAAAATTGATTTTTTGTTTGAAAGATTTCACAGTTCAGGTTAGGATCTAATGATAGCATCCTGGAAAAATCGAAAATCTTTTAAATATTATAGGCGGCTATAGTGATTTGAGTATAGTATTTGCTTTTTTTATGCAGAAGCTCGGGCATTTCTTTTTGGAAATGTGGAGGCTAAGTCAAGTCGGTTCTTTTTTGTTTAAAATTATACTTCAAGCATAGGACGAAGAGAATCATACTGACTCTCTTTTTTACGCTAGTAGCTAGTACCCTCGCCACTGATGATGAGTATAGCTTATTAAATACTTCCACTGTTACTGGACTTTTTGGCCAACCAGACTATAACCGTTATTATTATAGAGTTAATTATGTCTCACAAAATTTTAAATTTAATACAAACTTAGTTGTTCGTAGCACCAGCACAGATGAGCAGCTGGAGTGACTTAGAAGCGATATTAAAGAACGAGAGACGTGACGTTAACTCGAAAAAACCCTCCGTACTAGATTAAATATCAAACACTATTAATATTAAGTCAAATAGCAGTCATAGCCAAATGGTGATCTGTAAACTAAAGTATATCGCTATTTCATTTACCTAAGGTACGCTCGGACATAGACAAAATGTTTTATTGCACTTATTTTACACTCATACCTACTTTTCCAAACTTCATGGACTGTCGGTCGATCTAACTGTATGTATATCGCAATAATAGAGAGCGATATTTTACTACCTATAATAGAAGTTATAGAAGTTTGAAATCTCGGTAGGTATAATAGGTAACATTACATAGATTAGAGAAAGGGACACACTCTTTGTCGCCGCGCCCATTCGCACGTCTAGGGAATATAACATTTTAAGTTTATACTCATTGGCCGTCAACAATACTGCATTGAGAAGTCATGATCCTATATTGAAAACTACTCTCACTGAAAGTCGCTTTACATTGACGGTATACCACCTTCTCTATGATGCAAGCTCCTAATCAAAGCAACAATGAGTATAAAACGTACAAATTTTTTTTGCTGAAAAGCGTGTCGTAGTAGCGGATGGCAAAGAGACGAAACATAGCTCGTCTTCACTCACAAATGTCACTCAGGATTTACGTTCGATCATAAATCAAGATGGCTGCCATCCCCCCTCCTTTTCCCTACCACCTGCGCCTGGGCAGAATAATTGAATATTTCACGCATCTCTCTCAACACCTTCAACACGGTCGTTGGAATACAATGTTATGTTTTATGGCTCCGCGCACATTGTGTTAGGTCCTAAACTGTTGATGAGTGATCACGCGAAATGCATTAAGTTTAATAGGGATTTTAAAAGCAATATTTCACATCGTTCGGACACGCCTTTAGCGACTTATATTTTATGATGATTTGTTTCCTTATTTAATGCTGCGGCACGATTTTGTAACATTGCTTTGAGTTTTGCGACACCGATATTAAGACCTCAAAATATACATCAAGCACTAAATTGAGAGCATTTTCGATCCGCGAAGCTTTACTAACTATAATGTATAAATAAGTTACCTACAAGTACACATCTTATTTACTTATTTAGAATTCTGATAATGAAAAGCGAGTTCATAAAAGGCTGCTTTACATTCATGTTTTTTTTTCAGTGCCATGCGATACATATGTAACTAGCTTTTTCCCGCGGCTTCGCCCGCGTACTAAAAGTACTAAAAAAGGAGGTTCTCAGTTAGACTCGTATGTTTGTATGTAGGAATGTATGTAGGAATGTATGTTTGTCCGCGATCATCTTGCGTTTCGCTGAACTGATTTAGAGAAGCGGTTTTCGGAAAAGTATTCGTTACATTCTGGAGGTTTCGGTATACCACGTTTTGACGACGGCGGTTCCCTCATTTTATATTTTAAAGAAATTATTGCAATAATTGTTTAATTGTTACGCCATCAACGACTTACTACTGAGAGATTATGATTAATACAGATTTCTACTCTTGAATAGAAGTTTTTCTCCGCGACTTCATTTGCGTGGAATTAGTAATCCACCCTCATTTTTACCCGCTTAAGGAATTACTTCTGGGATAACAACTATTATATATCCTTCCCCAGAACGCAAAATATCTCCATACCAAATCATCTAAATAGGTTCAACGGTTATTAATTTCCCATACAAACTTTCAACTCCCGTTTCACCCCCTAGAGGGTTGATTTTCGAGATACAAACTATCCTTTATTGTTTACCGCGACTCAATCTATATAATATGTACCAAGTTTCATTTCAATCGTCTGTTCAAACTATATCCACAACAAAATTATCTAAATCGGTTCGCGGTAAAAAAATCTCCATACAAACCTCCAACCCCCATTTCACCCCCTTAAAGATTGATTTTCGAGATAAAAACTGTCCCATGTCGTTTCCCAGTATACAAACTATCTCTATACCAAGTTTCATCTAAATTGATTCAACGTTTAAAAATTCCCCATACAAACTATCAACCCCCATTTCACCCCCTTAAGTGTTGATTTCGTAATCAGCGACCCGATAAACCATAGAAACAATACCCATGTTGATATTTAAATTTTGTCACCACATTTTCCCCTTATGGGTTGAATTCTCAAAAAAGCTGAAACACTTGTTTTCTCATTTATCGTTAGGAATACTCCTGTAAAGTTTCGAATAAAATAGTTGAACTAATCTCGTTTCCCATACAAACTTTGAACCCCATTTCCCCCCTTAGGAGGTAAATTTTTAAAAATTATTTCTAAGCCTTATAAGGAGCCTACGAACCACATTTGGAATCTCTAGAACCAGCGGTTTGGGCTGTGCGTTGATATGTTAGTCAGTTTCTTCTTTTATATATTTAGAAGAAGATTACAATTTGGCACAAATACTTTCAAGAATTTTCATGTCCACAATATTAAATTTCAAAATCGATGCCATTTTCTTAATTAACGTCCCAAAAAATCACAAAAACGACACCCATATGGATGTTTAGACATTTCAACCCCATTGTACCCTAACAGGGGAGATGGTATTTCACGTCCGACACGTCGGATTTTAAAATCGTTGTTGTTTTCGTAATCAACGACCCGAGAAACCATAGAAACAATACCCATGTTGATTTTCAGACATTTTGACCACATTTCCCCCTTTCAGGGGTTGAATTCTCAAAAAACCTGCAACACGTATTTACTCATTTATTGTTAGGAATACTTCTGTGAAGTTTCGAATAAAATAGATTAACTAATCTTGTTTCCCCATACAAACTTTGGACCCCCATTTCACCCCCTTAGGGGATGAATTTTGAAAAATCCTTTCTTAGCGCACCCCTAGACCTTATAAGGAACCTACGTGCCAAATTTGGAATCTCTAGAACCAGCGGTTTGGACTGTGCGTTGATAGATCACTATGTCAGTCAGTCAGTCAGTCAGTCAGTCACCTTTGAGTTATATATATATAGATATTACAATGTATATACCTACCTAGTTGAAGTGTGACTTGTAGGTGCCTATTTTATGATTTAGAGTACCTACTTACAAATGAAGCGTGAAATCGTGTGTGATAAAATGACTGACATGTAACGACTTGTCGACTACAATAATAAATATACCCACGATAACTAGGTCACCGTAATTTAAAATGGTCTGTATATACAGTTAACTTACTTATTACTTCCGTTGGTACTACAACCCTTTTGTGGGTCTTGGGTTTCTCCACAATCGGGTCCAGTTGTTGCGGTGTCTGGCGACCTTCTTCCATAGTTAAGAAAATGTAATTGAAGAAATCTGTTCGATTTAGATACCAGCCGTGATGTGATGACGTTTCGACGCCTTTATATAGGCTAGTTTTTTTAATTATTGTACATGATAATGATATGAAAAGTCTCTCTACCTCTTCGACCAGTTTAGCAGCTAATCTAGGTACTTACTCTGTTTCAGCAACGCTTCTAACTACAAATTACCAACATTCTAAACAGCATCCCAAACCAGGTGAAATCAATCATTAAACATAGAGTGCGCTACAGCCGAATTATCTGCATTAGACATGTTAATCCACTCATTTTAACTGTAATTTTATTCCGTATTTATCGGTGCATTCATTACTGCTGACCGCAAATCGGGCGGCCCAAAAAGCTCGCTATTTTCCCTGAACGCTACGCAATAGTTTCGGCACAGTGATCTATTATAGTCAGTATAGCCTTCACCCAGGCGCGGATCCAGGACTTCGTTCAGGAGGGGCCAAAAAATCTCAAAAAACCTCGCGGTCCGCACCTATAGCTACCGTAGTATACAAGGTACCGGATTCTAATTTTAAAATACATTAACAATACAATAACAACACAACCTATCTCAAACATAACTCCAACACACAACAAACAATCGACCAATATTGAAGTTGTATTGGAGTAGCGTTGGAATATTTCTCAAGCGAATTCTGATATTTCTGATTTAGATGTTTATGCCGTACCTGTATTTCGTTGTTAATGCATTGGAGCTGTATTGAAGTTGGATCGTGTTTATACGTGTTTTAAAGTTAGAATACGGCCCCTGGTTTGCGTTTCAGGGGGGGGGGGGGTCAATTGCCCCCGTTGCCCCCCCCCCCCCCCCCTTTTATCCGCGTCTGCCTTCAGCTTGTCTGTGGCCACCTTACTCGTCGACCACCAAAAAAACGCCCCGCGTAATATAACTCGGCGCTCCCGCTAGGTACCCACATATATTGCTTGGAGTGTTTTTCTACAACCACCCACCACCACCCCATATTTTGGTTTGCTTGTAAGTACACTGAAAGTAGTGGCTACTTCGTTACGCATTTTTAAAGCGCTATTGGAATTCTTCCCTTACGAAATTTTATAACAGAATATTTTGTGGCTGTGAGTTGAGAGTGTGGGCTAATATAAAAATGCGCATATTTGAATGGTAAGAGATGTAAAATATTATTCATAATAATTTTATGCTGACCATACGACGGTCCAGGAACAAAATCCCTACTGTCAGGGTTACATTTACTGTATCTCCTGTACGCGCAGCGCTCAGAAAAGACTAATTTCATTCAGCCAAACACGCCAACACATTTGGCAGGTAAATAATTAACAAACTCATGTAAATATGCGTTTTCTATTTTATCAACTGTGTCCAATTATTTCGATAACGTTGTGGTGACAATAATACTTCAATGTGTGCTGCTGTGATTGCTGGTTTTTCGTAATAACATTACAGCTGTAAATAGGATGTCATTTGATTTATAATAATTAACTGGTATCTGAATATGGAACTCTCTGGTAGTGTAATTTTACTTAAATATAATGATTTTACTAGGGGATTGCGATAATAGCTTAAGTGCTAGTCCATCCATTTTCTACTTGTATTTAGTTACAAATGTATGAACTCGCACTTAACACTAATCAATGTGTAAATGGGCCTCAAATTAAAGTAACAAACTTATATCACAATCCCCTAATGTGATTAGTTTTTAGTGCGATTATGTAATCGCACCTCAAATATATGTATATTTGTTACTAAACACAAGTAGCTAATGTATGAACTCGCACTTAACACTAATCAATGTGTAAATGGGCCTTCAGTACACCAAACTAATATCGTAATCCCCTAGTGTAATTAGTTTTCAGTGCGAGTGCATATATTTGTTACTAAACACAAGTAGCTAATATATGAACTCGCACTTAACACTAATCGATGTGTAAATGGGCCTTAAGTACACCAAACTAATATCGTTATCCCCTAGTGTGATTAGTTTTCAGTGCGAGTGCATACATTTGTTACTAAACACAATTAGCTAATGTATGAACTCCCACTTAACACTAATCAATGTGTAAATGGGCCAACCAATGTGTTAAGTACACCAAACTAATATCGTAATCTCCTAGTGTGATTAGTTTTTAGTGCGAGTGCATATATTTAACACTAAGCACAAGTAGCTAATGTATGAAGTCGCACTTAACACTAATCAATGTGTAAATGGGCCTTAAGTACACCAAACTAATATCGTAATCCCCTAGTGTGATTAGTTTTCAGTGCGAGTGCATAAATTTGTTACTAAACACATATAAGTAGCTAATGTATGAACTCGCACTTAACACTAATCAATGTGTAAATTGGCCTTAAGTACACCAAACTAATATCGTAATCCCCTAGTGTGATTAGTTTTTAGTGCGAGTGCATATATTTGTTATTAAACACAAGTAGCTAATGTATGAAGTCGCACTTAACACTAATAAATGTGTAAATGGGCCTTAAATTAAAGTAACAAACTAATATCGCAATCCCCTAGTGTAATTAGTTTTTAGTGCGAGTGCATATATTTGTTACTAAACACAAGTAGATAATGTATGAACTCGCACTTAACACTAATCAATGTGTAAATGGGCCTTAAGTACACCAAACTAATATCGTAATCTCCTAGTGTGATTAGTTTTTAGTGCGAGTGAATATATTTGTTATTAAACACAAGTAGCTAATGTATGACATCGCACTTAACACTAATCAATGTGTAAATAGGGCCTTCATAAGTAATGTATACAGTAGTATTAGGGGGCTTGTAAAACCGGTATTGTTTTAAAACGGTTTTACAAACCCCTAATACTCGTAATTTCGGTACAGTTACGGACTTTAATTGTTAAGCCATCTACGGTTCAATCTATTTTCTTTTGTTTAATACTTTCTCTATGAAATGACCAACGTAAAGTGAACCCTGAATGGCTCTACAATTAAAGTCTGTTTATAATGTTTTTAGGAGGGGGCGCTCCATTCATGTAACTAAATTAATAAAAAAAATACCAAATATCACTATGTTGCATATCAACCGAGCATATCGATAGGCCGTTAAAAATAACATCGAAGTTTCTTAGAACATTTTGTGATTAAGTGAATAGTTTCGGAAATAATCGCTTTGAAAGCCAGAAAAATTGTGTGTCCCCTATACATCGACAACCCCTATAACTTTTGAGCTGTAAGTCCACTAAAATATGAAAAAAATTGATGGACTAAAAGCTCCGTCTATGAGAAGATGTGCCTTATTACACACTTTCTACGAAAATTGTTTTGAGCATTATCTGTTCAGCCAACTTCTACCATAGGAATCAGATACGACCTTTTCGTATTAGTTTAGTTCTTATTTCATTGAAGGTACGGAACCCTCCATTATGCGTGGTCTGACACGCACTTGGCCGGTTTTAAATCATAAAGGAAAGATTAATCACAAAGGAAATATTAAAATATCATATACCTAGGGAGAGAACATTAGGTATATTTTATAACCTATAACCGAAAGTATTTTCGACAGTTGACATATCGTTCCAAGTGCATGTTGTCTGGGATTGTAAAATCAGAAATCAATTATTATTTACCTACGTTATTAATTATCGAAAATAATTGTTTTTGTTGCAGGGAAGAGTTTCTCGCTGACCATCACGGTATCAACGTCACCGCCACAAGTAGCAACATACCAAAAAGCCATAAAAGTCACCGTCGACGGGCCGAGGGAGCCGCGATCTAAAACTAGTAAGTACCTAGTTCGTTTTATTTAGCATTAGAAAAAAGCTTACAGAAGACAGTACGAGGTTTTCAACCGACTTCAAGATTTCAAAGGAGGAAGTTATCAATTCGTCGGGATCTTTGTTTTTGCTATATTTTTTGGATAATGGAAATATTTCGTGGGGTCTTTGAGACATCCAGGTAATGTTTAATCTAAAACTAATTAAACAGTCGCCAGGTTCTTTTAACAATATTAGGAAGGTATTTACCTACAGCAGATCACCTAAATGGATCAAAATTACCTCACTCTCAATTTAAAAAAAAAGTATTGGCAATAGGTCAATACTTTGGTTTTATTTTAAAAGATCTTCAAGCACGGCTTAGATTCAGTATTGACGCGGGAGCCAAGCACCGTTCACATCATCGCACAAATATTTGCCCTTTCCGTGGATTAGCAATCCGTGGAACCCGGGACGCAGCTTCTTAAGCAATTAATAACCCTCATCATAACCCACAAACCAACTATTCTAACCACGTTGACTTTGGTGCGTAACTAATGAATACCCTGAAATTAATAAGTAATTTCAGGAAATTAGTTTTCGGATATTTTTTACTGCCCTCATTTATTTATTTATTTAATCTTTATTGCACAAAAAGAAAACTTGTCGTACAAAAGGCGAACTTAATACCATGAGGCATGCTCTACCAGTCAACCTTAGGGCCAAGCAGAAAGATTGTAGGCGGTGCTTCTAAACTACACAGAAAACAAATTATATGACAGAAGCAAAGTTTTAACTTTAAAAAGATGCGAATCTACATCATTTTACACTAAAAAAAATACATGTTTGCTCCAACGAAGATCTTATTTAATGTAACGCGCATCTTGACTGCATATGAGCCTAATAAGATCTTGTTTGTTGAAGCTAAGAGCACTTAGTAAAAGTTATCATATAATATAACATAACATAAATAACTTAAGTCCTCTTTATTGCACACCTCAAATAATAGACACAAAGTATACACAAGTCACAAACAAAAAAGCAGAGGCAAAACAATTGGCGGTCGTATCGCTAAAGAGCGATCTCTTCCAGACAACCTTTGGGAAGCGGAAACCTTTGTAAATTAATATATAGTTCATATAGTTAGATATAGTATAATAATCTTAAATGGACGTAAATACAACATCTCTTCTTTTTTCATTATTAAAGTTTAAATTTGATTTTACAAGTTTAAGACAAAGCACCTACATTTAATAGTTTTTGAACATTTTTTTTCCGAAAGATATTGTTTCACGATTTATATTCTGTTTGACTTACGTTAGACATCCTAAATAAGTATATTATTATTCCAAACATTTTATTAGCAACTAAGATAAAATGCATCTTAGTTGGAGTTAATTTTTTTCACTGTATACAATAAATTAAATAGGGTGTATCCCTATTTAATTTATTGTATACAAAAGGTAGTAATACAACTACTAGTTGTGCCTGCTCATCCAAAATAAAATTGATCATAATTTAATTGGACACGTCACGGCACGTCCAGAGGGCCAATTTGTTATTCGACTGACAAAAACCGCACACGGCGCGTAAACAATTAAAATATATTGTCATTTCTATTATTATCGTTCAATTTTCATACGATACTGCAGTAGGTATAATGCCTGAATATTCATAGTAGATAAATCGGGTTAAATTCTCACACAAACCAATATAACTAACTTCGAAGTCCGTAACAACTAATGATCGACGAGCGCACTTTATGCTGGTTTTTCTGAGCATTCGCCTTTATGAGTGATTGTAATAATTTCCGTGGTCGCGTTATCAAGGCTTGTAGATAACATGTTTTCTTCCCACGGGACTCTGTGATAGCAACATTGTGACGAAGGACGTTGTGACGTTTCTCGGTTTATTTTTATTGCGATATTTTTACGCTGCGAGCCCACGCGATCTGTTATTTGGGAGTTTTTTCCTGGTTAGCCCATTCAGTAGGCGTTTATCACTGACGAAATAGTAACTAGTTTTAGCTTCCTTCCTTTCTCTCAACCTATATACAAGTATACTCTACAGTGTAGGTCCTGTTAGAAATTCTCGCAACTTCAAAGCCCAGCTAGCTGTCTTCGTCCCGAAAAAATATGTTTTTAACCCCAATCTCTCTAAGGGTTAATAATTGTGTGCTTTAAGCTACGCTTTTTACATCAATCAAACAGTAAAAATCGACCAATCCTGGTAAATTATACATTTTTGGCATTTTGATGCTGGCTTGACTTAAAAGGCAAAGCGCCTGATTGCAATTTAAGACATTCGATAATTAATAATACAACATCAATTAGGACTAAAAACCAGTGGTTCTTAACCGGTGGTCCGCAGAACTGGAAGGACCTGGAAGGTCCGCGAACTTATGAACAGCAAAACTGGTTTATTTTGTTCAAAACTTATTTTAGTTAAAGGTATAATATAGGTACGTACACTAATATACGGCCAGGGACTTCAATTGTTCAGCCATTTAAGCTTCACCTTACATTGGATATATCACAGACATACTATGTATTCAATAAAAGAAAATAGCTTGATAGGTGGTTCCTGCCGCGGAAGAAATTTTGTCGGGTTGTCCCTTAGCACGGAAAGATTAAGAACCACTGACTTAATCCCTTCATCTTAGACAATAACACCGCTAACGAAATACTCTATTTATTAGTTTCAAGCCAACTGTCAAATAATTTAAAGAATACTTTCGTTGGCCGAATATACCTGCGAACTAATTAATATCGGAAAGCGTCGTCTTCCTGTGTCCGCACGGCTCTTGCGAGGTTGCTCGAGGCCAGACAGAACAGTCTGATCACGTTTATTCAGTTTTGTTATTGGCTACTGGCTTATATATGCGTTTTTGGTTACTGTCAAGTTTTTAACAAAGCCGGAGATTTTTCGATAATTGAAGAATAAGATCAAGTTAAAATCTGCAAAAAACAAAAGTCTGCATTGAGCTAACGTAGAAATTACCTATAAATCGAACCCTCGTGTGTAAAAAAGTGAGGCATGTGGGCATTTGGCCAGGCTGGTGATGCTGCTGATGACCAAAGGCGATGTTCTATTGAACAAAAATTACAGCATTGTTTTGTTCTGAACCAAGTAGATGTTCACAGCTTTGTATATTAGCTTAGACTGTCTTAGATTCTACATCTGATGATTTATGCTTTTATATTGGAGACCCCAAAAACATTGTTCTTGTTTAGGGGCACCAACAAACCACCCTCATCGCTGTCAATGCGGCGTCATGGTGGACAGCCTAGGCCACCACGGTCTTTCTTGCGCCCGAAGTGCTGGGAGGATTCCCCGCCACGCCAGCATTAACGACGTCATCCGAAGGGCCCTTGTCAGCGCTAAACTGCCGGCAGTCCTGGAACCTAGCGGTTTGGCCAGAGACGACGGCAAGAGGCCCGACGGCATGACACTGGTGCCTTGGAGTATGGGACGGCCACTAGTTTGGGACGCTACCTGCGTTGATACCTTGGCAGCGTCCCATATTCCAGGCACCAAAATCAATGCTGGCGCAGCGGCATCCTCGGCCGAAGACCTCAAGCGCCGCAAGTATGTTGCTCTAGGAAGTAGCTACATATTTGCGGCGTTTGGGGATGAAACTTTGGGGCCGTGGGGGCCAAGCGCGCGCCGTCTGTACAAAGATCTATCGGCGCGCCTAATAGAGGCCTCTGGTGACCAGAGGGCTGGCTACTATTTTGCACAACGTATAGCTATCGCCATTCAACGTGGCAATACGGCCAGCCTTCTGGGCACCCTGCCCGTTGACAGTGATCTGGACCAAATTTTTATCTCTAGTTTTAAGTAGTTTAGAGTGTTTATTATATTTTTATTGTTGTGTGTTGTTATGTTGAAATAAATTACCCTAATGTAGTATACTGCTATATATCTGTTTGTTCTTACGTATTTATAAAATAACAGTTGGATTCGACAGCTGTACTCAACATGCACCATAGTGACTGACAATGTTGCAAAATTGGCACTTTCTCAAAAACTCGGCTTCACATATGAGCGTTCCATAATATTGCCAATCATAAATATTATAACTAAAAGAGTGTAACGCTTCAGTTTAAGCCATGAATAGATTGAGCCTCAGTGGTTTGGCATCAAATTTATGAGTATAAAATGCCTCCTAATCTTCGGCAGCAGTGAGAAAGGACAAGCGAATGAAGTTCTCCTGACCTTTCAATCCACTCTACTACTTCTCTGAAATTATAGTTGAACTAGCGATCGCCCTGGCTTCGCACGGGATAAAAAATGGTTATTGTGGGATATCCCTAAGAGATGTAGACATATACCATAGCGGACTTTTTTGTAGACCTTTTTAAGGTGTACCATACTGTAGTACATTATTTTGATATATTCGGTAGGGTTCAGCCAGCGTTTGCAATGTAAGCGCAAAACATGAGTTTATTTACGACATCACATTAGAAACCTCTAAAATTATCAGTGTTTCTCTCCTATATTATGCATGTTTTACATATATAAACCTTCCTCTTGAATCACTCTATCTATTAAAAAAAAACCGCATCAAAATCCGTTGCGTAGTTTTAAAGATCTAAGCATACATAGGGACAGACAGCGGGAAGCGACTTTGTTTTATACTATGTAATGATGAAGTGATCCCGCTGCCCTCCCTGACCGTCGCGTACACGCAGTCACGCAAAACTAAGGATTCAAAAGACTATCGACAAAATTGTCTGTCAGGCAAAAACACGTTACGCCATATGGAGTAGCAGAGCGCCGTCGGCACAATAGTGGAATTATCCCGTAATAAGTCCCACTCACGCACGCCGCAACTGCTTCCAGCCTTTGAAAGCGAATTCGATCGTCAAAAGTATAATAAATTGTGAAGTCTGAAGATTTGGCGAGATATCGATAAATAACGCGAGAAAGGTAGAAGGCTGATAAATTAAGAATGAGAAATGCCACCGCGCTAGAATAATCATGAAGGGGGTTGTTATTAATATCGTAAAACCAATTCCTTTGAAAGCGAATTCGATCGTCAAAAGTGTAATAAATTGTGAGGTCTCAAGATTTGGCGAGATATACTAACGCGAGAAAGGTAGAAGGCTGATAAATTAAGAATGAGAAATGCTACCATGTTAGAATAATCAGGCGGTTGTTATTAGACGCTGTTAGGATTTTTCTGATAGTTTTTTTCATCAGATGGCAGTACTGAAATTTAAGAGTCCGGTAACCATTTAAAAATGAAAATCGCTAACAATGAAATAAGGCACATGAATTGCGTTTGATAAGATAGTTTGAAGTCTTATTATTGCAGGAAATACTTTTCGTAGATATTTATTATTATTTAATACCCGAAAACTCAATTCTTGCAGAGCTTCTGCTGATTAAAGCATAAAGCCAAGTAATTTTTTTTATGAAATACATACATTCCCAAAAATACCACCTATATTTCGGCAATTTTTCTTCAAATTGCTCTAAGTAAACATATTCTTCCTTAAAAAATATGTATGAAAATAAAAATAAACTGTTCAACTTGTTCCTTAAACGACTCAATTTCCAACGTATTTATATATTTGACATACTAGTATAACATCATTTTAATCAATAAAAATCTTATTCTTTTCACCTCTCCAAGCAAAAATCGCGAAACAGCTTTTAAATTAAGGTAGATTATTTATAAATGAGGCATAAAATCAAAAAAGTTTTCGACTTTTGCAGTTTAAAAAGATATCATCTTTCAATATATGTATACAGACTAATAGTAGTACTGTAAAATAGTATAGAAAAGTGGAAAAAACCTTTACCGGACTCTTAAGGGAGATATTTTTAGCGGAGAGTAACCCTAAACGTATATCTTAGTTGTTGCATGAGCGGAGGCGATTCAAATTATTGACGAAGCGTAATCAGAGTGAACTCGAGATCGACAAATAATTTGAATTAGTATACCTTTTTAATAAGTTGCTCTCACGCATATCGCAACTGCTGGGACCTTTACGGCCCTTTGAAAGCGAATGCGATCTCGAAATTTAAAAGTACCTAGACATATGACGTAATATTGATCATAATTATAGAACGAATTATGCCGACGTCAGGTTCGGCTATTATCTTAATATGACAAACAAAAGTAACGCGACCACACTCCGCAAACACAAAGTGCTTTGGTGCTATAATAGATATAGCCTCCTGTGACCCGCAAACAGTTCTTTTGTTTACAAATTTGAAACCCTTTGTTTAAATAAATAATAAATAAAATACTCTTTTTCTACTCCTGTACTTTTATCTGTCATTTATACATTCGTCAACACCTTTATAAGAACATAGATAATACACTCGATGAAAAGTCTATCTAGTATATTCCCCAAAATAACACTTGTTCTATAAAAGCGCCAAAATAGTATCGCGGAATCGCGTGCAAACACGACTATTAATATAAAATAAATTACTGCCAACCTAAGAAACCTAAATAAACGCAGCGTTTTTAGAAAAAGAAAACTTTAAAAAAGAAAAAATTAAAAGAACCACAGTAGGTCTGTGGTTCTTTTAATTTTTTCTGGCTGGCTTTATTTAAACAAAGGGTTTCAAATTTGTAAACAAAAGAACTGTTTGCGGGTCACAGGAGGCTATATCTATTATAGCACCAAAGCACTTTGTGTTTGCGGAGTGTGGTCGCGTTACTTTTGTTTGTCATATTAAGATAATAGCCGAACCTGACGTCGGCATAATTCGTTCTATAATTATGATCAATATTACGTCATATGTCTAGGTACTTTTAAATTTCGAGATCGCATTCGCTTTCAAAGGGCCGTAAAGGTCCCAGCAGTTGCGATATGCGTGAGAGCAACTTATTAAAAAGGTATACTAATTCAAATTATTTGTCGATCTCGAGTTCACTCTGATTACGCTTCGTCAATAATTTGAATCGCCTCCGCTCATGCAACAACTAAGATATACGTTTAGGGTTACTCTCCGCTAAAAATATCTCCCTTAAGAGTCCGGTAAAGGTTTTTTCCACTTTTCGATACTATTTTACAGTACTACTATTAGTCTGTATACATATATTGAAAGATGATATCTTTTTAAACTGCAAAAGTCGAAAACTTTTTTGATTTTATGCCTCATTTATAAATAATCTACCTTAATTTAAAAGCTGTTTCGCGATTTTTGCTTGGAGAGGTGAAAAGAATAAGATTTTTATTGATTAAAATGATGTTATACTAGTATGTCAAATATATAAATACGTTGGAAATTGAGTCGTTTAAGGAACAAGTTGAACAGTTTATTTTTATTTTCATACATATTTTTTAAGGAAGAATATGTTTACTTAGAGCAATTTGAAGAAAAATTGCCGAAATATAGGTGGTATTTTTGGGAATGTATGTATTTCATAAAAAAAATTACTTGGCTTTATGCTTTAATCAGCAGAAGCTCTGCAAGAATTGAGTTTTCGGGTATTAAATAATAATAAAATAAACATATACATATTACATAATTGACACATATAAAATAAACATACTTACACATACATACACATATATATAGTTTATTAATAATTATTGTACATGTTTTTAAAGTGGGGCATTCCACTCATACAATAGTATGTTATTCAATCAAATACAAACATTGAAAACATTGAAAAAATAATCAACCCAGCAAGACCCGTCTTGCTGGGTTGATTATTTTTTCAATGTTTTCAATGTTTGTATTTGATTGAATAACATACTAGTTTATTAATGTTTGGTTTATTTGCTTTGCAAAACCTACTTTTCTGTTAATTTACAAAGGTTTCCGCTTCCCAAAGGTTGTCTGGAAGAGATCGCTCTTTAGCGATAAGACCGCCAATTGTTTTGCCTCTGCTTTTTTGTTTGTGACTTGAGTATACTTTGAGTCTATTATTTGAGGTGTGCAATAATAGTACATTACTGCAGAGGCCGTGAAGTAAGGGATTTAAGGACGAGATTGCGGATAAAGCGAGTCCTGCAATCCCTGTTCCGGCCAAGGATTGTATAGTGCTTTTCTCAAACAATGTAAGAAATTATTATAATTAAAATAACTACTAAGTAATCAAGTAAATAAGTTTAAATTGCCGCCTTTTTTATTTTTTAAACTTGACATTTGAAAAAGCTATTCGAGCATCATGTTTAACCGCTTATAAATTTAGTACCATAGATTTTGTTTTTTCTTTTTTAATTTTAATGTCGCTAGTATACTTACAGAGAGAGTGGTCGTTGGCTGTATGTAATATTTCCTTTGCCTAAAGTTAGAGCAGCGGACAATAATGTACGTTTCATACTAACTCCCTATATTACTTCTTGGCCTAAGGCCAAGAAGTAATGTAAGGAGCCATAAATGAGCAACTTCATGTCTTCATTTCGTGACATTAACGCATACATTTCGGAGTATGTTTGAGAAAAGAGTATTTATGTTATGTTATACACTTACATGTATAATAAATAACCTGGACAAAATACAAAAAAAATAAAAGGGATCATATACATATAATGCTAGACAAATTCGTGCACTTATAAGTCTGCGTTTCCACTAAAGATGTAGCGTGGCGAGGGATTTGTCCCTACCAATAGAATCACTTAATTTACCTTTCTTTGGTTCTTAATTGGTTCTTCACTTAATCTTAACTAACACATCTCTCTCTACACATCCTCGCACAACTCTAATAAAAAAATTGCCTAAATAACTTGAGCATTACAACATTTTACACCCCTCAATTAAAAACAAACGACAATCGCATGAACAAAAACCATATCAAACAGACAAGCTTAGTACACCAATCAGTCTAAGGGATCTCTCTACACTAAACGAATGAATGGACAAAAGGTACTTAGCGAATAAGCCCCAAACTCGACCGAACAAGAAAGGAAGATGCGCAAGGGACTTAAAAGTTTGACTTAATGGAGTTAATTTGGAATGGAGGTGCCCTGGTAAGCCGCTTCGGACAGCCATTTTGTTGGCTGCCGGAATACAGATATATCGACTATCGATTAATAACACCGTCACCGCATGCGGAAACCGCAGCAGTTGATAGCCTTAACCTAGTTACATAGTAAGGTAAATGATGCTTGTGTTGTAAATAATTTTAAGATGAGTAGATACATAACATAAATAGATACTTAATTATATTTATAAATTAATAAGCTGCTAACAAAATAAGTACAAATAGGTTAAGAGATATTAACTTACACCGAAACAATTAACTTTAAATAGAAATTAGGAAAACTTTTTACTTATATGATTTTTTCCTTTAATTTTCCGAACATAATAAATAAATTAAAATTCTGTCCAAACATAATCATCCTTTACTGACAAGGTGTTTAACACTTTATGTCAAGTGATATTTGTCATAGATTTCATAAATATTTCTTCTTAGACTAGTCACGCGTTATCACGCCCTGTCAAAATATGGTTGTAATTTTTAACAAATGGCATTTATCGCTTCAGCTTTGCAATTAACTCTCTGCCGAGGTTTTTCCAGAGGGCTACAGTATGAGGTTGACCAAAAAAGAAGTGTATAGGTTCTTACAGGGTAGGCAACGCGCATGTAAATCCTTTGGAGTTACAGGCGTCCATAGACAATAGTAACTGCTTACCATTAGACGGGTCAAATGCATGTTTGCCACCGTCGTGGTATAAAAAAAAAATACAAGAGCGAGGAGCAAGAAGTGTGAGTACGTGCGTGTCTATCTATATAGTCTAAGACAACATCAAATAGGATGGCATTGACATTTATTTAGGCAAGTAGCCGTCATATAGTAGTCAATCAATGAGGTCTTATTACTGATTATTGTTTATCTCATGAACAGGGTGTTTTTACGTAGCAAATTTGTCTTCCAGTTTTCTCCAAAAAAAAACATCATAAAACCTGTAATGTTTCATAGTTAAATATACTCTAGGACCCGAGTAAAAATTTGTACTTAATTTATTAGCACCTTATATTGAAAGCATCAATATCACAAGAAGAGAATAACCGTGCTCGGCACAAAAATGTTAAAGTATGCACTTCAGTATTCATCATATCTACGATAAAAGCAATTTTATTGAATTAGCGAATAATATGAATAACTAGCCTTTTCCCGCGGCTTCGCCCGCGCACTAAAAAGGATACAATACCCATGTTGATTTTCAGACTTTGTGACCACATTTGCCCCTTTTAGGGGTTGAATTTTCAAAAACCCCGAAACACGTGTTTACTCATTTATCGTTAGAAATACTTCTGTGAAGTTTCGAATAAGATAGTCTAACTAATCTTGTTTCGCCATACAAACTTTGGACCCCTATTTCATCCCCTTAGGGGGTGAATTTTAAAAAATCCTTTCTTAGTGCACCCCTAGACCTTATAAGGAACCTATATGCCAAATTTGAAATCTCTAGACCCAGCGGTTTGGGCTGTGCGTTGATATGTCAGTCAGTCAGTCAGTCAGTTTCTTCTTGTATATTTACATTTCCAAAGGACCATGCGTCAAAATGGACCCAGAACAAACAGACATGAGAGTGGGGTTTTTAAATAGGTCTTTAAATCTACTTCATTTAATTATATGAGCACAAAGTCGAATTCCATTGCAGAACTGAGATATTTTCACTCTGAATTAAAATATGAATTTTAATTCAGAGTGAAAACGAACTACGAGTTTGAAGAATCTGTGGCTAGGGTAAATAACATTTTGGAGGGTAGGTAACATACAATATATGTAGTAATAATGAAGGTATTGCTACCGAATATGACGTGAACTACATTCGTCGTCGTCGTCGGTTAAATATTTAGTCATATTTTTTTAAATATCTTGATTTATTATCTAAAAGCGTTTAAAGACGTTTGAAGTAGTTTATCTACGCTAGGATTTATGCGTACCTATAATATTTTCAAGTGTTATACTCCTAGTGTATCATTGGTACTTAAATAGCTATGTCACCTTTTTTTTGTCGATATGTGAAACTGCTTTACGCATCCCCCGCATAACTTTTTTCCGCTACCTAAAGGTTGTCTGAAAGAGATCGCTTTTTAGCGATTAGACCGCCTGTTATCTTCCTCTAGTTTTAGTACCTACTTATTGTTTTCTATGTATCGCTTTTATATAATTATCCTATTTATTAATGATTGGTAGTCAATCAACACACTGACTGAAATATGAATATCTCGGTTCTGCAATGGAATGCAACTTGGTGCCTATAGAACAAAATGAAGTATATTTATAGATCTTTTTAATGACCTAACTCTCAGCTGTGTTGGTTCTGGCTCCAAGCTCCATACTAAGTTGCCCATGGTCCTTTATTTTATCGATAATTTAGTACATGACATGAGACACCACTAGTGTAGGTTAATATAAACTTGTTAAAATATTATTATTATTAAAACGCTTTAAATACATATACATACATACTGAAAATATACATGCTGAATTACTTTATTTCCTTAAACAAATTCTTTGAATTAACAATATTAGCTACATATCAATAACTAAAACATCCGTTGGAAATTAAGTGAGGCAATGCTTGCACATCATCCTTATTTCCTCTACCTACTTTCATACAATTCCCATTTATGCTTCCATTGAAATTTATTTAAATGATACATTTAATATTTAATCGTGTTGTGACAAATATTGCAATGTTCAGAGGCTGACTACACCCGATGACATTGAAATTGACTTATACAGTTTTTTATCAATAACTATTATCTTGGGAAAGTAAAAAATATATAATATATATTTATTATATTTTTAAGAACTTTATTACGTTCGATACATGATTAGTCGATTAGACAAAATCGGCTCAATAGAAAATAATTCCGTCTTAAAATTAACTGTAGGTAAACAGTTTTATGACTTTAGTTTCTTGACTTATACGTCTATAATTAAAACAAAAATTCTAACACACTAATACTAAAAACTTCGTTATTTTATATTTTTCAATTAGTGTGTAGTTTTTTTTAATTCATCATTTTGTAGAATTTGTAATGAGCTCCCATACTACCACAGTGTTTCTCTTTCACTCGCGCTTAAAAAGATAGGGATGGAATTTAGCTTTTGTCATCCCCTTGTTGTAAAGCCTATAATGTATGTATACCAAATTGCAAATTTTTGATCATCAATAAATCAATTTCAAAACATCCTTCAACTTTATTTAAGCAATCCTTGAAGGGTTTGAATCCTGGTCAGGGCATTTATTTGTGTATTTATGACAGATATTTATTCCTGAGTTATGGATGTTTTCTATGTATTTAAGTACTTATCCATATTTATCTATTATATATATCGTCGTCTAGTACCCACAACACAAGCCTTATTGAGCTTACCGTGGGCCTAGGTTGATTTGTGTAAGATTGTCCTATAATATTTATTTATTTATTTAAGCTACCTTAACGTGTTACTGGTGATGCTTATAGCTTTTATGGGAATATATTGTTAATTATATTTTTTCTAATTTTAAAAATGTATCGTATACTCAGATAATAAGAATAATTATCATTATGCGGCTACTTAAAAGCATAGAATCACACGCTATTTGGTTACATTGTGTAACTTCTAATCTAATTATTTGCATTTTTTGCCTCAAAGACTATAATTGGCACGACGAGGCTTCCATCTTCTAATAGCGGCCGGTGGGCAATTTCGGACAAAAAAGACAAAAAAAACAGAAAAAATCTATTGTCCCTAATAAGGTGATTGACACGCGGTTATTTGACGGCATGCGGATATAATGCCCTTGTAATTAGGGTAACTTAAAGCGCGAGTTTTGAAGGTTTAATTTTTGCCATTTATTATTTAACTACTTAGATCCGGAACGCAACGGTGTAGCGGGTGGTTTTTGGGAGTTTTATCAAATGTCGAATGTAACTAGTTATTAATAAAATATTGCATGAATAACAAGAAAAAAACTGTCTAATATGGGTACTGTTTTTAGGGTTTTTATTGCTTACTTTTATGGAAACCTTTTTAGTTAGATACAGATAGTTTTCAGAAGTTTTATTTTTAATGTTGTATCAATAATTATATGCAATTAAAATAAAAAAATAGACTACCTATGTAACTAGGTACCTACCTACGTATTTATTAAATGTTTCGTTTAAAGTAACATAACCAGACTTTATGCTATCACTTTGTTTTACGCTTTTAGTGTACTTACTCATGTATGAGCAACAAAGGGAAAATACATAATGTAATATGTAATTTAAAATGCATTGAAACCAAAATGGTATTCATTACTACCATGTATGTCCTTGAAGTAATAATTGACCATATATATGTATTACGTTTTTTCCTGAATGGAATTATTTTAATAAGCACACCATTATAGTTTTTTTTTAGGAAGTAAGTATTTTTTATTAGTAATTCGATCCCAAAAGTATTTTCCAACACAATATCTTTTTTTATTGGTTGCTTATACATATGTATATTAAGTATACTTAAACTACATTTGGATACATAAACGGCTACTTAAGATGGGTGTGGTGTGGTGTGGGACGCCACATGTGTAGACACACTAGCCCCCTCCCATCTCCACGGAACTTCCACCAGAGCCGGCGCGGCTGCAGAAGCAGCTGAGAAACTGAAAATAACTAAATATAGGGGCCTCGGCGTCGAGACCCTTTGCAAACCCTCTTCAAAGAAATTTCTAGTGGATTCCACCGGTGACCGTAGAGCTGGCAGCTTCCTGGCCCAACGTATTGGTATTGCCATATAGAGAGGGAATGCTGCCAGCATCTACGGTACCATGCCATGCCGCGGGCCCATTGGTTACTTTAGTATTATTATTTTAGATAATTTATTTCAGATTAGTTTTTATTTATATTTAAGTTTATTGTTTACTGTTAATGTACCTACATATTTATAATGTGTTTGAATAAATAATTGAGTACTTACTAGGTTCCTATAATCTGTAAAAAAAACTACTTTTTAACAAAAGCATTTCTTTCAGGTACAAATGTATCACCACACCAAATCCGAAGCATAGGCTTCCACCGGCAGTTCCTAGACACTTCTCTTCCCATCCGAGAGATGGAGTACAAGAGTTCGCCGAGGACTCTACGGTCCTTATCGCACGAGGAGAGAGAGTACAAGACCAATGCTAATCTTCCTGTTGGGGGTAAGTGGACTTTGTTGATAGTGGAATAAGGTTTATTTTCAATTACCCGAAAAATAGGCTTCAATCAGAAGTTTAATAGTCTTCGTTCCTTGTCGCACGAGAAGAGAGAGTACAAGACCAATGCTAATCTACCTGTTGGGGGTAAGTGGACTTTGTTGATAGTGGAATAAGGTTTATTTTCAATTACCCGAAAAATTTGATTCAATCAGAAGTTTAATAGTCTTCGTTCCTTCGAGAAGAGAGAGTACAAGACCAATGCTAATCTACCTGTCGGGGGTAAGTGGACTCTGTTAATAGTGGAATAAGGTTTATTTTCAATTACCCGAAAAATAGGCTTCAATCAGAAGTTTAATAGTCTTCGTTCCTTCGAGAAGAGAGAGTACAAGACCAATGCTAATCTACCTGTTGGGGGTAAGTGGACTTTGTTGATAGTGGAATAAGGTTTTTTTCAATTACTCCAAAAATAGGCTTCAAACAGAATAGTCTGCGTTCCTTGTCGCACGAGAAGACAGAGTACAAGACTAATGCTAATCAACCTGCACGGCTAGCACGTCTTACGCGCGACTGGCGCGACTAGAGACAGATCTGCGCGACTTCATGCGTTGTAGCAAGTTGGCAGCACAACTTGCGCGTGAAAGGAGCGACAGACTGGCGATCAAATGCCACTGTCATAATTAAAATGACAGTGACTCGCGACTTTGAACTAAAATCCTTAGCACAACTTTGAGTTCTCTTCGCGTTATAGTTGCAGCCGCGGGTGCATGTTATGCTACCGGAAAGCGAGATTAGTTTATAGCGTGTCATTGTAATATACTGTAGTCCAATTCCTCATCAACCAGTTTAGATAAGGGACCATTTTGTCAGTTTATGTAATTAGTTTATTGAATTTTTTGAACTTTACTAAACAGAACCCATTTAATAACCTACATACCTACAATTTAAATGCACGTAAATTGCGTTTCATAAACACCCTTATCGTACAATGACATGATGACACGTGCAGGAGTAGGAGTAGGTAATAAGTACCTACCTACTAAAGTGCACATACCACTTAACATGACTTTGTTGAGTTGAGATGCGACACGCATTTGAAGCATAATGTTTTGATTGTAAACATGATCTCATTAAAAAAAAACGCTCTGACTGTAATTCTTTATGGTGCATATAGATTGGTTTATGGCAACCATAGGCCTGTTTTAAATGTATGAAATTGAAAACTAATATTATATTAAATAACGCTTAGTAACCCTTTCCTCAGTCTCATAGTAAAAATCTGGCGTCTAGTAAAAAAGTAATTTAATCTAAGAACAAAGCGTGGAGCAAAAATTGGTAGGCAGATAACTAATTTTCTCGACGTAATTATATCGTAAATAACTGTAAAGTGTCCCGAAGCTGGGCCTGCGCTTGTCACAGTGGAAGATTGAATACAGAAAGACGAAGACATTATATGAAAAAAAAAATACGACAAGTGAAGGCCTCCGACTCGTCGATATGCCTGGCAAAGGGTAAAAAAAGACGGATAGTTTACTAGCAATTTTAATCTCGTGCTACCGATATGTAATACGGGATACACAATCAGTCCAAAAAAATGGCACCACAATTGCTGTAAGAACGACTCGTACAGCAGTTTCTCTGACAGTCTTATTACGGTACAACACTGGCTGGTTACAAATTTTCACGAGCCGTATTTTCGGTAAATCTTGTTTGAGACTGTACCTCACTAATATATCTTAACTCAATGCGTGCTACTGTAAAAATCTATGCAACGATATGAGGCAGATAGCATAATAATGTCCGCAACGGTCTTTAGGCGGTTATCACACGGATGCGGTTTCCGCATATGGCGACGGTTTGTGATCGAAATAGCGCTTTGCATGTGTAGCGCTGTCTCGTTCACCGGTGCAGGACGCGGCGCCAGCGTGAAAGCCGCCTTAATTTCGGGACCAGATATTTATTTGCTTATCAATTGACTTAACAACCATACTGAATAAATATGTGTACTGTGTGGCGGCGCGAGCGCAGACGGCCTAATAATGTGCGTAATGGCCGCGCGTCATTAGGCGCAGATTGCCGCCGTGGTGATGAAAGTCGCCCCCGATCCACGAAGATGCTGCATCTAGATGTGATGGTGGATTTTAGTACAAGCGGCAGTTTTTATATTGATGCCGTCCATGGTTTTTTTTTTCTAAATTAAAATTTTGGGCATGACGTCCTTTAATGGGGAAGGCCGGTGAATAAATTTGGTAGAGGGCGCTGTTCCAGATTGCATACTATGAAATAAAGAGACATACAAGGGTCCTTAACTAGTATGCAGTCAGAAAGCTTTTCTTAGGCCAAACCCTACGTTACGTTAATCTACAGCATTTAAATTTTAGTGTATTTCGGAAACCGGTGGATTTCAATTTCGGAGCAATTCGAGACAAAACATTGGGTCATTTTCGCGAAAATAAATGAAAATAACTTCGCGCCGTACAAATTTAGGTTTTCTAAGGACCAATGTTGGAGATGTCACTTTGACAGTTGCCTTCCCCATCCCCATTGTCACTATTTTTTTTAGTACATATCTCACATTGTTTTTTTTTATGAACTTGAACATTCTATTTTTTTATGACATTTAAGAAAAGTTCCAGTTAAGTGCATTTTTATAAAAATGCATAAATAGTAGATTGTTAACCAAGGGTTGATAGTGACCCATTTCATCTGAGATATTTCTATAAGATAAGTAAGAGCGCCAATAGTTCGAGGGTGAAATGGGTAATTTCACCCGAGTTAAACACTCTGCTTTTCATTTCGACTGTGAGCAAAGTACTGTGAGTAATACTACACGTACATTTTATAAAACAGGTATATAAAGAATAATCTATAAAAATGTTAAGTAAAACTTGATCAATTTGAAAAAGACAAATTCAATGTTTTGCCGGTGGTCTGAGAGGAGAGCATCCGGGTGCGCACCGGCTCAACCCACAATTAACACAGCTAATTTCTTTCCACCCTAGGGATGAACAAGCAATTTTCCACCCGGCTATCTACCCAGGAAAATAAACTTTCCGAGCAGGAGAGATGAAAAGTATTTTTCTCTAAACAAAATATATTAGAACATGGCAGCTTTTTCTTAAGATTTGAAAAGCCTATATAGGTACAATTGTCAATGGTATACTTGAAAGAACTAATTCCTTTTAAAACCCTCAAAAGTCTATAATCAACATACAGGGTGTAACAAAAATGCTGGTGATCCGTTTAAGGGCATAATTGGTATCGTATTTTAATTACGAGAAAAAAAGAAAAAAAAATCACACAGAAAAAACTTTTTTTCAAAAATGTCCCGCAAGGTTCACTTTTACGGTTTAAAATGAGGCGACGAAGTGCCTAGTTTATGGTCAAACAAAAATTTAAAAAGTTACAGAAATTGCAGGCTCGATTTCGCGACAAAAATGTTGGATACATATTCCATTTTTAACTTTTTAAAAAGTTCAACTACCATACAAAAAATAAGGCAAAGGTCCTAAACAGTCGAAACACAACATCTGTATCTATATGTATTATTTATAATGTTGGTACCGCGACTTTTTAGTTATCTCGAATAGCTTGCGGTAATTTCGGAAGAAAAATGCACTTCCAATTTTTTTAATGCAAAATATTTATACACGGCAAAGCTTAGCGTGAACCGCGAACATAGAAAATGGAAGTTTCGACTATATCTGTCTCTGTCACTCAAAATGGTGATAGAGATGGAGATATATGATTCGAATCGAAATTCTATGTTCGCGGTAGCGGTTATCCCGTTAACGAGGTAATTCTGAGATACACTATCTATGTCAATATTGTTTTTTTGTTCACCATCGTGCTGGTATTTGGCTGTTTTGCATCATTTTTGAAAAAAGCACTGTATTGGACTCGGCGCGAAGGGACATTGCTGGCTTCGTATTAAATTAAACGGACTCCCAAGGTCGTCCGTTTAAACATAATACTCAGCCCGCAATGTGCTACTTCGCCTCCTCGGCAATAATGTACTATTGTTTTTGTATGGAGGGTCGGCCGGCTGGGATGACGTGCCCCAAACAATATTTTTTGGTAAAAAAAAAATTCTCCTACTTTTTCTTGGTCGCAGTACGATACCAATTATGCCTTTTAACGGATCACCACTATTTTTATTACATCCTGCAGATAAATAAAATTAACATACATTCTATAGAATGTACGTATTAAGATCACTGTGCGCCGTGCTGTAGCCTGTAGCGGCTCGTCTCGGCGGCAAATAAGCCGGTAGTCAGTTAGAGGGTCGTGATTGTGAGCTGTAATGAGCGAGCGGCATTAATACATTTAACGCAGCCACAGTACACAGACTATTCCTCTTATTCATGTTAGCAAGCAGCTGTTAAATTTGAATAGGGGCAAATGGTATTTTAGATTTTATAGACGTTAATGAATTATTCCATAAAGCACTTACATGGATAAATATTTATTTTGAGTACTGGAATAAAAAGAAAAAAAAAAGGTAGAAAAAAGAAGAAGAAAGGAAAAGATCCTGTGGTACAGTTAGCGCTAAACATACCGGAACAAAGCAGAGGGAGACGCCGTAAACCATCGACCTGGTGGTCTAAGATTAAAGGAGACCTCAAGCAAGCCAATTTGCCAGACACGACAACCCAAGACAGAACAACTTGGCGCAAATATGTGAGGAGGCCCGACCCCAAATAATGGGAACAGGGATGGAAGAAGAAGACTAGAAAAAAATACATTTTATCTTATAACTACATAGTAATCGGCTTCCAAAAAAATAATAATACAAAAATATAACAAATACATTTCACACTCATTTTACCTCCAGTAGAATCAATATTCAACAATCGATACGAATTATAGCTTCATGATATCAAAACAACATAAATCGGTGCACTGGGGTTGGCACAAGGTGTTCGATCAGCAGGTAATTGGCCGGTTCCGATTGTGCCGTCTGCATCATCGGTAACAACCCTATAGCTTTGTTTGCCTTATGGTATAGTGATGGAAATAGCCCTACAATGTCATTGAATGCTGTTGATTTAGTATTAGGTGTATTTAGTCTGCATTGAAAGCCTTAAATTAGGTTGCGCTGCTTATAAAAAAGTGATCAAATAAGTAAAATATTAGCCAGTATATGTAGTATAAGGGAGGAATTTTACGTGCGCTAATAGAGTGTTTGCCATTACATTGGAGGGGGGGGGACTTTTCTGTAATAATTTAAAAATAACAATTTGTGTACATTATTCTTATGATTTTACTTTATAGATTTATAGAAGAAGATTAAGTACCTAACTATACAGATACAGATATTTTATTGTTAAATTTATAGTTTTACTATATGATCATCGTAAATTGATCGAAACATGTCGAACACAGATCAACATAAATTACGTGAGTAACCCGTTATAAATATTTTTAATAGTTACTATAAGGGTTTAATTGAACAAGAAAATTAGGCATTAAATAAAGTCCATTTATTTTATAATGTCCACAAAAAAGCGTATAACTTTAACTCATACTAAAAGAAGTTTTTGATCCATCAGGCGTGGACGAAGTCATGGCAAAAGCTAGTAGATAAATACAAATTTTACACGACACAATTCGCAACTATTACAATGTGTTTTTAACTGTAAAAGTACTTATACCGGAATATTTTCGATGATCGTTAATACTAAACTTGTTTTTTACCTTTACATTTTTATTTTAAAAGCAACCCTTCAGCCGTGTCAAAATATAAAGAAAAAACTTAACAGAGCATTCGATCGAGGCGGTGAAATTGATATGATTTATTTTATAGACAGGAAGAGAGTCATTACCGCACAGAATGGCTTCTTTTGTTGCCTTGTAAGGAAAAACTTGTTCGGAACAAAAACATTTTGAAAGGCTGACACGGATTTGTATGGGGAATATACTCGTAAATTCGTTAATTTTACGTTTCATAAATTACTTAGCTAACTTTGCCCCAGAACTTTTTTAAAAACATTAATAAAGCTTCAGTTTTCTACATACCGCGTATTTAATAAATTTAATAATAGTATTTATTATTTCCCTCCTAAATCTATAATATTTTGTTGTAAAGAGTAAACCTGGATAATTGTAATGATATAACAAAAAACGTAACACTAATTTGATTTGATGTGGGACTAGGTCGGTTTGTGTAAGATAGTCCTATAATATTTATTTGTTTATTTATAATATTTCGGCAGATGCTATGAAAGATGAATGAATGAATAAATGATTAATTGCACACCTCAACAAAAACAGTACAGTAGAAAAAAGTACGTGACAAAAAGAGGCAAACAACAGGCGGTCTTATCGCTAATGACCGATCTCCTCCAGACAACCTTTGAGTGGCGGAGAAGATAATGCAGAAAAAAGGTCAATGATAACTATGATAACTTCGCCTTTGTACTTATAATTTAGTTACTAATGAGCCAAATCATTGTAACATACGTGTGTCGTACCATTAAAAAAAGTCAAACTTGAAAAAAGCTCTTCAAATCGTAAGGCTTTCTCGTAAAGAAGGATACCGTCTCAGGCCGTTCACCTCTGGAACTGGATGCGATATAATAACAATATCATCAAACGCCGAGAAAAAACGGACGCTAGCACAATGTCATTACTGGCTTCGTGCGCCATAGGCCTACGCACCTATAGAGCCTACTCGTCTGTGCAGTCAGCAGCAGATGTAGCTAAGCGGGTGAGGTGTTCTAAATTGTCTTGACAAGCTTATTTTGAACACCTGACCCTTGTAGTTACTTCTGCCGATGACGGTACAGTTTCACACGCTCTTATTGTTTTAACAATTTATTTGTGCCACGATCAGTTTAACACTTCAAATGCTTCGCTACATCACCTGTTGTATAATATCACTACTGCTACTGAGTAAAGTCTTGAACTGAACCTTGCCCAAGTCAATGCTGATAAGACGATATTATAACAACGAGTGCTAGGTAAAACTAAAAAAATTACTATAGATAATAGTTTTATTTTATTTTACGTAGCCCCTTACTTTTTTTTCATAAATTTAAGCAAGTACTGAAAAGTTGAAATATCAAATAAGCCGCCTGATATTTTAATGTATATTCAAGAGGATTATTAGTTTTTTGTTAATAAATATTCGCGTTGACTATTCAACCTATCATCTTCTCTAGTCTATCGTTGAAAGAAAAGTAGCGTAGCAATCAAAGTGGCAGCTCCATCACTTCTGTTTACAATCTCATTACCATTCGAAAATATGCACTCGTTTCTTTGTCGTAAATAAAACAACCAAATAAAAGTAACAATCTGTAAAAAATACATGCGGATCTATTTCGTTAATATCTTCAATCTCTACAAATTTTCTGCCACTTCACCGTCAACGTTTAATAAGTAAATCCTCAGAAACAGAAATCTATTTCGTAAAGCATTCAATTGAATGAACAGTGTAATATAATATCGCGCCTTATTTCCGGTACAATATTTTCGATTTGATTGACCAATTTCGATGATCAACTCGGGCGCCATGATTGGCTACCGGCCTAATGCAACGGAATTCGATTTACAATGCTCGGAAAGATCGAAGATTGTTTAAAAATGGAACTATCGGAGTATTGTAGGTAGCCCACGTAAGTTTGTGGTTACACTTGCTCAAATAAAGTCAATCTTGGTGCCGGCGTGTGAAAATTTGATAACGAAACTATAGATCGATGGGGCTGCAGAAATCGAGGGGCAACGGCTGCGGTTTCAATCGGTGTGCTACCGTGGGAGGTAATAAACGGCTTGCCACCTTCACCGCCGCACGCGCTATGCGAACTGATGACATTGACAATCTTCAAACGAGGTTAGATTGCGTGATATGTTGGATGAATTTCGAAGGAGGTTGGAATATGAATGACGAAGCTCTAAAGAGTTCGTTTCTCTGTAGGATGGACCGATGATCTGGTATACAAACAATATGCAGTTGAATTGGCCAGGTCATCCAGTCAAGCGGCCTATTTTAATTTGTTTTTGGGTTTTACTGCTTTCTCGTGCTTATTGGTGCTCTCCAGAAGCACCTCAAGTAATGGCAAAAGCAAATGCAACTTGTGATTTATAAAGAATAAGGCCTCGATTTTTTTTTATCGCCTTACTTTTACCTAATGCCTAACCCCACGGTCTAGCGTTAGACGCTTTAGAGTATTTCCGCTGATGTATGTATGTTGTATTTAATCGCGATAACCAGGTCGCAACCTTTTGCTATTAAAACTGAGCGATAGATATAATGGTAGAAGTCCTGATAGGGTCCTGTTTTCTACTTCGAAATCTTTGGAACCTTTGAGAAGTAAGGGCAAACCCTTCGATGATTATAAAGATATAGTTATAGATAATAGGGATCAGTCCAGATCGTCCAGAAGCTGCGGTTTGCGGTGGAGCTTAATTCCGCCCGCGGGCCCGCCCTATACATTTTAATAGTTTTAATGCCCTTAAGTTGCTGGTAGCCCGGTTATTGCTAGATTCTGATTAAGATTGGAAGTTTTTACGGAATAGAGACGTTACGTTGAAACGTGGTTAGAATGAGAAATGAATCAATATTTCTTTGAATCGTTCCTTCCTTCAAAATATATTTGAAGTAAATGACAGGGGTTATGATTTATTAACACATTGACGGTAGATTTTTTTTAATAAGTAGTTATTGACACCTGTATGTATAACTTTATCTGACTTTATACGCGTCTGCAGTATAAGGTTAAAACTTCGTGTAATTATAAATCATATTAGACTGCGTAATAAATATAAACCGGTCAGGTGCATCTAACAAAAAAATCTAAGAATTAAAAAAAATTACATAGTCGAGAATTTCGCACTTGGCCGTAATTTTTAACGTGAAATCCCCCATAGCCAATCTCGAAATGTTCCGTTACACACGTAAACACTGTTAAATCATCGTATTTATTAACGTAACGAATTTAAATGATCAAAGTAGGTACTTTCTGTCAATGTTATTAAAAATATGTTGCAATCCTAATTTAATGAAATCTCAGTTTTTTGTTACACTTGTTCCGGTTCAGGCTTGACCTTTCAACTATTTAACTGCCGCGAAATAATCGCACAAACCCACAATAAAATATATTGTAAGACTGCTGGTTGGTGAAGTTTTAGTCAATTATAGACGTCTGGAATACAAAACAGCAATAGTATGTATTTAACATCAAGAGCCAAAAAAAATTAAAAAAATTGCAAATAAATATTTGATTGATTGATTGGCAAACCTTGTTCGTATGGAGATAAGGTCGTAAAATGTTTAGTTATTTGTGTTCCTGGTGATACATAACGCTAATTCAAATCGGATTAGATTGCCCATTGTCCATCAAACTGCATAATATATCACAAATCACCAATCAGCATCGTTTTAACTACTTTCGCCGCCCGACTCTGTCTATTATTCATTTAATTGAGCCTTTCCCCTCGCTCATTAGCGGTAGTCACTATTTTCGGTACCCATTTTCTACCAAACCATTTTATACGGTAAATTTGTAAACGACGGTAAAACGCGTCGACCGCAAATCTGAACGCATCTGAAGAAATTCTCGGTCTTGCATTATTTGTGCTTTCTGGAATGGGAACGCAAAGCAGTCGATTTAGCACTAGAACGTTAAGCTTTTTTATTTTTTCAACGTTTTGCCGCTTGATGCGCTTGGAGGCGATATTAAATTCCTTGTATCGTTACAAAAATATTTACTATAATATTTTATTTATTTTGTTTTAAAAGAAATAGTGAAGTGTAATGATAACTGAATAGAGAGCAACCTGGGGTCGTATTCTAACTTTAAAACACGTATAAACACGATCCAACTTAAATGAAAACGATTAAAAACGCAATACAGCTACGGCATAAACATCTGAATACGAAATATCAGAATTTGCTTGAGAAGCATTCCAACGCAACTCCAACGGAACTCCAATACAACTTCATTATTGGTTGATTGATTGTTATTGTATTGTTAATGTATTTTAGTGTAAAATTAGAATCTGGCATAACAGTTTATTTTCAGACGATGTGAAAATAAAATATAGATTTGAGTATTACCAGGTTATTTAAATATACTACTTTGAGTATTTTAAGCTAAACAAAAATACACATAGATATAAAGATTACAACTTGCATTTTTTTTATAACGAAACTAAGGAAGGCTAGCATTAAATAAATTAGACAAAGGGCTTTAACCTTGGTAGGGCTTGGTTTAAAAAATCCCTTGCTATAGAGCAAAAATATATCTCGTATATCTGTAGTAGCCGGCACGTATGGAGCATTAGCAGTAAGCACATCGGGTCAGGTGTTCCTCGCAGCCGCGCGAAACTACCTTGCATTTGCGGTTGCCGCAGGATGCCTGCTTGTTCAGTAATGAGCAACACATAACGAAACCTTACAAATAATTCCACCCACGAAAAAAACACCGAATCACGTACCAAGGATACGATCCTCCGGAGGAAAATACGTATCGGATAACATCGAGCAAACTCCCCTCTCACTTTCACTACTTCAAACTTGTGTGTAAGACGGAGAAGCAAGAATAATCGCTTTCGATATTGTCTGATACATTTTTGAGGTGTCGGCCCGCTCAATACAATCAATTATTGTTCTACGTGGTACACGGTTGCCTTCTGTCGGTAATGTGTATAAGTTTGGAAAAAAGTTTATTGTTAAAATTATAAATTGTGTAATTTGCGTAGGCAGTTTATGTCGGGCGGACGGTAATTCGAGGGATTAACCATGTAATTTGTATGGCAAATGCTCGACAGACTAGTCAAGTTATGATGTTTTCTCGGATAGCTTTTAGACTCTTATACTCTTATATATTATGTATTTTAGAGACCTATACTAAATGTTAATCTTTTCTGGTTTTAACTTGTTACTCGTAAGCTTTCTCGTTGAACGATATAAAAGAGAGCTAATTTGAGTTTGGGCAGTTTTCACCTGTTTCCACAAAACACTAGTTAAACACAAATTATCTACTTTACCAATAACTTACTTAGTTACATTTTCCAAATTACTTTTCTCTACACGTCTAATGATTCATAAAAAACTAGTAAAAAAGTGATATTGCAAATGTTGACAGCTTTGCATTGAAACATACAAACGGTAACATTTCCCGGTTCAGTGCTTCGGCATCTCAAGACACGCTCGCTGTGGCTAATGTGACTTGCCGAGATTAGGCGAGGCCACTAAACCAGCGGACTAAACCACTAAACAGTGTCTGAAAATTCACATATAAATAAATGTTCCAATCGCAGATTCTTCGATGAAAAGAATGAACCCTGTCCCTCGGATTCAGTCGACTGAACATTGTTAAGTTAAACAAAAATTTCAACTAGGTTTGCAGAATTTTTCTAGATTAGTACTGATCAGGTCCGCTTTGCGCCCTGGGGACAGCTGAAAACTGACAATCGCTAATGAGCTCACTTTAAATCACTCTAATACAGTCGCCATCAGATATATCGGAGCGGCATGAGTCGCCGGTCTCTTGGCCACCTCGGAGGTATTGTTACACGGAATGGATCCGGGCGATTGGACCGTTGATACAGCCGGCCGATCGCGTAATACTATACGGTGAACACGCGATACGCGGGCTAGCGTTACCTATCACATCTCGGCTAATGTGATCTACAAGAATGTATGCGTGTTTTATTATAAGTATAACCAGTGATCATATAGTTACGAGTAGGTACATATATTTATTATCCCACTCGCAATTTCAATAATAGTATTTTTTCTACTCCTCGACTATAATATAATGCTTGAATTGAGATTTTGTAGACCGAACTACTAGCGCATACTTTTCGATGGAGCTTTTATGGTCGCAAATTTTAGCATCGTCGTCTAAACTGAAAAGGATTTTCATACAATATTATACAATGGTCGGGGAGGAGGATCGTCCTCGACGAAGAGCTCTTCAGTATGTCACAATTGTACAAAATACTATTATACAACCGTGACATAATGAAAAGCTTTTCAGTCGAGTACCGTGGCCACGATGGCTTGCTGCTGAGTGGCCTAAGTAAGGTACGAGATTGAAAAGCTTAATTATGGCACTATCGTATACAATAGTTTTTTTACAAGTGCTTAAAATAGGCAAGCCGGTAAGAATTGAGTTCTATACTACAATTTAGTAACCTCAATCTCCCTGTGGATTGCGCCGGCGGTCAGGGAGGAGGACAACAATGTTATAATATTGTATGAAAATCCCTAAGAACATCCTTTAGCAATTATCTTATGGAATACTATAGACAAAGTTTATAAAGTATACGTTTTGATAAACTTGTCCGTCATCTTATTGACCAACTGACCTTTCAATGGCAATATTTGGCATTCGCTTTTTGCTTTACCTCTTACATATCGGGTAATATGTTCTACAATTATGTACATAGGTACGTGTGATATTATAATCAGTAATTAATGTAATCATATACCTACACTTTTGGTTATAGTTTAATTTTATCCTAATATTCGTGATTTTGACGAATGCAATATTTCGCAGTTTCTGTGGCTCTAAATCAACAATGGTTTCTTCAAATGGCCTTTCAGGCTTACATTGCCTATTGTATTGAGTTGCAGGCGTCCATAGGCTACGATGACCATTAATCTGGCTGTATGCTTGTTTGCTACCGACTTATTTAGTTCCAAATGAGTGGCATGGCTGTACATATAGTTACAACTACATCATAACTACATAGGGTAAAATTGTCGCCATCAAATATATCGAAGCGGCCAAGGTAGTCAAAAATACCTGAAAACGCACTTCATCGCCTTGACAATAGAGGCGTTGTTTAGATATTAGTGACCACCTTGGCCGCTCTGATATATCTGATGGCGACTGTACATTAGTATAAAATTCAAGTAGCACAGATACGTACATAAATATGTAGACACTAGCTGTGCCCGCGGCTCCGCCCGCGTGGAATTCGGTCTGTGTCAGTAAGCGGCTAATTCACCCCTAATATCTCTCCCAAGATGGATACGCTACCCCCCCCCCCCCCCCACTTTTAGACGTTGAATTTTTATACCCTACACCTAACGCTACGTACGTACGTATAAACTGGCTGGGGATTTACTTGAATTGGAATTAGTAATCCTTAAGGGGTGATTTCCGGGATAACAATGCAAAAAAAAACCGGCCAAGAGCATGTCGGGCGATGCTCAGTGTAGAGTTTCGTAAATGCCGCCCTGTTACAAAACATCCGTTCAAAAGGTCGTTTCTTAAGGGATATTTGGCGGCGCTTACGTCATTTTACTATCCGGCACTTCCTTTCACTATGCGTTTTTGACTGATAATTTAAAAACGGCTGAAACAATTTTATTCAATATAGTTTTTATTGAAAGTGCTTATCAGGCCTCACTAAATTTCAGCTTTCTAGTGCGAACGGTAACTGAGCTAGACCGCGGACAGACGGACAGATATGGCGAAACTATAAGGGTTCCTAGTTGACTACGGAACCCTAAAAAGAGATAAATAGTAGTTTATGTAACTGTTACGTAATAAGGCCTAATTATGCACATACATATTAAAAATCCATTGAAACCATTAGAATGACCGCCATTACACCGCCATGACCAAACTTATTGCACCGGCGGTCGGGGGGCGGATTTTCATTACGTTTACGTTTTTACCCTGATGTTACGTTACTGTTTGCAATAATGGTGGTAATTACATACGGTTCCGAACGCCGAATACAGGATTTATGATATTGGTGTAGATCAAGATATTTATTCTTCAATGTAAGCACATTACAATGCACTAATGAACGTCAGAGAAAATTAAAATACGTGTCGTGGAACACTCGGTTGGAACGAAGTTATGTTATTTAATTAAATTAAATTTTTTACTTTTTCGTAAATTTGGTGGCTTTCATTTTTTTTGTATTTTTTTGAAATTTTTGGTTTTTGAAGTATTTGAAATTTAGAAATTTTGCTATTTTTGACATTTTCGACATTTTTTACTTTTAGGTTCTCGACTTTTTTTCACTTTTATCACTTCTCACTTTCACTTTTCACTACACTTCACTTCACTTTATTCTATTTTATATATTTTTTATTTCATTCCATTTTACATGTTTCTCAATCGTATGGGTGTCGCGTTTTCGTGTCGTGACACTTTTTCGTGACGGTTACGTGACTTTTTTCGCCTAGCCGTCCGATAAGGGACTTCGTTCCAAAACTACCACCGGTTCTAACCCTACCTCTGGCCCAAGAAGTATTATGATTATGACCGACAAGAAACTCGACGGGACTTATTTTTTTCAAAACAGTAATACATTATTAGATCTTAAAGATACAAAATAATGCGTAGTTCTTCAAGAAGACATATCGAAACAGATTGAGAGACAGATAATGTACCTATTGTTTAATTATAAAGAAAAATAAATCCTAATCTGACTGCTTCACAAAACGTTTGATATGTTTTCCTACCTAAACGGTGTTCTATACATGTTAGATGATTTTGTAGTAGTTTTTTGGTTTGGACCATGCATCTTTGTCCGTCATATATAGTCCTCGAACTTGCAATAACCCTTTGACATTCATGACATTTTCAAATATTTCTTAAGAGCGGGTAAAGGTAAAAGCATCGTCGGGTAACATATTATAAATATGAATACCTTGACCAAAAAACTACAAATTATTTCAATACTATTGGTTGTTTCTTCCCCATGTAAACTTCCACCCCTTTTGCATCCGCTTAAGAGAATTTCCGAGATAAAACTATTTTATTTCCTTTTCCAGACCTCAAATTATCTGCGTACCAAATTTTATCTAAATCGATTCTGCGGTTAATAATTCCCTATACAAATTTCCAACTGAAAACTATCCTTTGTCCTTTCTTGAGACCCTTACTATAGCAAATTTCATCTTTATCAGTTCAGCGGTAAAAAAATCCTCATACCAACTTCCAACCCCCTTTTCACCCCCACAAGGGTTTATTTTCGGGATAAAAACTATTCTGTCATTTCTCGGGACTCAAATTATCTCCATACTAATTTCTATTCAAAATTCTCCATACTTTCAACCCCCTCTTCAGCTTTATTATATGTATAGATAGATAGTTTTTATTGAAAGTACCTTTCAGGCTTCACTTCCATTATTTTTTTCTATTTTTTTGGACCTACGGTTCTAAAGTAAGATGGAGGGGGGGGGGGGGCTTTTTTGAACATGAAACTATCCTTTGTCCTTTCTCGAGACCCATACTATCTCTATACCAATTTTCATCTAAATCAGTTCAGCGGTAAAAAAATCCTCATACCAACTTCCAACCCCCTTTTCACCCCCACTAGGGTTTGAAAACTATCCTATGACGTTTCTCGAGACTCACATTATCTCCATACTCATTTCTATCTAAATCGTTTCAGCGGTTAAAAATTCTCCATAGAAATTTTCAACCCCATTTTCACCCCTACCAGGGTTGATTTTCGGGATTAAAACTATATATTATCCTTTCCCGGGACTCAAACTATCTCTATACAAAATTTCATCAAAATCCGTTCAGCCGTTTTCACGTGATGCGCGGTCAAATAAACAGACAAACAGATAAACAGATAAACAGACAAAAATTCTAAAAATTGTTGGAACGTGTTCTGTTATCGATTCTAAGTATCCCCAGCCAACTTTTTTTTGATTATCTTCCATGTACAGACTTTCGACCCTCTTCAGCTTTATTATATGTATAGATGTAGGTACACGAATTAGAAAAAGTTTGAATGGATGGCACCAATGATAATATATTTACTATGGATGGGTTATACTCTAACAAAATGAGCAGAAAAAATACTTCCAGAGTTATTTCATAACCTAGCAACGATTCTGTTATGTTTATCTATTTTGACAATCATTACATCTTTGTCACTCTCATTGTTAGAAAATTAAAGTTTGTCTCTTTCTCACGCGGGGGTGGCGGGAGCTCATTGGCACGTCCGCATCTCACGCTGACCGGTGCGCGACTAGCGACAGTTGTTTGAATTCACTCATATTAAGTGCTTCACTTTTGGAGCGTACATAACCCATCTGTCATTATTATATATCATAGGATGGCACTTCCTATTTCTCGTCTGGGAAACAATATAGATTTTTGATTTCGAAAAACCACGCGAGAAATGTGTCAACGGTCAGCCTAAAAGCAATTACTATAAAATTCCAATGCAAAATAGGAGCTTAGCGACGTAATTCCCAGGTCCCGCAACTTTATTGGATTTGTTGCATGTTCAGCAGTTAACGAGTGCTACTCTCCGTGCGCTCGGCCGGCATAATCAGATCACCTCCGCTTCATGGGACACTCGTTCAAATGCCAACCTTAAACTATACTCCGTAACCTAATTCAAGTCATTCACCGTTCGTGTATTAATATGTGTATTTTTAGGGTTCCGTACCTCGAAAGGAAAAAACGGAACCCTTATAGGATCACTTTGTTGTCCGTCTGTCTGTCAAGACAATTTTTCTCAGGAACGCGTGGAGGTATCAAGCTGAAATTTATATCAAATACTCAGGTCTACTGTCCCTTGGAGCTGTGAAAAAATCAAACTTCTAAGCCAACGCAATCAAAAGATACAGCCGTTTATGCCGTAAATTTCCGCATTTTCGAAACTCGCAGGGGAATCAAAACCTACAGGGTACTTCCCGTGAACTCAGAATCTTGAAATTTGGTGCGAAGCAACGTCTTATAGCACAGATAAAGGAAAAATTGCAAAAACCGTAAATTTTTACTTACATCATATAATAAAAATATATTTAATAATTTTAAAGTTACTACCCCTATATACCTACAGGTTTGTACGGAACCCTCGGTGCGCGAGTCCGACTCGCACTTGACCGGTTTTTTTTTTTAAAGAGACACAGTTTAATTATCTGATGTAACAGCAATTTCATTTACCTTTATTCAGAGTAAAGAAAAATACAAGCGAAAAGTAAGCGAGTAATGTTATATTTTTGGACTCTATTTAGGTTAAAGAGTATAGTCAGTCGTTCAAAAAACTTTGTTGGTACTTTCGATGCTTAAGTATTTGTTTAATTAGCAAAAGTGAGAAGCAGCTAAACGAACGAGGTTTTCACATTGATCTTGGCACGGCCATTATTGTCAACACAACGAGAACGTGATATGTACACACGTCACAGCCCCCCCCCCCCCCCCCCCCCCAATCTTACACGTCAAAGTAAAATAAAAAACCGGCCAAGCGCGAGTCGGACTCGCGCACCGAGGGTTCCGTACAAACCTGTAGGTATATAGGGGAAGTAACTTTAAAATTATTAAACATATTTTTATTATATGATGTAACTAAAAATGTACGGTTTTCGCAATTTTTTCTTTATCTGTGCTATAAGACGTTGCTTCGTACCAAATTTTAAGATTCTGAGTCCACGGGAAGTACCCTGTAGGTTTTGATTCCCTTGCGAGTTTCGAAAATTTGCGGAAATTTGCGGCATAAACGGCTGTATCTTTTGATTGCGTTGGCTTAGAAGTTTGATTTTTTCACAGCTTCAAAAGACAGTAGACTTGAGTATTTGATATAAATTTCAGCTTCATACCTCCACGGGTTCCTGAGAAAAAGGGTCTTGACAGACGGACGGGCGGACGGACGGACAACAAAGTGATCCTATAAAGGTTCCGTTTTTTCCTTTCGAGGTACGGAACGCTAAAAATCATTACTGCCCGCCTCAAAAAATTGTGCATTAGTGAGCATGGTGGCCTATTCGAAAAATATAATCTGTAATCGGTTTGATTTGGTTGTATTCCTTCCATACGATAGAACTTAACTGTATTGATTTTCTATATCTAAATATTTTGATTTGATATTTAGATTTTCATTTGTATATTTCTTCTAGGTATAACATAATACAAGCATGGATTCGTACTTAAGAATTATACCGCAAGTTTTTCTACATTACTTACATAAAAACTTATTCGTCAGTAAAAAGTACTAAGTATAAGAACTAAAAGTTCTAGTCATATATTTTTCTTTGGATTTATTTAAAAGGATCGTCATTGATCAGTTACGTCATGTAAGTGATTTTCTGACCTCACTTCTGAAGTCAATAGTAACTACGTAGCAGATGAGATTCACAGGAGAATCATAAGGGCATCTGACATTGCCAATGGAGTTACCAGAATTAAGTGGTAGTGGGCGCGGGGTACATCGCGCTATCGAGGATTAAACCCGATCACGTCTAGGGTAAAAAAAACGAGTAGCTATCGCGTGAAGACGCAGCTGAAAGTCCAGAAAAAGGTGACCCAAGACCTGGTCAAGATCACAGGAAACTGCTGACAGACATTGTTTTGAACAGCCAGTGGGGTGGAAACAATATGCCAAAAGGGCACGAAAAGCGTTTGCTTCTTGGGAAAAATAAATAACGCAATCTCTTTTTTAGCTTAATTGCTTTTAAGAAGGCAAAACGTACGCAGAAATTTGTTGCAAAATCTACTTTTTCTTAAACTTATACTGGATTTTACATTAGATATTTGTTGGATGTATACTACGTGTCCGCGAGGAAATGGAAAGATTTTAACAGTATATTCTAGATTGTAGTTAGAGATAAAATTGTCATATATTTTTTTTTTTAATTCGCCTAGTTCCAGAGTTAATACCAATTTAAAAAATATATATTTTTATTGTGTTTCAGTGCAAAACCCCGTTTTGATGGCAATGTCACTACTGAGTCTAGACGTCCTTATTGACAGATATCAAAGTGACAAGGAACACTTTAAATAAACTAGTTTTTACGAAAAAAATGCACCAATTCATATTAATCGATAATTTTTCCAAGAACATTTTACTTATTATGTATGAAAACATTCAAAAAGTCGAAAAAAAAAAAAAAAACAAAAAAAAATTTGGCGGAATTCACCTTGAACTTGTATAAGTAATGTTTTTTCCTTTTCAGGAATGCGTGGTTACATTTTTTCCGTTTCCTCGCGGGCACCGCGTATATTGTTTTAAGAAATAGGTCCCGCCGACTTTCTTGCCAGTCATAATTCTGCTCCGGTTAGAGGTATAGGGTTAGAACCGGTGGTAGTTTTTCTGACGTTCATAAGTGAACTGCATTGTAATATGCCTGAATTGAAGAAAAGATCTTTTATCTTTCAGTCCTGTAAACACAAGCGTTACTCTGTTGTTTGTACCCATCATCATGCTTTCACCACGTACTAATATAATTTCCTCTAGGCAAACTTAATGATCATCCTAAAAGTACGTGCGCCGTAGCTCCCGTGCTGTGGTCAGCACGCTATCATTACTACACATTACTCGTTCCAACGAAGTGATACATAAATAACCATTTGTGAACCTTATTACATTTGATTAAGGTCTGTTTTTGGACAGATTATTGGATGTTACGACTAGCGTTCGCGCGCCTATGATCTAGTAAATGTAGCATCAGCACATGTCGCTGATATGTAGCTAAAAACGTAATTTTATTAAATAGCTTATTATGCTGGATTATATGTGATACACGTTTGTGACAACGCGAGCTTGGCAACGGTAGTGCTTTCAATATATGTACCTAAAAGCTTGTATTTCGTGGTTTTCATAACAAAACAGAAAAAAACTGTTGTTTTCATTATCGGCAAAGGCAAAATACTATTGCGTAGCGTATTGCATAACAAAGTAACTTGGCCTCACCTCATTTATGAAGTATAACAATTCTCATCTCCCCTATTTATAAAAATATTACATTCTTTGAAGTCTAGTTTAATAATTTAACTTCCAAAGATTGGTAAAAAGATGGTAGCCATTCAGCAAAAAACATACCTTACCTGATAAACTCATTGTCTGCGGACATTGTATAGGAAGCCAAGAATAGTAGATTTAAAAACCTACAAAAAATATATATCTTGGAAGCCCGAAGAAGAAATAGGGAAATTGTCCTACTGAGTATCCAAGATATAAATACCAACTTAGTTCATTATTTATATTCTAGTATTAGTTTAGTTAGTTTAATAGCTAATAATACACACAAGTCAAATTAACACTAAACTTAAAACTTACATTCAAACCAAAATAACCATTATCTTAAAATTTAAACAAAAAAAAATACACAGTCCATGACAAACATACACAGAACAGTTAACTAATAAATCTAACGCACATATTTTAAAATAACACATAACACTTAGCCCCCAGGTCCCCAATTATTCCCCAAATCACTCCCCTGCGGCAAGGTGCCCATTATGCTGGCCACATTCCCCCGTTGGATGGCAATACCAAGCCGTTGACCGAGGAATGAGCCAGCCCTCCGATCACCTGAGGAATCCAAGAGCCTGCTCTTCAACTCCTTAAAGAGTTTATGGGCATTCGGACTCCACGGGCCAAGAGTCTCCACAGCGAAAGCCACAAAGTCATTATTGTCCCAAAGGCCGACATACTTGCGCCTCTTTAAGGCCTCTGCCGCAACTGCCGCCCCGCCAGCCTGAACAGATGTAGCAGCCAAATGGGACGAAGCCAGGGTATCCACGCATGTGGCATCCCAGATAAGCGGCCGACCCGATCGCCAGGGTATTAACGTCATTCCATCGGGTCTTTTGCCAATATGTACCTATTTATGTTTTAAATTATTGTAATTATGGAACTGAAACTTAACTCCACAGTCAAACTAAATTCATAGTTTTGTGGAGCACACACATGTAACATATATTTGTAACGATTGTTCCTAATAATTAAATAAATAAAAAATAATAATTGAAGTCCTTTTCTTCTTCCGTGGTTCGTATCATAAATATTTGGCCTTCTTTCTACACAGCCGTTAAATACTACTTAAAACTCGAAAGTCTCAAGACATCAAAACTACAGAATAAAAAAGTAGTTAATACTTAATACGTATCTAGATGAAATATTATCTTACAAAAAGACGACAGACAGCCTTCAGCTACTGGGTACAGCGAATCTCCACGATACATCAACTACAATGTAAAAATTTGAAAACCAAAATAAAGGAAATCAGGGCCATTTGTACCCGTAGACTGCGTAGAGCCAGTCTGACCCCTTTTCCAAGAGCCTGGTACAGGTCAACTTGGCAGGGTTGTCAACTTTCCACGCCATTAATGCGACGAGGCGGTGAACGCAATAAGCACCTTTGCACCGTGAAAGATTTTTTTGTATTTAAATATATCCTCGTCCTGCCCAGACCTATAATTCTTAACTTGCCAATTATGCCCAATGTCCTTCTTACTGGACAATATATTTTTAAGCGTTCCTGCCCAGAACAACTTACGATTACTTTTTCGACTTATACACAAAATATATTTTTTTATTTATTTTTCCGGGTTCTAATACATTGTACTTTACTGATTTTCACGGGAAATATGTCAATATCTTTTGTTCATTTAAAAGGACATTGGGCAGTATTGCCTAAATCATCTGTATTCTGTTTGTCAATTTTAAAGGACATCGGGCACATTTAAATAAAACTTTGTAGATACGGATAATCATCTTTATTATTTATAATAATAATTCAGAGAGATTGACCGCGAGTAACTGCACGTGATCGTCCACGGGATCGTCCACGGGATTGTCCACGACCTCGCCTACGTGCCTGACCTGTAGAATTTTCTCGTACTGTTATCTCAAGGTTGCTTTCTCCAGATCCAGTCGAAATATTGTTTTCTGGTCCAGATTCCGAAGAATCACTGTCGCTTACCAACTGCCGTTCTCGTTCTGGAGTATACGATGGATCTCCACAGTCATCGTCTGATGATACAATGTCCCCGATGTCTGCATTTTGAAGTAAATCCTCAATATCGATGTCCCTCAAACCTATAGCAAAAACAAAAATCATTAAGCAAATCTGCCCGATGGGAATCAAAAAGGACATAATATGATTTCGCATTTGTAAATAATATAAATAAAGGATTTTTTAATAAAATAACACCATATTTAGTTTATCTAACTATTAAACTTAAGATTTTATAACAGTTTGGTCCGTAAAAACCTGTGATTACTTAAATAAAAACGGATTACTCTTACCTCTTCGCGAACGTCGTGCCATCTTGACCACGTGGGCTGACACTGACGAAAGGTATTTTATCTATGTGAACCAAAATGGAGGCCCCACCATTCAAAACCTTCTAACCAATCAGGTGTAAGTAGTAAAATTGCAATATGGAGGCAACTGCGAATTTTAGGCGCGGATTTCAAATATGTGATTTTAAATTGACACTGGGCAGAATTACAATCTTTATTTTTTTAAGCTTGGGCAGGACGTGTGAAGTACATTATGTGATTCAAAAAGGACAATGGGCAGGACGAGGATATTGATAATCAGGTTTAGTATATTTATTATTTAGATATTGCTCTGTTTAATTAATGGTCTTCTTGCATTTATTTGTGTAATATAAGTAATGTAATCGTTGTCCAAGCCTCTAAGTTAAAAGTTAAAACGAACAACCAAGAGAAAAAAATACCGACAACTTCTAGTAAAATTAAAAGTTTCATTAAGGTTATAAGGTAGGAAGCCATTTACTTTATTTTCACATCTCATTTATATCAACAATACCTGAATGTCGAGAATGGCAAGAAGTGATACGCATAAGGAACATTCCACAGAGTTGCCTATTGGAATTGGTGTAGAAATTACGATTTCATAGACACGGGAATAAATAAAATGGTAATAAAATTAAACTGTAATAAACGAAAAACCAAGACTTTGTACGGAATGGCCCATGAAATGCTCGATTATCAAGTGCCAACCCTGTCCTTAAGGGCAGTTAGACCCTTTCCCAAGCGGGCCGGACTGCAAGCACAGGATGTATCGAATTACGCCAACTTACTGTAAGTGATCGGCTACAAAAACTCACACAAAACGAACAAGATCACCCGAGGGGTGAGAATATTCTTATGGGAGTTTAATGAGATTTATAAAGCTGCAGCCAGGTATTTCATCTCGATAAAACAGCACATTTTAAAACAAAAACCCCGTCACTTTAGACGTTTTATAGAAGAAGCAATATGCGCTATTCACGTGTTTTAATATTTACGGCTTCTCTACAGGTTTTTTTATCATAAAATTTACTGCAGCATTCCCGTAACTCAGATCAGATACAACGGTAAAATAAAAAGAATACGCTTTTAGAGCAGCATCAACTTGAAATAAAAACAAAAGGCATATTCAGAATCAGTAAATCGTCAACCCAACAAAGTCCAAATCCAGAATTTGTCACTTTTGGGATGAGATGGCTATGTTTCTTTGCAATAGACATGTTATCAACTTACCATCTCATATAAGTACGAGCTTTCAAATCGGAGTCTTATTAGGGTTTACTTCAAAACAGATTACTTTAAAACATCACATTTTACTTATTATGATTATGAAAAATGTGTATTAGTTAAAAAATCCTCAATTATTATGATTTTTTTGCAATAAAACACGGATTATAGAAAGATGAACTCTAATTCCGGAATTCTGGAACCGCAATATCTATAACCAATTCCGGAATTGAAAATAATCCGATATTGCTTGCCCTAATAAAGTAGTAGAGTCATTCGGGTCAAGAGCACGCATTTTTTTCTCAGGTCCGTAAAAGGTTACTTTACTAAAAACTAAATTTTCGCATTTCGTACTATTAGCCCAATCAACATTTTCTTACAAAACGTGGCCCTCACTCCAAAGTCAATTAATCCTACCGTCATTGTTACTTTTGCATAATTACTACAATTACTGAAGTACATAAACGTAAAAGACTCTAGAGAGTCTTAAGTCAATCCATCTACTTTACACACACTTTTCCCTTGGACATATAAAAAAACCGGCCAAGAGCGTGTCGGGCCACGCTCAGTGTAGGGTTCCGTAGTTTTCCGTCCGTCACAGTAAGTGTCCCCACTTAAGAGTTAATAACACCGCCATGTAGGATATGAGACGAGAGTTCCACGTACAGCGACATCTATCGGCAAATTAAGTAAACTATTGCGCGCGAGCTTAAAGTATGGAAGATGATTTTTATGGAATAATTCTTTATTGCGTGAACCGATTTTCACCGTTTTTACTTTATTTGAAAGCACGTCATTTCATTGTAATTTTGTAGAAATTACAGGTACAATAAACACCTGCTTATACGGTTAAATTACAAACTTAGTTCAGAAATCATTTTGTAATTTTTTTTCAAAAACTATTCATCCTATCAAGTTCAAAATAATTTTCCTACAAAGTTTTTATAAAGTTCTACTTTTGAGATTTTTTTCATATTTTTAAAACTTATGGTTCAAAAGTTAGAGGGTGGGGGACGCATATTTCTTTACTTCTGGAGCGATTATTTCCGAAAATATTTACATTATCGAAAAATGATTTTAGTAAACCCCTATTCATTTTTAAATACCTATCCAATAATATATCACACGTTAGGGTTAAAATGAAAAAAAAAATCACTCCCCACTTTACGTATAGGGGAGGTACCCTAATAAAAAAAAATTTGCACTTTTTATTTTACCACTTTGTCGGCGTGATTGATATACATATTAGTACCAAATTTCAGCTTTCTAGTACTAACGGTCACTGAGATTATCCGCGGACGGACGGACGGACGGACGGACGGACGGACGGGCAGACATGGCGAAACTATAAGGATTCCTAGTTGACTACGGAACCCAAAAAAATGTTGGCTGTTTACTTATTCGGCGACCTACTTCGACCTGCACTCACTGTGGCTCTGCGCTGGCTCTGAAACGGGGAACCTAGAGCCGTATTCAAACTTTAAAATACATAAACAATACATTAAAACACAATCAGGAGTTGCATCGTAAATTGCATAATTCTCAAGCAAATTCTGAAATTTCTGATTCAGACGTTTAGGCAGTAGCTGTATTGCGTTGTTAATGCATCGGAGTTGTATTGACGTTGAATCATGTCTAATGTGTTTTAAAGTTAGAAAACGGGCCTTAGTACCTCTAAATTTTTTAAAGACGCAACTTAGGCATCGATCACTATTGTACATTGATTTCGCCCATGTATCTTTGTTTTTTTTTTTCAGTCATATCAGGGAAAATTTAAACCAAAATACTTGTTTCCATTATTGGTGACAACTTTAAGATAATAAAAGGCAAAATGGAGAGTTTTAAAATCTTTTTCTCAAAAATCGCACGATTATTCCAATCTCAAAAAAAAACTGAGAAATAGGCAAGGCATTGCGTACTTTTACCCATCGCGTGCTATTACCCCGAATAACTCTACCTACGAGTATTTATAACGTGTATATTTTATCAACTAAGAAATGTATTCATTTACGTCTAAGATTAGGTAATATTAGAGGCCATTTAAGGAAATCCGGAATAGCGTTAATAACCCGGCGCCTGAATTGGCTGTTACAAGAACACACGCTGATCAAAGGGGCCTAATTACTCCGACTAATCAAGAGGCCCAGACGTGTGCACGGCCACGCGGCGGCATAACTAAGCTAAGCATATATTCTCAATATCAGTAAGTCATTGCTTAAAAAATATTTAGCTATAACTATTAGTGCGCTTTCACATTATCCGATCCGATATCGGAGGTCGGATAGGACCAAGAAGACAAATTAAAATTTTTTGTATTTCTTAAAATACCAAATCTCCAAATGTATACCTAGTTGAAAAGAACTAGTTAATCAATAATCAGGTATGACATTTATGACAATTATGACGAACGCGTTTGACGCGAATCCAGAAAAGATTGCATCGATTCGATTCAAGCCCTGGGCACCAGAGGCCTTGTTACTTCCTTTTGTAAATGACGCCTATTTAAGATTATAATGTATATAGTAAGTAGTGTTTCTACATAATAATAACAAAATAATTTGATTTGTTATCTGCAGACTTAAAAGTTTTTGTGACCTTCCTTCCAATATCAAATTTATCGATAGGTAACTGTTTCGAAGTCATGTTTCATAGAAGATATTAAGTTCAACGGGTAAAGTATAAATTAACCTGTATGCTGATTACTACATATAGACGTTATACTCGGTGGGGCCTGTAACTAAAGCAAAATATTAAAATGTACATTCTTCTCCTCAAACTACGCAACGTTTGTTTGACGACTTTGAAAAAAAACTTGCGGTTTGAATTTTATTACATTTTAAAGTTAATTCGAACACGCAATGTACTATGAAATTGATTATGTCTGTAGAGTGACTAGACTGACAGGCGATGTCAATTAGACGGAGTTTTAAGTACATTGAAAATACTATTTACTTTGTTTGAAAAAATAACAAACTAAAAACTTTATGATTTTAAAAAGTTGCTACACAAAAGTTGTCTAGTTTGAGGACTAGAATCTACGTTTTAATTTTTTGCTTTATAGTTCAAAATCTGTAAGAATGAACTTTTGACACATCGCAACGCCCGTAGAACGTAAACGCGCAAGACACTTTGAAATTATAAACAAAATCCCATAACGATTTTACAGCTTGTCATGTACGTAAACACAATATTTCACTTTTTATAAACATAACTTAATTAATGTTATTTTTTTTCATATCTTAGTTATTGAATATTTTACGATAACAATTTAGCATGCAAACAGTTACGGTCTAGGCCTCCTTTTTTTTAAATTTAGTGTTGTGACCATGTCTGCTGTTCCGATTCATTTCCGTAAGTCGATAAAATCGATTATGTAATCAATAGACAATATAAGACTTTCTTATCATATTGTATTAATTATGGAATTATTATAATGCCATACACAATTAGTAGATAACAATTATTAAATGATCATTTCCTAAATAGTTATATGTTCTGTTGTTATAGTTAAGTTTTCCTTTTTTAATTTATTTTTGTATATTAGGCATAACTGCATACAACTCATCTGAACTCATATTCTCGGTGGAATCACTGACTTCCGAGTCACAGGCATCCGCCTAGTTCGGGAGACAGAGGCTCAGTTCCGGTGAAACTGTTTCAAACCTAATACATAAGTCTCTCTTAAACTATTAGCGTACTGTGCAAATATTACTTACACTTGTATTAGGTTTAAGTCAATAAACATTATTCATTCTTATTGTTATAATTTGAGAAGGTTTGTGATACAAAATATATAGGCATGTAACAAGAAAAAATCGGTTGTAGTAAAATCGATTCGAACAATTCATAAATAATCGCTAAATTTGACAAACGATACGTCTTAGCCCCATCACTAATGACGTCAATACTGAAGTGTCAAAAGTTCATTCTTACAGATTTTGAACTATAGTTACAGGCCCCACCCTATATAGTGGTAAAATGTAATATTTAAACACTTATTAGAAAAAAAAATTAAGTAACTAAAACAAAATGAATGAAAACCATTTTCGTGATCGATTTGTAATAACTTCATGCTGTATATTATTATTATAATATATGCAACTTGCAAATTCATATTATATGTATAACATAACTGTCATAACGATTTCTCGATAAATTATCGTTTGAAAGTCCCTATGACATTTCCATTCCTGCCACTAAAAGTTCTGTCTGGTTATCTGGTTGCAATGCAAACCGACTAAGTTGTTATGGTTATGGGGCTCGATTACGTTTGGAATGTGAATGCTTCATTTGTTTTTGTTTACCGTCATCTAACGCGTAGTTTAACAAGCATCGGGATTTGCAAAAACATTTGCAGGTACTAGGTAATGAGTGATTAAATTCCTGAAATTTAAAGTGATTTTCATTTGCAACGTCCAAAAGTCACACACACCTTTCCGTTGAATTCCGAATAAATTCCCTCTCATTTGTAGCATATTTGTTAACCAGTTCGGGCCTGTTTTGACAGGTCGCGACGCGGACGGAGGGTGTTAATGTGACATTACGGGGGGCGGGGGAGGGAGTAATTATCTCACGTCAGACACAGGCCTAGGCGCTCTACCTACGCTAGCCTTCATAATGTTAAGTAAATACCGGTGCACGCAGATGTCAAGTAATGAAGCGAAGCGTAAACGTGAAGGTTATTGTTGTTTTATTTTAATTTAACTAACGGTATCAGAACCTAATCGTTAATGGTAAAATGAAGTAAAAGTCACACGTTGTCTAAGTACTTAGAATTATTCGAAATTTTAAGTTTATATTTTATTTATCTAGTTTGGTAGATACCTGACCTACTTACTTTGGTATCTCGAAGTGGTATAATAAAAGGGTGGTGGTGGTGGTGGTGGTCAGATATAGGTAATATTTAATATCAGTGGGTAATATTTAAATACAAGGTTTAGTGAATGCTCTTTCTTTGGCTGAAGTAAGAATTTTAATGAAGTTCCTAAGGTATCTAGGATACACAGGTTTATTAGATAGGTACCTGAACTAGTCTGGGGATGGAACCAAGATAATTTAGATAATTATTAACAAACATATAAAAAAAAAAAGTATTATCTAGGTTTTAATATTAGTTTATTTTTATTGAGGTTTATATTTGTTAGTTGTAATTTATTTATTTTGAATTTTAATTTATGTACGTAATTGTTTTTTACCAATGAAAAATTGTAAAACAAAAAACACTTATGTCGACAATTTTTTTATACCACGACGGTGGCAAACAAGCATACGGCCCGCCTGATGGTAAGCAGTTACCGTAGCCTATGGTCGCCTGCAGCCCCAGATGATTAAATTCACGTGCGCGTTGCCTACCCTTTAGGAACCTATACACTCCTTTTTGAAGAACCTCATACCCGCTGTAGCCCGCTGGGAAAATCTCGGCAGGGAGTTCATTTCACAGCCGCAGCGTTCGTGGGAGGAAATTCCTCTTAAACCGTACTGTGCGTGACCCTTTGGGCTCCAGGATGTGAGGATGAACACCCTGCCGGCGGCGAGCGGTGCGGTGATAAAAAGCTGCAGTTCTTCAGAGCACAACCCATTATTTATACCATTTTGACAATTAATATTGTATTAAGCAGAACGTCTGCTAACGATACCACAATGCTTAGAAAAAATGGAAAAGTAGAAAAATCCATTGCCTCAGGCGAGACTCGAACTCGCGACAATGACATCAAGTTTACAAGCAGCTTCGATTTATGAGATTGCTTTTTAGCAATAAGTCCGCCTTTTGTCTACCACTTGAATTATTCATTGTAAAGTTTATTTCCCTTTTGTTCATTATTGGTCAAAATGGTGAACAATAATGAATATTGTATTGTATTTTATCTGGACATGATTACATACTTTTGAAACATTGAAGTTCGTACACAGATATTTATGACTAGCCTGTACTTCCTACCTATTTTATATTTTTATAAGCGTGTAGGTTGCATTATTGGTGCATTACGAAACATGCATAAAATAGGTACCTATAGTTCATGATCTGAGGATTTTAAGAACTTATTTAGTATTCAGTGTAGCTGAGATGACGATGTAGATTAGTATTTCAAGGTATAAGTTAAATTATTCATGTGCAAGCTTTTAGTCGTAAACGCAGCTCTGCGCAAACAGGGAAAACCCAGGCCATCATTGGCGACTTCGTGTCACGCAATTAATAAAAAAAACTATTAATCACTGCTTTGTAGGTCAGGAGAAAAATACTGATGAACAATTTCAATATAATTTTATTATGTTGATGTAGTTCAACTGGTATTAGATTCAACGTGCGATTCAGCATGACTCTAGGGCGGAGATGACAATAGTTCTAGATTCCCTACGGCTTCCCTGTATATATAGCAACACTTTTTCTCTACCTCTTCAAGTAAAAGTAAGTCGAGTTACCTTTACATACAAGTGTCCTAACTTTTTAATATTTATTGAGAGCTGTGTATGTACAGTCAAGTGTAAAAATATGGGTGTACTCATCTTACTCAAAAATATGTCCCATAGTATCTTGCTACGATTTTTTCGATACGTATTTTTGCACTTGACTGTACAGTCGCCATCAAATATATCGGAGCAGCCAAGGTACTCAAAAATATCTGAACATGCACTTTATCGCCTTGAGAATAGAGGCGTTTTTCAGATGTTTGTGACCACCTTGGCAGCTCCGATATATCTGATGGTAACTGTACCTAACTAAAAGCGTTGTGTTTTCTAAGAGTTTTTTAATACCACGACAGTGACAAATAAGTATACGGCCCGCCTGATGGTAAACAGCCGCCGTAGCCTATGGACGCCTGCGACACCAGAGGTGTCCCATGCGCGTTGCCGACCCTTTACAAAAAGGAGGATTCACTGTATTGACGGCTAAAGGAACAAGAGGGTCCTTCGGCGTCAATACACTGGGTCCTTTTTGAGCTCTTTGGCAACCTTACTCACCAGGAACACAAGGTGGAGGTACTTCCCCAGTCGGGCTCTGACATATTCTTATAGTCATCAAATCTATTACATCTCGTTATTTTTTAGAGTAAGTAAGAGAAGTGTTGCCAGGGCCGCGATTCGAAAAATAAACACACACACTGGACAGACACAGCTCCAACCCAATTCAACTCAACGCTATAACGACATTGACATTTGCTATTCGAACAGATTTTCATTCAACATTGGTCTCACATTGGTCACACATTGGTCTCACATTGGTCTCACGTTGGTCTCACATTATTGGTCTCACATTGGTACAACTGGTACAATGTGCGACCAATGTGAGACCAATGTTGAATGAAAATCTGTTCGAATAGCAAATGTCAATGTCGTTATAGCGTTGAGTTGAGTTGGGTTGAGTTGGGTTGGACCTGTGTCTGTAGTGTATGTGTTTATTTTTCGAATCGCGGCCCAGTAATGCCACAAAATCTAAACACTCATACCGTTAATCAAAGTCAATCTACACCCAACAGCGATATTCGTAGCAAAATCCGCGGTTTTTGCACGCGCCACTATATTACAGCGGTCCACGCGAACCGCAAGCCCCAATGCACCGAACGCTTTTATTTAGACACCTAATTAAATATTTATTAAGTGCATATCTCATTTATACAACCCGATTTTAATTTCATGTCCGAGCGCACAAAATTAGGAACACTGAACGTTCGGACCGCAAAATGAAGTGGACTCGTTGAACGGGCTGAGTGGCATTGGTACCGACTCGATTGAAAATCATTATCGGATACTTTTAAAGTTAGCACGTAATTACGAATCGAATGCATGTTGCCTAAACAGAATTGGTTTTTCATTTTCCAATCTAGTGTGGTGGGCGATACGGGTGTGTGGGGAGTGGGGTTATTTGTTTTTACAAGTAGTTACACAATGTTTGTCGTTTAGGTAGAATGAGAGTTTCCGCGATCGAGTTTTTCACTAGATGGTAGCACCGTGGCGAGAGGTCTAGCTGTCATAATACACTAATAATTAGAGAGCGGATTTGAAGTAGCGATCTCAATATTAATATGGATATGACTAGTATATTTTATTATTTTTTCTACACACAAAAATAATGTAACTTATCGGAATAAAAAAGTAAAAACCTTGTATAACACAACTCCTTTATTTAGAATAAAATAAATCTTTAAATGTAGTTTGTTGCAAAAATAACATTCATTTAATCATTAGATTAAATTATTAGAATAATTATATTTAGCTAAAATTGCGGTTTGCGGTGTAATAATAATAGACTGTAAGACCTTATATAAACAACATGACATGTATTTAACAAATTGCACTAGTCATATCCATATTAATATTGAGATCGCTACTTCAAATCCGCTCTCTACTAATAATGTTTAATTTTTTTTTATTGGTGGATTTTGACAGCTGCTGTCGAAAAGACTTCTCGCCACGGTGCTGCCATCAAGTGATAACTCGATCGCGACCCTCTATCACAGAATAACTAATAGTACTAATAGTACTAATAGTATCCTTATAAAGTACCCTTAGAAACCCTCATTAATCTTGAAAGCTAGATTTAAATCAGTTTTGAAGTCCGATTAAGCTGAAATTTAGCGTACCTGCGTAATTTGGATGACAATACCATATTTTGGTACCAGTAAGATGATCTGATAATGGAGATCAAAGATGGTAATGGAAGTTTATTGTTTTTGGGTTTCTTAGAATCATCTCGTTGAGCTGTAGATGATTTTTGCAAGAAAAGTACAGTCGGCGTTATTATAAGCTTGTATAAAAATATAAAATTTTGACACAAACTTATTAGGTTTTTTTTTTAAACTAATTAAAATTTATAACGTTAGGTTAGCTGCGAACCCTAAATAAAAGTTTATTATTTTGGAACTTCTAGTTGTGATGTGAATAAATATAAAGATTCTTTTAACGCTAAATTATTGAATAGTTGTCTTGAAAATTACCGCTCGTTAGCCATAAGACCTGATCTTTATTGCTACATTACATATTTGTGTGATGTGTCCACAAATATAACATAAAAACTTACTTATAGTAACAAAATATAATATTTACCTACCTAATTAAGAATAATTGAGATGTGCAACAAAGAAAATAGTATAGAATTTATAAGCGCTTAGAATTCAATATTTGATTTATATACAAGTTGTAGCTATTGTAGCATGACGCTACGTATCGTACGACATCTGTCGACTTTCTTTAGAACTTCTGAACTTCTGTGTCTAAGGGAGGTCTAAGGCTAGGTCACGGTTGATATATAAAAAAGCGTACATTGTGATTCACGGCATTACAGGTAGATGGCGCTTATATCAGTCCGCATTTTGTAATACGACTGGCAGTTATAAAATTGAGATAATACTCGCGCTAATTTTGAATGTGAATTTTTGAGGTATTCCAGATTGTCAAAAAAGAAAAAAGTTGATTTTTGATTGAGTGTGTCAGAGCTACGGGGAGATTTTTAAAGAAAAACAGATATTCTGGTTTTGTCTGGGGGTTTTGCTATAATTTGCTTAGTTGCATCGTGGTGAAGTGCGATTTATTTCTCTAGATCTTTGCATTCAAACATTATATAGCAAGTGCTATTAGCTTGGAAGAATAATAAGTAAGGAAGCGTAATCAACGCTCAAAATGTGCTCCACTTTCCTGGTGCCAAAGTGGGCGGAGCTTGTGACAGCGGTGCCCTAATGTCAAGTCAAACATTTTGAAATTGTCATGTCGTCAAAATATTAGTTTTTTCGGTCCATGAAATTTCGATAATATATCGGTATTAAAATGCCAGCTTGTGCCTTGAATTGGTGCAGGAGCCACACAGGCGCCAAAGATGGTGATATTTATTTTCATCGGTATGTAAATCAGGCATAGATATTCTCATACATTACGGACTTGGTCGATGTTATGCAATATAAGTTTTGGAAAAGTAAACATAACTCATTTGAGGAAAAGTATAATGAATGTTCATTTATAAGTATTACCTAGTAGTAATAAATCGACAAAACAAAACCCTTCGAAGTAGTACCTACTATACTTACTCTGGTAAAACCATACCATTCTGGCCGTGCCCTTTCTAGTACAACTGGCTAATAGGTATGACTCTTATTTTTCATTAATAATGAATGCTATAACTTCATAGCATAGTCTTTAATTATCAAATCTAGAGCAGAGCCCGACTGGGGAACTACCTCTACCTTACAGAAAACCACAGCCAATCAGCACGAAGCCCTACTCATAGTGTTGTGTTCCTGCCGGTGAGTAAGGTTGCCAGAGAGCTCAGAGGATGCAGTGTGTTGACGACGGGGGATCCTCTTGTCCCTTTAGCTGTCAACACAGTGAATCCTCTTTTATATGAAAGCGTCGGCAAAGCACATGAGACACCTCTGGAGTTACAGGCGTCCATAGGCTACGGTAGCTGCTTACCATCAGGTGAGCCGTATGCCTGTTTTCTACCGTTGTAGTATAAAAAAATGGATACAAAATGTAAATTTATCTTTGTATTTCCCTAAGCCTGCTAAAATAAATAGTACACATAAACGAACTCATCCGTTATTTATTTAGTTCTAAAAAACGAGGAAGCAAAGAGAATTTTAACTATTTATATTGAAGGTATGCTATTATTTTCTAGTCTGGTCATAAATAAAGTTAAAAAATAATCGTTTTTCTTTTGTCATAATCAACCTTAATTGCTTAACATTATGTTGCTTGAGACCAAGAGGGTCTTCCTATGTAACGGATTTATAAAATTGTAAAAAAATTATGTTCATTTATGCTTATTTTGTAGTATGTAAGTCCCTATATTGTAATTAAGCACTTTAATTAAATAAATGAAAGATGAATAAGAAGGCTTTCATATTCCTTATTCCAAGAACGATTAAATTTAGGTAGATACGTATATTACATAAGTAATGAAAAATGCACTAAAAATAAATTGTTAATTGATTGCATTAAGTATTATTTATTACGTGAACACATCCACGTCAAACTAAGGCGTATTTATTATACGTTAACTTGACATTTTCAGTCATTTGATTTGAGTGTCTCCTGTCCAATTAAACTTCATTGTTAAATTGATTTTGACCACTCACAACGCGGCAACTTTTCTTATTGGTGAAATGGCATGAAACCTTTGCAGAATTAAGGTTAACACAAAAAAATATGCTTAAAGAATGAGTACTTGATTGGTTAACAAGACATAAGACATTTTAGTTTTGTAAACATGAAAATGGGTCGTGTTTTCACATGAACTTTGCTTGCCTTTACTCGTCTTGATATTATATGTCGATGGCTATTAGTACATTATTGGAGCAAAAACAAAACCACGTCCCCGGACCGCCTGAGCCGGAAGGATTCCGGAAGACATCTTGTGGGTGCCGGACCGGCGAGACACTGCCGCGTTTTCCGCGGGATTCTTCACCATCGTCGGAGAATTAGAGTCCGCATCCAGCGGGCTCTACAAGTGAGAAAAGGAGTTCAGCGAGCTATTTGGGTCCGCCTAAACCAAAGCGGACACTTGCCCACGAACTCTTTTCAATTTAAAACTACAGCTTTAGCCATCCTGTCTTTCGAGAATATCGTATTATTTACATTATTTTAAAAAACGTTATAAATCCGATTCCTTTTCTTTGTATCCAGTATTTTTGTGCCATAACAGTTTTTTTTGTTGTTTTGCTAAATTTCCCAAAATTCCAATTGCCTCGTTTGACGGGCGTATAAAGACCTGGCTCTTTAATTTAGGCTACGTTCAGCCAGCGAATCATCTGTCACCATCCATATCACCCGCCTCATTAACCCATTATTTTACTGCAGCCAAATTATTACCAGCCGAGTCTTTATTTTTACTTACCAGTTTTGCTAACTATTGAATGTGAAATATCCTTATATAGGTACAGTTATCTTCATTTTTAAGTGAAGTGCTAATTTTAAATATTTTTATTATTGTAATTTAATTACATTCTGACCACTAAGGAAGTTATTGAATGTGAAATATCTTTATATAGATACCGTTATTGTAATTTTTACGTGAAATGCTAAATTTTAAATAATCTGACTATTGTTGCTAATTTTAAATAATTTACTTTGTCTTCAAAATTAAACGTGTTAATGCAATTATAGAAGTGTTTTACTGCAAAATGGCGCCGATAAGGTAAAGAACTCTGGATTTACTTTTAATAGTTGTAATTAAATTTTTTTTTTTGGATTTGTGAGACGGTGACCGTAGACCGGTCGCGGTTCTATTAACCTTGATTTTGGTTTGTTTCAGCCTGCTGCCTCCTTACGTCCCATCATTAACCCGAATTCCGTCATATTGAAATATTGCTTTTATATATGTAAAAAAAAAAACGAATTTATCTGTTGACCTTTACTTATGCCTTTTTCTCAATTACCCGTAACATATCCCGAATACCTTATTTCATAGTTTGAGTCCTGTAGTTAGAGCCCGTAGACGTTAGGGAATTCGCAGGTAAGTCAGACATAGAATGTATTATTTGCGTTTTGTTTTTTTTTTCAGAAACTGAACTTGTTTTTTTTTGAATTCGAACTCTAACTTAGCATTTAGACTTCGAGTGTTATTTTCTTTCTTTGACTTAAGCGCTTGGTTTAGACCACGGATATACTCGAACTTCGGATTTTATTTTTTAGGTAGATTAACTTTATTTTTTGTTTGAACTTGCAACGCAAGACAACATTCGACTTTTCGCCATGTCGTACTTAAGTAATGAAGGATCAATTGCTGAGACGCCTCATGCACACTCGTCGTTAAACTCGCACGATCCGAGGATTTTAGAACCAATGGCAAACGATGAAGAACAGTTTTTTGATTCTGAACCACGACCCCAAGTGATGCATATGTCCGGACTTCCCCCGCCTTTTCCTTTCAAAGATTATTCACTTACGAAATGGAACTTGAACTTTTCCGGGAACACTTGTGTTCGCGAATTTTTCTTTCGAATCGAGGAAGAAGGTATGGCGCGTAACGTCAATCCTTCATATGTTGTCAGACGTTTCCATGAATTGTTGTCAGATAGTGCCTTGAAACATTTTAGGGCAATCAGATATCCGGGTCTTACTTACGCGGAATTAAAGTCTGAATTCGTTAAAACCTTCGACGTAGCCGATTTAGATTTCAAGCTTGAGAGCCAACTTCGCGCTTTATCACAGAAGGACAACCAGTCAGTGGTTGATTTTGTTATTCAGGCGCGCGATCGCAAAGCTTCGTACACCGGTTTCCGAAGACAACCTGTTTAACATTATTAAATATGGAATGAATCCTAGATATCATCCTTGTCTTGCAACTAACGTGGTTAGGGATATTGATGGTTTGTTAGAAGTCGCGAAAAATTTTGAAGCCTTTCAAGGTTCACGACCAGCACGTTTGGCTATTGCACCGATTAGTGCTCAAGTTGTAGGTCAACCCAGTTCTATAGTGTGTATGAAGTGTGATGCAACTGGTCACTACTATCGTAATTGTCCTAACGTTTCAGGGGCAGTGTGCTTCAAGTGTAAGCGTGTTGGTGCAATCACACGCGATTGTCCTAGTTGTAATTCTGGTCCGTCAAAAAACGAATAAGTGGCGCACTGAGAGGTCCCCGGATAATTAATAATAAATAATAATTCCCCGGGTAATAGACTTTTTATTGATGTTTTAGTTGCTGGCTCTTCGGTAAGAGCTCTTTTGGACTCTGGTGCTCAGGTTTCACTAATTGATATATTCGTCTTATCGGAGCTCGGTATAACATATCACGAGGATATCCGGCCTTATGTTGTCTCCGCCGACAATTCTCCTATTGAAATTCTAGGCGGTTTGGACGTCCCCATTCTTTTTAGTGGCATTCGCGTTCTGCACCCCTGTCTAGTGAGCAGTAATCTTCCTACTGCATTTATTTTAGGAATTGAGTTTTGGAATGCTGTTTGTCTCATTGACATTTTAAAGAAGGCATTCCGTGATGGTTTGTCAGGTAAGCTTTACGTCGCTTCACATCATGTTCCTGTCGCAGTCCCACGAGTAGGTGAGGTTCGCTATGTCCACCCTCGTACGGTGCTTGCACCACTGCAGGAATCAAAACTCCAATCTGTTATTGACGAGTTTGAGGAGATTTCTTCTGATAAAGCTGGATTAGGTTGTACTTCGTGGCTTTCGCATAAGATTGAGACTATTGGTTCGCCCATCCGCCAACGTTACTATCCCTTATCTCCAGTCAAACTCAAGATTCTCAACGAAGAGATTGACAAGATGTTAGAGTCAGGCGTTATTCGTCCCTCACGATCACCCTGGGCTTCCCCAGTGGTGATGGTTACCAAGAAAGATGGTAGTGTCAGGTTTTGCGTGGACAGTAGGAAGTTGAACAGCGTTACCATCAGGGATTCATACCCTCTCCCGCGCGTCCAGGACATCCTTGATAACCTACGAGGTGCCAAATATCTAACTTCGTTGGATTTTAGGAGCGCCTTTTGGCAAATCCCCTTAGCTGATAAGGCCAGTTGTGAGAAAACGGCCTTTATTGTACCCCAAAGGGGCCTCTTTGAATTCGTTCGTCTCCCTTTTGGTTTAACCAACGCTGCGTCCGAGATGCAGAGGCTTACTGACATGATTGTCAATTTTGAATATACCCCTGAGTCTGAAGATTTTATCTTCGGCTATGTTGATGATTTGATTTTGGTGTCTCGTGATTTTGACAGTCATATGCGGCTTATTCGTAAGGTTCGTGATAGGTTGAAAGAAGCTGGTCTTACGGTTAATTTAGATAAGTGCGAGTTTTGTAAGTCTGAACTGAAGTATCTCGGCTACATCGTCAATGAGCGTGGTCTTCAAACTGATCCGAAGAAATTAGAAGCTATTAGGGATTACCCTACCCCTTCTTTTGCCAAGTCTCTACGTGCTTTTATTGGTATGTGTTCGTATTATCGCCGTTTCGTGGATGGTTTTTCTTCGATTATTGCTCCTCTGACGGCACTTATCGGTAAGAGAAAGGGACGTGATCCCATCGATTGGAACGATAGTGCTAGTGAAGCTTTTTCTAAATTGAAGGATGCCTTGATGAGCGCTCCGTTGATGGCTTGCCCGGATTTCTCGAAACCTTTTATCCTTCAATGTGACGCTAGCCAGGTTGGCTTAGGCTCGGTCCTGGCTCAAGAGTTTGACGGCGTTGAACATCCAATTGCTTATTATTCTCGTTTATTCACTAAAGCTGAACGTGGATACGGGACAACCGAACATGAGCTTCTCGCTGTTGTTGATTCCATAAAGCATTTCCGCGGGTATCTCGATGGAATGAGGTTTAAGATCATTACTGATCATATTGCTCTTAAATGGTTGATCACCCTTGATAATCCTACCGGGCGCTTGGCTCGTTGGGCAACTTTGATTTCCCAATATAACTTTGAGATTGAACATAAAAAAGGTGTCCTTAATGTTGTTCCTGACGCCTTGTCCCGCGCTCAAGTTGGGCTTATCTCATTCGCGCGTGGCATGGATCCTTCTGGAGATCCTTGGTATGAACGAATTTACCTGGGGGTTTTGAACAATCCTCAAATGTTTACTGCATTTGCTCTTCGGGATGGTGTCTTAATGCGCAGGGTATCTATCGAAAACCCTTTAGCACCTAATCCGTGGCGTATAGTTCTTCCTGCTTCAAGGACTAGAGAGGCGGTTGCTGAAATTCATAATGGATTTCCCAACGTTCATCCTGGTGTTATGAAAACGTATTTAAAAGCTCGTGACTTATACTATTGGCCGAATATGTACCGTGATGTTACAAGGTTCCTTTCCGAATGTCAGATTTGCAAGTCTTATAAAATTGCAAATTCACAACCTCGTGGACTTCGCTTATTTCCTCGTCGTGTTGCGGCTCCAATGGATCTTCTTTCCATTGACTTAATTGGTCCTTTACCGGTTAGCCGTAATGGTTGTCGTTATATTTTGACTTTGGTTGACGTTTTTACCAAATTTGTTTGGTTGGTCCCTTTGAAGTTGGTGAATGCGAGGTCAATATCGATGGCATTAGAGTCGGAGGTTATTTTGCGGTACGGTGTTCCTACTAACATTCTCTGTGACAACGCTACAGTTTTTCATAGTCGTCAATTTCTGGATTTCCTGGCGAGCTATAATATTCCAGGTCCGTGTTATACCCCATATTATTCGCCACAAGCGAATGTTGTGGAGAGATATAACCAGGTCGTGATTACTACTTTGAGCATTTTAGTTGAAAATGACCAACGCAGTTGGTCGGGTCATTTACATCGGGTCGCTCTTTATTTAAACTCTTGTATAAATTTGGCTACTGCTTATACACCGAATTTTTTAATGTACGGCCGCGAGTTGTCAATGATTCGTGAACGTGTTGAAAATCAGGTTGTGGGCCAAGATGTGGGACTCAGCCGGATGGAACGCGCTTCGAATCTTCAGACGCTTCGTGAGGTGTACGATAAAGTTTCTGATTCGATGGCTTTAGCCTTTCATCGTAACGCCGCCAAGTTCAACACGAACCGTTCTTCGCCAAGAATCGTTGTTGACCAAATCGTTTGGCGCCGGAATTTCCAGCGTGGATCCGCTGATCCTTTTCGAGGCGGTAAATTCGCTCCACGTTTCGTTCGGTGCCGTATGGTTAGACGGGTGTCTCCACAGGTATATGTACTGGCTGATACCGATTCCGAGCACGTCGGTACCTATCATATTAAAGATATCTTGAAATAGTTTCTTCTTTCGGCCCGTTCAGTTTTCTCAAAATTCTAAAATGCGCTCTAGTCCGCCATTCCCTTGTCGGTAATCCTTGCTTGATTCGTTTCTTATCGTTTTTTTGTTTTCGTTTGAGCGTTTCCTTGCTCCTTTTTCCAGATTTGACTTTTTTACCGTTGGTGCTTAAGGCTTCGTTTATCTTTCCCGGTCTATGATAGCCTGGTTGTATAATTTGATGACTCGATGTGAGGGATTAAGATCTGTGGCCAGGTGCAGTTTCTGTCCTATCCCGGCCGTCACGTCTTGGACCGCGTGACGCGTTGGTTGGCGTTTTGTCATCTTGTTAATCTATTAGGTTAGTCTTTAGGGGTAATGTTAATAACTGGTTAGTTTTGTTCTCTTGTTGTACCTTTTTTGGCCTTAGCATTAAGTTGTGTTTTTTTGTTGCTTGGGGTTAGTTTTCTTGTGTTTTCTTGTGTTGTTGTTCGTTTGTTTCTTTGTTTGGTAGGGAGATGCTGTAGCATGACGCTACGTATCGTACGACATCTGTCGACTTTCTTTAGAACTTCTGAACTTCTGTGTCTAAGGGAGGTCTAAGGCTAGGTCACGGTTGATATATAAAAAAGCGTACATTGTGATTCACGGCATTACAGGTAGATGGCGCTTATATCAGTCCGCATTTTGTAATACGACTGGCAGTTATAAAATTGAAATAATACTCGCGCTAATTTTGAATGTGAATTTTTGAGGTATTCCAGATTGTCAAAAAAGAAAAAAGTTGATTTTTGATTGAGTGTGTCAGAGCTACGGGGAGATTTTTAAAGAAAAACAGATATTCTGGTTTTGTCTGGGGGTTTTGCTATAATTTGCTTAGTTGCATCGTGGTGAAGTGCGATTTATTTCTCTAGATCTTTGCATTTAAACATTATATAGCAAGTGCTATTAGTACATTATTGGAGCAAAAACAAAACCACGTCCCCGGACCGCCTGAGCCGGAAGGATTCCGGAAGACATCTTGTGGGTGCCGGACCGGCGAGACACTGCCGCGTTTTCCGCGGGATTCTTCACCATCGTCGGAGAATTAGAGTCCGCATCCAGCGGGCTCTCCAAGTGAGAAAAGGAGTTCAGCGAGCTATTGGGTCCGCCTAAACCAAAGCGGATACTTGCCCACGAACTCTTTTCAATTTAAAACTACAGCTTTAGCCATCCTGTCTTTCGAGAATATCATATTATTTACATTTTTTTAAAAAACGTTATAAATCCGATTCCTTTTCTTTGTATCCAGTATTTTTGTGCCATAACAGTTTTTTTGTTGTTTTGCTAAATTTCCCAAAATTCCAATTGCCTCGTTTGACGGGCGTATAAAGACCTGGCTCTTTAATTTAGACTACGTTCAGCCAGCGAATCATCTGTCACCATCCATATCACCCGCCTCATTAACCCATTATTTTCCTGCAGCCAAATTATTACCAGCCGAGTCTTTATTTTTACTTACCAGTTTTGCTAACTATTGAATGTGAAATATCCTTATATAGGTACAGTTATCTTCATTTTTAAGTGAAGTGCTAATATTAAATATTCTGATTATTGTAATTTAATTACATTCTAACCACTAAGGTAACTATTGAATGTGAAATATCCTTATATAGGTACAGTTATCTTCATTTTTAAGTGAAGTGCTAATTTTAAATATTTTTATTATTGTAATTTAATTACATTCTGACCACTAAGGAAGTTATTGAATGTGAAATATCTTTATATAGATACCGTTATTGTAATTTTTACGTGAAATGCTAAATTTTAAATAATCTGACTATTGTTGCTAATTTTAAATAATTTACTTTGTTTTCAAAATTAAACGTGTTAATGCAATTATAGAAGTGTTTTACTGCACTATATAATAGCAGGGCACTGCTTCAAAAAAGTACCTAAATATATTAATTAGTACACCTAAATATGGAATCCATGTAGAAAAATCACAATGAATATTCACAAAACAGAACGGTTACGAGGCACATATTTGTAGATATATCCCCTTTGAAAAACCCACCTATTTAATGCGCTTACTACTAATATAATATAACATAATAAAGACAATTAATTAATAATTTAATTTCAAATACAAATCGAAATCATTAAAACTACATGTCAAAACTTTGAATTAAAAAGGCACAAAAAAAAACAAATCTAACATAAAGCTAACAGTCACAAAAATCTCATATAAAATAATCACAATAAATAAATTCTACTCCTAAATAAAACTACGCTGAACACAATAAAAAAAACAAAAAAAAACCTATCCGACAATGTCGCCCCGCGACCCTCTAGACGCAAAGGTGCCCATCACGCTCGCAGCATTTCCTCGTTGAACCGCGATGGACAACCTCTGCATCAGGAAGGAACCGGAGCGAGGATCCCACCCTCTCTCCCGTAAACGCCTCCCCACTTCGCCAAAAAAAACCCTGGCCTCAGCACACCAGCATCCGGTGGTTTCCACTGCGAGAACAACGAATAAATAATTCTCAAGGGCCGCATACTTCTCTCGTTTCCGAACGGCGGCTAACAGCGGTTCACACACAACACAACCCAGACGAAGAGCAACGGCAATCCGCGTCGAGTCGTTGTCAAGCAGTGTGCCCATATGCGGAGAGGGGAGCGCATGAAGCCAAGCCCCAGATTCCGGCTTCGACACCGCAATGAGCCTCGCCCTGTCCACACCTACTGCACCCTCCATTAGGATCCCGAACACCCGCTTCACCCCCACGTCATCCCACAAACGCTGGCGATCCGGATTTTCCGGCGCGGACGCACCCGGATTGAGAGTCAACCAGGCCGCCATAGCATCAGCAGTGAAGGGTATGGACACCTTGACACCATCAGTAGATAAAATTTGAGTGAACAGATCCACAACCCCCGCCGCCGATGCCAGGAAGGCCGGCAAGCTCACGTCCCGTGCACGCCTCACGCCCAGCCCACCCGATCGAATGGGAAGTGAGGCCAGATCCCACTGCTTCTCATTGAGGGAGACGTTCAACAGCGACTCAACAGACCCCTTCTACACGCAATCAAAGGAGTCAATATGGCTGGGGTGAAGCCAAGCCGGCACGGTCCGTAAAAAATAGGTGACTCTGGGAACGGCGAAACAGGTCCGCAACAAAACCAATGACACGTGCGCAGAAATGTTCTTCAACCTATCACCAGCGGTCAACAGAAGCTGCCTTCTCACCTCGAAGGCCTCAGGGATGGCTTCTGGAAAAATTGGAGAGCCCAAAAGATTAAAAGTTCGGGGTGACAACTCCTTGAGCCCAGGAAGCAAATCACTGAAAGAAGGGAAGGATAGACGAGACTCCACACCGCAGGGGAAAATCTCGCATTTGCTTGAGTTCACCTCTAGCCCTAGGTCACGAAAACGCGGGAGGAGGGCGACTAAATCCTGTTGTACCTCTTGAGGATTACCCCCGATAGTACCGTCATCCAGGTACAAGATGTTGAGTGGGGAATCTGAAATCGCCTTATGTATGGCGAGGCTAAAAACTAGACGACCAAGCGGGTCCCCCTGCTGTGCGCCGACTTGCAAAAGAATAAGGGATCCGTTATAAAAAAGATTAGAGGGAGAAGAATACATCTGGAAAAGAAAGGGATAGAGACCTTCTCCCTAACCTCTGCCAACAAAACATCGCGCTCGACGGAATTGAAGGCATTTTTAATGTCCAGCTTGACAACTACGCACTCCTCACATACACATACATAATAAAGTACTACTTACTATATAATTTCAGTAAATTCGTCGATATCTATCAACCAATTTTAATTAAACCCTGAAACATAATCCTCTAATTAATTAAAAGGAAACAAGATGACTTCAGAATAACAATAATTTTAATTAAATATGAATGAGTAAATATTTGACGTTGCTATGATCTATGATTCATTCGTTGTATGTACAGATACGAGAAACAAAGGAGCAGTCATTTTATAATTTATAAAACCACTATTTAACCGCGACTCTTTGTTTAGGCGAATAATGATATTATCCTGATAGTTATTCAAGTGGTTAGGAATTCACGAATCAAGTGCGTGTCGGACCACGCATAATGAAGGTTTCCGTACCTACTATGAAAACATTTTTTGGATATAACTCAAAAACGCCTTAACCGATAATGTTCAAAATTATTTTTAGTTGAAAGAATATACAAATACTCGTATATATTCTCAATTTTTGTTTTTGAATCTACGGTTCAAAAGTTACGGGGGAGGGGCATATTTTTTTTTTACTTTCGGGGTAATTATTTCTGAAAATATTCACTAAATAAAAACATGTTCTAACATATCTCAATGTTATTTATAAATACCTGCAAAACAAAATTAGACAAATAGTTACATTTATGGAGTAAACATTCAAGAAATATATATGTTATTGACTTCATTTTAATGCGATTTTTATCATGTTAAATAGGAAGAAAGGATACGTCAAAAGATTTAGTGACATTGGAATAACGGGGTTGGACTTGTGCACGAACTTCACCACCAGCAGAAGCAGGAAACTTTGAGTCACGACACTAGTTGCATTTAGTAAATAAGTACATAAATTAATGTTTTTACCTATAGTGTATGTCCCTTATATGTTTTTATACTATCCCATATGTATTTTGTATTCTCTTGTACATCTCTAGTTTTTTTTCATTGAGTTGTGTTAAGTATAACTTTGTTATCTATTTTTTTTTTTTTTTTTTCTTCAGTTTGTGTTATCTGTCGTGGCATCACCAAGTGGGCCCTACGGAAGACCAGCGCTAGCTGACATACTAGCTAGTATTTTGCTGAGCAGGGTCCATTTCGTGGTGCTACACCTATACGTCTTTATTTTGTTTGTATGTAAATTTTTATGTTATATTGTGTACATCGTGAATAAATATCTTGAATCTTGAATCTTGAATCTTGAACTTTTAGGGCCTGTTTCAAAATGTCCAAGTAAAGTCCTGAATAAGCTACTTGCCACTTATCTGACAAATAAAGTCATCGTTGGCGTTTCACATCTTCAAATAAGCTTAACTGGTAGATAAAGTGCTAAGTTTTGCAGGTAGTTTTATCTGGCAGTTAATTTATTTGTTAGTTAGCTATCCAATACTTTACTTGGATATTGTGAAACAGGCCCTTAGTCATCTAAAATAAGATGATCTTATCATTTGTTCTCTTTACTTACAGTAGTTTTTGATTCGAATATCAGTGGCGTATAGTAAGTACCTAAATATCATTTGGTTTTAATTTAATGTAATATTATTCCATAATGCATTAAAACGGCATATTTTCCTGTTAACACAATGAAGTGAAATTAGTAGTTTATGTAACTGTTACGTAATAAGGGTCCTTAAAACATGAGTGTGGTTTTATGAAATGAGCCGCAGGCGAATTTCATAATAAGATCACACGAGTGTTTTAAGGCCTAATTACGTACAGTTGCATACACTGCTTTATCTACACTCATATTATATATATTAAATTAAGTGTTCGGAAACCATAGAATGACCGCCATTGTACCGTCATGGCCAACTCGATTGTGCCGGCGCTCGCGCGGGCGCGTGCCGTTGGTCGGGAAGGAGGACAGGATTTACATTATGTTATCAAATTCGATGTTCGGAATTTGAAACTCATAACGTATCAATATATGAGCCGGGATCAAAATCTGGAGCTCATGCTGGACCCTGGGGATCCCTACAGGATCTCGGGTTTGGCGCATCATAGACTCATGCTGTTTGGGCTCATTCGACTTGTACTGATGAGCAGATGGTACCAGTATCGAAATCTGGAGCTCATGCTGAACCCTGGGGATCCCTACTGGATCTCGGGTTTGGCGCAGATTTACATACCGGATGGTACAGATTTTGATACCGGTACCATCTGCTCATCAGTAAAAGTCGAATGAGCCCAAACAGCATGAGTCTATGATGCGCCAAACCCGAGATCCAGTAGGGATCCCCAGGGTCCAGCATGAGCTCCAGATTTTGATACCGGTACCATCTGCTCATCAGTACAAGTCGAATGAGCCCAAACAGCATGAGTCTATGATGCACCAAACCCGAGATCCAGTAGGAATCCCCAGGGTCCAGCATGACCTCCATCTTAGGATACCGGTCCCATTGCTTATTAATACAAGCCCCCGAGTCCAGAGTCAAAATCGAAACAAAAATCAAAACCTCGTAGCTTAACCTAAATTCGCGTTTAGTTAGGTAAATTATTAATGTCAATTACTAATTCAATCTACACTAAAAATTACATAAATGTTAAAATTTTTGAGAAAGACTAAAAATTAAATATCTTCAATTATTAGTTATTCGCAAAGGATTAACACGTTAGTTACATGAAATAAAACAATTAAAAACGGATTTTATCGCGTGTATTGAGTTTAATTTACTACGAATTGGTCAAAATCTTCAAGGCAGAAGGAGTGGCTGTATATATTAATAATCTAATAAATAGTCTTTGGTCGTACAAAAAGTAAGCACGATGTCAGATTACAAAAAGTTTTTGACAATGCCAAGGAAAATGGTGTAAAATTTAATAAAGCCAAGTGTGTTTTTGACACTAAAGAAGTTGAGTACCTTGGTATTTTTTTTAGCACCGAAAGCATGTGCCTGGATCCAAAGCGAGTTAAAGCAATAAACGATATGTCTGCACCTTTGAACAGAAAAGAGCTAGAACGATTTTTGGGTGTGACGAACTGGCACTCCACCGGGAGATCAGTTACTTAGTTCAATTGTACCTATACATGCAGCAGGTTGTGAGGCATTCGTCGAACTCAATTCTTACCGGCTTGCCAATTTTTAGCACTCGTAGAAAAAGTATTGTATATACAATAGTGACCTAATTAAGCTGTTTAATCTCATACCTTACTTAGGCCACTTAGCAAGCTTCGTGGCCTAAACACGGTACTCAACTGAAAAGCTCTTCCTTATGTCATGATTGTATAAAATAGTAGTATATCGTCATCTAGCACACATAATACAAACTTAGCTTAATTTGGAACTAGTTTGATTTGTGTTATACTTTGTCTCATAAATATTTATTTTATGTTTATTTAATTCAGTGCATCTAAAATTCTAAATACGGCTTCAGCATTATAAAATAAAATACTGAATAATCTATTCTTTTATAACGTCCTCCTAGCCCAGTCGATAGTGACCCTGCCTACGAAGCAGGAGGTCCCGGGTTCGAATCCTGGTCAGGGCATTTATTTGTGTGTTTATCACAGATATTTGTTCCTGAGTTATGGGTGTTTTCTATGTATTTAAGTATTTATCCATATTTATCTATTATATATATCGTCGTCTAGTACCCATAACACAAGCCTTATTGAGCTTACTGTGAGCCTAAGTCGATTTGTGTAAGATTGTCCTATAATATTTGTTTATTAATTATTTATTTATCTTATTATATGGAGGATTTTTGTGTAGAGGTACTAGTACTAGGGTCACTGATGTTACATTAGAAACAGAGAATCCCCATCAGATCTTCTGACAAATAAAACCCCTTCGTGATTACTAGCCACAGATAAGGTCTCTATGTTACTAGCAAATCCTCGTAAAACCCTGTATTGTATTTGTATTGTATTATCGCTAGCTATTTCCGTATAACGGGTTTCTTGATTCATACTAAATAGTCTAATAATAATCTGTATGTTTCTACATACGTGGGAAATACCTCTATAGACGTACGTCAGCGTATTACTCTAACATCGCGTCAGAAATGTCACAATACCTTCATAGACACTGATAGTGACTTATTTTCGACCTTAATACAATGGTATAAGGTAATAATCAGGTAAAACTGTTGTTCCATTAACTAGTATAAAGACTGATCTCTGGTTATACACAGATGTTATGGTGGTCGAGATCAATGTTTACTGGTTGTTTAGAGTTAGATTCGGTAAGCGGAGCAAATTAACAACAGGTTGCGAGAAACCGCAAGTTCTAGCAATTATATGGATTTGCCATATGTTATGGCTAGCCTATTGCTTTAATTTACAAACTTATACTTGCTTAACAAATCTATGATATTTTCCAAATTTTCATGCAAGTGGTGGATTTCAGAATAGGAATTTATGTCAACAACTTAAAAAATATTATGAAAATTTTGTTTCGTATTCTAGCGGCATCGGTAACTGACAGACCGGCCGACAAACCTTACAGATTTACTCGTTTATTGTTCGCATCGATTTTTATTTTATTTTATTCGTGATAAATCGTAGTATGAATGAGTAACTTTAATTGTTAGAACAATATTCGGTTTTTAAATTCAGCAAGTATCATGGTTATCTACCTACTACTTATATATAATGTATGGGTTCATTAATAGCTCTCTATTCTATTACAAAACAGGATAAATCGAAATTCAAAAATAGGAAGTCACCTTTTCCTTTGCCATGTTTTTCGATTGTTTTCCTACGATTACATGGCTTTTGTATTTATTTTTTACGAAAGATAGGCCACAACATAAAATGCATACTGTACAGATGTTTTAGTTAGGTATCGAAAATAGGTATATGTAGTTGTAGGTACCTAGCTGTTTTTTGTTAATAATACCGGAGTTTGTTTTTTAAAATCTATTTTTCTTTATCTATCGATAAAAACCCGTATCTGTTGTAGGTACCTATCTATACATATATACTTATAATACCTACATGTTTAACCAAAATATTGGCTTGAGTTATAAACATTGTTTACAATACAATGCATGTGAAATTATACTTTCACAAAAAACAAGTGAAAGCGAAATTCAGACAAGCACAAAACAAATCCATTGTCCTTCGAAAATCCCAATTTAAATGCGTTTTTATTGTCATTAAGGGCGTGTGTACGTGTCCCGAGTCATGTACCGCAAATATACATACAAAGCTTGTACTTACCTTACTCATTACCATAGTGTTTCGTCCACGACATCAAATCTTATTAGTCAGGAGCGCTCATTGACACCAAGAACCATCACTCCTCCTCACACAACACATAAGTCACATATAAAATAATCCTTATTGCAGTACTGTTATAGTTTATATTACAATCTCACTGGCGAACGAGGTACGATCTTGCGTACGTTAACCTTGCGTAGGCCACACAGGTTTCCATCTATGACACTCTGGCGCAGCTGATGACGTCAAACCTAATTAATTAGGATTTTGCTGCCGTATAGCCTACGGACAGCTGATCTAAATGTACTAACGTATTTATCAGGTGCAAAAACCAATGATAGGTATATACTATAGATTCCATAATAAGGTAGATATCTGATTAGTATTCAGAAAAAAAATTTATAAGTTCTAAAACTTGATGATGTATTCCAAAACTAACCCACTTCCACTCGAAATTAGAAAATCACCCTGCCACTTCTTTCCTAGCCCCTCTAATTCCACGGTAGACAGTAGACTTAATTAATGACCTGTGAATCCGCCTAAAGAAAATTATGACAGTCAAAAAATTGCGTATAATAAACCTGACATCGAATTTCACCAATACACAGATTCGGCAACGTAATCCGACCTCGATGACTATACGTGTGTCGATGAATCAGCGGCATTCCCAGTTCTACTACCAACTAAATGCAACTGACCAAAGATGTACCTTATTACCTATACAATAAGGCTCACGAATTGTCAGTTAGCATTGATGGTACTGCCTACTCACCGTAGTAGTTCCGTAAACGGGTATAATACGGTAATAATTATACTACCGGTTGGGGAGTGTACTGTTTACTTTATGTCGTGATCTAAGTTATATTGCCCGTGGTAATTGGAAAATTTGTATTTATCATAAGATTTCCTAGTGTCATATTTGCATTCAAAATTGTGATGTCTATTCATCTATGATGTTTGTGTTGTATTAGTCAAATTTGGGTTATTTGAGGTTTGACTTTTGTCAGTGTAAGTGTGAATTTTATGCATTTGTGGAAGGCTTCAAGTCCTATGATTACTTACTTCTATGATTACTTAAATCTATGTCCCAATAGGCCCTCTTGGCCTATTGGGACATAGATTTTTTTTTAATAAGTGTTGTCTACCATATTTAGCTATGTCACTAGGTCGTAACATTTACGTGTAGTTATGTTTATATACTTACAATACTAAATGGTTACGCGATTAAGTCAGAGGTCAGGAGGAGAAGGGGTCAGTCATCACAGAGTCCTTAATGAAACTCAGGACCTTTCAAAGCTTTATGTGTCGTTTAAAAGCTCCATAACTCTAATAATTATTAAAATGTGGAAAACAATCGAAAGAAAGGGAATAGCCATGGCCATGGCCAACAGTGTAATAATATTTCCCGTAATATCAATATCAAGAGAAGAATGCGATTAAAAATGGGAACTACATTTGTAACTATTGAGAAGTAGTCACCCATTTTCCTCCTAATATATTTTACTGTCAATATAAACATTACTTTTGTTTTGTTAACTTCACTTTGTTGACAACGTGGTAAATTGAGCGGTCATAGCCGGAATGAGCCCAATCGCGTGACTGGCATAGTGATGAGCTTTGATAATAACCAATTGATTTACCGGACCTTATCATTGATTCCTATGTACATTTAAAATGACAATAATTATTCACTGAGAAAAATAATGGCTAACAAAGTCACAAAATACGCTTTGTCAGGTTTTTTTTGTTGTAGGCACAATAAGTATTGCATTTGTAACAAAGCGGGTCTATTTACTATCACAACGTTTTTGTTGTCAAATATATATTGCAGTATTAACAAGTCGTATTTTGTCACCGAGACAATATTTTTGGGTTTGTTGACTTGACAATAGAATTTTGTGAATTTAACTAGTTTAACATTAGTACGGCAACAAAGTCAACAACTATTAACAAGTCGTATTTTGTCACCAAGACAATATTTTTGGGTTTGTTGACTTGACAATTGAATTTTGTGAATTTAACAAGTTTAACATTAGTACGGCAACAAAGTCAACTACTTAACAAAGCAAATTTGTATCTGCATTAAATGGTTTTATTGTTAGATTGACAATGTAAAAAATTGACAAAATTACATTAACGCATTAACAAAATGCGCGGAATGGAGGGGTGGCGGGGAACGGAACGACGTTGTACAGGTCAGTTGCTAATGGATGCCGGAAGTGGAGGACGTGACGGAGCGCGGGCGGTGTAATAAGCGCTTAGTGTTGTGGTTTTTCAATAGGAATGTGTGTCGAGGTGGGCGTGTTTCTGCAAGATTGGTTTCTGCAAGGCTTGTACACCTAATCCCTAGCATGCTTGGTAAGTAACTACTCATTATTTTTTATTACTTAGGTAATGTTGTACTTCAATTCCATTTTACACGCATGCGCAGGACTGTCGAATGCAAAATTGTATGCATTCCAGATTGAACTCTTCATTAGGTTGCACAATTTTTCTTTAGCTCATTACATACAACACTATTTATATTAAACATTCGGTCTAACTGGGCAACCACGCGGCCGCGCGCCATCTTGCACACAAGTAATAGCACAAGTAGCTGATAATTTAACTTAATCTCTTAAATAGGTATTTACGATTTTATTTATGATTTGTAAGTACGTGGGTATCTGCCATCAACGAAATACTTTCGTTCGTGATCGGCAGACTTTATTGGTATGAGTATGACAATAGTAACGTCCCGTATAAGTAATCTAATGTATCTAAATTACATACGGTGTAACCGTACCTACTGTATGTCAATAATCTTAGTAAAAAAATGCATGATAGTTGTAAGATGTATGTATTGAAAAAATATCTATGTAGGAGCTGTAGGGTTAGAATCGGAAGTAGTTTTATGGCGCGTGACCTTGACGACACGCCTGTTCGGCGTGTTTCCGTAAGAACCACTAGAGGTAGACCCCGGCTCGCTTCTTAATAAGCTAAACCGTGGGTCAACTAGACCTTGGCGTGTGCCGCCATCTTGTATCACCGCGGAGCGTTTCAAGTGCTCTCGCCAGTGGGCAGCGCACCGCCGCATGGTAAGCACGCTGTACTCGCGTGCCACCGACCTACGATACCCATTCGTTACTTTGTTAACCTAGACTTTAAAATATTAGCTAGACTTGTGTCTGTATAACCCATTTGTGTTCAATTTGTTTAAATAAACATTTTTAATATCAGTGCCGCTGTTTATATACAGCCAGACCCGCTATAGTTTCTTTTTGATTTTCATAAGTGCATTGTAAAGTACCCAAATTGAAGAATAATTAATAATTATTTTCATTTTCACTTTAACATTGCCATAAGGTCTACCGTGGTAATTAATATTTAAGTGTGTTGTTGTTTGTAGCATTATGATATATGTTTGTTTCAGGTGTCGCCTGACTTTCAATGTGTGTACCCAGCAGCAAATAAAACATATAAAGAAAGATTTCCTCTTATAAAGTTGAAGATTCTGAAACTACGAGTACTCGTTGAAAGAGGAGAATGTAACAAGGCTGACTTATCAACCATCGACCTTCTCGATTTGGCCTCTGGTAAGATCCTAAATATGTATTTTATGTTTTGTATTTCTTCAAATAATTTCTGCATTTTTAAAAGGTTGCTCATGACGACTTTATACAGTAGCACGTTTCGTAAAACAGTCAGGACAGTAGTATATTTAAGGTTTATGTATTAGTACACGGTTCAAAACTTGCATCTGAATTTTAAACCAGCTCCCGATTTCTGACCGATCTGAAAATTTTCATTCCTTCGTAACTCGGATAAAAATGCAATGTTTTGGTACCATCGAGCTGATCTGATTGTTGGACACTGGAGGTGACTATAAGTACTCTGCAATAAAACAACAAAACCTAATTGTGTTTGAGTCTGTTATAATTGTTTGGATGAGTAATATGACCCTAAAAGCTTATGTCAAAAATGAAATGTTTGACAAAAAACTTATATTAATTTATTTTTCAGTAGGCGAAGAGAAATGTGTGGAAATTATCCAAAGAAGAGCAAGACATGATTACCTGGCTCGTGTTGCGACAGTTTCAGACATAGGAACATACTGTTATCAAAGGGAAATGCTTTTCGGCACCAAAGAAGTCACCATCATGGAAGTTGCTGATATTATATTGAGGGCTCTGCAATATACTTTGAAACGTCCATTTTAAAATAAACGAAAATATATTACTTTTTGGTTTGATCTTACGTTTAATACTCCCTAAATATTTTTAGGTCACTGTTTTGCTAACGTGAAACGCTGTTTCTTGATGTAATAATCGCGCAACAGGAATATGCTTTGTTTCAGCATCATTTTTTTGGGTCGTAATGGTTTGCACTTGCTCGCAGTTTGGTCATGATTGGCACTGCTTTTTGTTTTTTCTGTTTCAACATAACATTTAGGTACATAATGTTATTCATACAACATTGGTTCCACCTTTAATAATGTCAACGGCCTTGAACCACCATTGATCGACATTTTAACTATTTGGTCTCTCGCAATTGAAAAATATGCAATTTATAGAAATTGGTCTTTTGCATAATTATCCAATTGCGAGATATAAATTAAAATGTCGAAAATTAAAGTTGAAGGTCGTTGTTATTAAAATATTGAACTAATGTTGTATGAATAACAATAAATTGTATCTTGAAACAGAAATACCAAATGGTTAGCACAACAAAGTGCCTTTGTCATTATGACTATAAAAAATGATGCCGAAACAAAGCATGTTGCTATTGCGACCACGTAAGATTTGGTTAATTTAACAACGTTAGCAGAATAGTGACCTAAAGATTTGATGCCAAAACAAAGCATTTTGCTGCTATGACAACGTTTAATTTGGTTAGATTAACTACGTTAGCAGAATAGTGACCTCAAAGATTTGATGCCAAAACAAAGCACATTGCTATTATAACAACGTTTATTTGGTTAGGTTAACAAAAACTATTTTGTGGTATTGCCACAATACAATACAAATTTGTTGCAAGAACATAATTTAAACAATACAATAACAAAGTTACTTTGTCATTTGCACAAAGCAATTTTGTCTAGGTAGCAACTTAAACCAGAACGTACTAGGTTAAAAGTTGCCAATATCACAAAGTTTATATTGTTGTAACGACAACATATAAAGCATTGTAATAATAACAAAGTGAAATTGTTATTTATATAATATTGTCAGATTAACAATAAGAGTTTGACAACATAAAAGTTGTACTATAGACCAAGCTCCATAGACGGTTGTATAGCGTTTAAGTTTTATTGTTACGCCCAACAACATTTTTTTCTCAGTGTTATATCCAAACGCTTATAGTTATACCACGTGAACTCTCAACCAGCCTTATATGTGACCAAGTGTAGATGACCATTATAGTATCTACCTACTTAAATGTCAAATTTTGTTACAGGAAAAAAGCGGCTAAGAGCATATTATATATTGGGCCATGTACAATGTAGGGTTTTAGAGTTGTCGGGCCGTCACAATACACACACTAATTAAAAGAGTGTTTTAAAGAATACTTTGCGTTAATGCTTTTCCAATTTATACACTCTGGTCTGGTGTCAATATCTGAATTGTTAAGATAGAACTTTTTACATAATTTTCCTTTAACTTCACCAGAGCTTATTTATGATAAGAGCTGTATGATAAGACAGTACAGATACAGATCTTTATTGATAAAAACACATTTACATGTCATATTCAATATTTACAACAATATTCTTAAAATGTTGTGTTAAATGATGTGTCAGAAAGTTACTATTTTATTTATATTATATTGTTTTATTTCAGAAATGGGCGGAAACATCCTTGGAGCCAGCGAGTGGAACACCGGGTACTCCTCAACCGGCTCCGTGTACCCAGCCTACGGGGCGCTACAGCCAACATACTACAAGCCAGACCCAACAATACATATACCCGCAGGTTCGTACTAGAACTCCTTCTGTGCTTTTGTTCTCCTCTATGTATAGCCGGTTTAACACATTCAAAGCCGAGAACCCGACTGTCGGGTTCTCTGTTCGTAGCTACTACGCGCTACATACGTCGAATACGTGGCTACGGGCTACGAGCATCGTAGCACTAGGTGGCAATGAGTGTGTTAAGATCACTGGCATGTAGTTCCAACGAATGGAACACAGGTTCCTCAATGGTCTCCGAGTACCTACCCAGCCTACGGGGCACTACAGTCTAATAGTTATATACTACTAGCCAGAACCCGCAGGTACGTACAAGGGGTCCCTCTGTGCTCCTATTACTTTTAGCGAGTGGAACACCGGGTTATGGACTGCCTCCGTGTACCCAGCCTACGGGACGGACAGCTTAATAGGTACATACTACAAACCACAACTAACAATACATATACCCGCAGGTACGTACGAGGACTCCCTCTGTGCTCCTATTACTCTCTATGCCTGGCCTAAGGTGACTGGCATGCAGCTCTAGCGAGTGGAACACTGGGTATTTTACTGCCTCCGTGTACCCAGCCTACGAAGGGTTACATACATACATACTAATACATACATGGCCTGCGACGCCGACGACGGTACCAAATATTAGTTATTGTGTGACGGTATACGGTATACGGCTGGGGTGGCATTATGTACCTACACGAGGCCTACCTACAATACATATAGCACAATACATATATCACAAGTACACGTCACGTCAGAGTTTGTAATATCCTTCTATGGAATTTCCTGCTCTATGCCACTACGCCTGTAGGACTGACATAACTGGTATACAGTTCCAATAAGTCGAATTGTATACCTTACCATTCCTCATCCTTAAATCGCAAAACGCACATCCGGCAAAGATGATGGCTGCCTCCGTCATCTTCTATTTGCTCCCGTTTCACTTGACCTGTGTTTTGACAAATTATAAAACTGTGTGACTTCAGGGGTCCTTTCTGTTTAAAATTTGTATGAAAATGATTCGTGTGTGGATAAAAAGGAAATAAACAAGTACCTTACTGTTTGTTTTAATTTTGATATAACGAAATAATTAACGAAAACCACCTTTTATGTTTGCAGTTTTACCAGACATCCCCCTACCTCACAGTGACTACGGCGGCTTCCAAACAACCAGCTCCGGCTTCGTAAAAGGAAGCCCGAGCGGAGCGGGGGCTCTAACCGAGCTCAACCCCACCACCTCGCAGCGCTACGACCCCAACTACTACAACTCCTGGCCCGCCAACAACTACAACTTCAACAACTACCAATACAACAACATAAACAACAATCCATCGTGTCTACAATCACACACACCCTATATAAACTCCAATCCTCAAATGCTCCTACCAAACCTCTATTCAACCGTTAATCAGAACCAAATTCACGTACATTTACACAGTACGGCCGACAAACATAACTTAGAACAGTATTCAATACCAACAGACATCAAAATTAGTGATATAGATGGTGGTATATCTATAACAACGGAGTTACAGGGTGGTGAGGGTAGCGGGCTAGTTCCAAATTGTGAAAGTAATGATGAAGCGAAACATGGGCTTTATGGCGGTGGGAATCAGGATCAAGTGTGGCGGCCCTATTGACGTTTCATCAGACCTAAAGACAATCTTAATGTTGTACATATTGTGATTTAATACATGTCCAATTGTTAATACGTGTCCCTAACTTGAGCGGCCGCCCTTGGCGATGATACTGAAGCGTCTGTGCGACTAAACGATATGTTGTGACTGAGTTGTGTAAGGCTGCTCAAATGGGCACACACATTTAGAATAATTCGTTTATATGTATATATTTATAACTGTATAAAAATAATATAAGCTCAATTAATGTTAAACATTAATTTTATTACCTAATTATAATGTTAAATATCTATTAGATGATGAGTAAGATAATAAAATATCAAGATATATTGACAGTTTTTATTTCTTAAAGTTAAGCTTAAGCCAAACCCTTGACTCCTTGAAGTGCTGGTGCTTTTAATCCGGAGGTCTCGGGTTCAAATCCCGGCTCGTTCCTCTGAGTTTTGCGGAACTAAATATGAACCTACCTACGAAATACATATATTTTAAGGGAAACATCGTGAGGAAACCGCATAATTTCAATCAGGGGGGCGATTTTTGAGATTCGAGCGCTCGAATATGACATTTAAAACTCAGAATAAAACGAAGAAATTATGTTTTACAAATAACAGCAATAGTAACTTAAAATCATGATTATTTATACTGTTTATTTCATGCGTAAATAATGGCGACAAACTTTTGTGTGCGATTATATTCGAGGTTAAATTCTTTGAATTCGAGCGCTCAATTGTCAAAAATCGGCCCCCAGGTCTAGTTTCCCCTCTAAGTTGGATAGTCCAATGACAGCCACTTTCGTATAAACTAGTGCCTACGCCAATTCATGGGATTAGGTTGCCAAGCAGATCCCAGGCTCAATTGAGCCGTGTCAAAAGCCAGGACTAGAACCACAAGCAGCCACAAACAAACTGAAAAAATCTAGGTACAACATACAGATAAAAAATTCAGCATTGCGCTTTTCATTAGGCTGTTTTTTTAACCGTATTTCTGTATTTATTTTCTGTATGCTCAAATCAATTTACTCAAATATATAAAAGTACCTACCTACTATTAAGGTTTAGACAAGCACCTTATTTCAATATTTGCCAGGATATAAGCAAGCATTACAGTAACACTTTACTACGAATATTTCTAATAAATAATAGTAATATTATCAATAAATATTCAAATCATTATAATTATTATGAACAACGAAAGGTAAAGGCTGTGTTGCGTGAGGCTTAAAATCATCCTGAGTGGTACAGTCGAGGTCAAAAATACCTTTACAGTTGAGTGTTACAAAAATACCTTTACATTTAAATAAGTTTACACACTCCATGACAAAAACATGCTTACAACACACATGACAGATTCATCTTTTCACTTAATGCACCAAAGCTCAGTTTACAATCTGTCTTCCATAGAAACATTGACACAAATTGTGACATAATAGGTTTACATTGCATGTTACAGAATAATATTTCCTGTCTATGTGCCGTAAATATGTTTACAAATTTGATTGGCCCGTTCTTAATTTGAATAATTACCAATTTTCTATTTAATTCAATATGTAGCCGATGTAGTAAAATTAAGAACGTTCAATACAATCCATACTAATATTATAAATGGGAAAGTGTATGTGTGTGTTTGTTTGTTTGTCCGTCTTTCACGGCAAAACGGATTGACGTGATTTTTAAGTGGAGATAGTTGGAGGGATGGAGAGTGACATAGGCTACTTTTTGTCTCTTTCTAACCCCCCACTTCCCTAAAATGGGGGGTGGAAGTTTGTATGGAGCGTTACGCAATTTCCAAGGTAGAAAGCTAAAAATTGGTATGCGGACTATTTCTGACTAACAAAAAGATCGTGCATAACATAAGCTATAAAGACAAATAATATCGTCTACAATAGCGTATTAAAATAATGTTCTATTCCGAGTTCTCTTCTGTGTTTTAAATCAGGAAAGGGGAACCATGTTACCCCGAATTTAACGCGAGCGAAGCCGCGGGCAAAAGCTAGTTCTATGTATATTAACTACTAGCGACCCGCATCGGCTTCGCACGGGATAAAAAATGTTTATTGTGGGTTACCCCTGAGAGATAGTCATATACCATCGAGGATTTTTTTGAGGTGTACAATAATATGTATTACATTATTTCATTCTATCTCGAAGGGTTCAGCTAGCGTTCGCAATGTACGCGCAAAAAAAGTGTCTATTCTCGACATCACATTAGAAACCTCTAAAATTATCAGTGTTTCTCTACTTATGTATTATACATATAAACCTTCCTCTTGAATCACTCTATCTATTAAAAAAACTGCATCAAAATCATTTGCGTAGTTTTAAAGATCTAAGCATACATAGGGACAGACAACGGAAAGCGACTTTGTTTTATACTATGTAGTGATGTCGTTCGTATGGTGAGCGATAAAATCCATGAGATTTCTTCGGCCTCAGCTATTTAATCCCAATCATCAATAGGCCCGCCGTACATACATGAGCTCCACTCGGGTGTTCTCCGAAGTGACATCACTGAGTCATGAATTTCAGCACTCAGAAATATTTTTTGTCACAGAATTTATTATTCTTACAATCCCAAATTTAAACTGACTGACGTGCAAAATGGTTCATTGACATATAAAAAGATCGAATGAAGTGGTCAGTCAGACGCTTACCACCATAAATTTAATGCAAAACAAGCACCAATAAAAATAAACGAGAATGCTTTTATTTAGATTTTTTTAGAATGTTCGCAATACATACGTCCGGACCACTTTAGGGGTTCATGGCATGATATGCACGACATCTCATGACCACTTTATGGGTCTTTGGCGTTCAAAGGGTTAAAAAGGAACTCTTACATAATTTGAGATGTGTTAGAATATGATATAAAGAACCCGTCCAATGACTACTAAGGATTTCTTGTCGACATACTATATAATGTATGTAAAAACACAAAACCAAACAAATACAGCTAATAAAAAAATAGTACTATTTTTAACTCCCTTAATAAACAATAAATAATAAAGCCGAAAGTTAGTAAAGTTTAGTTAGCGTTAATAAATAATTAAGCTCCCTTTATAAAGCCGAAATTTACATTTATGACGATTTCATGTCATTATTAAAATTAAAAACGGGCTAAATCTGTAAACATATTTATGTAGCAATAGGTGTAAGTAAACGAAAAGTAAGCTTGGACATAAAGTTTTTAATGCCACTGCAAATGTAAACATATTTACGGCCCATTGACAGGAACTCTTATTCTGTAACATGCAATGTAAACCTAGTATGTCACAATTTGTGACAATGTTTCTATGGAAGACAGATTGTAAACTGAGCTTTGGTGCATTAAGTGAAAAGATGAATCTGTCATGTGTGTTGTAAGCATGTTTTTGTCATGTAGTGTGTAAACTTATTTAAATGTAAAGGTATTTTTGTAACACTCAACTGTAAAGGTATTTTTGACCTCGACTGTACATACTATTAATTATAAAACAATCTGTTCTCCAACGATAGATAACGGTTCCACATGCCATCTATCGATCACTTTAGTGACTGTTTGGTATAGCCCATGTTACTACTTATGAGTTGTACCTGGCCCAGGTAGATGGCGTTACAATTTATTTATTTCTATGACTACAAGCACAATGTGATAGTCGCTGTCCTTGGTGTTGCTAGGTTGTTACATATTTTTCTTATATATATTTTTTGTAATACAAGTTTCCTGAAACAAAAAACACATTTTACATAAGAATAAGCAGTTCATTATGGCCTTTCTAACTTTTTATTTAAATATTATATTTATAGAGAAATAAGAGAGACAGCTGACACACACACACACACACACACATACACACTGAGGCTGACACAGGCTGAGTGTAAACCTAAACGTATTTTTTTTGTACTGGCTACATCATAGTGCTACGTGATAAAATGGCGTCTATAGAGTACCGTTCGGTGTCCTCGTAATTTTTTATTACAATTACGATTTAAATGATAAAATCTTTATTAATGTATAGCTTATCTTCACAGTTTTATGTTTAACACTTAAAAAGTGTAAGTACTTCGTCTATTAGTTCCTCTCGATGTTTAAAAACGTGAATTCCAGGTTTTTGATAACGGCGGCCAAATGCAAATGAGTGTTCAATTTGCGGCGTTAACAGCAGTTATTTGGTTTCAGTCGAAAAGCCCTCTAAGCGTTTTTGTAAGAGTGCAATGTCCGAGGAGTCTGAGCGGCATGGCGAGTCGGCGGCAGCGTCACCGAGCACCGGAGGGGCGAGCGCGGCGCGAGTTGTGTTGACCGCGCACCAACTCGAAGCCGCTGCCGCTGAGACGCTTCGGTCCGCGTGGTCCTCCCAGGACTCGTACATTGACCACCTCGAAACGTTGAACAAGCAGCTGGAAGGTATTTACGACAGTTACATCGGCTTGGTAGCGTCGCGGTCGGCCTGTGACCCGCCCGCGGATTGTTTATGTGCAAACATTACTTAGTTCTTCTATATATCGACAATGCTTTAACTAAAATTCTAGTGATACTGTTTTAACACATGTTAAATGAAATGTTACTGTGATATTGAAATGTTATGATGAAAATATGTGGTACAAGGGAGTATATAGGTGGTTTAAGTTATACAAGAAGGTGGTTCTGAAGTTGATGTGCTGTGTTAGCAGTGGAGTGTTCAGTGGAAGTGCTTACAATGGTGCTGGTGTAGGCGACCACAGGTCAAGTGCTCTCCGTAAGCCGGAGCTGTGCCAGTGTTCTAGTGCTTTCACTCTTTCCAAGATGGCAGCCTCCGGGGTGCCAAATGCAGAGTCGTCTGATTTATGTTCACATGAAAAAGTAAATATGATTTTCTTTTCTTCTTTTGCTCTATTTATAAGATTATTTGGTATACTAGCTTTATTTGTTTGTATTTTAATTTCTTATCTACAAATTGTTATTGTAAAGGTCACTTGTATGATTCAATTTTATTTTTATTTGGATTTGTAATTCCAATTGTCATATTTTAACACTTTCACGGCCAGGAACCTGCTAAGTGGGCTCTCTGTTTGTACGCGCTTTCCGCTACATATGAGGAAAACGCTAGGATCGGCTACAAGCATAGCGAAGTGTGGTGTGGAAAGTGTTAAGTGGCAAAATTATGTGTACTTATTTCTTTCACTGTGAGCTAAGCTAGTTCACAGACTTATTGTTTTTTTTTTTCAAATTTCAATCTAATAAGTGACTTCTTAAGGTTGATCTATTTCTATAAAAACTTGCAGAATAATCATATAAATGTAGTTTAGAATAAGGCCAATCTTAATCTAATATGTAATATAAAAAAGCAAAGCCTCTATAATGTCTTTCATGCAATGAACTTGTATAAAATACATTTTATATTTTAAAAGAAACCAAATACACTTCATGGTCAGATACCAATCTGCCTGACAGGACAATCAGAAAAATGAGTGCAATTTTAATGGTTTCATTCACATTTCTAAATTGGTTTTGCTTGGATAAGAAATATTTATTTATTGCTGATATTGGCATATACATGGATTTTTATGAATAACAAAAAGTAAAACACAATACAATTTGTCATAGTGCTTTAATCATGTAAGAGTTAAGCTGATAAAGTCTATGTATGCTAAGTCTGCAATAGTATGATATGGCTATACATTGCCAAAGTCGGTGCAGACTTGGCAGTAGCATGTACTGTCAGCACACGGGATTGTTGAGCCACTCGCCATTGTTTGTAATTTGGCTGTGTTAAGAATAACCGATATTAGCTGACAGCTAGTCTGTAACATCATTCGTTACCAGCTGAATTACATTCAATTTCAAGTGGTTCAACATTCCCATGTGGTAACTGTACAGTTGTGCAAAAACTATTTATTTGTAATAGATGCATTTAGCGCATCTAAATCTAGGCATTTTTATTTTAACTTGAACTTTAAGGCACAACTTAAGTTGTGTTTCGGTAACGTCTAACCATCACAATCCTGACAAAATGTATAGGATTTGACATTGAACATCAGTTTTGTGATAATTGCTAACCGGCTGTTAATGGTACACAGTTAATTGAAAATGCCCATCTACAAAATCCTAGTATAGGCCAATTCAGTCTACAAGTATTTTCCCCCAGTGGGACAAAATAGGGGGTGTTCCCAGTAGGTACTTGTTTTTTGTACAAAAACAGCATCAGAACCCAGAATTCCAGGTTCTCATCATCCAAAATCAGACTGGAAGCATTCCCTAACTCAAGTAAGGTATAATCCTATTTGATTAAATTGGGTACAATTTGGTATAAAAAAATTGTTTCTTTCTTTCAAATGTATGTCACAAAATATTTTATTTTCTTCATTTTAATAATAGTACATTACTTACCTAGGGCTGTAAAAAAAAGAAAGCCCGAAATCGCAGGTATTTGGGACCCGAGCTGCAGGCGAGGGTTGTAAATATGCGATAGAGGGCTTTCTTTTTTACTGCCCGTGGTGAGTACACAATTTTACGTCCCCACCTGGCCATAATGCGAGTTTTACCGTAAGCGTAGCGAGCGGTAAAACTCACATTATGGCCAGGTGTGACGTAAAATTTATTATTTGAAGCATTCCATACAAATATTGATCAGTGTTCAGTTTAGCATGAATCTTGAAAGTATGAATCTATTCATTTAAGTTTTTATTCCTACTAATATTTTGTTTTAAAGTGTGCAACAGTTATGCTAGGTATGTAGTAGTAATTATAAGGCAATTATCACACAGGCACCGCAACCGCATGCGGTGACGGTGTGCAAGCGTGACAGCGCTATACACATGCAGAGCGCTATCTCGCTCGCGCACCGGCGCCGCTTCCGGAAACCGAAGCAGTGTGAAAGTTAAAGAAATGGGCAAATACAGATACTATCCTACTTTCGCTATAAAATGAGGACTCAAAAAAATCTAAAGACATTGATGTTTGTATGAAATGTTAAACAAATTAATTGAACACAAGAAATTATACTTTTTTCAACTAAAACATAAGAGGCATGGGTATATGCTATTTCCTGGCAAAAGTACCACTGTTTGGTTAAATTGCAACTAATGTGGTTTGGTTTGCTTGATTACATCATATATGCACAATTGCACATACCTATAGGGCACTAGACAGACATTATTGAACGACTTTGGGGCCCACTGTGTTGTTTTGGTTCACCAATATGTGAAGTTTACCAGTGCACTCTTGTCATAGTTTGTCTTACACTTTCAATGTATGCCACATTGCAATTATGCTATCGCATAGTACCCAATCTTATATGGACAAATATCTGACATGACCCTAGTTATGAAGGCATACAAATAATTATATCATGTCATATATTTTTGCCTCCTTTATCAATTATATGGATGAGATATCGTTTAGGTAAAGTCAACGTCAAAAGTTTGTATACAATTTTGTACCTTATTGTAATGAAGATAAGGTGCCGTTGACTGTACTATGATATTGTTTGAGGAAGGTATAAGCTACGAGCCCAAATGCAAAAGAGTTCGACTATGAAAATTTTTATACTGGAGAGATTTTTAGACTAGAAATATCAAGTTCAGTAAATAACTAAAGCAATAAATAAACACAGTAAAAGATTAGAAAAATTATGTATTTTTATTTATATTTCGATAACAGTACATATTACGGTTATTTGCTGTAAAAAACACATTTATAAACTTAAGCTACCGAAGCAAAATTGTTCGTCTGCTAGTAACACGGTGCAAAAGAATTCGTCTACCACTGGGTAGTGTCGCCTTTCCTCTTGTGGACGGCTTCAATTCTTTGTGGCATGGTGTCCACTAACGCCGCACATTCCGCAACGGATATTGAAGCCCACACTGCGTTTATCTTGTTTCTTAAATCTTCCTTCGACTTGGCGGGATCCTTACGCAGTTTCTTTTTCATCTTCCACCACAACGTCTCGATCGGAGACAAATCTGGGCTAGGTGGCCAATTCTCCAGGGTAGGGATATTGTGTTTTTTTAACCAAGCCTTCGTACTCTTGGCAGTGTGGCAAGAAGCACCATCTTGCTGGAAAACATACCTGTTCTTATATTGTAAACTGGGAATTGAAGGCAATAAGCTCGTCTTTAAGATTTCTTGGTACTTAGGAGCATTTACAGTGCCCTCAATAAACTGCAGCCGACCCACACCTTGAGCTGACATACACCCCCAGATCATGAGCGAGGCAGGAAACTTGACTTTTCTCTTTAGGCAGTCTTTATGAAAGGCTTCGCTCTTATTGCGAACAATTTTTTTCCGTTCGTCTCCAACAGCCACTTCGAACTTCGATTCATCGCTCCATATTATGGATCGCCACTGGTCAACGGTCCAGTTTCGACGAGCTAAAGCAAATATTCGCCTCTTCTTTTTCTGAAGTTCAGTAAGCAAAGGTTTTTCTTTCGCCGTATAGAATCCGTATCCCATTCTTTTTAAGACTCGTTTGCATGTATCGACAGACACATCTTTTTTGATCATTTCTCGCCATCGCACGGTGAGTTCTCCTGCCCGAGCACGTCGATTTTGCTTAATAATCTTTTTCAAAACTCGGTTTTCGGCTGGTGTAGTAATGCGTGGGCGACCACTTTTCTTCAAGGTTGATATAAATCCAGTTTTCTTATAAATCTTATAATACTGGATAATGGAATGTATTGTAGATCTCGGTAGGTGAAGGTCTTGAGCTATTTTATGCACAGATTTTCCTGATTGACTGCTTGAAATAATAATTTTTCGAACGTCTTGTGAAATTGGTTTACCACGACCCATTTTGAAAATGAAAACTTGATAAATAATACGAAATTGAGGAAAATTGTCTTTTTATAGCCACAGTGACATTTCTAAAATATCAAACAATTCTATTTTCAAACAAATTTATTTTTAAATTTATTCTAAAAGCACTAATTGCTTACTTGACGAACTATTTTGCACCGATTAGTGTGAAACGAACTCTTTTGCTTGTGATTCGTGAAAAAAGGAACGACTAATTCTCTTGCTGTGTACAATATCAGCTCAATATTAATATATAAAGAAAAACTATGTTTGTCAACATCGTCACCAATGCTAAATATATTTCTGTAATATTAACGCTGCAGCGGTAATCAAAGATTTAAAAAAAAGTTGTCGCTTTGCAAGTGACAAGACGAACTCTTTTGCGTTTGGGCTCGTTTACAAGGTAACTGGTCAGCACATTTATATACACCATGGGCCCATATAACTAGACAGATTTTAACAATGTATTCCTGATCATATTTAGATACTAAAATGTCCTATAAACTTTTCTGGAATACGCCTAGTTTCAGAGTTAATACGAATTTTAAAAAAATACACTTTTTATTATAACATTTATAACTCATCAAAAAACGCCTTTCTAATGGCGTTGTTGCCACTATTGGACATAGTTTACACGTCCTTATTGACACATATTCAAAGTGACAAGGAAAACTTTGCAGAAACATAAATTTTTACAAAAAAAATGTACCAATTTGTTTTATGCGATAATTTTATTAATAACATTTGCTTTTCATGAAACATTAAAAAAATGGAAAACAAAATTTTTTTTTTGGCGAAATTTACCTAGTCAAATAATATTTTTTCCTTCTTTTGGTCTTAGAAATTTGTGGTTAAGATCTGTCGGGTTATTCCAGCCCACGGTGTATATGACAGTCACAGTCGTCCCCGAAAGGGTTTAGGGTGGTACAAGATGTGTGCATCAAGGGATGCAACATGGATTCTTTGCAAACATCTTGTCCAAGGAAAGGTCCCTGGAGACTGCGACGTATCCAGGGGCTGGGATTCATGGGACTTTCCCGAAATCTGGCGTAACATAGACGGAGACGGGAACGTGACTAATTAATTAATTCATAACAATTTCAATGTTCAATCATAACAATTTCAATTTTCAATCATAACAATTTCAATTTTCAATTAATGTCCCCCCCAAACCAAAGTGCCTGCTTGGACACGGGCGTATGAAAGAGATATCAACATAAAATATTAATTCATTCCTGTCCCATTCATGCTATTTGCAAACTGGATAAAATACCTTTAATTTGAAGGAATCTCCCAGAGCACAATATTACATTTACATTTTATGTCATTCTGGAGTCAAGAAGAAGATAATTAAATAAATTATAAATTAACTATTGGAGAAGATTGCAAATTACCTAATCTAAATACCAAAACCTGTCTAATTTTTATCTCCTATGCTTGTTTAGTGATAAACTAAAAAACAAACGTACACATTTCAATTCAAACCTGTTTGTTTCTTCAAAATTAATTTTAATATAAAGATGCAACATCAGTTTATAGATAGTCTGCATTTTAGTGTTACAAAAGTCATACATTACTTCTAAGCTTTGTATGAAAGATCTGTCGGATCCAGATCTGATAATTCCACACATCTTGGATCCGGATTGTAAACCCTGATCTCTTGTAATGATGTATTTAATGTTTTACACCCGTTGTCTTAAAATTAACTGCTTAAAAAGTTGTCTTTAAAGAAAGAAGGAAAGAAAAAAAGAAAACCAGAGGGTAACCTTAAGAGGGTTTCCATTTTTATCAGAAAATTTTATAAACTTTCAAGTAAAAGTTTAATTATTTTTTTACAATATAAATAACTGATGTCTAATAGTATAGGTATAAAGTATAATTCACGTAAATACAGCCTTCTATGTCAAAATCCCTACTAAACTAAACTCTAACTATACAAGGTTAGCAGGAGTTTCGACATAGTATGATGCCATTTTAACCTTTGAGAATTCAACCAACCGGACAGGCGTTCCCCTCTGCCGAAAACATATGACCAGTGGTCATACACATGTATGGACTGACGTTTATCTGACGTAGCTATTTGTACGTTACGTACGAGTAGCCATACATTTGACGTTCCCCTCCCCCGCAAAAATCGGCAGACTTTTTTGGTATCGGAAATGACAGACATGGCTACTCCATCCGGGTTGAATTCTCTAAGATTTTAAACGGGTTTCTCTGAATTTGTTAAGGTGTTGTCGATTGTTATACTAGTGCTAAACTTATTTAAGGACATAATGTAGTTTTATTAATTATCTGATTATGTATAATTTAGAATATTCTTCGATTCACCAATATTTTCCTGATTTTTTTATATGTATTAGTTGCTATATATTATGTAATTTCTTTGCACAATTTTAAAAAGAATGGCAATGTATATACATCACAGTAAGGAAAAACTATCCTACTATATTATTCCATAGTGAAGTTGCTTTGTGTATGTATTTATGTGTATATTTATAATTTAATTTTAACACGTACAAAACAGGATTTCATAGAGGAGGAACCACTTATTTATACATTATTTTCTTATATTTGAGACTGAAGAGTATTTCTAGTATGGTAAAATAGATAACTGCTCTTAATTTTTAAAAATTGGAACCCCTCACAACAACACCATCTAGTGGATTTCAACTTATCTAATATCCAACTCAACAAAGAAGACTCAAAGAAAACTGTAGTTAAATTGGTCCATCCATTTGGGAGCTACAATGCAACAGACAGACACACTGACACATATGTTAAATTTGTAAACTTCTCTGTTAGTGGTTAAAAACCTTAATTTATATTTGTCTAATTTCATATTAACAAAGTATCTAAATTTTATATATATTTCGTTTCATTTTTTTAGCCTACCTACTGGTGTTACTAATGTTGTTGTAAACTATCTTCAGGTAGCTTCGAAAAGGCGAAAGAGGTAGAAGATAAAATCAAACAGCAATATGCAGAATCACAACATAGGGAGAAAGTGCTTGTTAGGAGGCTCGCTGCTAAGGAGCAGGAGATCCAAGATTATGTTGTAAGTGAAAATTACAAACTTCAATACTTACCCCCTTATTCATAAACGTCCTTCCGGCCTCAATGAGGTTTTCCTGACTCGATTTTTTCACTAGGTGGCAGCACCGTGTCGAGAGGTCTAGCTGTCATAATCCACCAATCATGTTTAATCATCATTTTTTCATTTTTGTGTTTTGCTCATTTACGTAGTTCAGTGTGTAATATTGATAGCTTATTGTGCCGTGACCAAACGAACAAGTGTGCAGCTAATGAAAAATTAGTCCCAAAACGCGAGTAACCACCCTTTAGTTGAACAAACGGTTATCCGGGGTCCAGGCCACCCACGTGTTTGTAAGGAGGCTATCACTTTACAATCACCAAGGCCTTAACCGAACAACGTTGCTTTTATTTTATTTTACGAAAATGAATAAAATCCTAAGTGTACCTTGACATTGGCAGAATTCACCTCGCTAAAATCGGCGAGAAGTAAAAGCCATTAATAAAAAAATAAAAATAAAAATTAACTAATTGAGGCTTGAGAGATGTTTATGAATAAGGGGGTTAGTCTCTCAGTCTTAACACCACAATAACTTCTAGTTTAAGAGTCTTATAGACTAAGAGTTGGCTACGCCAGATATGAAACAATAATGAGGACGTCAGCCGCGAAAGCTGAAGACGCCAGTTCAAATCTGGCCTCGGACACCGGAGGGTTTGGTCACTTTTTCTGAAGTATATGACATCTATTTTCATAGTAGTGTAACTACTTAAAAATTGCATATCAAAAAAATATTGAACAAAAGAATTTGATTTGCTTCAAGATTCAACAATAATGAGAGCAACAAAACCCCTCTAGCTAGTTTGCTATACTATCCTTATTGCGAGATTCAGGCATCTGGCAGCTATTCACTGGTGGACGTCAGAATGACAGACCAGCAAAAAATTTCAATTGGTTGGCAAATAGATATCCGTTTGAGCTCAAGATGGCTGTGTAGAATAGTTTTTTGCTCTTTTGCGTAGTTCAGTGTGTAATATTGATAGCTTATTGTGCGGTGACCTAACGAACAAGTGTGCAGCTAATAAAAAAAATAGTCTCAAAACGCGCGTAACTACCCTTTAGTCGAACAAACGGTTATCCGGGGTCTCCGCCACCCACGTGTTTGTAGGGAGGCTATCACCTTACAATCAGCAAGGCCTCAACCGAACAACGTTTGCTTATATTTTATGGAAAAATAATATATAAGTCTACAGAATTCACCTCCCCAAAATCAGCGAGGAGTAAAAGCCATACCTAGTTGGTTACTAAGTTCTGTTACCAGATTTCTGACTGATAAAATATAAAATAAAGTATTAAATAAAAATTTCAAGTATTTTTTTAATAGCCTAATTTCTAATGAACATAATATGGTATAATAATATACAAAACTGATGAGAAATTTATTGAAAATCCTTGTAAAGCACAAGATTGCCTGAAGACGCAAACACGCGGTAAATTTAAGAAAATTACACTACAAAAGTGCATCAAATAAATATTGCACCTTTGTTTCGAAGGTTCCATTGCTTGTGTGTAAGAAACCTGTTTATTAGAGGTAATTGCGTGACCACCATTTAATATTCTTCCGATTTTATCCCACAGATATTACCATTTGAAACATTGCCTATTTTTAAGTTTTGTACAAAATACATAGATTTAGACTGCTATGGAACAAGCAGACTTGCAACGTATAGTCTAGTATTTTATCAGATAGACCCACGTGAACTATACATATACCAAATTGAAGCTAAAGAATATAGCTACTGAATTGTGCAAGCCTGATGCGTCTTAAACTCTTAAACGTGATTAAAAATAATTTTTAAGAAAAAAAAACCGACTTCCATGGGGGTAGCCGGTGAAGCATTATTGTAGATGGTGCACTTAGATTCCATACAATGAAATAACTTGCTTAACAAACGCAGCGGAGAGGACAAATCGCCAAACTAGAACTATGCGTCGTTGAAGAGTTCCGTTCTGATCATCATCAGCAGTTCCACTACATCAAATGTCACTCTTTTGAATGAAAATGCTTTATTTGTTGATAATAATACAAAAGTCACTTTATGTATGCCTTTAAGATTTGAGGAATTCCCTCGATTCCTCATGGAACTCATCATCAGAACTTGAGCTTGACGAAAATTGGTCCTGACAATCTAACTTGCTTAACAAACGCAGCGAAGGGGACGAACCGCCAAACGTGAACTATGCGTCGTTGAAGAGTTCCGTTCTGATCATCATCAGCAGTTCCACTTCATCAAATGTCACTCTTTTGAATGAAAATGCTTGACTTGTTGATAAAAATACAAAAATCACTATGTGTAAGCCGTTAAGATTTGAGGAGTTCCCTCGATTCTTCATGGATCCCATCATCAGAACTTGAGCTTGACGAAAATTTGTTCTGACAATTAAACTTGCTAAACAAACACAGCGAAGAGGACAAATCGCCAAACGTGAACTATGCGTCGTTGAAGAGTTCCGTTCTGATCATCATCAGCAGTTCTACTTCATCAAATGTCACTGTTTTGAATGAAAATGATGGATTTGTTGATAAAAATATAAAAATCACTATATGTATGCCTTTAAGATTTGAGGAGTTCCCTCGATTCCTCATGGATCCCATCATCAGAACTGCGTTTTGACAAAAACGGGACCAATCTGTATATATATACTTACAATCAAAAAAAGAATTTTCAAAATCGGTTCAGACATGACGGAGTTATGGAGTAACAAACATAAAAAATAAAATAAAAAATAAAAAAACATACACGCCGAATTGAAAACCTCCTCTTTTGAAATCTGGAAGTCGGTTAATAAATAGGATTTAAAATCAACATGAACGAGGAGTGTAATTTTGACGTATATTTTTCACGCCTATTTCCGAGTGTTGTAAAGAATTCTGAAAAACTGCGACAATAATTTTCAATTCAGTATATTGTAATCTATTGACTATTAAATAAGCTTTTAAATGATATACATGAATAATTAAAATGTTGCTACCTATTCCTATTTATTTAGTGAAAACTCTAGTAACAGAACTTAGTAACCGACTAGGTATATATAAAACAAAAATAATTGGAAAATAGGTAAATCCCAAAATAGGTAAAAACTGCCAAAGTTGTCTCATTTATTGATGATAGAGCCTAATAATTATTTTAATATTAGAACAAAACATTGGGTATTATTGCGGAAACAAAAATATTAGGCGGCTAACAAATAATAGGCGAAAAACTACTTTCCCCCACCAGAAACCCCTGGACATGATAAAATCTAATTCATTAATAATTTCCCTTAATATTGCATCAAACCCAGTATTATTATGTATTCTTTAAGTGGTTTGTATTTTATTATGTACCAATGAGCAGCTGCCAGATGCCGGGATCTAGAAATAAGGATAGTACCTATAGCAAACTAACTAAAGAGGTTTCGATGTTCTCATAATTGTGTCATATCAAACGTAACCAGCTCTCCGTCTATAAGATTACTAGCCTTTTCCCGCGGCTACGCCCGCGTACTATAAGTACTCAAAAAGCATACGATACCAATGTTGATTTTCAGACTTTGTGACCACATTTGCCCCTTTTACGGGTTGAATTTACAAAAAACCTGAAACACGTGTTTACTCATTTATCGTTAGAAATACTCCTGTGAAGTTTCGAATAAAATAGTCTAACAATTCTTGATTCGCCATACAAACTTTGGACCCCCCTTTTACCCCCTTAGGGGGTGAATTTTGAAAAATCCTTTCTTAGTGCATCCCTAGACCTTATAAGGAACCTACGTGCCAAATTTGGAATCTCTAGATCCAGCGGTTTGGGCTGTGCGTTGATATGTCAGTCAGTCAGTCAGTCAGTCAGTCAATCAGTCAGTCAGTCAGTTTCTTCTTTTATATTTAGATTTGCATTCTTTTGATATTTTCCTTATTTTGAAAACAAAATTACCTATTAATTTTAATCCAGTTACTTTAATGGAAAACGCTTGTAATATATATACTGTATGTTAAGGTAGAAAAGTTAATGTATCAAAACCGTGTGTCAGTTCCATACCTACTAGGAGTAATCATATTGTATGTATGGCGGAAGTAATAGAAAAATGCAATTGGTATGGTAACGTATTAGAATATTTTCATAGATATTAGGTATTATATCCCATCTTTTACCCATCTATTATAATGGATGTAAAGGGTTTTTTGCTTTTTTAGAACTTCCTTTTGAGTGCCAAAGTCTATGCGGTTATTTTCACCTTTATTGTTAATTGAAACCTTATGAATTTGACTTGAAAGTAAGAGTACTGTATTGTCGCGGTATCTAAAATCATACTTATTCGAGTTTGCCGGAGAGGATGCAGCACCTAACTGATGGGAGTAACAACCCCATATCGACGGCGTCTTATCTACACGGCTAGCACGTCTTGCAAGAGCGACTAAAGCCGCGAGTAGGGAAAACCTTGTCGCGCCTGTCAAAAATCTCGCTTTCCGGTAGCATAACATGCACCCGTGGCTGCAACTGACGCGAAGAAAACTCAAAGTTGCGCTAAGGATTTTAGTTCAAAGTCGCGAGTCTGTCGCTCCTTTCACGCGTAAGTTGTGCTGCCAACTAGCGACAATACATGAAGTCGCGCAGATCTGTCTCTTGTCGCGCGTAAGACGTGCTAGCCGTGCTAGTCTTATCGCATACACATCCTCCTCGTAATGATGCAATACGAATGCATAAAAAAAATTCCTAATCGGTAAATCTAATTTCCAGAGTCAAATCACTGAGCTCAAATCATCACATGCAAGTCTGAACGGGCGGCCAACTCTACTAGATCCGGCAGTCAATGTACTTATTTTAAGGTTAAAACAAGAACTAACGTCCACTAAGACTCGGCTAGAAGAGACACAGAACGAGTTATCAGCGTGGAAATTCACGCCAGACTCGAACACGGGGAAGAAACTGATGGCGAAGTGTAGATTGCTACATCAGGAGAATGAGGACTTGGGCCGGATGACGTCGAGCGGGCGAATAGCGAAGCTGGAAGGGGATCTGGCGTTGCAAAAGAGCTTTAGTGAAGAAGTGAAAAAGTCACAATCGGGTAAGAAATTTTCTATAAATCTGAGCAAGTTAAAATAGGTATAAATATCATGTAAAATTAAATAAGCCCAAAAGAATGAAAGACAAAGGTACCTAGTTGCAAATGAGTGCGTTTAAAAAAATTGTCGTCAAATTGTTGAGAAAAACACTACACAAGAAATTCTCAAACTTATAAAATTAAAATAAACAAAATATTGAAGAATGAGGAAATGTCTAATTGTAATTGGATGATATACGCGCATCACCACGTCTCTTATTCCCTTCCATCATAAAGTTCTATACAAGGAGAAACACTTCGCATCATCTTTCCAATCAAAAAAGTCACATATTAACACGTTAACAGTCCCCATACAATATGTATGCATTTCCTCGTACGTCCAAGCAAATTACTTCAATCACACGTCCATGCTCCACATATGGGTCATTAAGAAACAAACAAGCACGCTTTCGAATAAGTACAATATATTTCTGTATGCTGTTGTCTAACTAGCCAAAAACATTGTTATATCAGAATTATCCCTATATTATCATGCAGTATGAAGTGATACTAACTAATCTAAGTGCGGACACGGTCGTTAGTGGCCCATTTGTGGGGCACGGACGTGTGGAGATAGTTCAGCGTGATCCATATATGGGGACACACACCACACACCTTTTCAATGCAATGAATCGACACCTTTGGACTGCAATGTGTCAAGTATATAATTTTCTATTAAAACTTGCCAAGTTACATCATTAAAAAGTACTGAAAATAATAAATGTTATCAGGAAACTGCTAAAAAAACCGGTGTGCGTTTCTCTGACTATTATAATTTTAGGTATTTCTATGTAACGTGATACTTATTCAAAATGTACCTTAAAAACTGCTGGAAATCAAGTGTGCATTCCTATAACTATTTATGATTTGAGGTATTTTTATGGAACTTGGTACTTATTCAGATCTCACTTATTTTATAGGCGAAGCATTCCCATAGTATCGAACTTGGCAGCCTTTCACATTTATGTTTTTGATGGGATTTCATTTATTTTTGTTAGGTGTAGGTTCTTTATTATTTTTTTATCACTTTTGCTTTAGGAAATGTCTCATTCCACTTAGGTATGTACTTTATACTATACCCTTTATACTAAGCGTCTAATTCTATTTTACTATTTATTTATAGGTGATTTTTACAAATAAACTGGCTCCCTACACCTATAAAATGTACCTACTTACATATAATTACATACATCAATAACGTACTTTATTCTGTTTGTAAGTACGCTACCTACATAGATAATTAATAACTTGGTAATGCCTACCTACCAGTAGGTATTATAATTGGTGGCCTATTATGTAGCCCTAGAAGTGCACCATCCCATCTCATCCCGTGGCGTATCGGAGGGTGAGATGGGCAGTAGTATATATAATTCCATCTTAGAGTATATATGATTTCCATGTTCTTGAATCTGCGATTTTATTAGTTGTAAAATGAGAAATTATTTAGACTATGCGAGAAAAAAATAGTCTTTTCATTTTTGTTTGACTGATTTAGCGCACCTAGTGTACCTAGTGACCTGCTTTGTACTTCGTAAATCGTGGGTTCGGTTCCCGCAACAGACACACACAGAGTGGTGAACAATTTTATTGTTCTTGTCTTTAAGACAAACATGTTTTGTCTTAAATTGGTATGTATCTAAATTTAAATAAGTCTTATCTCATTTCCACTCCATACCTACTTATAGTAGAACAAAATTACACATTCGTTGTTTTCGAAACTGACTCACACTTGGCCGTTTTCAGATTTTTACTTTATTTCGACCTAAAGACAAACCTTCGAGCCAAATTTCAGGTCGGTACGACCATTGGAAGATAGACCCACTTAGTTCATTATGACTTCATAGTAGAACAAAGTTACACCTTCGCTATTTTTAAAACTGACTCACACTTGGCCGTTTTCAGATTTTTCCCTTTACTTTGACCTTAAGACCTATCTCCATGCCAAATTTCAAGTCAGTACGACCATTGGAAGTGGTCTAGGTTTTTGATGAGTCAGTGAGTCAGTGAGTGTATAGTAAAAATAGCGATTTTCTGACGTCAATATCTCAAGAACTGCTATAGGTAGAATAATGAAATTTTGTATTCTAGACAATTAAGGGGATGTCAACAGACACTCGAAATTTCATATGCGTAGATAAAATATGTTTTGAGTTATAGGGTGGTCGAAATTGGCCCGAAATGGTTCGTGTAATATAACCCACGGCCGGTGTGTCGCTTTTTTTGCTCGAACTTGGCGGACTACCGTGTGTCTAGATTATATCGTTTGGTAAACTAGGAGTGGTAGAACATTTTTTACACCATAAAACAGCACATAATGGCATTTTCACTTCTCATGCTCGTAAAGTTCGACTTTAAGTCGTGCATGGACGACATAAAATCGCTCTTTAAGCTCTAGTGCATAAAGTAAAATTTTCTTCTAAGACTAAGAATGAGGCTCAACAGCCAGAGTCAAAATATATTGCACTTTACAAACTTGTTCTTTAATTATATTCTTACTATAATTATTTTAATTCCGTGATTTCTATCATTAAATTAATGAAATCAAATAAAATAGGAGTTGATAATAGTTAATAAAAAAGCCCCGAAATGTTTTTTATGATTGATTTGGCAGAAAACAAGTATCTATGTCTAAATTAACATGTTGATAATTTAAAAAAACATTAAACAATTAATTGGCGTGAACCATATTTATTTTCATTGCAATATTTTTGTTACAACTTGAAATAGTTCCACGATTACCGATAAATAATTTCCTCGCAATTGAAGTGAAAATTAGAGTAACCCTCGTCCATTAAACTCATTTTACACTCGACTTTATATCAATCCTCGCTCGCAAGCTCGCTCGGATGGACAAACGCCTCGCGTAAACTGCACTTGTTGTACAATCTACTATTTCGCAGAGCTCTTCACCCACTGAGAACGGTGACGATAACCGAAATGCGTGTAATCGATTTTTGAAATAGTTTTTATAAGCTGCTATGATTTTTGGCAAAGGGGAAACAATACCTAAGGCTTCTCTACGGATAGAACTTATACCACAGAATAACTAATAGTACTACCGTACAGAAAATTCACTCCTTAACAAAAGTCAGATTTAGGTATAAAATTATACCTATACTCGCCGCCTGCAAGCAAAATTGAAACTTATAACCGCGCACGAACCGTGAATCTTCTTTGCGCGCCGCAGTTTTATGACCGAGCTGTGAGCGTCGGCACGGGGTTAGCACTTGACAAGTTTTTGTACCTATACCTACTGATTTATTATTGTTAGATAAATATGTAGGAATTACAAACGTTGATTATGTAAACACGAAATTTTTATCCTGAGATATATTTTTTTATAGGGATTATGTCTGATTCTCACGGAAGTAGGTATGCCACAGCCGTATTCCTTTGAAAATATGTCGGTCAGTTCCTAATATTATTTCTGGGCAATCGATATTCAATAAATTAAGGATGTTTATTTTAACTATTACTAAGTAAGGACTTTGGGACCTTTCAATATCGTCCGGAATTTAAAAATGTTATTTCTGCTTCCTTGTTCTTCCGTTTATTCAGACATCCGTAAATACATATTTTATACGGATTAGATCGAAATAGGTTTCGAAGCCATTGTGTATTTTAAATTTTGCGCGAGCGCCACGTGACACGACTATCGTGCGAGCCGAGCGGCAGCCCACTGCTTTACGACTCCCCGGGAGGCGCGCCGGCCAAATGTACCTAAACTGCGTAGTGAAACCCCCCTGCTTATACCTTCCATTCATAAATAAATAATCATAAATAAATATTATGGGACAGAAAATAGATGTCATATACTTCAGAAAAAGTGACGAAACCCTCCGGTGTCCGGTGTTTTTCTGAAGTATATGACATCTATTTTCAGTTTATATATAGTAGTGTAACTACTTAAAAAAAAAATTGCAAATCAAAAAAAAATATTGAACAAAATAATTTGATTTGCTTCAAGATTCATTATGGGACAGTCTTACACAAATCAACCTAGTCTCACAGTAAGCTCAATAAGGCTTGTGATGTGGGTACTAGGCGATGATATATATAATAGATAAATACTTAAATACATAGAAAACATCCATAACTCAGGAACCAAATATCCGTGATGAACACACAAATAAATGCCCTGACCAGGATTCGAACCCGGGACCTCCTGCTTCATAGGCAGCGTCACTACCGACTGGGCTAGGAGGCCTATTTATATAATAACAAATAAGACGGCAAACTATTTTCAATTGCAGAACTGGACGACTTCATACAAGAACTGGACGAGGACGTGGAAGGTATGCAGAGCACGGTGCTGTACCTGCAGCAGGAGCTGCGCGCGGCGCGGGGCGGGGGCGGGGGAGCGGGGGCGGGTACAGTGAACGGCGCGCGCGCGTCGCCCGACAAGCGCGCCTACAGCCCGCGCTCCGACAGCGGCGCCGGCGCAGGCGCACCCGCCGGCAAGCGTCGCCGCGCCTCCGTGCTGTCGCTCGACTACAACGAGGACGAAGAGCCGCTCGTGCCCAACGGCGACGCCGACTAGCCCCCCCTCCCCCCTCCGACCTTCGAGATCCTGGTCACGGCACCCCAACTGTAACGGCCTCGCTGAACGACATCTCTGTTACCCAGTGACGTGGACCGCTGAGAGCGAACGCTCATCCGTTAGTGTATATGTACTCTAGAAGACATGTTAGACGATTTGTGTCATTCCCGTTGACTAATTGGTGAAGGCTGTGTCTAAAAACGTTTGGTACTTTTGCGTTTTAGCATCGCGTGACTGTTGATAGTGAATTGGTTTTTGACATGGTTTTATAATTGTAATGAATTTTAAACAGACTCGGTTGACATTTTTATAATTTATTTATGATAAGTGCATCGATTGTGATATGTATTAGATTGCAATAATGTGTGAGCAATACCGATTGATCTATATTGCTGAATTTAGTTTCAAATTGGCATTTATTTTATTTATGTGCCTGTAATGGTGGGTTGTTTAAACCTGTTGAGCTGTCAGCGATAATGATGAACACCAAGCCTAATGTATGATAGCCATGTTTTTATGAAATTTGTGAATTTCTACATAGTATATTTATATTTTCAAATTACAATGAATGTATATAGAGCTATCTTAATAAACATGTATTACTGGCATCAGTTTCCGTTATTTTATTTTCAAATAACTAATTTAGGAGTAAACTGTCATTTTCTCACTTCAGTCGTTAATGTCTCAGGAAATAAGTAAAAAAGTTGCGCAATGGATTCTTAGTAGTAGTAACTTAGAAATCTTAGATATAACATTTTACCAACCGCCTTTGTAGTCCTATGATTTTTTTCTACTCCTGAGGCTTTGCACTACCGAACTTTTCGATGGAGCTTTTATAATCGCATATTTTAGCATCGCTGACGATGCTTAAATAGATTTTCATAGAATATTATAGCACGACAAATAAAACACGAGTCTCAATGAAAAATCATTATTTATTTTCAAATACTTCTAGAAGGCACCACAATACATAAGGCGATATCGGTAGTATCGCATATAAAGCATCACTCACAAAAATAATTGCTCTGACTAGACATAACCTACTTATGGACTAAGAACTGGCCAAGTCAGATATGACACAATAATTAGAGCAACAAAAGATTGCTAGATCCAGACATGTGGCAGCTTTTAACCCTTTGACCGTGAAAGACGTCAAATCACGCGCACTGAAAGTCATGCCCTCAGCGCCAGCATGTGATATCATATCACGTACAAAATATTACCGATTTGAGGGCACGATTTTTCCGTCCGATGCTGGGCTGTCAAAGGGTTAATGGTGGAGGTTAGTGACGGACAAGCAAAATTGTTCAATTGGAAAATACTAATACCAAAATAAGTGAAAACTTCCAAAGTTGTCTCAGTTATACAGGACAGGGCATATAGGTATGTTAACAGTAGAAAAAAAAACATTGCGGAAACAAAAACGGTAGGTGAAAAACTATGAATTACATTATTCGTCGTTTAGGGAACGTACCCATACTACGTGACCCGTTTAGGGGGGGAGGGGGGTCGTCAAAATACTACTCTTGGTCACAAGGGGGAGGGGGGGGGTTTAGGTTTACGTCACGTAATCAATAATTATTATAATTATGCTCTAGGGAAATCTCGCGCAATTTTTTTTTTTTTCACTTTTTAATTATGGTTTGCACGCACCTTGAGGCGTTACGCGGCAACCGCCGTTTTAATAAATACAAATATGCGCCAAATTATGATATTTTTTACTTTCTGTTTGCAAAAAAACAATATTAAGAATTACTACGTGACAACCAGAGGGGGAGGGGGGGATCTTGGCATATACTACGGTTGGTCACCGAGGGGGGGGGGAGGGGGTGAAAATTGTAAAAAAATTGGTCACGTAGTATGGGTACGTTCCCTTAGCACTACTTTTCCCCAACAGAAACTTTTGGCAATTATATATTCTAATTATTTATATAATTTCTCATGATATTGCATCAAACCCAGAACTCTAAGATTTGTATTCTTGGCCAGATGTCCGGATCTAAAAATATGCATGGTATAGAAAACTAACTAGAGGGGTTTTGTTGTTCTCATTATTGTTTCATATCTGACTTGGCCAACTCAGTCTATTAAGAACCTCACTGAACATTCAGTTAATTCTAATTTGTGCTTAATAGGATAGTACTTAGTACCACTATAGTAGTCTACCATATACAAAGGAATGTTAAAACACTTAAAACAGTAAAGTAGCATAAGATATTGTAGCAGCATATTTGACTGCTAATGTAGGTGACGCTAATACGTTGTGTCGTACCTGGGTTGTTAATCGTTGTCAGTTAACAATCTAATGCATGATGTACAATATTTATCAATTTGCATGTTTTTGGTATTCCTTTGATATTTCATCTATTTATATGGAGACGATAGCCTCTTCACAAGACATTTTATTATAAGTACATATTATGTTAGAAAGCATCAATTCTAAATATTTTGTGTGTTTTTCAACCTGGATCGCAACACCTAAATAGTATTTTCATGCCAAGGCAGTCGCATGATAAAGGTGAGGATTAACGCGCAATGAGGGTTCCTGCGATCGAGTTATACACTAGATGGCAGCACCGGCGTATGAGGTATTTTTGACAGCAGCTGTCACAATCTACCAATTTAAAAAAATATGATTAAACATGATTGGTGGATTATGACAGCCAGACCTTTTGCCACGGTGAGTGAAAATCTCGATCGCGGAAACTCTCATTCGCGCAAAGCTATGCGGAAATGGCACCGCAGTCGCAAAAAAACATCTTGTTGGTTATGGTTTGGATATGTCAAATCCATAGGTACTGTATAGTATAGTCACTAGACCTTTAGACATGGTACCTTTAAAAAAAGTCACATTTGATTTTATAATCTGAGGCTTTTTATCATCAATATCATTATACCTAGCTAAAAAACTCTAGTCGAAGTATGTGACATAATTTATTTCAGGTTAAGATTCATTGCATATCTCTTTTGGCGAGTATTTACGGTTAACTATATTCCATATCTCATAATTTGAATATCCACCATGAAACTGTGTGCTTTGTTTTGTACATAAAACCCAAATATTCATCTAACCACTCCACAGTTCAGTTCATATTTTTTCTAAAAATACCACAATTTAAAATAGTAAACCTTATTAACATTTCATAATTGTTTTGTTTGACACGCACTTAACATATTAACAATGGTCCCAAGCCATAAATTACTATAATTAGATATTTATTACAATCTAGCATAAAATTTAGACCTACTTGAAGGCACGAGCACTTGTGCTATGAAAAAACACCAATCAGAAGCAGTATTAACTAACACAACACGAAAGAGTACATAGTGTACATACGTATTTACGTCAAATCGTTTTGAACGACAACGAACTTGAACGCCATACTGGACGAGTTTAGTGATAAAGCTCACTTCACTGTCGATTTACAAAGATACTTCATTTTTTCACTAATAGCTCACTTTCACTAGCCAAACTGCCTCGCGCGGCAATTTCCTCGCGAGGCGGAGCGTTAGGTGTAGACCCGCCGAACAGATAGCGTAAATTGCGTAGTTTAAGAAGTACTAATAACTCCGTATGGACAAAGTGGGCCCTTTTCTCCTGGACTGACACATAATAAAGTATAAATATCACTCACACGCCAAGATTACAGACGTAAGCGAACCAAGATACCCTAAGCCTTTTAGGTACACGATAATGTGTAAAGTTACTTTAAGAACGTTTACACTCTAAATTCTAAACTATATTTTTTTTACACGTTTTTTAGCACACCTTAGGCATTTGAACCTTAGATTTTATATTTCATATTTAATTTATCTGCGAGGTACTTATTTTACTTACCATTTGAAAATGGAATGTGAACTACAATGAAGAAGGTTCAAATTTCTTTGGCTCTGGCTAGTTTTTACATCAAAATGTAAATCGTACAGTCAACTGCAATTATTATCTTACACAAGCGCGAACAAACATACATGTCAAACTAAGAACCTCCTTTTTAGGGTTCCGTAGCCAAATGGCAAAAAACGGAACCCTTATGGATTCGTCATGTCTGTCTGTCTGTCCGTCCGTATGTCACAGCCATTTTACTCGGAAACTATAAGACGTATCTTAATAAAATTTAGACATAAGGTGTATTTTGTATGCAGCTACTTAGTTATGTAGTTAAATATGAAAAAAAAAATATTTTTAGGGGGGCGCTCCATACAGGTAACTAAATTTAAAAAAAATTAACCAAATATCAACATGTTACACATCAATCGATAGGTCTTTCAAAATAACATTGAGGTTTTTTTGACTATTTTGTGATTAAGTGAATATTTTCTGAAATAATCGCTTCGAAAGTCAGAAAAGTTGTGTAGCCGTAACTTTTGAACCGTAAGTTCAAAAAATATGAAAAAATTTGAAGAGATGCGTCTTATTACTTTCTACGAAAATTGTTTTGAACATTATCGGTTCAGCCATTTTTGAGTTATCTCCAAAAAACTTCTTCCATAGGCATCAGATACGACCTTTTGGTATTAGTTTGGTTCTTATTCCATTGAAGGTACGGAACCCTCCTATGCGTGGTCCGACACGCACTTGGCCGGTTTTTTTTTTGATGTCAGTTATAGGGACCGTGCGCGTTGGAATCTGTCATCTTGTGATCTCAATTGAAAACTGATAAGACTCCACGCCAATAGACAGTGCTGCCCTCTTCAGTTTACGCACGTTCCATATTCCCTAAGCGCGCAAAAATATCTGTCAGAAACTTATTTGTAGTGCAAGATAATATTGCAGATAACTGTACACATGAAACGCTCTCGGCGTCCTTAAAGGATAAAGTGGAGCTCCTGAGCCCGCAGCGCTTAGAATGACATACATAGTTGACATTGGCATGGTGTACGCTATCCAAGTAACCTTTCATTATAAATATCTTCGCCGACTCTACTGTCTAAGATTAAATGCTAGGATATTTTGAGCGCAAAGATAATAGGCATGGTGAATTTTTTTCATGTATGGTATCAATCGATTCGTTTTGTTGTGAGGATCAAATGTCTATATGCGGCCAATTGCGTTAAAACAACACAAAAGTCAGACTTAAAGTCTGAGATTTGCATGTTTCTCGAAACGCTCCTAACAAAATGACGTGCAAAAGTGACGTCACGATCATATACACTCGCGATCAAAAAAATCGACTCAAGCAACATTTTTTACTTTTGGTCGTATTTCCGGAAAGCGGGAAATATTTTAATAAAACTTTGAATGCAATTTTATTACGAATTTATTCAGCTACAAAAAACAGTAAAAGACATCGATCTCAGTTGCGTAGTTTTTAGGTTATCGCAGTTTTTGTACAAAATGGCATTTTACATGGTTATGATATGCACGAGTTGTGCCCTCTTGAGACCAATAAAAACCGGTGTAACCGGTTATTTCTTATCATTCGCTTATCAGAAGTTGACCAGTGCACATCTCCTCGCAATCTTACACCGGAATCACCTTCGAAAAATGGATACCACCGAAGCTGAAGCCACCGAAGTCGTCACCTTGGTGAATCGAGGATTCTCGCAGCGTTCTGTTGCTGAGCAGCTGAATTTAAGCCAGTCTGCTGTCTCCAGAGTTTATCGTCGGTTTTGTCGGTTTGGAACCTTGAAACGGAAACAAGGATCTGGCCGTCAGCGGTGCACATCGGAGAGGGATGACCGCTTCATCGCCACCTCCAGTCTTCGTAATCCTAATCGCCACCGTACCGCTGTTGCCATCCAGCAAGACCTGATGCGGAACCGGGTTGTGCCTGTTAGCACCTCAACAGTTCGGCGGAGACTCAAGGAAGCCAACCTTACCCCAAGAAGACCTGCTACTGGGCCCAAACTGACTCAGAGGCATCGGGGCGCTCGGAAGGAATTCGTGGCGACCTACGAAAATTGGACCTACGACCAATGGAGCCGCGTACTCTTCAGCGACGAGTGCAGAGTGTGTCTCCATGGCAGCGACAGAAGAGGACGGGTGTACCGAAGACCTGGAGAGAGGTTCGCCCAGTGTTACTTCGCTAAAACAGTCGCCTACGGTGGAGGTTCCGTCATGATGTGGGCGGGGATTTCCATGGAGGGGCGGACCGAGCTGGTTTTTGTTGATGGCGGGGGTCGAGGCGGTGGTTTGAATGCAGACAGGTACATCACCGACATCCTGCAAGACCATGTCGTCCCCTACGCCGGGTTCTTTGACGAGGGGTTCCATTTCATGCAAGACAACGCCCCTTGTCATACCGCCCGCGTCACAAAGGAGTACCTTGACGCAGTTGGCATCCCGACTCTGAAGTGGCCACCTCTGAGTCCTGATTTAAATCCTATCGAGCACTTATGGGATTACCTGAAACGCAAGGTTCGAGCTCGCAATCCTGCTCCGGAGACAATTTTGGCCCTGAAAGAAGCTTTGGTCGAAGAGTGGGAAGCATGCCCCCAGGATACCATCAGGAAGCTGATAAGGTCAATGAAGAGACGCATGGCATGTGTGAAAAAGGTTTTTGGTGGTAACACCAGGTATTAAAGATAAAAATAAATTGTTATTCGTTCATGAAAATGTTTTTTCTTTCGTTGTTAAGGTCATTTTTGCACCCAAATTTTACACCTCCTTGGTATGCTAGCTTGTTTTTCATGAACTGAAATTTTTCGCCTGAAAAACATGCTCGTATTGAAAGCTGACACTGTTAGCTCTAAAATGGTACCGTTGCTTTTTTGATCTCATGATTGGTTCCTGAGATATTAAACGATGAAATTAAAAATTAGTTTGAGTCGATTTTTTTGATCGCGAGTGTAGTCGCCCTGTTAGATTAATAATAGATTTTTTTTTTTTTTCACTTTATTTGGATATGTTGGTAATTCTGCATCCTATCAACTAAATTGTATTGCATAATTCAACATGTGTCATCATCCCTATTATACAGCAATTTTTACCTCTGGTTTTAATTTTCCTAAGGCGAGCTATGCCCCGGGCGATTAGTACATCGGTTACCTGTTCATTGATGACAATTATGACTATAATATAACACTAAAATGGTTATACAATTCATCATCATACCTATATTTACGAGCTAGGCTAGGCTCTTGTCGGTAGAGCAATTGCCATGCCTGTCTGTCATTTGCCTTCTATTTTACGCCTGATACGACACGTATGTTACTTTTTCCGTTACTAGATCCATGTATGCTCTCCTTGGCTTTTCTGACTTCTTCTCTGCTTCAACTCTACCTTCTATGATGTTCCTTATAAACTTGTCGTATCCAAGCACCTTCTCTCTCTATGGTTGTCAACTAACTTCTCTTTTCTTATAGAACTAAAAGTTTGATAAACTAATACCAAAAATGAATTATATGAACCTTATTTCGGAATCATAGGGTTGAATTTCGCATAATTTCTAACACCCTTAAAGGGTTAATTTATGATGGCGTTCAAAGTATCAAGCAAATAAAAGACTCTAAACTAACGTCCACCATCTTTTCTGCTTCTAAAATTATGATTGTCACCTCCGGCATGGACGTCATACTCCTTAGCGCTGGCTTGGTACCTGACAAGCTTGTCTTCGGCAGCCCGGACTCGCTCTTGAAGTATTTCCACCGTTCTGGTTAAAAGCTTGATCTCCTCCTGTAGCGGGTAGACTTGCATGTTCATTTGCATCAGCTCTTTCTCGTGGGCCAGTTGAAGCGTGTGGAGCTGTAAGGAAGAGTAGTTGTTAGTCGCTATACAGGGTGGAACAAAAATACTGAAGATCCGTTTAACCCTTTGACCGCCATGCATCGGACGGAAAAATCGTGCCCTCGGCGCCCGCGCGCTCGAGTGCGCAAGGCAAACTGGTTATATTTTGGACGTAATATCACGTGCTGACGCTGAAGATGAAGGCACGACGTTCCGTGGGCGTGATTTGACGTCTTCGGCGGTCAAAGGGTTACGGGCATAAGTGGTATTGTATTGCGATTAACAAGTAGGTGAAATATTTTCTCAAGCCAAAAAAAAAAAATTTTTCTATGGGACACGTCGTCCAAGCCGACCAACTCTCCATACAAAACCATTTTTTTTTAAGTTTTTTTTTCTTACTTATTTTTAATTAAAATACGATACCAATTATGCCCTTAAACGTATCACCAGCATTTTTGTTACACGTGTCATAATTTTTTGGAAAGTATTTGGCAGAAGGTGCTTTACGCTTGCGTTGTACCTTGTACCATACAACCAGGGACCGGAACCGGTAACCATTAAAGGGGTATTAGATTGGGTATTTGATAGAGTTGTTTTTAAAAACCCTATCAATTCTGTAAGCGTATCGTTTGACTTACCCGAACGAAAGGCTAACCATGTCAATACAGTTAATTCGGGTAAGTGGTTACAACCCAGCATATGGTTTCCCTATCAGATAGGGTTTTTCAAATGCGATTAAGCTATTTTAAACTCTGTGACCAATACATTTGACTTATTTATTATTCGAGGACCGTACGAGCTAAGCGCTGCCGGGCGGCACGAGCGAGCCTACAGACAACAAGAATCTATTTGCGTATGTTTTCGTACTTACGCCTTTGATCTAGACGCTCTTATTGCTTGTTAGTGCGCTAAAAGATCGTTGTATGGTGCCGGTGTTTTTGTTCTTGCCATTCGAGCGTGACGGCTCGTGTCGGTTGAATCTTAGACCCAGGCTTATAGGAACCAAAATCAAATGCATATTGTGAAGTGTTAAAATATATAATTTTGTGTTATTCTAGTTATAGGTAGTACTTTGTTTCAATGGCTCCAGCAAAATGTGACGCCGTTCACCGATACTTCTAGTATAATGAAACGATCAATATCAGTAATTGTTGGACACTCAAGAATAAAATGATTATTTGAAAAAAATATCGTAAGAATAAACTTATGTTGATTGTATTCCCGTTAAAATGATTCAAAATAATTTCGTCGGGACTAATATATGCGAGAAAATGTAATAAAAATAATTGATTCTTAACAGAATCATTTAATCATGCTTTTTATTTTAAATAATGTTCCGCGTATAAGAATGTATCTGGGTTTTTCGGTGTAAGAAAACATCGTGTGGAAACTGGACCTAATCCCAATAAGTTCAGGCACTTTTTGCGCGCGCGGCGGCGACGCACTATGGCCCAAACGCCCGATCTAGCTGTACAAAATTATTTTACACTCATAGACTAAAATTTACTATTTTTATTATTATTTTGCTATAATTCATGTGAAAAAAGAGTAACCAGTGTAAGTTGACCTTTGTATAAGAATAATTACTAGGGCAGAAGAGGTCAGCTAAACTTGGTTGTGTAATTTTAAGAGAAATGAAGCATTATTACAAATGGCACCTAAAAAAATTAATAATTAACTTAAACTATATTTATGTATTTTAATTCTGCTATTCTTATATTTTAGGTGCCATTTGCAATAATGCTTCATTTCTCTTAAAATTAAAAACCATGTTTAGCTGACCTCTTCTGCTCTAGTAATTATTCTTATACAAAAGGTCAACTTACACTGGTTATTTTTTTTTCACATTAATTATACCAAAATAATAATAAAAATAGTCAATTTTAGTCTATGAGTGTAAAATAATTTTGTCCAGCTAGATCGGGCGTTTCGGCCATAGTGCGCCGCTGCCGCGCGCGCAAAAAGTGTCTGATGGTCATAGATTATTTAAACAAGTTTATTCCTTGTCAAATGATTTTTAAATTTGGAAATTTGTAGTTCAACTCCTCCTTAATGCATAGAAACCGAAATTATAACGTTTTTCGAAAATTAAAATACCCTCCCAATCGATTTAAAAAAAAACCGGCCAAGAGCGTGTCGGGCCACGCTCAGTGTAGGGTTCCGTAGTTTTCCGTCTGTCACAGTAAGTGTCCCCACTTAAGAGTTAATAACACCGCCATGTAGGATATGATATGAGAGTTCCACGTACAGCGACATCTATCGGCAAATTAAGTAAACTATTGCGCGCGAGCTTAAAGTATGGAAGATGATTTTTATGGAATAATTCTTTATTGCGTGAACCGATTTTCACCGTTTTTACTTTATTTGAAAGCACGTCATTTCATTGTAATTTTGTAGAAATTACAGGTACAATAAACACCTGCTTATACGGTTAAATTACAAACTTAGTTCAGAAATTATTTTGTAATTTTTTTTCAAAAACTATTCATCCTATCAAGTTCAAAATAATTTTTCTAGAAAGTTTTTATAAAGTTCTACTTTTGAGATTTTTTTCATATTTTTAAAACTTATGGTTCAAAAGTTAGAGGGGGGGGGACGCATAGTTTTTTACTTCTGGAGCGATTATTTCCGAAAATATTTACATTATCGAAAAATGATTTTAGTAAACCCCTATTCATTTTTAAATACCTATCCAACAATATATCACACGTTAGGGTTGAAATGAAAAAAAAAATCACTCCCCACTTTACGTATAGGGGAGGTACCCTAATAAAATAAAAAAATCCACTTTTTATTTTACCACTTTGTCGGCGTGATTGATATACAGATTAGTACTAAATTTCAGCTTTCTAGTGCTAACGGTCACTGAGATTATCCGCGGACGGACGGACGGACGGACGGGCAGACATGGCGAAACTATAAGGGTTCCTAGTTGACTACGGAACCCTAAAAAGGTCACTTTTTGCAAAAGTCGACGGTTTGCAAAAAGTTTACAACATTTTAATTTGAACAATTAACTGTAGTTAGAGGACCACAAAACTGACATCATATTAAAATTTCAGCTCTCCAGCACTTCCGGAACGCGAGTTATTGAATTTACAATATTTGCAAAAAAAATGTGTTTTTTTGCGAATTGCGGACGATCCTCTGGACCGATTTTGCTCTATCGGGGCTCATTCTCTTTGTTTTATAATTGCGCACATTTGTTATATTTAACTATTTTTTGTCCGACCCGTAGTTTTTCCTCTAGAAGCGAAAAACTGGTTTTTACCATTTTTTTGGCACCTTAGCGCCCAATATTCACTTATAAATTTTATTGATATCAATTCCTGCCACTTCGACCTATACAAACAAATTTTTTCCCGACCAATAGGAATTGACTGTACTTTTTATGATTTTTCCGCTAATTCTATCTGAGTATTGCTATAATTATTTGAATTGCGTATTTTCTATAATTAAATAAATGAAATCAAATAAAATAGGAGTTGATAATAGTTTAGAAATGCCCCGAAATGTTTTGATGACTTGGCAGAAAATTTCTAAATTCACATGTTAAAAATTCAAAAAAATATATTAAAAAATTAATTGGTTGGAACCATATTTGTTTTCATTGTAATATTTTTGTCACAACTTGAAATTGTTTTACGATTACCGATAAATAATTTCCTCGCAAATGAAGTGAAAATTAGAGTGTAACCCTCGTCCATAAAACCCATTTTACACTCGACTTTTAAACGCCTCGCGTAAAATCGTACGTTTTATGCACTTGTTGTACAATCTACTATTATAATATAATAAAAATAAAATAAAATAAAAATGAAAATAAAACGAAAACGAAACGAAAACGAAACGAAAACGAAACGAAAACGAAACGAAACGAAAACGAAACGAGAACGAAACGAGAACGAAACGAGAACGAAACGAGAACGAAACGAAACGAAAACGAAACGAAAACGAAACGAAAACGAAACGAAAACGAAACGAAAACGAAACGAAAACGAAACGAAACGAAAACGAAACGAAAACGAAACGAAAACGAAACGAAAACGAAACGAAAACGAAACGAAAACGAAACGAAAACGAAACGAAAACGAAACGAAAACGTAACGAAAACGAAACGAAAACGAAACTAAAACGAAACGAAAACGAAACGAAAACGAAACGAAAACGAAAACGAAACGAAACGAAACGAAACGAAAACGAAACGAAAACGAAACGAAAACGAAACGAAAACGAAACCAAAACGAAAATAAAATGAAAAAAAAATGAAAAAAAAATTAAAGAAAAACAAAAAAAATGAATACACTGAATTTTTTTAAATATAAAATTTAAAAAAAAAATTATATATATACACGGTGAATCTGAGTATCCCGACAGATTTTAACCATACACCCCGAATAATTAACCGAAAATAAGTACCATGACTATTTTTCAGTAAAAAGTATATAACCATCCGCCATCTTGGATTATAAAACAGAAATAATTTTCGAAATTACATCCCCTAATTATAAATATTAATTATTTGAAACGGGCTATTTACCTAGCACCCGAAATATCGGGTGCCCAATAACGCTAATATATATAATACATGGTAAATACCCCGTTTCAAATAATATTTATAATGTGAATGACCATGTGAGCTTAAAAAATCGTATATCCCATAATTAGCTGAAAACGACTACCAATCCCTACGCCAATTCATAGGATTAGGTTGCCAAGCGGACCACAGGCTCAACTGAGCCGTGGCAAAAGCCGGGACAAACTCTAGGAGGATGAATATTGGTTTGTGTCAAATCGATTTGAATATGAATAAAAATTGTGTTTTTATTCTTATTCAAAATAATTATTGCCCATCTCATCAGTACGTGCGAACTATGCAAAAATAAACTGAAGGTAAGACACATTTCTTTAACAGAAATTCTTTAATTTAAAGTTGTGTACGTGAGCAGAGGACTGGACTGTGGGTGTGACTTTAGCAGAATGAATAAACGACAGCAAATCTTATATTTACTCAATTTGTTCCGCCGCCACCTCTCCTGTTCCATTTCAAATGAGAAAGATAGAACCGCCTGCCTGCGTGGAAAAGAGACAGGAAAAGGGTAGCCCTATGATAGGGTAAGCGGTAAATATTAAAGCTATCTTTACCCCATTCGACTCGGAAACCACATTGAAAAGGGTTAAGCCTATTCAAAATGATTTCCATATCGATAGGGTAACCCAATGATAGGGTAACCCTATCATTAGGGTAAGACTTTAATAGGGTTACCCTATCGAAACGATTAATCAAATGAAGGGGTTTTCCGGTCCCTGCATACAACATTGTATTCGAGAAATGAAAGCGTAAGCGCCGATCGCCAAATGGTACCTTTGATCTAGGCTGTCATATACAGTGTGGAAAAATAAGTCGGGCCCTGAAGGGAAACTACCTTAAAACGTTGAGATAGCTCAATTCGCTGAAAGGACACATTCTATTTCCTAAAAACTAAAACTGTATTCACCGTTTTTTTCTTAATTTTCACTTTTTTGCATACTTATTGTATGAGAAATCTTTTTATTATTATTTATGGGTTCTCTTGTGCCCTAAACTTGGTTGGTATTAAGAAGTTTTTATCCTTGTTGGAAATAGGATCGATTAACATCAATTGTTATACAAATTATTTATGGCAAAAATTACAAAATAAATAGTTTTTTGTGAACTGTACTTTTTTCCATTTGAAAATGCAGTTATGTCCCTTTAAAAAAATTAAAGAATGTTTCCCTTCAGTGAATTGAGCTATCTCAACGTTTTAAGGTAGTTTCCCTCCAGGGATCGACTTATTTTTCCACACTGTATACTTATTGCCTACTTAAGGTACGGCAACCGTTCCCGCCAATAGTACGTTTTACTCAAGTAAATCAGAATAAATGGAGTTTGCATGTAAAGCACCGAAATTTAACAGCATTGTGCGTAGTAGATGTGTGCCGTTCTTGAGAACGTTCTCCGTATACTATGGGAAATATTATCGAGCAAGAACGTTTCCCATACAATACAAAAACCGGAAACGTTCTCGAGAACGGCACAACTTTTCTTGTGCCCAGCTCTGCTCTTGGATTTCAACTATAAAAAATACATACCTATACCTTAAAAATCAAGAATGTGTGACCGACCACTGTCAGTATTACCAATGATGCAACCCGATGCAATAATTACCTATATGTGATAAATTGATGATGAGCAATTAAGCTTAATCATTCCTTAGGTACTAACTAAATTAACTGCGACTTAGATGTGAATGATATTGCTTCAAGAGTGAAGACAGATATCCTAAGCTGTCTGAGTTGTAGGGCCAATCAGTTCTTGGAACGGGCTACAACGCAAAATATGAATTGATGTTTACCTACCTACGACTGGAATTATGATTAAGAAGAAATTTCGTAAGTATTTTGTTGTATCATGTTTCATGACACAATGGCAGGTTACATACTATAATACGTCAGTCTGTTTAGTAGTAGGTAGTCTCTACGTCTCTGTGTCAGAAAGTCTGGAAAGTTTACCACTGGTCTATCATAAGAGTTAAGGGTCTGCCAGACGGTCGCCAACAAGGCTGCCGACGGTCCAAGGTCACCCAGACCTTGGTTGGTGCTTCATACAATTTTGCTGGAAACAACTGTCTAGTGTCTACACGGTTTGTCCAGACCAAGGTCGCCCTGTCGGAGGGGCATGTTGGCGAGAAGTTGACGCTTTAGTGTACGGCCTCAGTGGCGAGGCGACCAGCGTTACATCGAGCTTCCAAGGTTAAGGTTTGCATTTGTTAGCCATAGACGCGGCCACGCTCCACCGGTCACCACCACTTTGGCTCACTCAGGATGCGCTCCTAATGATGGAGGTCATGGTGGTTATTTTTTTATCACCAATATTGATAATTATTTTTCAGATGATAAGTGGTAAAAGACATTTTGCGAACGATTTAGTCACTCTATTACTCAATGTGGCCTTGTCGTTTCCCATACAGCGTATGTCAAACGTCACAGGTTGGCCATGATACACTTAATTAAGATTAATTTTACTTGAAAAAAGTGAAGATTAAATTAATCCGGTTTTGAGAAAGTACTACCATACGATAATTTATATGATCATTGATCAATCAGTTACAGAGTCAGAAAAAGTGGTTCCGGATCACGACCCAGAAATCATCCCGTATATACCTACTCACTGCCCCAAGAGAGCAACTCTTTTCGAATAGCGAATGTAACGAAAAGTCACACGCTGGAATTGAAAGTGAGGACTGATAATTAAAAAATATACTTTTTTTGTTAAATACCACGAAGGTGGCTAACAAGTTTACGGCCCGCCTGATGGTAAGCAACTCTAGTTGCAGGCAACTCCATAGGTGTCACATGCGCGTTGCCGACCCTTTACAAAAAACCGGCCAAGAGCGTGTCGGGCCACGCTCAGTGTAGGGTTCCGTAGTTTTCCGTCCGTCACAGTAAGTGTCCCCACTTAAGAGTTAAAATAACACCGCCATGTAGGATATGATATGAGCGTTGCACGTACAGCGACATCTATCGGCAAATTAAGTAAACTATTGCGCGCGAGCTTAAAGTATGGAAGATGATTTTTATGGGATAATTCTTTATTGCGTTAACCGATTTTCACCGTTTTTACTTTATTTGAAAGAACGTCATTTCATTGTGATTTTGTAGATATTACAAGTACAATAAACACCTGCTTATACGGTTAAATTACAAACTTAGTTCAGAAATTATTTTGTATTTTTTTTTCAAAAACTATTCAACCTATCAAGTTCAAAATAATTTTCCTAGAAAGTTTTTATAAAGTTATACTTTAGAATTTTTTTTCATATTTTTAAAACTTATGGTTCAAAAGTTAGAGGGGGGGGGACACATTTTTTTTTACTTCTGGAGCGATTATTTCCAAAAATATTTACATTATCAAAAAATTATTTTAGTAAACCCCTATTCATTTTTAAATACCTATCCAAACTCGTATGACTCGTATCACACGTTAGGGTTGAAATGAAAAAAAAATCACTCCCCACTTTACGTATAGGGGAGGTACCCTAAAAAAACATTTTTTTCCACTTTTTATTTTACCACTTTGTCGGCGTGATTAATATAAGTACATATTAGTACCAAATTTCAGCTTTCTAGTGCTAACGGTCACTGAGATTATCCGCGGACGGACGGACGGACGGACGGGCAGACATGGCGAAACTATAAGGGTTCTTAGTTGACTACGGAACCCTAAAATTGGAGGATTCACTGTGTTATAACTAAAGGAACAAGAGCTCTTGGGCAACCTTACTCACCGGCAGGAACACAACACAATGAGGAGGGTCTAGTGCTATTTGGCTGTAAGGTTGGTTACTTCCCCAGTCGGGCTCTGCTCTAGATTTTAGCGAAATGACATTCGCTGAGCTATGCCCTACCACACATAGTAAGATAACATTCGCAGTACCCATGGCTCTCTTTTGGACAGTTTAAGGACATACCCGGGTCCGTACGTAGTTTAAGGACATACCCGGGTGCGGACGTAGTTTAAGGACACACCCGGGTCCAAAAATACTTACATCCTGAATCCTTTTCTTCTTAAGCAGTATGAACTCCTCATTTGTCCGTTTGAGCGAGTCCAGCAAGCTACTTCTCTCTTGCATCAGCACTTCTAGGTGCTTCTTACTCTCTGACAATTCGGCTTCCATCTCGGAAGTCACTTTGACCAGAATGTTCTCGGTTGATTTTGCGTTTGGTCTGTGGCCCGGTTTCTTTTGAGGATTTAGATGGAGCAGCACTGAAACAAACAAACAAACAGAATATTTATTTGCAGAATAAGGGTAAATTTACATGTAAATGATCGTTTCACCTTTTTAAACTGTTGGCTAATAGTATGCAAATATTACAAATATACATCTTAAGGGTGGAAGGTGTGCACTTTTAAAATTATATAAAAACAAATTTCTAAATTACCTACTTACATACTCGTAAATAACTAACATATAATATTATAACATAGCAGAAATAGTTACTTTATCTTACATCACATTTATTTCACATCATTCATCATGTTTCATTCAGCAAACAACCTTTAGTATATTTTCATACGCAATTGATGTATCGATTGCGTTTTATTGCACTGGATTCCCGCATTGTTTAAAACAGAAAAGAGAGGACAGACTTTATAAAATTGAAACAAATGATGGAGGGACATGACTGATTGGACGACTTTAGTAATGTCATCGTGTAAGTTCTCTATTTCTCTGTTTTAGGGTTAACCCATTTGTCATATAAGGTACGGTCAGCTGCAACGAAAAAGGCCCCCGCTGCATACAAAGTTTGTATGCAGGGGGGTCTTTTTCTTTGCAGTTGACTGTACCATATACGTCGCTATTGTACCGTTACAAGAGATTTTTTCTTCACCTTAAAAATAGAGCTACAGTTACAAAAACAAGGACCTACCTATTTTTCAAATCATTACGCAGTTACTTACCTTCTTTTTCCTTCTGCAGACTACGTAAATTCTTCCTCAGTTCTTCAGTTTCCCGGTTAATTTTGGCAATAGTTCGTTGTTTGGCAGTCAGTTCCGCTTGCAAGCCCTTTATTGTCGCACATAGATAGCTATCTTCTTTTAATTTGTTTATAAGAAAGGCTGAGTTTTGCGTCAATCTACTCACAGCAGAAGACGCCCTGTCAACTTTGAGCACCGTCTGTGTTGTTACGGAATGCTGTCCCCTCGGCAGGGTTTGAGAAGCTGTATCAACCAAATTAAGTTTATTTAATTTATTCTTTAAATCAGTGTTTACTTTTCGATCTTCCATCAATTGACGTTCTACGTCTATAATGTGGTTTTCATATTTTTGCTTCATGTCACCAAACTTTTCTTGGAGGGTCAACAGTATTCCTTGGAAATGGGTTTCTTTGTCTTTCAGTTCTTGTTCCAAACGCGCGATACGGTCTTCTAATAACTTTTTCTTATTGTCCTCAACAGTTGATGATTTTGAAGCAACTGTAAAATAAGAATAGGCATAAGTATCTACTTAATCATCAGGACGTTGCATCAGTTTTTAGAAACCCTACTGCGCACAGTTTTGGCTGCGTACCCTACGCGGTAGAAAAACCGATTTAAATAGGTGTAGGTATGCACAAGGCATTTTACAATTAGTTATGAACATAGATATCTATTCCTCTAATTGGATACCAAAAAAGGCATGAATAAACTTTATTTTAGGATGGTGGCAATCTAAGTTTTACGCACGCAACCACGGTTAGACCATAATAATGATTATGTTATTGATACTCACCTATTAACGCTGACACTGAATCCGGATGTTTCCTCCTCAAAATCATCTCCATTTCCTTGACCTGCCTCTGCAAATCCTGAGTTATAGCAGAGTCCTTGTCGCGTTGTATCGCCAGATTCTTCCTTTCATTGCGTTCCCTCTGCAGTTCCGACATTATCTTACTCTCATTTTGCCTCACAGCTTTTAATTCGGCGTTTCTATTTTCATATTCCTTCCCTAGACGTCCGATAAACTTTTCGCATTCCACCAACTTGAGATCAGCCACATGTTTCTCTTCGTTAACTTTTTCTAATTGTTTTCTTAGAACTTTATTGTCGTCTGTCAATTGAACGTTGGCTAGTTCTAATCCTTTAGCTCTTTCAGTTATGTCTTTGAGTTCTTCTATCAGCGACTCGTGTTTGCAAGTTACAGCACGTTTTGGTGAATTTGTGACAAACCTTGCGACTTTCGCTGACTCTCTTTTCTTGGAATCGATTACACCGGCTGAATAAGGCCTCGCTTTAGGTTTACGTCGTGTTTCGTTTTCTTTACTTGTCTGTTTAACCACCTGCAAATAAGGTGTAAAAACAATAAGTTATGGATTGACGTGATGTATTTAGGTATTACGTCGTGTTTTGCGAAAAGAAAAACTGTCCACTCTTTCATACAGAAATTTGGTAAATCCGAAAACATGAACAATAAAAAAATGAGTCAAATGGCACGTATCCTTATTAATAAACCAACAATACAGACACCGTTTACCTAACAAGGTACGACATGTAATTGTAAGGAAATTCCTTTTTGAATAATGCGATCTATGAATCGCTACAAATAATTACCTTTGTATCTACCTAAATATAAACTAAAATGTGAGTAATCGTTTAAAACGTCATTTTACCGTATCATGAACTCTATTTGGAGCACAACAGTTTTTCTATATATTCTCCTGATATTTAAAATACGAAAAAGAAGAAAAACCCGTTTGGGAGGAGAGTGTCAACATCAACAGTGTTAAATAACTGCAACTCGGAGGCAATGACCGAGCGGGCACCTCATTATATTGTTGTCATTCTGGTTCCGAAATGGATATAAATATCGGAAAAAGCAACGACAAAAACAACATTACATTGACATTGACGGGGAAAACATTAGACGAGTCTCCAAGATATAAGTTTTTTTTAAACAACGAATATCAAGTTAGGTACCTTTTTAAGAACCCTATTAGGGTACCTACGTCGTCAACTAATTAAGTTATGTGTAACATTTACCTATAAATGTGAAATGAGAGCCAAAATTAAGAATAAGTATACGTCATTGTCATCAACTTCGCCGACAAAAAAATTGATCTATTCTGTGTATAATATCCTAATTTAAGCTCAAGATTTGGTTAAAATAAATGAAATGCCTAACCATAATTTTAGGCAGGTAGAGGTAACATTTACTCCTCGAAATTTAAAATGTTTGACACTAAATACCTCAAATGTTGTTGCATTAAATAAATTTCAAATAGTGGGAAATAAAGCTCTTCAAAAGCTACGTAGTTGCTACTTACGGTGGGCCGTCAGCGTAATCACGGGTCACCGATAGCAACGTTGGATCAAACTCATCAAAGACAAAGGACAGGAATTAATAAATGGCACATATTCCTCAACGACATGTTGACATTGGCGAAAATTGCACCGGTCTGAGAACAGTCAGTTATAGCTATAACGTTGCATTTCGTTGTATTGCATTGTAACTCTTTATTTAACACTATCTTCATATATTTTCATTTTAAATTTTTTATAGTAAATATTTTATAGGTTTTTGCCTGCCAAATAAAGAATTTATTATAAGTATTATATTAAGTCTCTCTAGTCTCTACCTTTTCAGTCAATTACATTCTAGACTCTACTACTGATGCACAATTTGCAGAAAAAATCCAGAAACGTACACAAGAAATATAGGAAATTTTAATTTAAAAAGCGGAAGGGATCTATCTTTATACAAACTTTTGAGAAGATTCCAAAATTTAACTATGTAAATATTTCCGCAATATTGGAAAGTTTCCGTAGGCACGTCGAATCAGTAGACACTAACACAAGACCTGGAAAATCTCGCACACGAAAAAACACTACTCCGAAATACATACGCTTAGTTAGAATAACAATGAAACCGAAACCTCCCTGTATTGAAAAGCCTTTCAAGTTCGCAGCAAGCGATGACCGGTGCGCGGGCGCATACGGCCAGTGCCAAGAGTGCAAGAATCAGTAGCCATGGAGTCGTGGACGGTGCTGGTCGTGCTCTTGGCAGCTTCGGGGGTGCTCGGCACTCCGTTTATTAACAAGCCTGCTCCGGGACAAGGTAATAGGTTTTTTTGTTTATTTACGGAAAAGGAAATGGCTTTTAACTGCCTAAGGTTTTTATTGACGTCTATTATAATAATTATCCTCAACTTTTCAATAAAATATTTTAATTAAGTATTTTAAAGGATAATAAAATTATTGGATAGAAACTTTTATACTATTTAATTAATATTTAAATTCTAACACCTACTTCCTCGCGATCATCTTTACCGACAGGTACTGGACTCAAGTCCTGCCTGTCCCAGTGATTTTAAATTTATATATTTTTAAACTAGTTATAGAAATGTGCACATTATCCACAACATTAAGTAGGTAGGTCAGATACACAGTCACAGATCAGATCTACCGATGATGCTGGGCAATTATGGGTTAAGCGACTCTACAATTAAATTAATAGCACAAGAGTAAATAAATAATCAACATATTTAATCGCTTTAAAATGAAAACTTTAGAAGAATATAGGTATGTACGTAAGTATTTCTGATAATTTTCAATGGTTTCCGCTTCCCAAAGGTTGTCTGGAAGACACCGCTTTTTAGTAATAAATTATTACATTACATTATATTATATTACATAATTTTTTTTTTAATTTCGCACTTGAAAAAATCGTAAAATTTAGAAATTTTGCAGCTTGATATCTTTGAGCCATTTCAATAGAATTTATAAATTTTCACTTTAGTTAGATATATTGATCATTTTGCATCCTATCAACTAAATTTTATTGCATAATTCAACATGTGTCATCATGCCTATTTAAATAGGTACCTACCCATTATCATCCTTCGCTCTACATTTGTTATAACTAACTAAATGCTACCTACAAAACATGCTAAACTTGCAGGGACCTGTTGTCCCGGAAGACTTATTCAAGAAAAATCAGCAGAATGGACAAGCGTAAATCGCCATTTTTATCAGAAAGATCCATAAATAGCGAGCTCCGTAAAATGGACACTCCCACGAGGCGGACCGTGTGCTTGTTCGCCGCCGCCGTACTAAAAAAACAGCAATTCACTGGGTTAAACTAATATAAATTCAATTAATTAAAATTTCCTGCAGCTTTTCAATAAATCAAAGGTAAAAGTGGTTACCGGCGCGAATATCAATGGTGTTCGTTGATACCGTATCAATTGAGACCGTTGGCGATCGGCATACTAATTTACATCACTAGTACAATATTGAAATGTAGCATTTACCTGTGACTTGTTTAATGACTTTCTCTGTGGTTTTCCACCATAGACTACCACACAGAGGTAGACTCCGTATTCAATAAAAATAATTTACGAAGACTCACGGTTGAATTAAACACATATGTATACGCAATCTATACATATAATAAAGCTGAAGAGGGTCGAAAGTCTGTACATGGAAGATAATCGAAAAAAAGTTGGCTGGGGATACTTAGAATCGATAACAGAACACGTTACAACAATTTTTAGAATTTTTGTCTGTTTGTCTGTTTATCTGTTTGTCTGTTTATTTGACCGCGCATCACGTGAAAACGGCTGAACGGATTTTGATGAAATTTTGTATAGAGATAGTTTGAGTCCCGGGAAAGGATAATATATAGTTTTAATCCCGAAAATCAACCCTGGTGGGGGTGAAAATGGGGTTGAAAGTTTGTATGGAGAATTTTTAACCGCTGAAACGATTTAGATAGAAATGAGTATGAAGATAATTTGAGTCTCGAGAAACGTCATAGGATAGTTTTCAAACCCTTGTGGGGGTGAAAAGGGGGTTGGAAGTTGGTATGAGGAATTTTTTACCGCTGAACTGATTTAGATGGAAATGTGTATAGAGATAGTATGGGTCTCGAGAAAGGACAAAGGATAGTTTTTACCCCAAAATCAACCCTAAAGGGGTGAAAAGGGAGTTGGAAATTTGTATAGGGAATTATTAACCGCAGAATCGATTTAGATAAAATTTGGTATGGAGATAATTTGAGCTCTGGAAAAGGAAATAAAATAGTTTTATCTCGGAAATTATCCCTTAAGGCTCCTTATTCCCTAAAAGGTCGAAAAACTCTATTAATGAAAAAAGCCGCATAAAATGCTATCTATAAGATAGTTTGAAGTATTAGTAATACAAAAAAATACTTTTGAACCATATTTATTATTATTAAGAACCCAAAAATACGATTCTTACAGAAAGTGTCCTGTGAAGTGTGATTTATAGGTCATTTTTAAAAATTCATACTAAATTAAAACGTACCACTATAGTAGGTAATGATATTTTTTATCGTGATAGAAATATAGTTTAACTTTCATATGATAATCTTTTTAGGGCAAAATATTCATAGAGTTTTCGTGGAAAAAATTAAATGTAAACGTGTTTTCATCAAAAAACTGGCATATAATCAGGAGGTATTTTGTCTATTATCCAAGATGAATCTTCGATATTTATGGCCGTCTCAGACATGATATACTCAATTGAATTTTATTCAAGTTGAATAAGAATTGACACCCTTTTTTGCGTAATTTGTAAATGAACGGTACATCTAACTGGAAAATCCGGAAAGGCCTTCCAAGACGACCAATTTTTTTCATGTTTTATTCTTTAAAATTTAATATTTGCCCCGATGGCCGTCTATCTATAGATAAAGAAATGAAATATTATATGCATCAATAGTTGATTTAAAAAAACTAAGTACTTTAGCCATAGCCTTCGAAGAAAATGAAGCATTTTAAGAAATTCGCGCGTTTTGGGATCGCCTCTTAAGCGGATGCAAAAAGTTTACATGGGGAAGAAACGACCAATAACCGCTGTACGTATTTAGATGAAATTTGGTATTGAAATAATTTGTAATTTTTTGGTCAAGGTGTTCATATTTATAACATGTTACCCGTCGATGCTTTAAATTTACCTTTACCCGCTCTTAAGAAATATTTGAAAATGTCATGAATGTTATTCCAGGTTCGAGGACTATATATGACAGACAAAGATGCATGGCCCAAACCAAAAAACTACTACAAAATCATCTAACATTTATAGGACACCGTTTAGGTAGGAAAACATATCAAACGTTTTATGAAGCAGTCAGATTAGGATTTATTTTTCTTTATAATTAAACAATGGGTACATTATCTGTTTCTCAAGCTGTTTTGATATGTCTTCTTGAAGAACTACGCATTATTATGTATCTTTAAGATCTAATAATGTATTACTTACTGTTTTGAAAAAATAAGTCCCGTCGAGTTTCTTTTCGGTCATAAATGTCATAATACTTCTTGGGCCAGAGGTGTATGTAGGGTTAGAACCGGTGGTAGTTTTGGAACGAAGTTCCTTATCGGACGGTTCGCGGATGGGAGGCTAGGCGAAAAAAAGTCACGAAAAAGCGTCACGTCACGAAAACGCGACACCCATACGATTGAGAAACATGTAAAATGGAATGAAACAAAAAATATATAAAATAGAATAAAGTGAAGTGAAGTGAAGTGTAGTGAAAAGTTAAAGTGAGAAGTGACAAAGTGATAAAAGTGAAAAAATTCGGAAACCTAAAAGTAAACAATGGCAAAATTTTCAAAAATTTTCATAAATTTCGTAAATTTCAAAAATTTCCAAAAAAAATTAAAATTAAATAACATAACTTCGTTCCAATCGCGTGTTCCACGACACTCACGTATTTTATTTTTCTCTGACGTTAATTAGTGCAGTGTAATGTGCTTACATTGATAAATAAATATTTTGATTTATCTGTGATAGTGTGGTAAAAACGTATGAAAATTCATTACCCCCGACCGCCGGCACGCCCGCCCCCCCCTGGATTTTTAATATGTGTGTTGGTAAAGCAGTGTATGCTTCTGTACATAATTAGGCCTTATTACGTAACAGTTACATAACTACTATTTATCTCTTTTTAGGGTTCCGTAGTCAACTAGGAACCCTTATAGTTTCGCTATGTCCGTCCGTCTGTCCGCGGTCTAGCTCAGTTACCGTTCGCACTAGAAAGCTGAAATTTGGTGAGGCCTGATAAGAACTCTCAATAAAAACTATATTGAATAAAATCGGTTCAGCCGTTTTTGAATTATCAGTCAAAAACGCATAGTGAAAGGAAGTGCCGAATAGTAAAATGACGTAAGCGCCACCTTTTGAACGGATGTTTTGTAACAGGGCGGCCTCTACGAAACTCTACACTGAGCATCGCCCGACATGGTCTTGGCCGGTTCTCATCTCATCATGCTCAAATTCAACGTCTAAAAGCCCCCCCCCTTTTAGCGTCGGTGTAATGACGGTCATTCTAATGGTTTCAATGGATTTTTAATATGTGTGTAGGTAAAGCAGTGTATGCTTCTGTACATAATTAGGCCTTATTACGTAACAGTTATATCGCCATGTCCGTCCGTCTGTCCGCGGTCTAGCTCAGTTACCGTTCGCACTAGAAAGCTGAAATTTGGTGAGGCCTGATAAGAACTTTCAATAAAAACTATGTTGAATAAAATCGGTCCAGCCGTTTTTGAATTATTAGTCAAAAACGCATATTGAAAGGAAGTGCCGAATAGTAAAATGACGTAAGCGCCGCCAAATAAACGACCTTTTGAACGGATGTTTTGTAACAGGGCAGCATCTACGAAACTCTACACGGAGCATCGCCCGACATGCTCTTGGCCGATTTTTTTTTGCATTGTTATCCCGGAAATCACCCCTTAAGGATTACTAATTCCAATTCCAGAAAATCCCCAGCCAGGTTATACGTAGCCTATAAAAATTCAACGTCTAAAAGAGGGGAGGGGGGTAGCCACTACACTCGATTGAGTTAAATTTGCATGGGTCATTGACCCCCTCCCCGCTCCAAGTGCACCTCAAATAGAAAAAAATCATTTCTACATTTGTGACCCCCCCCCCCCCCCAATTTCAACCGCGCCTGTTCTTACCTTTCATGCTTAGACTGATTTGACGGGAGGATCGATTTGGATGATATTTGCCGTGGACATGAACGTATAAATACAAAAGTGGTCCTGTATCGTCCGATATACACCTACTACTCTATGTCGTTTAAATCATGCCAAAAAAAATAATATGATAAAAAAAGTATTCATTTTTGAGTGTACTTTCATTTAGTGGTAATTGTAAAATATTTTATTAGGACTACTGTCCTCTAGCGTCATCTGTCAACTTTACTTCAAGTTCCGCCTCCAGGGTAGCGGGAGAGAAATTAGGGGTGAATTAGCCGCTTACTGACACAGACCGAATTCCACGCGGGCGGAGCCGCGGGCACAGCTAGTTATACATATAAATTACTAAATATTATGATACTCCACGGACCAGCTAATTAGGTACCTGCATCCTAATTGTCCTAAACTATATTACCCTACCTATAACATTTTTTTACCAGAATTCACAGAAACTAGATCTCCCTATTTTTGCTGATATGGGTAACTAACCTACATGTAGATGTGGGCTTAACTAAAATGATATCTAGCACTAAATTAGTTTAAAAGCTAAGATTGGCGATTTACACATGGCTTTTATTTGTTACTTATTCATGTCTTGTAGTCATGTCACAGACTTGTAGACATTTTTTTTACTGCGTGGTGAGTGAGTAGGTCAAATGTCCAAAAATTCGATTCTGGAAAAAACGAAAATTTCAAAAATCCCATTTACTAAACATATGAAACGTTCTAAAGAAGTTTCGAGATTTAATGTTAGAAAACATTCGCAATTTTGGAAACTTTCCATCGATGGGTGGGTAGTGTTAAAAGCCCTGTTATACTTGTATTAGTTAGCTTCCTAAATGATTTAGTTCCTAAATTTAGAAAAGTCTAACCGAATTTAGTAAGTAAATTTACTATTGAAAAAAGTTAGGATCCTAATTAGGATGCTAGTTAGGACACTAAAAAAAGAAAAGTATAATAGGGCTTTAAGCGCGAGCCGGCATATCCATCTACTATGTATCGACGTATCATCGAGCGGGCCAGTAATCTGTGCTTTTCCACTAAGCACCCGATCTTGTCCTAACGGTCAGGTACAGAACTTGATTTTGTTACGACTACCGGAATCGGTTTAGATTTCGCTCACGTATCGTGCAAGGCAAGTCCAGAATCATTGAACTCGGCCGGGGTTTTAATGTGTTTAGTTACTTTAGTTCCTTCCGGGTGTTGAGAGAACAACTAAACCGCATTGCCTATACAGGGCAGCGTGATTTCGGGGTCTGGAGCAAGAGAACAAGGCATGATACAGAACTTAAAGCCGAACCTAATGATAGTGTTCATTATTTCTTTATTATTATTTAGTTTTCAAATGATAAGTAGAAATAGTAGTTTATGTAACTGTTACGTAATAAGGGTCCTTAAAATAAGAGTGTGGTTTTATGAAACTCGCCTGCGGCTCGTTTCATAATAAGATCACACGAGTGTTTTAAGGCCTAATTACGTACAGTTGCATACACTGCTTTATCTACACCCATATTATATATCCTAAATGAAGTGTTCGGAAACCATAGAATGACCGCCATTGCACCGCCCATGGCCAACTCGATTGTACCGGCGGTCGCGCGGGCGCGTGCCGTTGGTCGGGAAGGAGGACAGGATTTACATTATGTTATCAAATTCGATGTTCGGAATTTGAAACTCATAACGTATCAATATATGAGCATGTAAAGTTAAAATTACGTTACTGCCACAGATAAAAAGCTTATCATAGTAAAATCGGTTGTGGTAATGCTAGCCATTGCCTGCCGTTTTTGAACACGTTTTAGAGGACTTACAATGTGAGTGTAGATAAAAGACATTTTGCATACGATTTGGTTACCCTACTCAATGTGACTTGCTTACTGTAAATCATTTATTTAGGACAAAAAACTTCAACGTAACTTAAAAAACTTACAGCTACAACTTATCACGCTACCTAAGCCTAACTTAAAACTATTGGTACCCAAACTACGTATACAATCGCTGCCACTTGGCAAGATACCCATAAGGCTGGTTGCGTTGCCTCGCTGGATGGCGATACTAATTCGCTGGGCGAGGAACGAGCCCGCCCTATGGTCACCGGAGGATTAGATGAGCAAGTAGCTTAATTTTTTAAACAGTTTGACTGCTTCCGGTCGGCATGGGTGTATCCACTGCAAAAGGCGCAAATACTCTCTAGCTGTCACTTAATGACGCGTATTTCCGGCGTTTAGCAGCCTCAGCAGTGAATGCAGCCCCGCCAGCCCTCAACGAAGTTGTGCCCATGCAGGTAGGACGGCGCTAGGGTGTTCAAACTTGTGGCATCCCAAACTAAACGCCGTCCCTGTTGCCAGGGCACAAGAGTCATGCCGTCGGGTCTCTTGCCGTCATCACGCACCAGGCCATAGGGCTCTAATGTAGCCGGCGCGCTGGCGCTGACCAGAGCCCGACGGATGGTGTCGTTGAGACTGGCGTGGCGGGACAGGCGGCCCGCGCTCTTCGATCAGGCGAGGCCGTGGTGCCCCAGCCGGTCCACTATTGTACCACAGTGGCAGCGATGTGGAGCTACTAAATTAGCCTCAAGACGCAAATTAAGCCGACGGCTATACGAAAACTGTTGGGATCGAGTAAGTTTCCGTAATTAGCCGAGGAGTAGTCATTGAGCCAGTGTCCTGACTCTTTTTCGGAGATCGCTACTGATTTACTTAATACGAGTATAAGATTAAGAGTCCCGTAACGATTTGAAAACGAAAATCGCTAATAATGAAATAACGCACCCATATGAAACTGTCTTATTAAATGCAGTATCCATTATTGCATTTAATAAGACAGTTTAAAGTCTTGTTATTACAAAAAAAAATACTTATCGTCCATATTCTGTAGTCTTTGTCCATATTATTATTTAGTACCCGAAAACTCAATTCTTCCTTGGACGTTGATTCGTGCAAACTTGTCGCTTGTTTTTTTTAATGCCATCTAATGTATGTATATTGCATATTATTTTATTGAACATAAAGTCAAGTTTATTTCTACATTTGAATTTTTATGAAATACTTTAATATATTCCGGAAAATATCACCTAAACTTCGGCATTTTTTTCTGAAAATTGCTCTAGCTGAACAGACTATTGCTTAAAAAGTGTATATGAAAAAAAAACTGTTCCACTTATTCCTTAAGCCACTTATTTCCCAACGTATTTTTATATACTTATAACTTATAACGTACTAGTTTAATATATAAAAGTCTTACTTCACCTCTCAAATCAAAAATCGCGAAACAGCTGTTAGATTACGGTGAATGATTTATAAATGAAATATAAAATCAAAACCGGCCAAGAGCGTGTCGGGCCACGCTCAGTGTAGGGTTCCGTAGTTTTCCGTCCGTCACAGTTAAGTGTCCCCACTTATAAGAGTTAAAATAACACCGCCATGTAGGATATGATACGAGCGTTCCACGTACAGCGACATCTATCGGCAAATTAAGTAAACTATTGCGCGCGAGCTTAAAGTATGGAAGATGATTTTTATGGGATAATTCTTTATTGCATGAACCGATTTTCACCGTTTTTACTTTATTTGAAAGCACGTCATTTCATTGTGATTTTGTAGAAATTACAGGTACAATAAACACCTGCTTATACGGTTAAATTACAAACTTAGTTCAGAAATTATTTTGTATTTTTTTTTTCAAAAACTATTCAACCTATCAAGTTCAAAATCTGTAAGAATGAACTTTTGACACTTCAGTATTGACGTCATTAGTGATGGGGCTAAGACGTACTCGTATCGTTTGTCAAATTTAGCGATTATTTATGAATTGTTCGAATCGATTTTACTACAACCGATTTTTTCTTGTTATATGCCTATATATTTTGTATCACAAATCTTCTCAAATTATAAGAATAAGAGAATAAGAATAATGTTTATTGACTTAAACCTAATACAAGTGTAAGTAATATTTGCACAGTACGCTAATAGCTTAAGAGAGACTTATGTATTAGGTTTGAAACAGTTTCACCGGAACTGAGCCTCTGTCTCCCGAACTAGGCGGATGCCTGTGACTCGGGAGTTAGTGATTCCACCGAGAATATGAGTTGAGATGAGTTGTATGCAGTTATGCCTAAATACAAAAATAAATTAAAAAAGGAAAACTTAACTATAACAAAGCAGAAAATAAAATAATGTAGGAAATGATCATTTAATAATTGGTATCTACTAATTATGTATGGCATTATAATAATTCCATAATTAATACAATATGATAAGAAAGTCTTATATTGTCTATTGATTACATAATCGATTTTATCGACTTACGGAAATGTTATTAGAATCGGAACAGCAGACATGGTCACCTCACAACACTAAATTTAAAAAAACCGGCCAAGAGCGTGTCGGGCCACGCTCACTGTAGGGTTCCGTAGTTTTCAGTCCGTCACAGTAAGTGTCCCCACTTAAGAGTTAATAACACCGCCATGTAGGATATGATATGAGAGTTCCATGTACAGCGACATCTATCGGCAAATTGAGTAAACTATTGCGCGCGAGCATAAAGTATGGAAGATGATTTTTATGGGATAATTCTTTATTGCGTGAACCGATTTTCACCGTTTTTACTTTATTTGAAAGCACGTCATTTCATTGTAATTTTGTAGAAATTACAGGTACAATAAACACCTGCTTATACGGTTAAATTACAAACTTAGTTCAGAAACATTTTGTATTTTTTTTTCAAAAACTATTCATCCTATCAAGTTCAAAATAATTTTCCAAGAAAGTTTTTATAAAGTTCTACTTTTGAGATTTTTTTCATATTTTTAAAACTTATGGTTCAAAAGTTAGAGGGGGGGGGACGCATATTTTTTTACTTCTGGAGCGATTATTTCCGAAAATATTTACATTATCGAAAAATGATTTTAGGAAACCCCAATTCATTTTTAAATACCTATCCAATAATATATCACACGTTAGGGTTGAAATGAAAAAAAAAATCACTCCCCACTTTACGTATAGGGGAGGTACCCTAATAAAAAAAAAAATTCACTTTTTATTTTACCACTTTGTCGGCGTGATTGATATACATATTAGTACCAAATTTCAGCTTTCTTGTGCTAACGGTCACTGAGATTATCCGCGGACGGACGGACGGACGGACGGGCAGACATGGCGAAACTACACTCGCGATCAAAAAAATCGACTCAAGCAACATTTTTTACTTTTGGTCGTATTTCCGGAAAGCGGGAAATATTTTAATAAAACTTTGAATGCAATTTTATTACGAATTTATTCAGCTACAAAAAACAGTAAAAGACATCGATCTCAGTTGCGTAGTTTTTAGGTTATCACAGTTTTTGTACAAAATGGCATTTTACATGGTTATGATATGCACGAGTTGTGCCCTCTTGAGACCAATAAAAACCGGTGTAACCGGTTATTTCTTATCATTCGCTTATCAGAAGTTGACCAGTGCACATCTCCTCGCAATCTTACACCGGAATCACCTTCGAAAAATGGATACCACCGAAGCTGAAGCCACCGAAGTCGTCACCTTGGTGAATCGAGGATTCTCGCAGCGTTCTGTTGCTGAGCAGCTGAATTTAAGCCAGTCTGCTGTCTCCAGAGTTTATCGTCGGTTTTGTCGGTTTGGAACCTTGAAACGGAAACAAGGATCTGGCCGTCAGCGGTGCACATCGGAGAGGGATGACCGCTTCATCGCCACCTCCAGTCTTCGTAATCGCCACCGTACCGCTGTTGCCATCCAGCAAGACCTGATGCGGAACCGGGTTGTGCCTGTTAGCACCTCAACAGTTCGGCGGAGACTCAAGGAAGCCAACCTTACCCCAAGAAGACCTGCTACTGGGCCCAAACTGACTCAGAGGCATCGGGACGCTCGGAAGGAATTCGTGGCGACCTACGAAAATTGGACCTACGACCAATGGAGCCGCGTACTCTTCAGCGACGAGTGCAGAGTGTGTCTCCATGGCAGCGACAGAAGAGGACGGGTGTACCGAAGACCTGGAGAGAGGTTCGCCCAGTGTTGCTTCGCTGAAACAGTCGCCTACGGTGGAGGTTCCGTCATGATGTGGGCGGGGATTTCCATGGAGGGGCGGACCGAGCTGGTTTTTGTTGATGGCGGGGGTCGAGGCGGTGGTTTGAATGCAGACAGGTACATCACCGACATCCTGCAAGACCATGTCGTCCCCTACGCCGGGTTCTTTGACGAGGGGTTCCATTTCATGCAAGACAACGCCCCTTGTCATACCGCCCGCGTCACAAAGGAGTACCTTGACGCAGTTGGCATCCCACTCTGAAGTGGCCACCTCTGAGTCCTGATTTAAATCCTATCGAGCACTTATGGGATTACCTGAAACGCAAGGTTCGAGCTCGCAATCCTGCTCCGGAGACAATTTTGGCCCTGAAAGAAGCTTTGGTCGAAGAGTGGGAAGCATGCCCCCAGGATACCATCAGGAAGCTGATAAGGTCAATGAAGAGACGCATGGCATGTGTGAAAAAGGTTTTTGGTGGTAACACCAGGTATTAAAGATAAAAATAAATTGTTATTCGTTCATGAAAATGTTTTTTCTTTCGTTGTTAAGGTCATTTTTGCACCCAAATTTTACACCTCCTTGGTATGCTAGCTTGTTTTTCATGAACTGAAATTTTTCGCCTGAAAAACATGCTCGTATTAAAAGCTGACACTGTTAGCTCTAAAATGGTACCGTTGCTTTTTTGATCTCATGATTGGTTCCTGAGATATTAAACGATGAAATTAAAAATTAGTTTGAGTCGATTTTTTTGATCGCGAGTGTATAAGGGTTCCTAGTTGACTACGGAACCCTAAAAAAAGGAGGCGTAGACCGTAACTGTTTGCATGCTAAATTGTTATCGTAAAATATTCAATAACTAAGATATGAAAAAATGTAACATTAATTAAGTTATGTTTATTAAAAGTGAAATATTGTGTTTAAGTACATGACAAGCTGTAAAATCGTTATGGGATTTTGTTTATAATTTCAAAGTGTCTTGCGCGTTTACGTTCTACGGGCGTTGCGATGTGTCAAAAGTTCATTCTTACAGATTTTGAACTATAGTAATAGTAGTTTTAAAACTTATGGTTCAAAAGTTAGAGGGGGGGGACACATTTTTTTTTACTTCTGGAGCGATTATTTCCGAAAATATTTACATTATCAAAAAATGATTTTAGTAAACCCCTATTCCTTTTTAAATACCTATCCAACAATATATCATACGTTACGGTTGAAATGAAAAAAAAAACACTCCCCACTTTACGTATAGGGGAGGTACCCTAATAAAACATTTTTTTCCACTTTTTATTTTACCACTTTGTCGGCGTGATTGATATACATATTAGTACCAAATTTCAGCTTTCTAGTGCTAACGGTCACTGAGATTATCCGCGGACGGACGGACGGACGGGCAGACATGGCGAAACTATAAGGGTTCCTAGTTGACTACGGAACCCTAAAAAAGTGTTCCACTTATGCAGTTTCGAAAGAAACGGTCTTTCAATATATATATACAAACTAATAGAAGTTTCGTTAGTTACTGCAAAATATTATTAAAAAGTTGAGCGTAATCGAGAAAATCGTTATCGGACTTTTAAATTTACTTGATTCCGCTAATTCTGTTTTGAAAAAATACTACCATACGAATACTGTTGATCAGTAACAGAGTCCGCAAAGATCATCATGTATAGGCATAGATTTAGATGGCTTTAATAATTAAGAGAAGTAAAAGCAATATTGTAATATTCATACATATTATGGGAATCTGTAAACGATTGAAGGTTTTAAAAGTAGAACATTACATTAGTATACTATACTGTCCCGGTCGTCACGGACTTTAATGGTTGAGTGTTGAGCTATTTACGGTTCCAGCATTTTTTTTATGTATAATTTTTACTCTATGAAATGTCCAATGTAAACTGAACCCAAATGGCTCATCAATTAAAGCCCGTGACCGTACATAAAATATTGGATTATTTCGTAACTTATAGACCCTCTATAGTCCAGGCGCAAGAAGGATTCCTGGAACGGAAAATGTCATTTTGGACATTATTACTATATTTTTCCCTATCTTAATAATAAGTGTGAATGTACCGGCTCTCGAAGACTAAGCAATTTCTTTATTTTTTAGAATTCCCAACTAAAAACAGCTTCCGACAGCCATCCAACGCAGAAGATGTTTCCACCGAACAAGCTGCATCATCTGTATCAGAGTTACCAAGCACTCTAACTGATGCTGAAAGCTCAAAAGTTGACATAGTTGCAGATACACCTATAAAACCTGAAACTGAATCTGCTGCAGCAGAAGCATCTATCAAATCTGCAGATTCTGAGGACCCCATAAAAGAAAAACCTAAGAAATCGGATTCTGAAGGCTCTGCCAATGAAGCTCCAATAAAATCTGATTCGGACAGCTCAATAGAAAGTGAACCTGCAAAATTTGAACCACAGGAATCTGATGTAAACACACCTATAGATACAGACACAGCAGATCATGCTATAGAGGAACCAGCTGTTATAATACCAAAGACAGGTGATCTTACCAAAAAAGAGGTCAGAGTAGACTATTCCGGAGCTCAGGTGTGGAAAATCAGCACGAACAGAACTGGTGTACGTGCAGTTATAACGAGGTTGAGGCGTAGAAACCGTAAGTTTAGACAGTTTGCAACTTAGAAATTGCATCAAGCATAAGTAAACCATGCTAATTGCAATCTTAAAGAGCTGAGAAAGAGGTTTACAGTATCATTTGGAATTAAATCCATTACTTATTTTGTATTTATAACGTACATTAACATAGATACAATATTCAAAGTGATCTAAGGTATTTATTTGCTGTATGGCAATAAATCTGTTTAATGACCTTTTGTATAATTGCAGTTGTCTCGACTTGGGGAGGTGATCATTCGTCCACCGACATACTTGTCAGGCACGATGCTATAGAAAACGTGACGAGGATTTTCAAGAGGGAGAACATCTCGTATGACGTCATTATTGAAGATTTGCAGAAGAGAATCGATGAGGAGAACCCTCCACTCAGCCCTGAGGAGATTGAACTTCACGATAGAAGAGGTATAGATTTTTTTGTCGTCTAAATACAATTTGAAACATAAATTCGAATTATTTCCACTTAATAGTACGAAGAAACTGCAGAGAAAAAGACCTCCTGCACACAAACTTTATATGCATCAGCGTGGGCCTTTTTCTCTGCAGCTGACTGTGCCAAATTCTGTGATTTAACTAAGTTTTGTACCCAAATGTTGTTTTTTAGATATGTTCGAAATTTTAATGTTATAATGAAATCGAATTAGGTATTTGTAATTATGAAGCTATACTATAATAACATTTTCACATAAAATATTTTTTTCCTAAAAAACTGTTTATCATTATGCTGGTCGTAATTTGCAGTTTTTGAACACGTGACAGAAGGTTTATCATGTGTTTAGATAAAACAATTAATTGATTCAATTTAGCAGACAGCCTCACCGCGGTTAGATTATGCATATATCATCATCATCAATTATAAAAAAATAACAGGGATTCACCCATTGTCCGAAAAGTATTGCTTGTTTTTTTCACCAGGAACATTTGTACATTAACAATATTCGATGGGTCCATATCGTTCTGTTGCAGCGAGAGCTTACACTTTTTGGCGTTACAGGGCCTCCCATCGCCGAATAGGTTTAGTGGGTGCCTACATGGGGTATAATTCTCTTAATCTACCCATGGAGTATTGGCCTGAAGCCAATTGGGGTTCGTTTGTATTAGGCACAACTGCACGATACAGCACGATCACGAGTCACATCAAGTGCTTATTTTCATAGACATCTTATTCGACTTTTTAATTGCAAAAGCTGCTATATGCTATAAAAAATAAAGCTGTACAAATGACTATCGTTGGATAAGATAAAGGAGATAATCACTAGATATACATGGATAATAAGGCTCGAGCTACTGTGTTTAAACACCTAAAACATTGCCTGCGGTTGCATGTTTTGTTCCACTGACCTAAATGTGTCCGGCAAGTCATGACTTTGTAACTAACTGCAAGTGTGATAGAACTCGTTCGTAAACTTCAAGTAAGTGATAAAGGATTTTGAATATGGACTTTTGTTTTCAGGGCATCGCATGACATGGAAACAGTATCACAGGCTGGAGGATATTCACGGGTTTATGGAATATCTGGCTAAAACGTATCCGACTATTATTAGTGCGAAATCAATCGGAAAATCGCACGAAGGTCGTGATTTGAAGGTATCTACACGCCGTACTGTGTAATATATTTACAATAAGTACCTATATACGTATAACCTAGGCACTAAGGCACTAAGCTCTTCCAGGATATTTCTTGGTGTTGGTACTTTCAGCTTCATCTACCAGTATTAATACAGTATAGTATAGTAGTAGGCAATCCCATCAAAAACATAAATGTGAAAGGCTGCCAAGTTCGATACTATGGGAATGCTTCGCCTATAAAAGAAGTGAGATCTGAATAAGTACCAAGTTCCATAAAAATACCTCAAATCATAAATAGTTATAGGAATGCACACTTGATTTCCAGCAGTTTTTAAGGTACATTTTGAATAAGTATCACGTTACATAGAAATACCTAAAATTATAATAGTCAGAGAAACGCACACCGGTTTTTTTAGCAGTTTCCTGATAACATTTATTATTTTCAGTACTTTTTAATGATGTTACTTGGCAAGTTTTCACACACCACACACCTTTTCAATGCAATTAATCGACACCTTTGGACTGCAATGTGTCAAGTATATAATTTTCTATTAAAATTTGTGCAGAAGCATACACAGCTTTACCTACACACATATTAAAAATCCATTGAAACCATTAGAATGACCGCCATTACACCGCCATGACCAACATTATTGCGCCAGCGGTCGGGGGGGGGGGGGGGGGGGGGGTTACCACACTGTCACAGATAAGACACTGATGTTACGTTACTGCATGGTTGCAATAATGTTGGTAATTCATTACATACGGTTCCGAACGCGCAACAGAGGATGATATTGGTGTAGATCATAGTAGTTTATATAACTGTTACGTTTTAAGGCCTACCCAAGTAACACATCAAAGCAGTATAACGGCCGTCTTACAGCATATCTGTATGCTTTTAGCATTTTGAGTTCGTTTTATAGTAGCATTATAAACGTTTATAGTGCTGATATAGGTCTTAAATGGGCACAAATTACCCAGCTTGAGATCCTATACAGGTCATTTAATAGCATTGCAGGCGCATTATGTCTGCGCTATTAGCATTATCGTTGTTATGGAAAGTGCCAATCGCCTCAAAGAAGCATTAGTACGCTCTATTAAGTTGCCGACTGCATTAAAGAAGCCTTAATACGGCCAAAAAACTTGCTAATCGCAGTAAAGAAGCATAAGTACTCTCGATTAACTTGCCAATCGCAATACAAACGCATTATACTAGCATAAGAGTGTAGTAAAATAAACCTTACGTCAATGCAAAAACGTCTCTAATACCGACGGAACAAATGTGATAATACAATGAACGTTGTGATTTAACTACTTTGTCTCGCAATATAAAATGGACGAAGACGGTACAAAAAACTGAATGAGTGACACGTCATATTTGTTTGCATCCTAACAAAATTTATAAAAGTTTTTGACACTTTTACGTTATTATATCCTTCATATATTACTGCGCAATGTAGTTTACTGTACATGTGTATATAAGTTTAATTGAAAATTTTCACGCGCCTTTGATTTATTGTGGTTTTGCTATAAAATATTATAAAAAGATATGCGTCAAATAAACAAAACAATTGTGTAATCCTCGTATAGAACGAGTTTTGCATTATTAACATAATAGTGTTGGTTGAGCAGTCTTAAATTAAGTAATTTCTTTATTATATAGGTATTTTCCTTGTATAAATAGGTCCGTATGATTTTATTTTTAGGTTATTAATTATTAACAAAATGACGTTGGTCTATATAGACGGAGAGGTAGCCCCGTCCACGTCGGATATGACAATAATGAGAGCAACCAAACCCCTCTAGTCAGTTTGGTATATTATGCTTATTTCTAGATCTGGACATCTGGCAGCTTTAAAGTAGTGGAGGTCAAAGAATGCAAACCATTTCAAGAAAATAAATCCTAGAGATCTGGGTTTGATGTAATATTATGAGAAACTATACAAATACTATACAATATTAAGAGAAATTATACAAAAGTTTATGTTGGGAGAAAGTAGTGCCAAACGATGTATAATAAAATATAGTTCATAGTTTTCGCCTGCTGTTTTTGTTTCCGTAATAATCATACATCGGGGTTTTCGGTGCGGGAACGATTTGAGAAAGAGTAGAGATAAACAGATAGGTTGAGAGTTAGTCTGAGAAAATATCATATTATGCTTAATGAATAACTACCTCTCTGTGAATAGCTTACATACTATGATACGAGCTTTTTTTCTTAGAGGCATGTTTGTATTGACTATACTACTACTGATATACTTAGTATTTTAAAAATGCAATTGCATATCCGAAATTTATTAACTAGATCTACCTAAGACAAAGACACGGTATAGTAAGTGTCAAATATTAATCTTGACGTCCGATATTTATGAACTATTTGATTAACTGAAGAGGTTGACAATGATCAGTCATTACATGAATTAATAAAAAAATACTTGAAAAAATCATAGGTTTATGTATCTACAATATATATACATAATAGTCAGCTATTACATATAAATTTTATATACCTATGATTTTTTCGATCAATTATTCATTAGGTAGAAACGTGCTAGAGTACATTCTGTTTTTTAAGTTAATGCCTACTCTTTGGCTAATGTCAAACATTCCCGCACCGAAAACCCCGATGTATGGTAATAATACACAATATTTTTTGGTCTAACGTTTTTTTTTATCGATTTTTGACCAGTTTTGAGTCGATATTCCAACATATTCACTATAGATAGAATTATAAGGCAAACGACTATCGGTTTTTGAATCTTTTATCTCCATTATGTAGAGCCGGATCTTGAAATAAATGAGCCGTTATTTTTTTATGATATTTTTAAAATATGGTCTAAAAACACTTTTATCGATATTCGAGTGGTGTAAAGAATCTTACATATACGTAATCTACATATTAGGGTTCCTCTTTGATGTCTCTAAAACTGTAGAGAGATTTTAATTTTTAACTAATTAAAACAAAATTTATGACCATAAAACCACTTTTTTAGCCTAAACCGGTTCGACTTTAATGTCAAATATCTCGTGGACAATGAATATTGAAGTAAATATAGGATACTATATTGTTTAAAGCCGTTACTGATAATATGATAAGCTATATAAATAATTAGAAAACTAAGGGAATCAGATCCAAGGTCGTTAGCGCCAGGGAGCCCCTTAAAATATAGGCCCTGTCCTTTATAACTGAGACAACTTCGGCAATTTTTACCTAGTTTGGTATTACTATTTTCCAATTAAAACATTTTGCTAGTCTGTCACTGTGAGCTCCACCCATTAAAAGCTGCCAGATGCGAGGATCTAGCAATAAGAATAGTATAGCAATCTAACCAGACGGGTTTTGTTGCTCTCATTATTGTGTCATATCTGACGTGGCTAGCTCTTAGTCCAATAGCAGCTCAGTGACTCTTAAAAATGCCTTATTTATGCCTACAGCATAAACACGTGAATAATTATGCTATTAAACAACATTAAGCATTTATTTATGCTATTGTAGAACCTAAGGCACTAAAACAGCTAAAAGCTGTATAGGGGCTGTTCATAAATTACGTCATCAATTTTTGATAGTAAAGCTGCCAAATAAAGTGACGTCATTAAAAAAATGCGTTTTAAGCTTAATTGTAAAATAAAAAACTATTTGGTAGATAATATTTTATAGCATTAAAAGTTTATAGAAACACGACTTTCATTCCTTTTTTTACACATTGATGATGTGATCTTCGGAATGACCGCCCCCCCCCCCCCTCCTACGTCATGCTACCATCATCCGATGTCCAGACCCCCCCCCCCCCCATTTGAAATGACGTAATTTATGAACAGCCCCTTATAGTGAATTACTTGGCTTTATAATGGTTTATTAATATAAATAGGTCTAGCAATAATTTGCTATTATACTGCATTAGGAACGTGTTACCTACTTATAAATGCTATTGTACACCCTAAGGCATTAAAAATAGCTGAAAGCTATATAGCGAATTTACGTGGCATTATAATGGCTAATATTCATGCTCTTAAACAGCATTAAGCATTTATTTATGCTATTGTAGAACCTAAGGCACTAAACTAAACCGAAGCATTAGTGTAGCAAACCAAAACGCAACTGTACAGCATTCAGCTGTACAGTTGCATGTTGTTCGCTGCACTAAAACTAATGGCTAAACAAAAGCATTTACATATGCCATTATACAACCGTTATACAGCGTAAAGCATCATAAAATGCTATTGTAGAACCTAAAGCACTAAAAACAGCTGAAAGCTGTATACCGGATTTACGTGGCATTATAATGGCTAATATTCATGCTCTTAAACAGCATTAAGCATTTATTTATGCTATTGTAGAACCTAAGGCACTAAACCACACCGAAGCATTAGTGTAGCAAACCAAAACGCAACTACAGCATTCAGCTGTACAGTTGCATTTTGGTTCGCTTTACTAAAACTAAAGGCTTTAAAAAAGCATTTATACATGCCATTATACAACCGTTATACAGCTTAAAGCATTATATAATGCTATTGTAGAACCTAAAGCACTTAAGTGCTTTTAAACAGTCGAAAGCTGTACAGTTGCGTTGTGGTTTGCTGCACTAAAGCTAAAGGCTTTACAAAAGCATTTAGATATGCCATTATTAAACATCGGTATCAACGTTCAAATTTCATGGCAAAGTACGGTTTGCAGAAAAATAAATACAAACAAATACAACTAGTAGTTTGAACATTTCTTTTTTTTTACTAAAAGAAAGACGCTAAATAGTATTTATACAATTGTGACATACGTAATTATGCCACTATTATATACAATACTTTTTCTACGAGTGCTCATAATAGGCAAGCCAGTAGGAATTGTTCGAAGAATGTGTTACAACTTGCTGCCTCTATATAATTGAGTAACTTCCATCTTTAATTTTACAATAGTCAACGATGCTAAAATGTGCGCTCCATCGAAAATAAAAATGTGTTTCGTGGATTTTGTTGTTAACCTTTGATTAGATAAATAAACAAAAGACCTTTCCTTTCCACACTCACTGAGGTTAGGGAAGGTTTGTCAAATAATGAAAATATTGCACACATTATATTATTACACTTGCTGGTGTTTCAACTTATTTGCTGTTAGACAGTTCTTTTATAATTTGTATGGTGTTATTAACACGGATTTTCTTTAAAATATTATTTAATTTTAGATAAAGTTGTCTGTCCTTTTGGTGTAATTTTAATATATTTTTTTGTAACCAATGAATTGTTTTTATTGTACCTACAAAGCTCAGAATATGATCTAAAAACAATTATTCATACAGTTTACTACTTAGCAATTATACTAAAGTGTTTATCCTCGAATAGTAACTCAACATTCAGTTTCCCGGTTGCGGAAAAATTTCTTTACTTTAGCTATATTGCACTTGATTCACACGGATTTAAAGCGTCGATAACAAATTTGATTTGAGCATAATGTTTGTGAATAGTGATTATATGAGGCAGCATTTATCAATGTGCCCCATCTATTTAACACTCGTCGGGGCGAAAGAGGAATATTATCACACATTTCTCGAAATAATTTTTTGCTTGAAGTTCTGAAAGAGCGTTACGAAATTTTTTTTTGAGTCAATCAAACGAGATTAACGATTTTTTTTTGTTTATGGCAATGATTTCGAAGTATTTCTGCGACTCAATTAAAGTTTAAGTTAGCTGCATCATAATAAAATTTAAAAGAAAATAAATATTAATAATAATTAAATATTCGAATGTATTTATTTGTCTGCTATCCCTACCGGGTGCCATGAAAATAGAACGTTGATACCGATGTTTAGCCATTATACAACCGTTATACAGCTCAAAGCATCATATAATGCGACAAGTTGCTCGGTGAACGTATATAAGAGTTTATACGGTCCTTAAGTTCGAAATAAGTTAACTATTCATATGTTATAATGCTTCCTGTGTTACTTGGGTAATTACGTACAGTTGCATACACTGCTTTATCTACACTCATATTATTTATTCTAAATGCCGTATTCGGAAACCATAGAATGGCCGCCATTGCATCGCCATGGCCAACTCGATTGTGCCGGCGGTCGGGGAGGCGCGTGTCGGGCTGTCGGCGGCCGCGCGGGAGCGTGCAGGTGTACATTATGTTATCAAAACTCATAACACATCAATAGTTGAGCATGTAAAGTTAAAATTACGTTACTGCCACAGATAAAAAGCTTATCATAGTAAAATCGGTCGTGGTAATGCTAGCAATTTGCCTACCGTTTTCGAACACGTTTTAGAGAACTTACAATATGAGTGTAGATAAAGATATTTATTCGTCAATGTAAGCACATTACAATGCACTAATGAACGTCAGGGAAAAATAAAATACGTGAGTGTAGTGGAAAGTGTGTGAATCGAGTGCGATTGGAACGAAGTTATGTTATTGAATTTTATTTCATTTGTGACTTTTTCGTAAATTTTGTGGTTTTAATTTTTATTTTATTTTTTGAAATTTTAGAAATTTTGGAAATTTTTGATATTTTGGAAATTTTGGAAATTTTGGAAATTTTGGAAATTTTGGAAACTTGGAAATCTTGGAAATTTTGGAAATTTTGGAAATTTGGGAAATTTGGGAAATTATGGAAATTATGGAAATTTTGGAAAGTTTGGAAAAATTCGAAAAATTGTGAAAATTTTAGATATTTTAGAAATTTTGGAAATTTTGGAAAGTTTGGAAATTTCGGAAATTTTGGAAATGTTAGAAGATTCGGGAATTTTGGAAATTTTGGAAATTTTTGTCATTTTCGACATTTTTAAAATTCTCGACTAAGGTTATTCTTTAAGGTTCTCGACTTTTTTCACTTTTATCACTTTGTCACTTCTCACTTTCACTTTTCACTACACTTCACTTCACTTTATTCTATTTTATATACTTTTTATTTCATTCCATTTTACATGTTTCTCAATCGTATGGGTGTCGCTTTTTCGTGACGGTCACGTGACTTTTTTTCGCCTAGGCCCCCATCCGCGAACCGTCCGATAAGGAACTTCGTTCCAAGACTACCACCGGTTCTAACCCTACACCTCTGGCCCAAGAAGTATTATGACCGAAAAGAAATTCGACTGGACTTATTTTTTTCAAAACAGTAATTCATTATTAGATCTTAAAGATACAAAATAATGCGTAGTTCTTCAAGAAGACATCAAAACAGCTTGAGAGACAGATAATGTACATATTGTTTAATTATAAAGAAAAATAAATCCTAATCTGACTGCTTCACAAAACGTTTGATATGTTTTCCTACCTAAACGGTGTCCTATAAATGTTAGATGATTTTGTAGTAGTTTTTTGGTTTCGGCCATGCATCTTTGTCCGTCATATATAGCCCACGAACCAGCTATAACCCTTTGACATTCATGGCATTTTCAAATATTTATTAAGAGCGGGTAAAGGTAAATTTAAAGCATCGACGGGTAACATGTTATAAATATGAACACCTTGATCAAAAAATTACAAATTATTTCAATACCAACTTTCAACATACAAACTTTCAACCCCCTTTTCACCCCTTCCAGGGTTGATTTTCGGGATGAAAACTATTCTTTGTCCTTTCCCGGGCCTCAAACTATCTCTACACAAAATTTCATCAAAATCCGTTCAGCCGTTAACTAATTAAAAATTCTTGGAACGTGTTCTGTTATCGACTCTAAGTATCTCCAGCCAACTTTTTTTCGAATATATTCCATGAACAGACTTTCGACCTTCTTCAGCTTTATTATATGTGTAGATAGGTTTTATTAAAAGTACCTTTCAGGCTTCACTTCCATTATTTTTTTCAAATTTCTTGGACCTACGGTTCTAAAGTAAGATGGGGGGGGGGGGTTTGAAGATGAAACTATCCTTCGTCATTTCTCGAGACCCATACTATCTCTATACCAATTTTCATCTAAATCAGTTCAGCGGTAAAAAATTCCTCATACCACCTTCCAACCCCCTTTTCACCCCCACAAGGGTTTGAAAACTATCCTATGACGTTTCTCTAGACTCAAATTATCTCCATACTCATTTCTATCTAAATCGTTTCAGCGGTTAAAAAATCTCCATACAAACTTTCAACCCCATTTTCACCCCCACCAGGGTTGATTTTCGGGATTAAAACTATATATTATCCTTTCCCAGGAATCAAACTATATCTATACAAAATTTCATCAAAATCCGTTCAGCCGTTTTCACGTGATGCGCGGTCAAATAAACAGACAAACAGATAAACAGACAAAAATTCTAAAAATTGTTGGAACGTGTTCTGTTATCGATTCTAAGTATCCCCAGCCAACTTTTTTTCGATTATCTTCCATGTACAGACTTTCGACCCTCTTCAGCTTTATTATATGTATAGATGTACCTTAAAAACTGCTGGAAATCAAGTGTGCATTCCTATAACTATTTATGATTTGAGGTATTTTTATGGAACTTGGTACTTATTCAGATCTCACTTCTTTTATAGGCGAAGCATTCCCATAGTATCGAACATGGCAGCCTTTCACATTTATGTTTTTGATGGGATTTCATTTATTTTTGTTAGGTGTAGGTTCTTTATTATTTTTTTATCACTTTTGCTTTAGGAAATGTCTCATTCCATTTAGGTATGTACTTTATACTATAACCCTTTATACTAAGCGTCTAATTCTATTTTACTATTTATTTATAGGTGATTTTTACAAATAAACTGGCTCCCTACACCTATAAAATGTACCTACTTACATATAATTACATACATCAATAACGTACTTTATTCTGTTTGTAAGTACGCTACCTACATAGATAATTAATAACTTGGTAATACCTACCTACCAGTAGGTATTATAATTGGTGGCCTATTATGTAGCCCTAGAAGTGCACCATCCCATCTCATCCCGTGGCGTATCGGAGGGTGAGATGGGCAGTAGTATATATAATTCCATCTTAGAGTATATATGATTTCCATGTTCTTGAATCTGCGATTTGATTAGTTGTAAAATTAGAAATTATTTAGACTATGCGAGAAAAAATAGTCTTTTCATTTTTGTTTGACTGATTTAGCGCACCTAGTGTACCTAGTGACCTGCTTTGCACTTCGTAAATCGTGGGTTCGGTTCCCGCAACAGACACACACAGAGTGGTGAACAATTTTATTGTTCTTGTCTTTAAGACAAACATGTATTGTCTTAAATTCGCTATTTTTAAAACTGACTCACACTTGGCCGTTTTCAGATTTTTCCCTTTACTTTGACCTTAAGACCTATCTCCATGCCAAATTTCAAGTCAGTAAGACCATTGGAAGTGGTCTAGGTTTTTGATGAGTCAGTGAGTGAGTGTATAGTAAAAATAGCGATTTTCTGACGTCAATATCTCAAGAACTGCTATAGGTAGAATAATGAAATTTTGTATTCTAGACAATTAAGGGGATGTCAACAGACACTCGAAATTTCATATGCGTAGATAAAATATGTTTTGAGTTATAGGGTGGTCGAAATTGGCCCGAAATGGTTCGTGTTATATAACCCACGGCCGGTGTGTCGCTTTTTTTTGCTCGAACTTGGCGGACACACTGCCGTGTGTCTAGATTAATACTAGTAGCAGCCAATAATATTCTCAAGCTAGAGTAATGAATGAAGACTCATTTACGGTCGCCGTGTGTCATAGCCCATAGATCTTAGAGAGAAAGCAAAGTTAATTAATAAATACATATACCTAAATTTTTATATAGCTTATGTTATGTCCCACTGCTGGGCAAAGGCCTCCTCTCTATTCCGCCACTCATCACGGCCTGGTGCATGTTCCCGCCAGTCGCTACAAAAGGCATCCAGGTCGTCCCGCCATCTCTCTTTCGGTCTGCCTCCGCTCCGGCCATCCTGCGGGGCCCATTCAGTAGCCATTTTGGCCCACCGTTCCGGATGCAATCGGCAGACGTGTCCAGTCCAGTCTCACTTGAACTTGGCGGCCTTAGCACCTACATCCGCAATACCAGTTCTGGAGCGCAGTTCGGTGTTCCTTACACCGTCGTTTCTGCGGACTCCCGAGTATACTGCGCTCCATTGCTCGCTGGCAAATCAGTCGGGACTTCTGGGCTTCCGTCAGTGACCAGGTTTGGGCACCGTAGGTTAGGATAGGCAGGATACACATGTCGACGAGTTTGCGCTTTAGTGCTAGTGGAAGGTTGCCCTTCATTAGCGTCCATGCACCAGAAGCTCTTCCATACAGGCATTCTCGATGCGTCGATCGATTTCCTTGGACTGCCTGTTGTCGAAGGATGCTATCTGGCCCAAATATATGTATTCGTCAACATATTGGATATCCTGCCCATCTACCCGGATCCTATACATAAAAAAAATATCTGAAAAGATTAACAAATAACATAGCTACTACTATTTTACAGATGTTAAGAATTTCCGACGGCAAACCAACAAACAAAGCGGTGTTCATCGACGGCGGCATCCACGCCCGGGAATGGATCAGTCCAGCGACCGTTACTTACTTCATTAACCAGTTCGCTGAGAACTTCGACGAGGAGTCCGATGACATCAGAAACACGGACTGGTAAATATAATAGAATATTCCAGGTTGATACGTACGGACGAAACGAACACTCGCAGAAGTGTAAATTCCATCTTTCAGCCTAGTACCTAGTTAGACACCGCGCCGCTTGAATGCACCATACGTGAATGAGCTTGAGCACAATGAGGACCCAGTGTGTTGACGATGAGGGACCCTCTTGTTCCTTTAGCCGTCAACACAGTAAATCCTCCCTGTAAAGGGTCGGCAACGCGCATGTGACACCTCTGGAGTTGCAGGCGTCTATAGACTACGTCCATAGGCTTACAATAAAATTAATACAAATACAAAAAAAAATACGGTAGCTGCTTACCATCTTAGGGCCGTATGCTTGATTTCCATCGTCGTGGTATATAAAAAAAAACATTTGCGAAATGTTCGCTAACTGATGATTTGATACTTAATATAATAACAATCTATGTTTACAGGTACTTCCTACCCGTGGTGAACCCCGATGGCTATGAATACACGCACACAGCCGACCGGCTGTGGCGCAAAAACCGAAAACCAAGCCTGCCGACCCGTCAATGCGCGGGGACAGATCTTAACAGGAACTTCGGGTACTAATGAAACTATTTTATTCTTAACTGTATAATCATTATCGCGTCAGCGTAAAAGGGGGCGTAAAGGGGCAGTCTTGCAATAAACGAGACATGCCGGCCGGTAGACCTACCCTACGAAGGGTGTAGTAGATAAGTGGGATGGTCGGTTTACATACAAATCGAAATACTTACTGTGTAGTGCGGCCGTTGCCATAACTTGTCAGTTCAGCGTGCTATAGGTACTTTTGCTCAGTTAAACAATTCAGGACGTCAGGTCGTCGTCTAACGTCATCAGTGTCATCACTAGACACTGTTTTAAGTAACCAATCCAGATTTTCTAGTGAGAAATAAGTATTGACGCGCCGCGGATCACATACCTATTTAGCGGAATTCAGCTCGGAATTCAGTCGATCATATACAAAAATCAGCCGGATCTTTTTGTCTATAATCGATTGAATTCCGCTCAAGTCTGTGATGCGCCTGATTTCGACTTTTAACTAAAATGCTTTTCATTACAGATACCGATGGGGAGGCAAGGGAGCTTCTAGTAACCCGTGCAGCGAAACCTTCCGCGGCAGATCCGCATTTTCAGAACCGGAAGCTAAGGCTCTTGCTGTAAGTTCCACCGCCACTCAACATCATCAACTAAATCCCAGCCAGGTCATCACATAATCAACCATCTTCCACGGTACGTCAACGGATGTAGGTTTAAGGAGTGAATGCAGGCAACGTAAAGATATACGCCTTAAGATATCAATATTAGTTCGCGTGAAACTCTTTGCCTTGGGACCCGCTCTTGCTTTCTATAACTGCTTCAGCAGTTCAGCAAGACGACACGAGAAATACCTAGGATCTACATTAGTTGTCTTTAGCAAATTTAGGGATAGCTATCTTTAACTCCCTGTGGACTCTTCTCATCAAGCGCAGTATAAAGACTTCCACAACAACGACCATCATCCTCATACCCTACCTTGCCTCATATAACTGTGCCATGCGGTCTTGGCCAGACCGTCGGTCCACTTTGTTGATAACCATCCCACGCGGCACTCTTCAATACTTAGTAATTCAAGAATCATCAGGAAATCTCCAAGTTTCCATACTTGAAAAGATAACAAATGATTAACATCTACCGCGTTAGGAGCGGGTACTTTTAATGAAGAGCATACTTAAATTAATTGGAAAGTGCATGTATTTTTCGAATATCGTTCTTTGTGCATTAAACTCGTAATTAATTGATAAGATTGTAATTAAGATTCAGTAGAAAATGCACGGGCATCTATTGTTGAGTTTGAGTGACGGCACTTAAACTCAACAATAGATAAAAAAAGCCTTTATGGCAAAAGTATCACCTATTGGGATTGACTTAACCCTTTTTAACGATTGAGTACAAATATGGATATTTTTTTGATTGGATGCCATAATATCTTCTGTTCGCCAACGCCTACGTCTTAACTACATTTGAAGGAGATATTTGCAACTTTAGTTTAGCTAACGATAATTCGGCATTCGAACCATATGCCTATAAATAGACCTTAATATTCAAAGACGACTTCTATATTATAATTAGACCCCGTTATCGGAGGTGCAATTTGGTAGCTTGACATTCTTAGGGATGGGTAAAAATTATTTTGAAATACTAGCGGTATGACGATATTTTTCCTTTACCATAATGAGAGTCTAATACTTTAATTAAACGTGTTTATTTTGTAAAAATAAACAAAAATTAAAATTTAATATTTATTAACAATTTTCATTTTTATAAATAACAATTTTCAATCTTAATTTTTTTGGAGTTCAGGGTGTTCTGCGAGAAGTGACTGCATTTTCATTATTATGAAATATTATATACGAAAAAAATATGCTCGTAAATACAGTTAAATAATCGGAAATATTGTTGTGAGATGAAATTGACTATCTATTGACGTAAATAATTTATTTTCAGTATAGGTGGCCAGTATTATACCTCTATGGGCAAGGTATATCTCAAGAGCGTTTAGGCACGGCCCTGGAACTCGAAACATTAGAAAAGTAAAATAGCACCCATATCGTTATTGTTCTACTGATAATGGTTTCTACTTCTGATGACAATGATTATCATAGGTGACAAAAAGAAACGTAAAATTTTAGTCTAAAAATGGTATATAAAACTAATTGCCAAGAAAAAGGAAGAGTGTCGATGTCATCATAAATATTTTTACCCATCCCTAAGAAAGTCAAGCTACCAAATTGCACCTCCGATAACGGGGTCTAATTATAATATATAATGGTTTTTTTTTTACATAAACATAACTAAGAATATTATAGGTATTATAGTATTTATAGTATGTATAAGAGCCCACGCCACTAAACCTAGTTCGATAAGACTTCTAGATCATATATATATAATTTTAGTTACATCTTCAATAGGGGAACACAAAATGGCGGTGCTGCAATGCAAAAAAATCTGGCGGCGTATGTAAGAATTTTTTTTGAAAAAAAAAAGTCGGGTTTCTAGTATGATAACTTGATAAGTCTCCCGGGTTTCCTTTGTTCCTCGAAGTAGGGGAGGGGGGGGGAGGGATAGGGCTATATGATAATGCAGTGCTACAAGCCCAGTGCTTGGAATTATCAGTGGCAGTAGCATCAAAAGATGTAGATGTACTTATGCCAAAAGTCAAAACATAGCGCCTAAAATGACGTAAGTGCCGCAAAATATCCCTTAATAAACGACCTTTTGAATGGATGTATTGTAATAGCACTGAGCATGGCCCGACATGCTCTTGGCCGGTTTTATTTACAGTAGCTCAGGCATTTGTTCTTGGTAAGGACTGTAAGGAGTAGCCTAAGTACAGTTGGTTCTTTTTTGTTTAAAATTATTGATAACATGTTTTCCTTATCAGGATTTCATTAAGACCAACGGCGCCAACTTCTCAGCATACCTGACATACCACAGCTATGGCCAGTACCTGTTGTACCCCTGGGGTTATGACAATGTGGTGCCTCCAGACTACAAGGATCTTGATGAAGTCGGCAAGATTATGGCTCAGGTAACTGTTATTAAGTTATAAATGTTATAATGGTCTATTAAGTGCCAATTAATTTCAACTTGGAATTCTATTCCTATATGCACAACAAAAACATGTGGTAAATGTTTAGTATGATAATTACCGGTATTTTACCAAATGTCTACTAACTGTAACTTCTTTAAATGTGTTTATTTCTTTCAATCTTACATTTAAAAAGTTTTATATTTTGCCATGTACTATGCATTTTACAGCAATTTGTTAAGTAGTAGGTAGCTTTAGCCATGGTATTCTAGTTTTTATTAAAACTAAAACTATAAAACTATTTTCAGGCTATACAAGAAACAGGTGGCTCCAAATACTCAGTGGGCTCATCAAGCGGACTCCTCTATCCAGCTTCCGGGGGCTCTGATGACTGGGCGAAGGCTCAGGGGATCAAGTACAGTTTCACCATTGAATTGAGTGACACGGGCCGTTACGGCTTCATTCTACCTACTTCCTATATTGATCCGGTGGCTAAAGAATCTTTGGCTGGACTTCGGGCACTCATGAAGATCATACACCATGGTTGATTTATTCATCATATGCCATGGTTGATTTTCAGATGTTTTTATAAGAAAATAAGCATTTATTTAGTTTAAGGACAAAAAAATTGCCATAGAGAAAATAAAAAAATCTTATCTTTCATTTTTACAGCCAGTTGCTATAAGCCTGGATTATTGAAAGAAATATTATAAAACATAGATTATGCAATATTTAATTATTTATTTTAGATTATTTGTTTTAAGTAAGAGTGACTTTTATGAACTGTATTATAATAAGGTTATTAGACAAAATAAGAACTAAAAACTTGTTATTAATAAAGTCTTACCTTGTGCACAGGAGTTTTATTTTCAGTCTTATTTTCATTTTCTGGTTTCGTGACTTTTATTTCTGGTACTTTATTGTTACTAGTTTCTAGACATATGTTCAGAACAGACGCTATTGGACTACTTTTCAATAAGTTTTCCGTTTCAACTGCAATATCCTCTGCTCTCTTAAGTATCACATCCACATCGTCTGTATCACCAACTAGGAGACTGGTATTATTGCCACCAGAAAGCTTGTTGATTTCAGTCAATATCATCTTAATCTCCTCGTCACTGTCTTTGAAATTCTCACAGGATTGCTCATTTTGCAGAAACTCTTTGGTAGACAAACTATTGTCGTTAGAATTACTAGTGTAATCGCGCACGGAAATAGAACTCTGTGCCATTATACCGAATTATGCTTGAACTAAGCTGGCACGGGAACTCCGACGTGTTTCAGACAATAATTGATTACGAAACCTAAACCAAACGAATATGGACTGGACACTTTCGACGAATAAACAAAACCAACCAAACATTTGATACGATTGTTGCTAAGCAACAATTTTTTTTTTAATGGCACGGATGCCACAGATACATATCTCCTTTTCAACCGACTTAAACAGCGCCATTACACGACCGGTGACATGACACCCGATTTGACAACTTCAACTCACTCTACCCATCGTTCTCTCACACTCTAATCGGTCGACTGCGCTTACGTGAGTAGATCATTTTATTTTGATGAGTTTTAATTTTTGTCTTGGTAACACAAGTTTTAAGAAAAAACATGAGGAAAACATGCAATACAAGACACGTTTCGACTTTTCGACATTGACTCATTCATTGCTTCATTGCAAACTTTACGGGTAAATGTAAGTTGTAAGTTATTTTTGTTTTGTGGTTTCTTTGTTTAACGATATTAGTTGAATGTGTGCAAAAAACAACTATATTTATATACTTTAACTAGTAGCTGTAATACCTTGTATTTATATTAATCTAAATTAAATCTCAACCTTTGCTTTACTCAGATCATTCAGTATACAGGATGTCCTGTTATTGTTTCCGGAGTTTTTAAAATTCAATCCATATTAATAAAAATCTGTATTCATCCGGGCACTGCAAGTAATAGTTGTAATGATGAAAAATGGTTACATTGCAGCCATAAAGTTAACATAATAATAATAAATGTGTAGGGAAACCCATATTATTCGTCTTACAACGACTTCTTATCTTATCTTATACATACCTTCTTTTGTCTAGCCCTTTTTACTAAAAACTAACATTAAACATGCTGCACTGTAAACAAAACATATCACGTTCAATATTACGACAAGTCCCCGAATAAACATCGAATACCCGGAATCCAAATAAAATATTATTTTCATCCGGTTGTAACCACTCTATATTATGTCCTCTCGCGAACTTTAGGTATTTTAGCTCACCTAATTCCGGGCCCTGGTAATGGTTCTTTCATTTCAGCTTTACGACCCAGAAGGAATTTTGTTACTAAGAAATCAAAAAACCGGCCAAGTGCGAGTCGGACTCGCGCACCGAGGGTTCCGTACAAACCTGTAGGTATATAGGGGTAGTAACTTTTAAATTATTAAAAATATTTTTATTATATGATGTAACAAAAAATGTACGGTTTTCGCAATTTTTCCTTTATCTGTGCTATATGAAGTTTCTTCGAGCCAAGTTTCAAGTTTCTGAGTTTACTGGAAGTACCCTTTAGGTTTTGAGTTTCTTGCGAGTACTCAGTTTCAAATTATGCGACTTAAATAGCTACTTCTTTTGATTGGCTTGACATAAAAGTTTGATTTTGCTACATCTGAAAGGTCCTATAGCTCTGAGTATTTGACATGAATTTCAATTTAATACCTCTACGCGTTTACGAGGAAAAAGGTAGTAAGTTTAAAATTAAAAATAATAATTTTTTGTATGATTTTACTAAAAATGTCTACTTTTTGTAATTTTTCCATTGTCTATGCTATATGACGTTGCTTCGTGCCAAATTTCAAGTTTCTGAGTTCACGGGAAGTACCCCGTAGGTTTTGCGAGTGCCGGAACTCTAAAATTTGCAGCATAAACGACTGTATCTTTTGATTGCGTTGGCTTTTAAGTTTGATTTTTTTACAGGTCCAAGGGACAATAGACCTGAGTATTTGATATTAATTTCAGCTTGATACCTCCACGCGTTCCTGAGAAAAATGGTCTTGACAGACAGACAGACAGACAGACAGACAGACAGACAGACAGACGGACAACAAAGTGATCCTATAAGGGTTCCGTTTTTTCCTTTCGAGGTACGGAACCCTAAAAAAGAACTTTGAGCGTCTGCGCAAGCTATCGTTCGAGAGATATTATTCTGTAAGTTACCATACTTACTAAATTATATATGTTGGAAAGTACAGCAAGTATTCGTAGCAATTTTTTATATCAAGTATAATTCGGTGACTAAAAGATTGCGACTATTGGGAATAAGCGTGTTGAGCACTAGCACTAAAGGCTGCTCTACACCATGGGCCATCATAGACCAGTCTAAGGGACGCAGCTATACGACGGAATGAGTTCGCAATATCGTTTGCTCCCTCTAATGCATAGCTGCGTCCCTTAGACTGGCCTATGATGGCCCATGGTGTAGAGGAGCCTTAAGACGTTTACCTTAAGTTACTGTCACACTTGTCCTAGTTAGCTTACTAAATGATTTTAGAAACTAAATCATTTAGTCAAGGCTAACCGCAATTTAGCAAGTAAATTTACTATTGAAAAAAGTTAGGATCCTAATTAGGATGCTAGTTAGGACACTAAAAAAAGTAAAGTGTAACAGGGCTTTCGCAATTTTCTCTGCTCGCATAAATCGTGATATAGTTACATTCTATAAATTCATATATTTAAAGAATGTAAACACATGTAGGTAACACTAAATTCTGCTTTTTTACAGGTATCAGATGAATGTATCAGTAATTTTATTGGAAACAAAGCTTTAGAATCATTAAAAATCATCAGCAACGAAAAAGTAACTGGAGAATGTTTGATTAATATCGAGTCGAGGAAGTTAAAATCCCTTACATTATACTCATCACGATTGTTACAGCACCGTTACTTGCAATTAGCCACCCAGCGTTTCAATGAGCTGACAAAACTCGAGCTTATCTTACTTCCTTGTGAATTATACGAATACATACCTTTACTCTTGGCCAATTTGCCTAAATTAGAATTTTTGAGTATAATAGCATTTGAATTAGATTTTGTTGAGTTTGATCATTACTATACCACTATCTGCAAACTTAGCAGCTTGAAATTTTTGCGACTGCATGTGCAGGAGGTAACGGATACAGGGAGTCTATTCGACATGGCATAACTGACAGTCGCATGTGAAACAACTATGATATCACACTTTTGTGACAGTTGATTCACCTAACCACCTACGTCAAAATCAACAGGTCTCACTAGAGGAATTTCTCTATTGGCATGGGCGCCATCTTATTGTTTTGACGTTGACGTCAGTAAATTATGGGAATCCCACGTAAGGCATTTGTTTACCTCTAGTAGGTAAAGAGAGCCTTGAAGCATTTTATGAAAACTCATTTGAAAGCGACATCTCTGAATGTCTTCTGAAACTAAATACGTGTATGAGTATGTGTGTAAATCATACGTGTATTTTCGTGCTACAATACTAGGCTAGAACTAGGGTAGTCTACATAGACGGCTTACAAGCAATTTTTTAGATTTGACGATGCATTTTTGGGTGTAGCAACGTTGACGAAACCTGTGCTTTGGGTAAAAGATATGTGACAAATATTACATATTGAATAAAAATGACTGGTATGAATGATTTTAAGATTTCTTGTAACCAATAAATGTTTTTTGTCACAAGAAATAAAACAATATATTGATTTGTAAACCGACCACGACGTAGATCCAATATTATGTAGAATAGGTTTAGTGTAAATAAATTATAATATCAAGAATACAACCTTGATATCTATCTCACGTGTTTATATCGAGACCCGAAAAAGGGAATGATTACAAAATTATAACTAGTGTATGGTTAAAAAAGTTGTATCTTGAGCGTTGCGGGGGGCACTAGAAGCAAACAAACTGCTGCCAAGAGTATTACAACATTTTTCACCACGCCACGGCAAAAAAATACAAGCTTAGGTAAATACATAAAACAAAACAAATTAATTCTGCCAAATATTTATGGTTCAAAATCATCGTTCTATAACGTAAAGTAATAACTGTTCTCCCTAGTGAAAAAAAAAACAATTTTACTGACGCTTTAAAAAAAACAAAATGGCGGTGGTGCTGATGTGGTGAAAAAGCATTCACACACAAGAAAATAATTTTAATAAGAAAACCTACTACCACCTACCACCTACTACTCAATTCCATTTATAGTAAGATTAAGTTTACCATGGAATTGGAAAATAATTGTTCACTGCCTTTCTTAGATGTACTATGATTCCACGGCTCAATCAGAAAGCTCGGATGAAGATTCCTACAGTTGAGCGCCGGCCTGCCGTCTTGCCTTTTGTCCGAGGAGTCACTGACAGGATTGGCAACATCTTGAAACGTGCTTCTATAAAAACTTACTTTAAGCCAATGAAGAAGATGTCACAGTTCCTGAGGTCAGTGAAGTCGGCTACTCCTCTACAGAGTGCAGGGGTCTACAGGCTGGAATGTGAATGTGGTCTATCATATGTAGGCCAGACTAAGCGGAGCATCTCTACTCGGGTAAAGGAACATATAGCCGATGTAAAGCACCGTCGACCAAGGTCAGCAGTCTGTGAGCATGTCATGGATAGACCCAACCACTCAGTTAAATTTGACAAACCGCAAGTCCTCGTCAAGGAGAAACGATACATTCCCCGGATGTTGCGAGAGGCAATCGAGATTAAAAAATATCCAAATTTCAACAGAGAGGATGGTTTTTCGGTACCACCAGCTTGGGATCCAGTTATTCATTTGGTTAAGGAGCAAGCTAGACATAGGACTGTGAGACCATAATGGTGGACAGTGTGGACACTAATAATAATTTAATACTAATTTAAAAAATTAAAAATAAAAATGAAAATAATAATTAATAATAATAAAATAATTTGTTTAATAATTTGTTTTGTAATAAAAAAAAATAAAAAAAAAAATTTGTTTGTATAAAGGCCCCTCCGGCATGTGCAAACACTAAATTTGTTTAATATTTAATATGTGGGTAGGTTTTCATATTGAGATAGTTTTTGAACGGAGGTAATTGTACATTTTTCCTCAGTCGACCCGTTGACCACGAACGCTGTAAAGTGTTTGAAACGTCGGGATGTAATTTAAACTCAATACACGCGATAAAATCCGTTTTTAATTGTTTTATTTCAAGAAAACCTAACTACTAATAATATAATTATTTAATTTTGCAATGTTTCTGTCTGTTTTAATACCTACTTATAGTGCTGCAGTCTTTGTTACGTCAACGTCTATGGATAGTTTGAGGCATTTCAAAAACATCAGAAAAGAAATTAAATTCGAGAAATAAATGAATCTTACACAAATCGAACTAGGCCCACAGTAAGCTCAGTAAGGCTTGTGTTATGGGTACTAGACGATATATATATATATATATATTTGATAAATATGGATAAATACTTAAATACATAGAAAACATCCATAACTCAGGAACAAATATCTGTGATAAACACACAAACAAATTCCCTGACCAGGATTCGAACCCGGGACCTCCTGCTTCGTAGGCAGGGTCACTACCGACTGGGCTAGGAGGCCGTTATTTCTATCGGTAGCCTGGTAGTCAATGCCTTAAAGCCCTTAAAGGACTGTTTGACATTTGATACTTCACGCAGATAAAAATAGTAGAAAAATGGAGCATCAGTATAGTAATTATCAAAACAAACTCTGGTAGCCTGGCGGCCAGACGCCCGACTTACGCTCTAAGGATCGCGGGTTCAAACTTGGCTCCTACTACTGCCTCCTAACTTAACTAAGGTTTTAGACACTTCAAACAATATTACACATATTCTTCATAGATTCTAATTTAATGTAAGACTCTTATATTACAAAGGTATTCCTAATCCTGAGAGTTGAGGATGTTATGGAAATATAAACATATCAGGTAAATAAATACAGTGCACAGTAGTACTAGTCATAATCCTCATGATTATAACTAATTAGCATTGTTCATTTTTTTTTTAATGATGTATTTCGAAAACCATTTCGAGATATAAGCTTTTCAAGCAGTTTCCGACATTTGCTACTATATAATAATCAATGATTGAAGATATTTCCATAAATATATGAATGACCTTAGTTGGACCTTACTCGTGGCTGAATATGTAATGTCATCGGAAAATCAATAAAAAAAGTTACTGAACCATAGTTCTTATCCGTCACTCATATAACTGTCAAAGTCATCATTGTCATAACATAAATCTACATTTTTTCAGTTAAACTAAAATCGTTGGCTTGTTGCGATTTGGATGTTATAATTAATAAAATAAACAGTATATCAAAACCAAGTATATCATTACAACTTCAACTCATTTCGAAATTGGAAAAATAGGAAAAACTATTCACAAAATTATTAAAGTGATAAAACATTGTGTCACACAACACAAAAGGCCTATAATGTTTCCAGGCCGCCCATTTTTATAAAATGACCGAGATGGTAAACAACGATAAAATTTCGGAAATTTGTGGCGAAATCGTCGCCCAAGCCTGCATTTCCAATATCTATGAAGCCATGACTGCAGTAAGTATACTTTGACACTAGTAGTCATTCATGTACCTAGTTGGTTACTAAGTTCTGTTCTGTTACCAGATTTCTGACTGATAAAATATAAAATAAAGTTTTAAATCAAGAATTAAAGTAATTATTTAATAGCCTAATTTCTAATGAAAATTCTTGTAAAGCACAAGATTGCCTGAAGACGCAAACACACGGTAAATTTAAGAAAATTACACTTTACAAAAGTGCATCAAATAAATATTGCACCTTTGTTTATAAGGTTCCATTGCTTGTTTGTAAGAAACCTGTTTATTAGAGGTAATTTCGTGATTACCATTTAATTTTCTTGCGATTTTATCCCACAGACATTCCCATTTGAAACATTGCCTATTTTTAAGTTTTTCACAAAAGAAATAGATTTAGACTGCTATGGAACAAGCAGACTTGCAACATATAGTCTAGTATTTTATCGGATAGCCCCACGTGAACTATACATATGCCAAATTGAAGCTAAATAATATAGCTACCGAATTGTGTAAGACTGATGCGTTTTAAACGTGACTAAAAATAAATAGGATTTAAATTCAGCATGAACAAGGAGCGTTATTTTGACGTATACTTTTCACGCCTTTTTCCGAGTGTTATAACGAATTCTGAAAAACTGCGAGAATAGTTTTCAATTCACTATATTGTAATCTATTGACTATTAAATAAGCTTTTAAATTATGTACGCGAATAATTAAAATTTTGCTACATTTTCCTATTTATTTAGTGAAAACTCTAGTAACAGAACTTAGTAACCGACTAGGTATGGTAGTAAAATACCTGTCCCCGCGACTTCACTGGCGCTTTACAATAACACTATACCTAAGCTTACAATTAAATTCACTTTGTATGATATAAATGAATATTGGATAGCTACGGGAGCTAGCTAGAGGGTGGACTTATCGCTATTATATAGGCAATCTAGTGGTTTATAACTAATGATTTCTCATTCATTTCAGCTCCACCAAATAAATTAGAAGGCATGCATGTGAGAAGAAACATGCATTTGTTCGAAGTGTTACTAAATAGAAGATTAAAATACAAACTTCTCGTGACAAATTTGCATGCAGCAGTAAAATTATATCATCACCTCCTAACTTAAAGTTATACCAGAAAGCCAGAGGACAAAGACACCATATGCCAACAATTGAAATTGTTCCTTGCTGTCACATATTTTCTCATTGATAGTTTTGTGAATTAAGATGCTTATGGACTAAGAGCTGGCCACGTCAGATATGACACAATAATGAGAGCAACAAAACTCGTTCGGTTAGATTGCTATACTTATCCTTATTGCTAGATCCGGGAATCTGGCAGCTTTTAATGGGAGGTTAGAGTGACAGACTAGCAAATTTTTTGAATTGGGTAATAGTAATATAATACCAAAATAGGTCAAAACTGCCGAAGTTGCCTCAGTGATAAATGACAGGGCCTATATTTTAACATAAGAACATAACATATTGCGTAATATTGCGAACAAAAACAGTAGGCGACAAACTATGAATTACATTTATAAGTCGTTTGGCACTATTTTCCCGCAACAGACACTTTTTTGCAATGATATACATAATCTAATTATTTATATAAATTCCTCATATACTGCATCAAATCCAGAACTCTAGGATCTGTTTTCTAGAAGTGGTTTGCATTCTTTGACCTCCACCACTTTACAGCTCCCAGATGTCCAGATCTACTTATAAGCATAGTGTAGCAAACTGACTAGATGAGTTTCGTTGCTCTCATTATTATGTCATATCATATCTGACGTGGCTAGCTCTCCGTCTATTATGTTTCACATTTTAGTGAATAAAATATCTTGTCTTTATAAGTAACTTATCATTATATTAACATGGTGCAATGAATGATATTATGATTATGATCAAAAAATATTGCTATAGGTAAGCATATTGCAACATAATTAAATAAAATAGCATTATTATTTTCAACAGTTGTTTTAATTGAAGAAAACCTTTCAAACCTTTGTGTGAAGGAATTATTAGCATGACACTTTTTATTTACCATTTTCTCTGAAACCGCAAACATGTTTCTTTGTACATGTATGCAATTTTTACTACGCCAACCAAATCGCACAAAAAATGAAGTAACAAGTAGATATCTCATTTTCAATTACAACTGCTACCCGCTGGTCCATGAGATAGCGGTCTTGGACATGAACGTTTGGTGATTCTTGCTTGTTGTTGAAGACAATGTTCACTGTTTACTTCTTGTATTCTGAGCAGGACCACTCAAAGATGTTTATTCCTCCAGTTTTACCACCACTTCAATATCATTTTCATGTTTGATTTATTTTGCCATAAAAGTTTTAGGAACATATAATGTAAAGGATTTTCGGGATTCTCGCTGCCTACATAATGAGGGCTTCGTATTTTGGTCCTTTTATAGCTTCTGGACCTGAATTCTCGCTGAAAGTGGAAATAATATTAGGGTTATGTTTACTGTCAAGATGCATTGAAAAATATTAATTAATATTCGTAGTTATTATTACAAATAATGTGTTGGGGTTATCAAAATGATATTAATGATATATATCTTGTACTTATACAACGTTATCTCACTGCGATTATTCATAGTTTTCGTATTTTAGCTAGCCAAAGCATATTAGTACATTGAGTACTATTGGTAGGAAACTGTTAAAATAGTATTTTATACAACTTACATTGTTGGTGGTACTGGTAATCCTGGGGTGTATTGTAACACTAAGAAATGCATCAATACCTTTTTAGCACAATAAAAGGTATTTCCATCGAAATTTTCTAAATAATAACAATGTTTATGTTTATTTACATGAAGTTTCACTTGACACGGTAATACTGACAGATGACATCATGAAAATGACAACTATTTTTTTTATGAATTTGTATGCTTGTGCTTTATCAATTCAGCTTAGCCATGTAATTTACGAGACATCATATCTCATATTTTTAATAAATCATAAATAATTAACTGAGACACGAAATACAAAATAATTCAAATTAGTATCTTAAATTAATCTATATTTTCAGAACATATAATAAAAATAAGGGTAAAAAAAAAGTGAACAATCCTAATTGCCAATTTGCCACTAACAAGACCCAAGTTTTGAATTACTATTTAGGAGACTCGGGATATGAAAACCAATGGGTCTTCATTTCAAAAAAGAAGTTGACGTTTACTGCAAGTAAATGTAATTGTGTATCCGACTGACTTACGTGTAAGTTATATTCCAATATTATATCATATTATATTTCTTATATAATGAATTGATATGGTTACACATGGCACTTTAAACTATACATACTTGTTTCTTTAAACATCGATTTTTTTTAGGGTGTTCAATTTTTCAGCTGCTTTCGCCACCGCATCTGTATGTTTATTGGATCCGGTGAGGTGAGAAGCGGCCAGTGTGTCTACGCATGTAGTATGCACATGTACATGGGGAATGGCTATACAGCCGCATACAGTCAAGGCGTTGTAGGAGATTTATTGCTAGTGGCTTGCTTAATCTGAGGAAATCTACTCTAACATAGCATCCAAATTACACAAAATAATGCAGAGCACAGTGAAAGCAGGGTACTGTAGAGATATTCTCAACAGCAGGGTGGAAGAACCCTATAACTCATCGCAATTTTTGATGTTTATCCATTCGCTCCTCGGCCAGATATCGACATTTCTTTTATGGCATATTAATTGAACTTTAGGTTAAATAGGTAATGCCAATCATATTATATTTTAACAGTTATATATTTTTAATAAATACCTACAATTAATAATCATAAAAATTATAAATATTAATGTGCTCTCAGTGAAAATGTCTTAAAATCATATCAATTTTAATATAATACTTCCAGAGGTATCTTACCTAGTTTGAATAGTCAGAAATCAACTTCGCGCAAAAGTTTCGTGGGGGCAATTACTAGAGGTCGCCTCCATCATTACTATCGGTAGCCTGGTAGTCAGTGCCTTAAAGGATTGTTTGACATCTGATACTTCACTACTTAAACATTATAGATACTGGTGCCGGCTATACTGTAAATTTATCAAAAATCTAAAATTATCGGTCGGCTTCCATATAGCGTTGACAGCGTTGTAGAGCCCATCACGGAGATATTGAAAACATAAGTCTTAAAGGTCGTAAATGGGCGCTAGTATGTGTGGCGTCAAGTTAAAAATACAAAAAAAAACGGCCAAGAGCGTGTCGGGCTACGCTCAGTGTAGGGTTCCGTAGTTTTCCGTCCGTCACAGTAAGTGTCCCCACTTAAGAGTTAAAATAACACCGCCATGTAGGATATGATATGACCACGTACAACGACATCTATCGGCAAATTAAGTAAACTATTGCGCGCGAGCTTAAAGTATGGAAGATGATTTTTATGGGATAATTATTTATTGCGTGAACCGATTTTCACCGTTTTTACTTTATTTGAAAGCACGTCATTTCATTGTGATTTTGTAGAAATTACAGGTACAATAAACACCTGCTTATACGGTTAAATTACAAACTTATTTCAGAAATTATTTTGTATTTTTTTTCAAAAACTATTCAACCTATCAAGTTTAAAATAATTTTCCTAGAAAGTTTTTATAAAGTTCTACTTTTGAATTTTTTTTATATTTTTAAAAGTTATGGTTCAAAAGTAAGAGGGGGGGGGGACACATTTTTTTTTACTTCTGGAGCGATTATTTCCGAAAGTATTTACATTATCAAATAATTATTTTAGTAAACCCCTATTCATTTTTAAATACCTATCCAACAATATATCACACGTTAGGGTTAAAATGAAAAAAAAAAAAATCACTCCCCACTTTACGTATAGGGGAGGTACCCTAATAAAAAAAAATCCACTTTTTATTTTATCACTTTGTCGGCGTGATTGATATACATATCAGTACCAAATTTCAGCTTTCTAGTGCTAACGGTCACTGAGATTATCCGCGGACGGACGGACGGACGGACGGACGGGCAGACATGGCGAAACTATAAGGGTCCTAGTTGACTACGGAACCCTAATACGTTAATTTATCGTTACGCTTAAATTTTGACACACGGCGAAGCCCACTTACTTAACCACCCACAAAATCTACATACTTACCAAATTTAAGGCCATTACGGTGGGCGTATAAGGTTTTAAGACCAGTTGAAATCGCAATTTGTTGACCTTTAATTTATTTTTGAGCTTACTGCTCGAAATTTTTGCAGAAGCTATAAGACCCGTTTAGTAAGAAAATACCAAATTTAAGACCATACCGGTGGGCGCATAAGGATTTTAGACCATTTTAAGAAATAGTCGGCTTCATAACATCAACTGTAAGACACTCCTCCGTCTACAGCTCAGCCAGCCTCGTAGGTAAAGTCACTAAAATCTTACAGGACCCCCACCCCCAAACCATGGAACTGTGGGCTTAAAGGAGACCAAAAAAGCTTGGTGAAGTGGTTGGCGGGTCAGGACAGGATGTTTTTACCCATCCAAATTGTCAATGGAGCTGGGAAGACGTATTGTGCCAAATTTCTTATGAGTCACTCACTCCTAAGCCGCAGCACTGGCTACCGGCTTACAGTGTGGACAGCTTTTCCAGACACTGTCAGTAATAATGACATTAATTCTCTACTCATCTTGCTCATCCTTCATTCATATACATAGAAAAGAATGGGTTCAGAAATATTGACATTATTACTGGATAGAAATAAGTCAAATAATAATAACATTAAATAATTAAAATACTTAAAAAAAAAGAAAAAGAAAAAATATATAAATGTACAAAAATCTATACCATAAAAAAGTTAAAAACTAAAATAAAAACGTCTTCTAAGGCTTTTCCTCAAAATATGCACTTAATGAATACACACAAATCATATGTAAGTTAACCAGTGAACGCACCGGGTAGTTCGGTTTAACTGGTCCCTATGCACAACATTACATTGTTGCATTGCGCTTGGTGTTACCGAGCGCCTTTGTTCTTAACTCGTCCACCAGTTTTTGCATTCTATCCTCACCCATTTAGCTTTAAGATAAATATTGTTTTCTCAGTAAGTGATTTATGTAAATCTTTTCGAGAAATAAATGTCTTAAACCGTATAGTATCTGGACCGGCACCTGATTGATTGAAATCTGATTCCGGCTTTGAGTCCGTGTTTGTGCTCCACACAGGTGTTATTGCGGTACTTAAGTAAATACCACATGCGTGCCTGTGGGATGCTATATGCGTAGACACACTGGCGGCTTCTCACTTAACCGGAACCAATAAACAAGCAGGTGCGGTGGCCAAAGAAGCTGAAAAACTGAAGACCCATAAAAAAAATTATACCTTTCGTAGTCGAGACCCTTGGCGCGTGGAGACCCAGTGCTCAGTAACTTTTTAAAGAACGCAAAAAGAGGCTCGTCGACTCAATTGGTGACCAAAGAGCTGGCAGCTTCCTCACTCAACTCATAAGTTTTGCGATACAGCGGAGAAATGCTGCCACCATCCTCGTTTGCTAGTTTCTAACATGTCGATACATATAATATATATCGGAACCTCGACAAAACAAATACCCACGGTAAATACCCCGTTTTAAATAGTTTTTGTAACTTCCATAAAAAAAAATGCGTTCTACGACGTTAAAAAATATTGATTTATTTAGAACGTCATATACATATTGAATACCATTTTTTTTTTTCAAAAATAAAAAAATATAAGGATGAACATTTAAAGCATTCTTTTAGAAACATGAATGAATGAATGAATGAATGAAAGATTTATTCATGACAATTACAAAAAACAAAATAAACAATAACATATACAACCCGAAACATTAATTGCCACGAAATCGTCGCAACTCAGCGTTAAATGCCGGCAGGGCCAGCGCTGGTCTTCCGTTGCAACCATTTGACACGGCGCATTGACGCCACGATCACATCCCCAAAGTAAGAATACCTTAATCAAAACAAGAGAATTTTTTCTCTTAAAACAATAAAAAACAGGAAAAAAAACATATACCTGTTATACACTTTATAACGGCATGTTAAACTATAAGCCACTTAAACATGGATATCCAGTTATGCGTGTGCCAATTAAGTAAATATTTGAAACTATTTAAAGTATTTTTTTTCAAAACTGTCCCGCAAGGTTAACTTTTACGGTTTAAAATTTAAAATAAGGCGGTGAAGTGTCTAGTTAATGGTCAAAAAATTTAGAGTGTTAGCTCAAAAATAATACAAATGCAAAAATTGCGATTAGATTCCAATCTTAAAATAGGCATGATGACACATATTGATTTATGCAATAAAATTTAGTTGATAGGATGCAAAATGATCAATATATCCAACTAAAGTGAAAATTTATAAATTCTTTTGAAGTGGCTCAAAGATATCAAGCTGCAAAATTTCAAAATTTTACGATTTTTTAAAGTGTGAATTGAAATGATTTTTAACATTGTACTGTAAAATAAATTGTATGGCAACCATACACGTAAACGCAACATTTCCCTGTAAAAATAGCAATTTCATATTTTTTCCATACTTTAAACAGGGCAACTATGTGATCGTGACGTCACTTTTGCACGTCATTTTGGAGCGTTTTGAGAAACAATTGCAAATCTCGGACTTTAAGTCTCATTTCTGACTTTTCTGTTGCTTTAACGCAATTGGCCCCATATAGACATTTGATCCTCACAACAAAACGAATCGATTAATACCATACATGAAAAAAATTCACCATGCCTATATTGTATGCTCCCACCGGAATTTGGTATGTAGGTTATTTGAAGTAGACTTTACCGTAAGTACAAATTTGGAGCGGTAAAACCACTGATTAATTAACGTTATTTTCTTGTATTTTCAACTTGACGCCATATGATATGATATGATATTTATTCAAGAACAATTTACATCGTATTATACATACTAGCGCCCATTTAAGATCATATTTTTTCATGATCTCGAAGATCGGCTCTATATCGCTATATGGAAGCCAACCGATAAGATTTTTGATAAATTTACAGTGGGGCGGGCTAACAAGGTGTAATCTGTGTTCGTATCACGGATTTATATGAAGTGGATCTTTTTCTTAAACCTTGTCCCTAACCAAGGATGTGCATTTCTGTCATTGAATTTGACAACTAGTATCCGATACGTTTGCCTAAGTGAGAAAGAGAACTTGCCATGCGTGAAGAAGGGACAACATGATTCGTAACGTCCAAGAGGGACCTCTGTATAGTACTATTGTTTACTCGGTGCCCTAGCCACAGTTGAAAATTATCCGGCCAAATGCGTGTCGGACTACGCATAATAGAGGGTTCCGTACCTTCCATGGAATAAGAACCAAACTAATACCAGAAGGTCGTATCTGATACATATGGAAGAAGTTTTTTGGAGATAACTCAAAAATGGCTAAACTGATATGTTCCAAATAATTTTCGTAAAAAGTATGTAATAGACAAATAAGATAATCTTCTCAAATTTTTTTAAGTTTATTATATGGAGTTAGGGTTCGTTACGGGGGTGGGGGGGGGGGTTCACTCAATTTTTCTGACTTTCGAGGCGATTATTTCTGAAAATATTCACTAAATCACAAAATGTTCAAAAAAACCGCTATGTTATTTTTAAACACCTATCGATTGATGTGCAACATGTTGATATTAGGGGAAAAATTGTTTTATGTAATTTAGTTACATGGAGCGCCCCCCATAAAAAAAATTTCTCCTTCAATTTAACTACATATAGTCTGTCCAGCCAACGAACGCAGTAGCAATGTACAGCGACCAAAAGTATGACAACACTAAGAATCAGTGAAAAAAGCAGCAATGATCATCAAATTCTAAGTTTTTAATTTTACTTGGAGATCCGTAGACGAACTAAAGTCACCGACATAGCCCACCGGATTAGCAAGCTGAAGTGGCAATGGGCAGGCCACATTGCACGCAGAGAAGATGGCCGATGGGGCCGAAAAGTGCTCGAGTGGAGACCACGGACTAGCAAGCGCAGCGGACGCCCACCCACAAGATGAACCGACGATATTATTAAGGTCACCGGAAGACACTGGATGCGGGTCGCTTCCAACCGGTACGTGTGGAGGTCCAAGGGGGAGGCCTATGTTCAGCAGTGGACGTCTTATGGCTGAGATGATGATTTCCACCCCTTTCATTACGTGACATTCACGGTGTGTAAAAAGGAGACGGATATATTTCGTCTGATCTGTCATCAACTGTAACAAATAATCTGGTTGAGGCAATTGACATATGCCATAAAACGAATTTAAATTCAATGTAGAACGTTGCAGGAGTTCTATCTCACTCGCGCTTAAGACGAGAGAGTGAAATGCACTAGAAACAAATTCAATGTAAAAGATATGTGAATTGAAATGTTCGTCACGAACACGGTGTCTCATCACAAAGGGTCGGCACATGTACGTATTTTGAATTTGCCGCGCTTTTCTACTGAAAAAATGGTTTGCCAGACTATAATTAAATAGCGGCATGAAAAATACAACTTATGTCTAAATTTTATTTTATTCGTCTTATAGTTTCCGAGTAAAATGGCTGTGACATACGGACAGACGGACTGACGGACAGACAGACGGACATGACGAAACTATTAGGGTTTCCCCAAATCTATCGACGCGAGTTCGGCAAAATCCGGTGGAAAAAAGCTTTATGTCTACGCAATAAGAGCGAAAACGACGTCGACGCGTCGGCAGGCGTCGGCCGAGCCGATCCGAGCCGAAACGTGGCTTGTTAGCTCTTATTGCGTGGACATAAAGCTTTTTTCCACCGGATTTTGCCGAACTCGCGTCGATAGATTTGGGGAAACCCTAAGGGTACCGTTTATGCCATTTTGGCTACGGAACCCTTAAAAGTACTAAAAACGGTCCGATAGAGAGCGCGGTACCTCACTCGCACTCGTTACAAAATTGTCACATTTGACACATATTCACATTTTGATTGTCTGCTGACGTCATTACCTCCTTAGTCAAAACGAGACACTCCCTTAGATAAGCTTCTCTGTCGGCCTCACTTTGTGACCGAAGAATGAGATCCACTTCTTATACATCCATGGTTCGATACCTACGTATACCTACTAAAAAAAACACCAAACTCTCTGCCATGGGATTCCCTACGTCCTGTCAACATATCTAAAATGGTGGCCATAGCCATAGACAAAACACTCTAGCGAGACCTACTGACAGCTTGACAGTTAGGTGTATCACTCTATCACCTAGTGAGACAACTGTGAGAGCAACGTCTTACAGTTTGGCATCTCGAATAGGGGCCCAGATCTACATGAAGTGACAAGATGTTGCGAGGAGCTGTGTTCATTGGATATCAAGGTTTTTTCCTTTAATGACTTAGGTTTGTTAGTGTTTTACTTTAAACTACTTACTAGGAATAAGTATTCGAAGTATGATGAATCATCAGTTGTTATCTATTAGTACTGACAAACATGAGCAACTCATTTGATTTTTCTTTTCATGTACTTAGCCTCCGCTCGTGCCTTGGCATTGGTCTGTCTGAATGCTGGAACGCGATTGACCACGCTAGGTTTCACCAACAGTAGCGAGCTGACCGATGATGACATACTAGGATGTATACGCATCTGTCCTGTACTCACGGTAATATCACCTTAACTCTTTTGTGCACTGTACAAATTGTCCTATGAGGTAAATATCCCTACACATAAAACATCTATCAATAGTGAGACTACATTATGAAACGTAATTATAAACAAATACGAAGACGAAGTAATAATACGGACAGACGGCCGTGTTTTAGCTTATATATATATAACAATGATTTCTTTATGGCTATATTTACCCTAAATATATTTTACCATTTATTCTCGCAGTTGCAACATTATGCATTTTCTCTTGTGGACTCATTCAGTGATCATGATAATATTAGACGGAGAGCTGGCCACGTTAGATATGACACAATAATGAGAGCAACGAAACCCCTCTAGTTAGTTTGCTATATTATGCTTGTTTCTAGATCTGGACATCTGGCAGCTGTAAAGTGGTGGAGGTCAAGTAATGCAAATAACTTGAAGAAAACAAATCTTAGAGTTCTGAGTTTGATGCAGTATTATGGGAAATTATGTCAGTAATTATATTATGTCACAGCCAGAAGTTTCTGTAGGGGAAAGTAGTGCCAAATGATGTTTAATGAAATTTACAGTTAGTCGCCTACTGTTTTTATTTCCGCAATAATACACATTGTTTTTTATTCTAATGTTAAAATATAGACTCTGCCCTCTACAAATTATATAACTTCGGCAGTTTTTACCTATTTTGGTATGACTTTTTTCCAACTGAAAATTTTTGTTGGTCGGTCACTCTGAGCTCCACCTATTAAAAGCTGCCAGATGCCCGGATCTAGCAATAAGGATGGTAAAGCAATCTAACTAGACAGGTTTCATTGCTCTCATTATTGTGTCACATCTGACGTGGCCAGCTCTTAGTCCATATATAGTCGAAATGTTACATTCGTAGCGTAACGTAGACTTCATTACTTACCCGTTTTTTTTATATACATATATTAATATGTTTGTTACTCATATGAAATAAATAATTTGAAATTACAGTCACTGGACGTTAGCAGCTGCAGGAAATTAACGCCGATGCTGTTAGCAAACGTGGCGGCCGTGCGGCGCGAAATGCATTTCGGCTACGTCTCCAAATCGGCTACGTCTTTTTGTGAATGAAACTTCAATGGAACGATACTATGGGGTAACTAGTGACTTAATTATAACAAAACGGTACTGCTTAATTACGTATCACCTGTAGTTTTATATTAATTTATTATTTCAATGTATATTACATTAGGCTCAGCGCCGGCCCGAGCCCTCGATCAGGGTAGAGCGAAATCGGGTTTTGGCGCCCTTCGTTAGTAATGAAAATGAAAAAACGAGTAGTCGGCCTCGAACTGAGAACTCGCGATTTCCTTGCAAACGAGATGACCAATATAACAAGACCCATCTGAAGATTTTTTTTTCGCTTTCTAGCTCCATAACCCCTTGGTCGATCCTGCTCAGATACGAACTCTCAAATTATATGTATCTCTGCTACAACCCCAACAAATTTCATGAAGATCAGAAAAACGTCCCAGTAGCCGAAGTTCTTTGTAAGAACTTCACTTCGCTTTCGCTCGGCTCGTTCGATTAATCTGTCTTATCTAAGCGAAGGCTGTGTTTCCACCAGACATGAGCGAGGATTTATCAGGCTTTATTTCGTGCCTTTCAAAATCAAAAGCAGTGATTTAAAAAATCATACTAACATTATAAATGCGAAAGTGTGTCTGTTTGTATGTTACCTCATGACGCTTAAACCGCTGAACCGATTTAGATGAAATTTGGTATGAAGATAGTTTGAGTCCCGGGGAAGGACATAGGATAGTTTTTATCCCATAAATAATCGCTTAAGGAGGTGGAAGTTTGTATGAGATTGTTGCTCACTGTTGACTTAAAATAGCATATTCCTTAAATTAATCTTTGCTATTCTATTTTACCAAGGCGTTTTATTCATTCCTTATGGCGAATTTTAATCCCACACAGATGAAGTCGTGGCAAAAGCTAGTAGATAATAAAATGTAATTTTGATAAACCCAAATTGGGTTAACCAATCGCTTAAAAAATTATAAAGTACGTAAATGTTTCGGCGCCTTTATCAGGTTTAATTTCGCACCTTTCAAAATTAACTCAGTGATTTAAAAAACAATAAATAATTTTAATCATGATAAATAAATTTACTAAATTTCTTGTTTATCTCCCCCCCCTTTTTTATATGAAAATTGTATACATATTATAGCCAGTATATAAAAATAATACTTAGTTATTGTTTAGGCGTTTGATTATTACTTACGAATAAACCAATCGCTAAGAAAATTATAAAGAACGTTAAGTTTTCGGTGTCTTTATTTAGCGCCTTTCAAGATTAAAAGCAGTGAGACACGCCTAAAAAATACTTGAAATAACAAAAATACCGAAAAAATTATAACTGTACGTATTCGGCGCCTTTAACAGTCTATATTTCGCGCCTTTTAATATCAAAAGCAGCGATTTAAACAAAAAATAATAAGATGTAATCCTGATAAACCCAATCCCTTAGAAAATTATAAAGAACGTAACTTTTTCGGCGCCTTTATTTCGCGTCTTTCAAAATTAAAAGCATAGAGTCATGCGTAAAATAATACTTGAAATAACAAAAATACCAAAATAAATATATCAGTATGTTTTCGGCGCCTTTATCAGTCTATATTTCGCGCCTTTTAAAATTAAAAGCAGCGAATTAAAAAATAAATAATAAAATGTAATCCTGATAAACCCAATCCCTTAGAAAATTATAAAGAACGTAACTTTTTCGGCGCCTTTATTTCGCGCCTGTCAAGATTAAAAGCATCGAGTCACGCCTAAAAAATTACTTGAAATAACAAAAATACCAAATAAATTATAACTACGTTATCGGCGCCTTTATCAGTCTATATTTCGCCCCTTTTAAAATCAAAAGCAGCGATTTAAACAATAAATAATACAATGTAATCCCGATAAACCCAATCCCTTAGAAAATTATAAAGAACGTAACTTTTTCGGCGCCTTTTTATTCGCGCCTTTCAAGATTAAAAGCAGGGAGTCACGCCTAAAAAAAATGTTAAAATAACAAAAATACCAAAACATTATCACGTTTCTTTTTCGGCGCCTTTATCAGTCTATATTTCGCGCCTTTTAAAATCAAAAGCATCGAATAAAAAAAAATAATACAATGTAATCCTGATAAACCCAGCCCAGCCCCTTAGAAAATATAAAGAACGTAACTTTTTCGGCGCCTTTATTCCGCGCCTTTCAAGATCAGCGCAAGCAGAAGAAGAGAGAAAAGCAGCGAGTCACGCCTAAAAATAATTATTGAAATAACAAAAAAACCGGCCAAGAGCGTGTCGGGCCACGCTCAGTGTAGGGTTCCGTAGTTTTCCGTCCGTCACAGTAAGTGTCCCCACTTAAGAGTTAATAACACCGCCATGTAGGATATGATTTGAGAGTTCCACGTACAGCGACAGCTATCGGCAAATTAAGTAAACTATTGCGCGCGAGCTTAAAGTATGGAAGATGATTTTTATGGGATAATTCTTTATTGCGTGAACCGATTTTCACCGTTTTTACTTTATTTGAAAGCACGTCATTTCATTGTAATTTTGTAGAAATTACAGGTACAATAAACACCTGCTTATATGGTTAAATTACAAACTTAGTTCAGAAATTATTTTGTAATTTTTTTTCAAAAACTATTCATCCTATCAAGTTCAAAATAATTTTCCTAGAAAGATTTTATAAAGTTCTACTTTCGAAATTTTTTTCATATTTTTAAAACTTATGGTTCAAAAGTTAGAGGGGGGGGGACGCATATTTTTTTACTTCTGGAGCGATTATTTCCAAAAGTATTTACATTATCGAAAAATGATTTTAGTAAACCCCTATTCATTTTTAAATACCTATCCAACAATATATCACACGTTAGGGTTGAAATGAAAAAAAAAATCACTCCCCACTTTACGTATAGGGGAGGTACCCTAATAAAAAAAATGTTTCCACTTTTTATTTTACCACTTTGTCGGCGTGATTGATATACATATTAGTACCAAATTTCAGCTTTCTAATGCTAACGGTCACTGAGATTATCCGCGGACGGACGGACGGACGGACGGACGGGCAGACATGGCGAAACTATAAGGGTTCCTAGTTGACTACGGAACCCTAAAAACCAACAAAATTATATACAAAAAGGTTAATTACACCAGTCGTTTAACCGAAACCCGTGAACCGAACGAACGCGCAACTCCAAGCCTACATATTCTGCACCCGTGCAACACTTGCACTCGCGTCTTTTAAAACTTTTTTTTGCTCATTTTCCATTTTGGCGCCCTCCTTGCCATCCGGCGCCTAGAGCGGCCGCTCCACTCGCTCTACCCTCGGTCCGGCCGTGATTAGGCTGGATGACATAAAAATATGTCCTAATTGAGTTATTTATCAAATTGCAATTGAAGTACCTACCTTATCAGTTATCATACACACTCTTAATTTTTACCACTTTGGTATTTCATATATGTTGATAACTGTGCAAAGTGTGCAACTACGAATAGTACGAATAGAGTGAGCATACAATCTATCCAGGGGACCTCAAAGCACTGCCCTTGCCCTTTAGCGCCATCACCCAACACATGGAGATGGTTAAAAAAGCTCTTGAGTAAGTGTACTAGAGGACAATTACACAAAAGATCCCTTTGGGTCGAAGTGTATCCATATGGGCCCCCGAACCAAATAAGATAAGAGCATGCAATCTATGGGCTGAACATGAAGTATGAGTAGCTATATTGTTGCGGTTCTACATATATGTACCACATTTATTTGTTTTTTGTCTTCAGATGGACTTCAAAGAGTTGTTAGTAGACCGGTGCCAGTGTATGTACAAGATGTAATGCTGATTTGTATAATCAGTTTAATGCATTTTCACTCATATCAAAATAAGTATTATTGGACATAATATTAATAAATCAATGATACTGTAACTTGTATTTTATTACATTTGAACCTTTATTAGCCACTAGTGCCACTACCCAATGGATCGGGACGAGACCTCTCAAGCTGGGCTTGGTTGGCCTACCGTCGCCACTGACGTCACTGTGACGCTTACTTGGCATTTATGACATATTTACTCGGTACAGGTTGTCCCAGAAATGGCACGCTAGACTGACACTGGAGGTAGGGCCCCCTTAGTGGGTCTAAACCAGCTTAACATGACCCCAGTAGAAGTTGCATGGTTTTCGAGTAATTGCCAAATTAGTTTTCTATTAATTTTACATTGTTTAACATTGGCAGTGACAGTATTTACCTAGAAAGCCCTTATAGCCCACCTAATGAAGGAAAACTAAGAGGAAATAATTCGTGTATAGCCAAATTTTGGTGTAGTTGTAGGCAAAGGTATCTTACACAACATACTAAAAGTACCGGTGGATGGGGGTGCCGCTAGCGGAAAGGGGGGGGTGTAAAGGTCCCTAATTTTGGTTTTTCGTAAATAACTCGGTAACGGTGGCTCATACGAAAAAATGTTCTATTGCTTAATTCATCCACATCAAATTTTCTATAAAAAAGATTATTTGCAATTTTTTGCTAGGATCAATGTTTAATGAGATATCGAGGAAATACGATAAACACTTTTTTAAACTTTCGGAGCCAATATTTACGAAAGTATTAGTTTTATCCAAAAGTGGTTTCAGAATACCCTTATTGTTTTAAAAAGACCTATCTAATGATACCCCACACATTAGGGTTGGAGTAAAAAAAATATTTACCCCCCACTCCATGTGTACGGGAGGTACCCGAAAGAATAATATTTTTTCACATTTTGTTTTAAAACTTTGTCTGCGTAATTAAAACACATACTTATACGAAATTTCATTTCTCTAGTACTAGCCATCACTGAGCAGGGTGAGGAGGGGTCCTACCCTTGGAGTTTCGGCATGTCCGTCTGTCCCCGTCTGTCCGTCCACGGCTTTGCTCAGTGATGTTTAGTACTAGACATCTAGACGGACAGATGGGGTCAGACGGACATGGCGAAACTATAAGGGTAGGAAGTGAGGTATCAGGGTGAGCAGCCTGCTCAGTGTTGGTTAGTATTAGAAAATAAAAAAATCGTGTGAGTATGTACTTTATTCACGCCGGCAAAGTTTTAAAACAAAATGTGAAAAAATATTATTTTTTCGGGTACCTCCCGTACACATGGAGTGGGGGGGTAAATATTATTTTTACTCCAACCCTAATGTGTGGGGTATCGTTGGATAGGTCTTTTTAAAACAATAAGGGTATTCTGAAACAATTTTTGGACAAAACTAATACTTTCGTAAATATTAGCTCCGAAAGTTTAAAAAAGTGTTTATCGTATTTCCTCGATATCTCATTAAACATTGATCCTAGCAAAAAATTGCAAAGAATCTTTTTTATAGAAATTTAGATGTAGATGAATTAAGCAATAAAACATTTTTTCGTATGAGCTACCGTTACCGAGTTATTTACGAAAAACCAAAATAAGGGACCTTTACACCCCCCTCTCCCCGCTAGCGGCGCCCCCATCCACCGGTACTTTTAGTATGTTGTGTAAGATACCTTTGCCTACAACTACACCAAAATTCAGCTATACACGAATTACTTCCCCTATCAGGCAGTTAAGCGCCTTCGTTTGGTGAGCTATTAAAGTAAGTTTTTTTTTGTATTTACTGCGTCATGGATAGTTGATTAAGATCTGAAAAGCATTATTTTGTCGACTTTTAATGTAAAATGTGGAAAAACACTGGATTGATCTTAACTTGAATTCTCAAAAAAACATTAACATTGACTTTAACAACTCGCTGTGAAAAAAATAAAAGAAAAGAAATAAGAAAATAATGTTAAAAATCTTGTGCATGTTAAGCAGATAAAAAAATGGTATGATAGGTACAAGTATCCTTGTTAAATGTCCCATTACTTTGCCCACAGAAAGATTAGATACCAAAAAAATGTCGACGTACAAATCACACATGTTGCTCAAACGGATTAATCTCGCAAAAAAGAAAGATAATGGCAACGCATAACAGCTGCATACTTTTATCTGCTATTTTTATTGCTCAGACTTGATGCAAGTTGAGCAATAACCTAGGCTTTGAGTTAGATAATAACAACGCATACCACTTGCATGCTCTTCTCATGCCAAATCATAGGATAGGACCGGTCGACTTGCCGCCCATTTTAAATGGCCTCTATCATGGAGAGTGCTCCGAGGAATTGTTCGGATTAATCCCTGCCGCTTCTTTCCGCCATCGTCCTACGCGACAGCATTACCATCATCACCACTTAGATGGTTGGCAGTCCTCAACTGTGCGTTTCTCGAGAAACTTCCTGCCTCGCACAATAAAACTGTGGAATGAACTGTCGTCTGCGGTATTTCCGGACCGATACGACCTTCAAACCTTCAAGAAAAGAGCGTATTCCCATCTTAAAGGCTGGCAACGTGCTTGTGACCCCTCTGGTGTTGCGGGCGTCTACTGAAAGATGTACCGTTGGAACTCCGTCGAAGGATGTGGTTCCAGCAAGATGGTTGCCCGGCACACTACGCATTCGAAGTTCGCAACCACCTGACGAACACATTTACGAGGAGGTGGATTGACCGATTGGGACTAATCTTTTGGCCACCACGCTCCCCGGATCTAAACCCCTTGGATTTTTTAATTGGGGATGTATGAAAGATGAAATCTACTCAAAACCAATAAGATCCCAAGAGGTACTACGAAGACGTGTTGTGTTCGACGCAGCCCGAAATATATTGGAAATCGATTTGAGGAAATTGAGCAGAAATTTAATCAAACGGTGCCTAGCATGAATACCAGTTGGAGGGAAACAATTTGAACATTAGTTATTATATGTGAACCATATATTAATCAAATTTTATGGAGTGGTGTGTTTTGTATACCGCTACTTAATTTTGTAGTTAAATTGCTGGAAAAATTACTTTTAGCAGGTCACTCCCTATCTATTTATCTATTCAGCCCGTATCCACCCACTGCTGAGTATAGGCCTCTTCTTTATTACGCCACTCTCCTCGGTCCCGTGCCAGTCCCATCCATTACACGCTGACCATTTGACCCATTTTAGCCACCATTCAGTAACCCGTCTCGTCCGTCTTCCATCATTCCTTCTCGCCAAGTGTCCTGCCCACCTCCACTTTAATTGTGTGATGCGTTTGCCAATGTCCGATACTTTCCTTCGGCGTCGTATTTCGCTATTCCGTACTCGATCAACAAGGGTGATGCCTAACATGGCTCGCTCCATGGCTCTTTGAGCCACGCTCATTTTACGAAGCACTCCCTTGTTGAGAGCCACAGAGTACCTTCTTATATACTGAGAGCCCACGTTTCTGACCCATAAGTGAGCGTAGGCAAGACACTAGTCAATGGACTATATACCTTCGTCTTAAGGCATTGCGGGATTTCAGACTCCCTACAAGTAACTTTTCGCAAATAGCAACATGTTCAATGTTGCATATCAATCGATAGGGCTTTACAACTAACCGAACCTAAAACATTTTGTTATTAACTGAATATTTTCAGAAAGAATAGCTTTGCAAGTCGAAAAAATTGTGTGCCTCCCCTTTGTAACTTATGAACGGTAAGTCAAAAAAAATATGAAAAAAATTGAGAAGAATGCGCCTTATCACATACTTTCTACGATAATTGTTTTGAACATTATCTGGTTAGCCATTTTTGAGTTATCTCCAAAAAACTTCTTCCATAGATATCAGATACGACCTATTGGTATTAGTTTGGTTCAAATTCCATTGAACCGAACGCACTTGGCCGGTTTTTCTTTATAAATTCATAACAGGTAGGATGTAATACCAGGGGGTTTCACTACGCAGTTTAGGTACATTTGGCCGGCGCGCCTCCCGGGCAGGCGAATGGCAGTGGGCTGCCGCTCGGCTCGCACGATAGTCGTGTCACGTGGCGCTCGCGCAAAATTGAAAATACACAATGGCTTCGAAACCTAATTTTCGATCTTATCCGTATAAAAGATGTCTTTACGAATGTCTAAATAAAGGGAAGAACAAGGAAGCAGAAATAACATTTTTAAATTCCGAACGATATTGAAAGGTCCGATATGAGAAAAAGGTAAAAGTTTCATCGATTTATTATAACTTATAATAAATCGATGAAACTTTTACCTTTTTCTCATTAACTTTGAACCCCTAATTAGCCATTACCCTTCCTTTTTGTTCAAATGGGAGATAATTAAATTTCATTGGATTGGTAGTGGAAAGCTAACTAATTCCAACCTTATTGCAAAAAGTAATTTGTATCACACCATTTTTGAATCTACATAAGCTGTGCAAGGTGTTGGCGTTATTTTCTTATTTCTATTCTAGTAGTTTTTCTTCATGGCGAGTGGTAAAACTCAATGTTAATGTTTTTTTGACGTTTTTATTCAAGATCAAACAAGTTTTTTTGTATTTTACATTAAAAGTCGACAAAATAACACTCCTAAGATTTTAATCAAATATCTATGACGCCGTAAAGACAAAAAAACGAACCTCAAGGGTCCAGGTGAATGCCACTCCGGGCAATGTTAAAAATGGTAAAATTAACGAAAAACTTTAATTTAGCAATAACTCGACAACCAAGCAATTTTGACTGGGGTAATTTTAAGCTGGTTTGGATCCTCTTAGGGCACCCTACCTCCAGCGTCAGTCTGGCGTGCCTTCTTTGGGACATCCTGTATATTCCTGTATATTTATACACAAAGTCATCGATGTTTCGACAAACTAAGTGTGATGTTAATAATTTTTATACATAGATCGATATGATATCGATATTTGAATACAATAACATAATAAGCTCTAGAGCAAAGAATATAATTAATACTCTACCTAGTCATTGGCTAAATATCTGTATTTGCTACATTGAGTAACAGGAGATGACATTCGGAAGATTTTTCCGCCATGAGTTTAAGCTGTGAATTTAAGTGACCGGCACTTAAACTCCATACATTCGCTCGCCTGAAACCATATATAGGATGGGGCCTGTAACTAAAGCAAAAAATTAAAACGTAGATTCTAGTCCTCAAACTAGACAACTTTTGTGTAGCAACTTTTTAAAATCATAAAGTTTTTAGATTGTTATTTTTTCAAACAAAGTAAATAGTATTTTCAATGTACTTAAAACTCCGTCTAATTGACATCGCCTGTCAGTCTAGTCACTCTACAGACATAATCAATTTCATAGTACATTGCGTGTTCGAATTAACTTTAAAATGTAATAAAATTCAAACCGCAAGTTTTTTTTCAAAGTCGTCAAACAAACGTTGCGTAGTTTGAGGAGAAGAATGTACATTTTAATTTTTTGCTTTAGTTACAGGCCCCACCGTGTATAAGAAGGTACTCTGTGATCCTATATAAGAAGGTACTCTGTGCATCCTGAAACGCTGACATGAACATGACATGATGCCAAGCAACTGACGGTTGACGGTGACAGCTGTCAAGTCGACCGCCAAATATGGCGCACAAAATTTGTTGCAATGCAATACCGGTATTGCATGCCCAGTAGAATACATTATAAATATAAATCAATGATTTTTCAAAATTTCTAAATCACTTTCTACAAAATTTTAAGACCTGGCAACATTACACTGGTATACTTACGTCAAGTAGAGTGTCAAATAGTGACAACAAGTATTTATATTTTTATTTCTGAAAGTTGTAGTAAATCCAATTCAAACATTTCAAACAGTAACAAAGCATTTTCATGAACAATGTCCGTGCCACCGCAAGCATTTGTTAATAAAAACAAAAAGCACTTTCTCGGCATCCCAGCTCCTTTAGGTTATGTCGCTGGTGTTGGTAGAGGGTACGCATTTTCCACAATTTTACAAGATTCTTGTTATTGTACATGTGCATTATTCAATTAAATCTAATCATAAACATTTCAGAGCCACTGGTTTCACTACACGGTCTGACATCGGTCCTGCTCGAGATGCCAACGATGTGTCGTAAGTATAAATAAATAATATGATTGTGAAATCCCGCCGCCTTCGAAATTTATATTTTTATCAATATTTTAGTGATGACCGCCATGCACCACCTGCTGCGAAGCGCAAGAAAAACGAGGAAGAGGATGATGATGAGGACTTGAATGATTCTAACTATGATGAGTTCTCTGGGTACAGCGGGTCGCTGTTCTCAAAGGTAATATCAAAGTTGGCAGCCAGGGATGTACTTAGTTAACTGCTACGGCTACCAAAATGCCGAACAAAGTTTTTTAAGTGGCTTTGATTAGTTATGAAACAGACTCAGCTTTTAAAGTTCTTTTAAAACAACTCATTTGCAATGCCTCCATCTGGTCTCGAGACGAAAGCTGTCAACTAATTTAAGTAGGAGTTCTTTAGCATAGGGACTGAGTCATATTTTAAAGGACTAAAGAGACTTAAATGGCTAAAAGGACTCATGAGGCATACCTATAGACTACTAGTACACAACTTGATATGCTTGAACTTATGAAAATGTTCTAGGTGGTACTATAATTTTGATATCAGTATTTAGCAGATAATTCTTACTATTAGTTATAGAAAAGAAAATTAATAAAAAAAGTGCAGGTCAACAATCTTGTTTTAGAAAAAAAGTATACAGTATGGCCATTGGACAAAGCCTTAAATCCCACATAGGATTACTTCTCAGGAATGCTCTAATGCTACTATATTTTTTAATTAGAACAAAAGGTAAAAAAATAAATTTTGTAACAAAAGTTATTTCTAATATCTGGCAACAAAAAGAAACAGTGTATTAGTCATTAGCAGTGTTTTTGACAATAGCATATTAGTGACATGTTACGTCAGAACGCAACGTTTGTATGTGTGTGTTGGTGATGGTGCCTGCCATCACACACATTGTCACATAAGACATTTGTCAAGTCAAATTTGTAATAAGCATTATAAATAAAAAAGATAATCAAATAGCATGAAGAAGGTTTCATACTGTTCAATGAGGATGTATTTTCTCCTGAACTTTTAATTACATACAGGCTGCTCCAATTGATTTGCTTCATCTTTTTTGGTACGGACTGCCAAGGAATGGAATGCACTCCCGCCTTCTGTATTCCCTGATAAATACGATATCGGTATTTTTAAGGCAAGAGTGAATAGGCTATTACTTAACCGGTGAGCTCCATCTTAGGCCCTGTCTTCACTTTCCATCAGGTGAGACTAGGGCCAATCGCTGGTCAGTCCCATAATAAACAAAATAAATAAATAAAAAAAATTAAGTCTTAATTTGTCAATGTCTTTGTAACCGCTGCACCAATTGTTAAGATACTTGATATTTATAATAGCCTTTATTGCCGAAACTAAATTACATTTCATTTATATAAACAAATTTACTTAAAAATTAACACATCGGATTGTCCGGATTAGTGTTCAGCGTGTCTTCAGACACATAGGCCTCTCCCAGCTGTTTCCATTTCTTTCTATTAACGGCTTTCCTGGTCCAGGTGGCGCCCCCTATAGACTTGATGTCATCCATCCACCTTTTAATTGGTCTACCTCTTTTTCTGTTACCGTCTCGTGGTTGCCAGTCTGTAATTATTTTGGTCCATTTTTCCTTGCTATCCCGTGTCATATGCCCTGTCCATTGCCATTTTAACTTACTTATTTCCTTAATTACGTCTTCTACTTTTGTTTTTGCTCTTATTTCTTCTGCTCTTTTACGATCTTTTAATGTGATGTGATGAAGATACTTGATATACAATTTCTAAATACCCTAATATATATGTACATTTCGGCTTTGCCCAATGGCTAAGGTCACCCAGTTATTGCAAAAAAAAAAATTTTTCTTATTAATTATCGAGTTGAGAGTGCTGGTAGCCTAGGAGAGTGCTGGTAGCCTGGCGGAAGCGAGCACTGGTAGTCTGGCGGTAAGACGTCCGACTTTCAATCTGGAGGACTCAGGTTCTAACCCTGAGTCCCACCATACTACTGAGTTTTTCAGAACTTATGTACGGAATATCATTTGATTTACCAGTCGCATTTCGATGAAGGAAAACATCGTAAGGAAAACTTAGATATAAGGTTCAACTTATAATAACTTTATAATCAATGTGTTATCTTCAATGTTTAGGACCCGTATGACAAAGATGATGCAGAGGCTGATGCTATTTATGAGTCAATTGACAAGAGAATGGATGAGAAACGTAAAGAGTATAGAGAAAAACGTCTCAAAGAAGACTTGGAAAGATATCGCCAGGAAAGGTAAGATTGTATTTAATAATGAGTTAACAATTTTTACTTATTAATTTTTCAATGATACAGAACCTGGCCATACATTAATGTCTCCTTCTATAAAGCAGGAGGTCCCGGGTTCGAATCCTGGTGAGGGCATTTATTTTTGTGTTCATCACGAATAAATTTGTTCCTGAGTTATGGATGTTTTCTATGTATTTATCTATATCTATCTATTATATATATCGTCGCCTAGTACCGACAACACAAGCCTTATTGAGCTTACTGTGGGACTAGGTTGATTTGTGTAGGATTGTCCCATAATATTTATTTATTTATTTATTCTAGTAAGTACCAGACAACACAGAAACTTCGAAAAATAGATGAACAGGTTACTCTTACCTCCTCCTAAAATCCAATGTACATTACATTATTTTGTAAATTTTTCAAACCAAACAAATTAAACCCAGTCTCGTATTACACACCTAATTGCATACATCACTAGCAAATATTTTCCATGTTTGGTGTTACTAGCCTTTAGTAATCCATGCCCACTTCCATTTTCAACAGACCAAAAATTCAGCAGCAATTCTCAGATCTTAAGCGTGAATTAAAAACTGTGTCCGAAGACGAATGGTCCGCTATTCCCGAAGTAGGAGACGCGCGCAACAGGAAACAACGTAATCCCCGCGCGGAGAAATTCACCCCATTGCCGGACAGTGTGCTGACCAGGAATCTGGGAGGGGAGTCCACTTCATCTATTGACCCCGGGTCGGGGTTGGCTTCTATGATGCCTGGCGTTATGACTCCGGGCATGTTGACTCCATCTGGTGAGTTTGACATGATCAAAAGGGTATGTGGTGAAGAAAACTTAGGAAATAACTATTTTTATTAAATTTGACTCGAAATACCAATCTTTCTGTATTTAAACCGGCGGTCGTATGATGGAAGCGGCCAACTACGTGATAGAGCAAACTTCACCTTTTAGCACTGCGATCAAAACATACAACAACAAAACTGTGGAATGAACTGTCGTCTGCGGTATTTCCGGACCGATGCGACCTTCAAACCTTCATTAAAAGAGCGAATTCCCATCTTAAAGGCCGGCAACGCGCTTGTGACCCCTCTCTCATTTCATTAAAAAAAAACATGCTATTAGGTAATCTCAAAGATAACAGCGACCATTATACGCCCGCTCACCCTGCTGCCCAAGACTACTGTCCTAATATTATTACCGTACCTAATTCTCGCCACTTATTCGTAGTGTTAGTTCCCATGACTTATCGAGTGAAGTGAAGATCCTGTGATTTTTGTATTTTCTTTACTCCTCCTTTGTAGATGTAGTGTAGGGACGCTCGGCCGGATACAGGCGGGCTGTCGATCGCTAGCCGCATTCATTCAGCCCAGTTCCCTGGAATTGGAGCTGCAGGTTACTGTCCCGGCTGCCTTCCCATACTACTCTCTTCGAATCTTCTCGTTTTCCTGCAGAACAGAAGGATTGTCCTTGAGTTTGACATCCTTTAGTTCGCATTCATCTAATTCATCTTTTCCGAATACATTATTCGTGTTGCCGCGTACATAACGCATTTTGCTAGTACATGCTTACTGGTTTCCTCCTTGCCACAGTGTGGGCAGGAGGAGTCCCTATTTATACCCAACCTTACCATTCCTCCTTCACCTTACTCATAACGTATTTTATTTCTCAGGTGACCTGGACTTACGAAAGATCGGCCAAGCCAGAAACACCCTTATGACAGTCAAACTGTCCCAAGTTTCCGACTCAGTGACAGGGCAAACTGTAGTCGATCCCAAAGGTTACCTTACAGATCTACAGTCAATGATACCCACGTATGGAGGGGATATTAATGATATAAAGAAGGCTAGATTGCTCTTGAAGTCTGTACGGGAGACGAATCCGAATCATCCGCCAGCTTGGATTGCTAGTGCTCGTTTGGAGGAAGTTACTGGTAACATATTTTTTTGTTCAGAATTGTGAATTATTGTATTTGTCAAATTGTTTAGGTTGACAAAATTGGTTATCTAATAAAGGACCACATAACAAGTTTCAGTTGAAAGTACTTAATATCAATGTGGCAGCCATTTTGTCAAATAACAAAAGGGTATCAGACAAAATGGCTGCTACATTGATATTACTTTCAATCCACGAACGCAAGGGGAATAAAACAATAAAATCAGCCTATACATATATTATTTATATATCACTCCAGTGCTCTAGCCTTCTTTCATGGTACATAAGGCTTTGGGTTCAGAGAAAGCTCAGAGAAAATAATAGTACAGTATTCTCACTGTGACGTCACGTATCATGTTGTCTCTCCCTAACGCATGACACCCTCACTTTCTCACTTACCTACACATTTGCTTTGATATTCTTGCACAAGCCTTCAAATAATGACCAATATAATCCCTTATTTAATGTATTTACAGGAAAAGTACAGTCAGCCCGTAACCTCATCATGAAGGGTTGCGAAGTGAATCCAAGCAGCGAAGAGCTATGGTTAGAAGCGGCCAGGCTACAACCCAGTGACACTGCTCGCGCTGTTATTGCTCATGCGGCCAGGAATCTACCACATAGTGTCAGGATCTGGGTGAAGGCTGCTGATTTGGAACAGGAGCCTAAGGTAATACAACTTTTATTGTCTTTTTTCTTAATAAAATTAAATCATAAAAAATTGCGAAGTGAATCCAAGCAACAATGAGCTATTTCTACAAGCGGTTAGGCTATAGCCAAGAGACACTGCTCGTGCCGTTATAGCTCATGCGGCCAGGAATCTACCGCATAGTGTGAGGATCTTCGTGAAGGCTGCTGACTTAGAACAGGAGCCTAAAGTAAAATGACGAATGACTTTCATTTGTCTTTCCTTATGAGGCTTAGTAGGTTTTTATTTTCTGTTAGCTTCTTGGTAGTTTCTTCATTACAATTTTATTGCGATAAACTCGAATCTGTCTATAAAAACCTTCCAGCAACAATGTAAGGAAGGTACAGACTCCAACAAGATTTACTGAAACTATGGCTCGTGAAAATTTGTAATCGGCCGGTCTTATACCGTAATAAGATTGTCAAAGAAAGTACCGACCGAGTCGTTTTACGGTACTATTGTGGGGCCATTTTTTTGGGCTTATTGTGTATCCCTATTATCTAATCGGTGATTAAAACATATTGTCCAATGCAAATAACACAATAAGTACTGCTTTGCCCACGGAAAAATTACAGAAAATTCGAAAATTTACAACTTGCGAAAATTTCAGAAATTTCTGACATAATTGTATAGGCATTTACCTCAACACATTCACTGCCAAGAACCCGCTTCGTGGGCGCTCGTAAACTTTGCTCAGATTCCGGACAACTTGCTGGGCGGGTTGTTTTGTACGTTATTACGCTATGGACGCCCGGTTTCTGAAGTAGGACGTAATTTTTTGTCTGGCAGTTAATGTGTTAAACTTCTTTTATAACTTTTGTGAAATATTCAGAAAATTTCGAGAATTTATACTTTTTATAAACATTCTGCAAATCTGTCCACAACGCATTATTAACAATCTTTCTTTTCAGGCTAAACGGCGAGTCTACCGTAAGGCGCTCGAGCACATCCCCAACTCAGTCCGTCTCTGGAAGGCCGCAGTTGAACTTGAAAACCCAGAGGACGCCCGCATCCTCCTCTCACGGGCCGTCGAGTGCTGTCCAACAAGTGTTGAGTTGTGGTTGGCTTTAGCTAGACTTGAAACGTATGAAAACGCGAGGAAGGTGTTGAATAAGGCTAGAGAAAATATTCCGACGGATAGACAGATTTGGGTGACTGCCGCTAAGCTTGAGGAAGCTCATGGTAAGTTTACTTTAGCTAAATGTAAACAAAAAAGTTTTATGTAAAATGTAACAAATGATCATATTCAGATCATATAGAAAACTAGCGACCGCGGGATAAAAAATGGTTATTGTGGGTTATCCCTAAGAGATAGACATATACCATCGCGGACTTTTTTGTAGACCTTTTTAAGGTGTACAATACTGTAGTACATTATTTTGTTCTATCTCTTAGGTTTCAGCCACCGTTTGTAATATAAGCGCAAAAAATGTGTTAATTTACAACATCACATTCAACCTCAAAAATTATCAGTGTTCTCTGCAATATAATGCATGTATTATACATGTAAACCTTCCTTTTGAATCACTCGTATCTATTAAAATAACCGCATCAAAATCCGTTGCATAGTTTTAAAGATCTAAGCATACATAGGGACAGACAGCGGAAAGCGACTTTATTTTATACTATGTAGTGATAAGTATCTGTTAAAAGGAAAATGTGATTTAGCGCTATTTTACTGTCTAAAAAACCGTATTCCGTTTTTTAGGCAACACACACATGGTAGAGAAGATCATAGACCGCGCGATCACATCGCTAAACGCCAACGGAGTTGAGATCAATCGTGAACACTGGTTCAAAGAAGCCATGGAGGCTGAGAAATCGGGCGCTGTTCACACTTGCCAGGTGACTATCGACCTTATTCTGTTGTATATACAGATCATCTTAGTTTTCTCTAATGTAAACTTGGACCAACATTGTGATATGATCTTAATAACATTTGGTTATGTTTCCAGGCTATCATCAGATCTGTTATTGGACAAGGTATTGAACAAGAGGATCAGAAACACACTTGGATGGAAGATGCGGATGCTGTAAGTTTTATTTTAATTGGATGAATCAATAATCTTGATCAGTTTTGTTTTAATTTATTTGGCTTTTTAAACGATTCTGCGTGTTACTTAGATTTTTTATTTTTTCAATTTATTCTACATTTTTCTGGAGTCCTACCTACCTACGTCTTTATGGGCCTATCAGAACAATACAAAAGCCAGTAATAAGAGAGTAAAAGTTAGACTCCATAAGAAAAGGCTGCAACCTATGACATCATCGGTTTCATACTCAGACATATTGAGTGTATACAAAATAAGTAAATTGCTACTTTGACCTCTTAAAATATTGCGTTTATATGGTAGTTGTTCTGCAATTTTCAGTTTCAACATCCCTATGAATCATATTAAGAACATTGATATTTACTATGGATGGGTTATACTTTAACAAAATGAGCACAAAAAATACTTCCAGAGTTATTTCATGACTTAGCAACGATTCTGTTTTGTTTATCTATTTTGACACTCATTACATCTTTGTCACTCTCATTGTTAGAAAATTACAGTTTGTGCATGTCTTTCTCACGCGGGTGACGGAAGCTCATTGGCACGTCCGCATCACTCGCTTGCCGGTGCGCGACTAGCGACAATTGTTTGAATTCACTAATTTTAAGTGCTTCACTTTTGGAGCGTGCATAACCCATCTGTCATTATTATATATCATGGATTATGAATCGTCATTAACCCTATTTCCAGTGCGCAAACGAAGGCGCATACGAATGCGCCCGCGCAGTCTACGGCTACGCGCTCTCCGTGTTCCCTTCAAAGAAATCCATCTGGCTACGCGCCGCGTACCTTGAGAAGCAACACGGCACGCGAGCAAGTTTGGAAGCTTTGCTGCAAAGAGCTGTGGCACATTGTCCTAAGTCTGAAGTACTATGGCTGATGGGCGCTAAATCCAAATGGCTGGCTGGTAAGTTTTTTTTCTTTATCAACACTCACATTGTAAGTCCTTTAAAATGTGTTCAAAAACGGTAGGCAATCGCCAGCATTACAACAACCGATTCTATTATGATATTGATAAGATTTTTTATCTGGAGCAGTAACGTAATTTTAACATTACATGCTCAAATATTGTTAAGTTATGAGTTTCTAATTTGTAACATCGGTTTTGGTAACGTAATGAATATCCAGCCCTCCTCCCCGACCGCCGGCACAATCCAGTTGGCCATGGCGGTGCAATGGCGGTCATTTTAATGGTTTCCGAACACGTCATTTAGGATTTATAATATGTGTGGACATAAAGCAGTGTATCCAACTGTACGTAATTGTGGCCCTTGTTACGTAAAAGTTACATAAACTACTATTGCGTCACACCTGGCCATAATGCGAGTTTTACCGTACGCGTAGCGTGCGGTAAAACTCGCATTATGGTGGAGACGTACGCCAGGTGGAGACGTAAAATTGTGTACTCACCACGGGCAGTAAAAAAGAAAGCCCTCTATCGCATATTTACAACCCTCGCCTGCAGCTCGGGTCCCAAATACCTGCGATTTCGGGCTTTCTTTCTTTTACAGTCCTTGGTAACACTTTACGTATTCCCTTCAAAGAAATCCATTTGGCTACGCGCCGCGTACCTTGAAGAGCAACACGGCGTGCAAACAATCTTTGTTGCAAAGAGCTGTAGCACATCGCCCTAGGCTTCCTCAATGTAACTTTTATATTATATACAGAAATATATGTCATATACTTCAGAAAAAATTACCAAGTCCTCCGTTGTCGGTGGCCGAATTTTAACCGGCGTTTTCAACTTAAGTGACTTTTCAATATTCAATAATTATTTCTTAATTTCTCATTACAGGTGATGTCCCAGCTGCCCGCGGTATCCTTTCCCTGGCTTTCCAGGCCAACCCTAACTCGGAGGAGATCTGGCTTGCCGCTGTGAAGCTCGAGAGCGAGAACAAAGAATACGACAGAGCGAGACGGTTGCTGGCTAAAGCGCGAGCTTCGGCACCGACACCTAGAGTAAGTTTTTAAGTACTATTTCTCTACTTTGTGCGGAAATATCGAGCTGCTAAATATTGTATTTAAGATGCCTCCATTGCAGGCCTAGGCCAGCAAAGGGGGTTCTTATGACTGGAGCCGCGTGTCACTTGACGGATAGGGATACGAGGCCGGGAATCCGTTTTAACGCCGAGGCATGTATAGTGCTTTTCTCAAGAAAATGCGTGGATATAAGTAGACCCCGGATCGGAGGTGCAATTTGGTAGCTTGACTTTCTTAGGGATGGGTAAAAATATTTATGATGACATCGACACTCTTCCTTTTTCTTGGCAATTAGTTTTATATACCATTTTTAGACTAAAATTTTACGTTTTTTTTTGTCACCTATGATAATCATTGTCATCAGAAGTAGAATCCATTATCAGTAGAACAATAACGATATGGGTGCTATTTTACTTTTCTAATGTTTCGAGTTCCAGGGCCGTGCCTAAACGCTCTTGAGATATACCTTGCCCATAGAGGTATAATACTGGCCACCTATACTGAAAATAAATTATTTACGTCAATAGATAGTCAATTTCATCTCACAACAATATTTCCGATTATTTAACTGTATTTACGAGCATATTTTTTTCGTATATAATATTTCATAATAATGAAAATGCAGTCACTTCTCGCAGAACACCCTGAACTCCAAAAAATTTAAGATTGAAAATTGTTATTTATAAAAATGAAAATTGTAAATAAATATTAAATTTTAATTTTTGTTTATTTTTACAAAATAAACACGTTTAATTAAAGTATTAGACTCTCATTATGGTAAAGGAAAAATATCGACATACAGCTAGTATTTCAAAATAATTTTTACCCATCCCTAAGAATGTCAAGCTACCAAATTTTACCTCCGATAACGGGGTCTAGATATAAAACATAAAATCCAATAGTTAAAGCCTAAAAGTTTAATCACATTCGGAATCTCTCGGTTTAATGCAGGTACCGTGTCGTGGCCGGCGCCCGCCCGCCTAGGCCTAGGCCTGCAAAGTAGTATGAAAACGAAACGTGATACTTCCGAGTCTATTTTCGCGAACGTAACGACAACATTTCCGCGCAAGTTTGAGATAAAGTAATACTTACTTGGTCGAAAATCCGTATTTTCCCAGCCTCTGCTGTAATGTACTATTAAACTTTTACTAAATGCCATTGCAGAAATAGTAATTCTCTGCCTTGACTTACGTTTCCATCATACTCTCACTCAGCCATCATATCCCTATTTCCCGGCCTTTGTATTAATGTAATACTTTATTCAACAGGTTATGATAAAGTCAGCCAAACTGGAATGGGCGCTGAACAATCTAGAAGTAGCCTTGAAGCTTCTAGAAGAAGCCATCAAAGTATTCAGTGACTACGCGAAGCTGCACATGATGAAGGGGGAAATAGAAGAGCAGATGGGCAAGGATGAGGACGCACATAACACTTATACCCAAGGGGTAAGGTTTAATTTTGCTTGTAGCAGGAAAAGTAACAGCAATACTGTGGCATATTGGTGGACCTTATGTGGTTGCAATAAGGTTTAGTTTTACTTTAACTGAGTCGACGATGATACATCCTGTAGAAATGCGTTACTCATGGACAGAATGAAAGCTTAGATGAGACAAGGTAATAAAATAATAATACCAAGACCGAATGGGATGCTCTTATGAAAATTCCAATAGGTGTGGCAGAGAAAGCGCTATCATCGTTTGTCCTTATCACAGTCTTACTTTGAAATAGTTGTCTACTACTAAAAGATCTAGACTTTATATTCCCTGTTAAATTTGCGAGTCAAACTTTAACCCAACTAAAATACGTAGATTGATCCATTTTAAGCCGTGTATTCAAATTAAATTATTGTAACTGAAGAACAAATCAAAATATTTTAATAAATATTTTGATTTGTTTATTTTAAGTAGACACACTACTATATAAATTATAAACTTATATAGATGTCATATACAAAGGAAAAAGTGTCCTAGGCCTCCGGTCACGGTCTGCCGCGAATGCAGAAGACGCTGGTTCGATCCCAGCCCTAGGCACCGGAGGCCTAGGTCACTTTTTCCCTTGTATATGACATCTATATAAGTTTATAAATTATTATAATTGTTTCAGTTGAAAAAATGCGCGACAAGTGTCCCGATGTGGATATTGCTGTCGAGACTGGAGGAGAAATTAAAACACATCACCAAAGCGAGATCCGTGCTGGAAAAGGCGAGACTTAGGAATCCGAAGAATGCTGAGTTATGGTTAGTTCCTCACAAATGCAAAGGCAATAACAGAAAGCTTAGCCAACGTGCCAATCGTTAACGCTCCGTGGCGAACGAAACGCAACTGTCACTGTCGCACTAATATGAAAGAGTGATAAGAGACAGATGACTACGCTACGTCGCGGAGCGTTAACGATGCTATGTTGGCTAAGCCCCCAGGAGAGACGCAATGCGTCATTTCTAAGGGTCGTTAGAAGTGTCGTCGCAGTTTTCTTTTACCGAAACTAAGTTGTAATTATGAAATGGTATTTCGTATTTAAATAATTGGTAAAAGATAGAGTTCGAATCTAAGGAAGGTCGCACCCTGCGACTGTTTGCAGCGATTCAGAAGCGATGCAGTCGCAAACAGGCTGCGATACACTCGAACACGTAAACACGATTCTGCAACGCGATACGGTATACAGTATCGATACAGTCGTGATTATATTTAGTCTGCTTGCACAGCTGCGGCAGAAAGTTTAGAAGTATCTGCGCTGCAAAATTATGGTTCTATCACTAAATATTACTGTACTGTAAGATACAGATGTAGTGCAGTGCATAATAGCTTTCCATCGTATTTTCTCGGAAAAGTATTGTTTTTATCGTGCTCTGTCAATGAGAGTTTCTGAGATTGAGATTTTCACTAGATGGCAGCACCGTGGCGAGAGGTCTTTTTGACAGCATTCTAATTTTTTTTTTATTGATGGATTTGGCAGCCGCTGTCAAAAAGATCTAGTGAAAATCTCGATCGCAGAAACCCTCATTAACTTCAGTAGTTTCTCATCTTCTGATGCTTATTCAGAGAGCACGATAAAAACGAGCTCTTCCGAGAAAATACGATGAAAACCTATTAACTACATATGTACTCATCCAAGTTGTATTGACAGGCTTGAAAGCGTGCGCTTAGAGCGTCGGAACGGCAGCGCGGAGATCGCCAACGCCGTGATGGCCAAGGCCCTGCAGGAGTGTCCCAGCGCGGGCCGCCTGTGGGCCGACGCCATCTTCATGGAGTCGCGCCCGCAGAGGAAGACCAAGAGCGTGAGTTACCTATACTGACTACACTTGATATACACTGTAATTACTGGTGTGTACTTAGACAGTACTGTAGAGTAAACTACATCAAGGCTGGTACTTAAAACTTCAAGTCATTAATATAAAAAGTCACCACTGCTGACGGAAAATACGTGCCAATAATTGTTTGGGTGCTAACCCTTTCTTCTTCTTAGTCGTACATTCTTGACAGAGTGGTCGTGGTCATGTCCCGGTCGATTTATCCGCCACGGCATCCCGTGCGATCCGTCGCCATGTGGCTCTGTTTTTGGTGGAGTGGGAGCAGTCATTGATTGTCGTTCCTGTGATGGACTTAATGAGGTCAGTCCATCGTGTTGGGGAGCGGCCACGAGATCTTTTGCCCTCGACTTTCCCTTGGACCACCAAACGTTCCATGGAGTCCTCGTTACGAGTGATGTGTCCAAAGAATTTGAGGATTCGCAGTTGCACGGTCGACGATAATCTCTCTTTGATGTTCAGTTCTTTCAAAATCGAAACGTTGGTACGGCGCGCAGTCCATGGGATTCTGAGCATGCGTCTCCAACACCACATTTCCAGCGCGTCAATGTTGCGACGGTCTTGCATCCTCAGCGTCCACGTCTCAGCCCTTCTCCAGGTTTCTGTGTCCACTCTCCTTCCAATGCGTTTCGCTTAGCCCAGTAATCACAGTGTTGCATCGCTCGAGTTCGTGATCTAGAACATGAAGCTTTCCCTCTCCGTTGAGGCCTCTAACATTCCATGTTCCGATGCGGATGTCATGACGCAACTGGAGTTTGTCTCTTCCAGTAGCATTGTTTCCATGGGGCGCCTGGTCGCCTGCGACCTCATGGCCGGTAGCCAATTTCACACCCTGGTTCCCGGACAACACAGAGCGCCGGTCGCTACGCGGATCACATAGCACACTCGCTTTCTTAAATGACCTTTTCATGACTCTCGTGGGATATTAGTGCAGTGGTTTCCCGTTGCCTTCTGCACCAGTACTTTTTAGGGGGTATTTGGTCCCCAAGGTTTCTGACGCCTCTTCCGTACAGGTTTCCCCGTCGGGTGTATGGTTATTCCGCCATTACTCGGTCGCCAGAGCCCCGTTGGTTTTCTAGCAGGGAGCACCACGGCAACAAGTTTGTCGCCGCCGCCATCCGGCGCGTGCAGGTGGGGTTGACAGTAGGGCCGGTGCTTGGATGTTGTTCCGATCTCCCCTTACTCCCCTTCCTAACTAACCCTTTGTGATGTGGCAAATCTTAACATACCGCAATATCCGTCAGGTTGTCTCGTTTTATAAACCGCACAAATAACATTGCAATCTATACTAATATTATAAATGGTGTGTGTGTTTGTTTGTTTGTCCGTCTTTCACGGCAAAACGGGGCGACGAATTGACGTGATTTTTTAAGTGGAGATAATTGAAGGGTTGGAGAGTGACATAGGCTACTTTTTGTCTCTTTCTAACCCCCCACTTCCCTAAAATGGGGGGGTGGAAGTTTGTATGGAGCATTACGGGGGGCAAAGGGGAACCGTGTTAACCCGAACTTAACGCGAGCGAAGCCGCGGGCAAAAGCTAGTTCCATATAAATATATGGCATTAGAAAGTTACTTTTCACTTGGCAATAGCATGGGACAATAAACCATCTAATAATATCACATTATGTAATGATATAATGTACCCATTGATAGGCCGGCCATAGCACTATAAGTACGTATATTAAGCCGTGCGTCGTCAGGTTATTATATTTTTCTACTCCTGTACTTTTATCTGTCATTTATACATTCGTTAACACCTTTATAAGAACATAGATAATACACTCGATGAAAAGTCTATCTAGTCTATTCCCCAAAATAACACTTGTTCTATAAAAGCGCCAAAATAGTATCGCGGAATCGCGTGCAAACACGGCTATTAATATAAAATAAATTACTGCCAACCTAAGAAACCTAAATAAACGCAGCGTTTTTAGAAAAAAAAAACTTTAAAAAAGAAAAAAATTATAAGAACCACAGACCTACTTCGTAGTATTTTACGTTTCCCGTTCGTTTGTTGGGGCGAATTGCAAACTTTGAAAGTAATTTAGGTATTTTTACTAATCTCTGTAGCTCTTTAATAATTGATCAAATAACGACGGTATTTTTGTTAGTAATGTTAGTATTATTGAAAAATAGTATTTTAAAAGGTAAAACTTAAATGATTGTTGATTATGTTGACAAAATAACTGCGATATCCATGAAGATTTCAATTTCGCATTTTATGTAAAAGTAAGTGTAGTCGTAGAAAAAGTATTGTATGCAACGTCGTATAAGTAGGTAAAAAAATGTTCGTGGCGTTTTCTTAACAATTTTCGCCTACGGCTCAAATTGTTACCCACGCCACTCACCTTTTTTGACCCCTCTTATACAACTGTTGCATAAACTACTATTATTATAACTAGTAGCCGCCTCGAACTGAGAACTCGCGATTTCCTTGCAAACGAGATGACCAATATAGCAAGACCCTTCTGAAGTTTTTTTTCGCCTTCTATCTCCACAACCCTTTGATCGATCCTGCTCATATACGAACTGTCAAATTATATGTATGTCTGCTACAACCTCAACAAATTTCATGAAGATCAGAAAAGCGTTACTAAAGTTATCGCGGTACAAACTCTCAAAATCAAAAAGCCATCGAAATGCCGAGACGTCCCAGTAGCCAGAAGTTGTCTGGAAGAACTTGCTTCGCTTACGCTCCGCTCATTCGAAAATATAGACCACTAATATTCAAAAGGTCATAATGACATGTTAGTTAAATCCAGTGGGGGTTGATTTCTATGGACACCGGCTGGTTTTAAGATAGATCTCAATTACTTTTTGCAGTAGGATAACTGCATTGCGAGACTGGCATTTTTGTACATGTAATGTTTTTGTTGGGATTATTATAATGTACTAAGAGGTTTAAGGTTCAAATTCAATTTGTTCCCAGGTGGACGCCCTTAAGAAATGTGAGCACGATGCCCACGTCTTACTGGCGGTATCACAGCTGTTCTGGACCGAGAGGAAGCTGAACAAGTGCAGGGAATGGTTCAACCGGACGGTAAGAACCTTACGATTATTTAAGATTTGACAGTACTCAAAGATTATGACAAACTAGCCTTTTCCCGCGGCTTCGCCCGCGTACTATAAGTACTCAAAAAGCATACGATACCCATGTTGATTTTCAGACTTTGTGACCACATTTGCCCCTTTTAGGGGTTGAATTTACATAAAACCTGAAACACGTGTTTACTCATTTATTGTTAGAAATACTCCTGTGAAGTTTCGAATAAAATAGTCTAACAAATCTTGATTCGCCGTACAAACTTTGGACCCCCATTTTACCCCCTTAGGGGGTGAATTTTGAAAAATCCTTTCTTAGTGCATCCCTATACCTTCTAAGGAACCTACGTGCCAAATTTGGAATCTCTAGAACCAGCGGTTTGGGCTGTGCGTTGATATGTCAGTCAGTCAGTCAGTTTCTTCTTTTATATATTTAGATAAGAAATAATAGAAGTGACACTAGTGTAGAAAAACGTTTGCACCCATGAGTAAAAAATTGCATCAATGTTTTTTCTAATATCTAAACTTCGTACTCACTTGATTATAATACATACTCAAAAAAAATTGTCACGTAATTCTTCAGTCACGTTACACGTAATTTTCATCATAAAAAAAATCTTCTATGAAACGAGATTAAATTTCAATTCGAAAAAACGCACTTCAACGGAAGTATAAAAGGAGCAAGACGAATTTGTGCTACATATAAAGAACTTCTTAGAGGCTTAAGATGTGTAGGCAGAATATTCTGATTATAATAAATAGTCTGTTATATTTGTTCTTCAATAGATTTGTTTTTGCTCCCGCGATAACGATGTAAGTTTATTACTCATAGCATAACTTCAACGGACTCCAAATTACAAAGGGCTTAAGATTTCTTTGTTCGGTTCTTTGTTGCGGACATTGTTCGTCGGAACTTCAGAGTCAATGGAAAAGTAAAATAATGTATACAAACCTTCATTGCATCGCAATCACGCACTTTTAAAGAGTAACCATTGTTGGCAAAAATATTCGTTAAACTTATATTTCAGTTAAAACGAATTTGTTTAAAAATATTTTTTCATGTGTCAAATGCTTTTCAGCCGACTTCTCAATTCGTCGGGATCTTTGTTTTTTTTATGGACCGATGTGGAAAATTATTTTTTGTTTGAAAGAGTAGTTCGGGCATTTCCTTTTGGAAAGGTAGTCTAAGTGAAGTTGTTTTTTTTTGTTTAAAATTATTTTGCCTAGAAATGCAGTAGTCAGTCAGCCATATTTGTTTTCCTTATTTAACTTCAATTGATCCTGAATTTAGACGCTTATTTACTTTTAAAATATGTACTACGCTACTCCGCCTAACTCAAACACTCAAATTATACTACAACAGCAACCGGTCAAAAAATGTATGAAAATTACTTTTAAAATATGTACAAACAGCAACACTCTTAACTGTACATTGGTGGATCTTATTACAAAAGGCATAAGGTCATAGACTAATAATCCAAGACCCCGCATAGCCCGGACGATCCCCGCTGCCACGCTCGAAGTAATTTCACCCTATAGTGAGATTATTATAAGTAACAGACGTCTCCATGGCAACCATTAATGTCTGACTCTCTTACGCCCCACGGAACAATGGCGCGTTCCCTGTCTAGCATTGCGTGTTCCCCTCCCGCACCCCTTCTTTTTGGCAGCTTAGGTTTCAAAGAAATAACGCGCTAAGCTGAGTATAGAGATATCTTGTATATGCATAAGGTTCACCGATGGGCAGTTAACTGTTTGAGCGATGGTACTACGCTACTCTGCCTAACTCAACCACTCAAATTATACTTGTACTAAATTATACTACAACAACAACCGGTCAAAAAATGTATGAAAATAACCAGTAATTTACCGGTTTACCGGTATTGTCTATACATTTTTACCGGTTTGTATTGCCTAACAGTCCTCGTTTACATCTAAATATATAAAAGAAGAAACTGACTGACTGACTGACTGACTGACATATCAACGCACAGCCAAAACCGCTGGTTCTAGATATTCCAAATTTGACACGTAGGTTCCTTACAAGGTCTAGGGATGCACTAAGAAAGGATTTTTCAAAATTCATCCCCTAAGGGGGTAAAATGGGGGTCTAAAGTTTGTATGGCGAATCAAGATTTGTTAGACTATTTTATTCGAACCTTCACAGGAGTATTCCTAACGATAAATGAGTAAACACGTGATTCAGGTGTTTTGAAAATTCAACCCCTAAAAGGGTCAAATGTGGTCACAAAGTCTGAAAATCAACATGGGTATCGTATCCCTTTTGAGTACTTATAGTACGCGGGCGAAGCCGCGGGAAAAGGCTAGTCTATAATATTGTGCTTTTAATTTTTCGGTGATTTTTGTAATTCACAAGGCCGTTAACTTGGATACAAATGAAATGAACTGTAAAGACGGCATTTCGTTGATTTTTAGGGTTCCGTACCTCAAAAGGAATAAACGGAACCCTTATAGGATCACTCGCTTGTCTGACTTATAGTATTATACTTACGTACGTCTCGGGTCAACGTATCCGGTACAAAAATATTTAAGTAATGCACTTTAAAGGAGACCACTTTACGCGAGTTGCAGTACACTTCAAAAGCACATCCGCTCCGCACTGTATAATGTTGTCAACAAGTACATTAAGGATATATAAATAAATCTGACTTTATACAGTCAGCATCAAAAATATGTAAACATTTCGGCACTTATGTCTGTGGGATAAGACTCAAATTCGTATACATATTATTGATGCTGACTGTACAGTATTAAATGAAGTATACAGCATAGGTACTGCATAAGTTATGTCGTGTTGTTGTGTATGTTTCATTGTGCTTATGTTTTTAAGATGTCCGAATGCTCGAAAGATTGTGCCTACCATTCGTTAAAAAAATCTAACTGGAAACATAAAAATTTAAACTAAAAGTCCACCACAAATTACATTTGCTAATGCTAGATTAGTTTAGAATAATTTTTGGTATTACAAATATCTCATGTGTTAACCCAAGTTTTTAACATTTTTAACGCCGCTTTAACGCCGTATTATTTAGGATTCAAAAAGGATCTTCTCCCCTACAGGTAAAAATTGACGCTGACTTCGGCGACGCCTGGGCTTACTTCTATAAGTTCGAGTTACTCCATGGCAACGAACAACAGCAGGAAGAAGTAAAGACTCGCTGTAAAACTGCAGAACCGCGCCACGGGGAGCACTGGTGCAAACACGCTAAAGACATTCAGAACTGGTGCTATAGCACTGAACAGATTTTACTACTAGTGGCTAAGAACTTACCTGTACCTACGTGAAGTGTCTGTGTTTGAACTGTCTATTTGGTAAGTGTTAGAGGTTTTTTTTTAATTACTGTAAGTTCGACTTATAACTGTTAAAAAAAATAGCAGTAAAATGTCAAGACTTGCTGTAAAACCGCCGAACCGCGCCACGGCGAGCACTGGTGCAAAGACGCTAAAGACATTCAGAACTGGTGCTACAGCACTGAACAGATTTTACTAATAGTCCCTAAGAACTTTCCCGTATCTACGTGAAGTGTCTGTGTTTGAACTGTCTATTTGGTAAGCGCTTGAGGTTTATGTAATTATTGTAAGTTGGATAACACTGTTAACAAAAACAGCAGTAAAATGTCAAAACTAACTGTAAAACCGTCGAATCGCGCTACGGCGAGGACTATTGCAAGCACGCTAAAGACATTTCAAACTGGTGCTTACCAAACATATACTACTAGCAGTGAATATTAATTTACCAGTTATTACATGAACTGTATTTAAATTAAAATTTTATTTGGTCTGAAAAACAACAGCAGAATAATGTCAAAATTGATGTAAGACGTGAGAACTGCGCCAAAGCCAGAAGTAGTGCGAAATACTTAGGAACTGGTGCTATATCACTGAACAGATATTGCTACTAGTGAAACTTACCTAAGGTGTGTCTACGAGACTATTTTTATGCGTCTTGTGCTATGATATATAATAATGACAGATGGGTTATGTACGCTCCAAAAGTGTAGCACCTAAAATGAGTGAATTCAAACAACTGTCGCCAGTCGCGCACCAGCGTGAGATGCGGACGTGCCAATGAGCTCCCGTCACCCGCGTGAGAAAGAGACAAACTGTAATTTTCTAACAATGATAGTGACAAAGATGTAATGATTTGTCAAAATAGATAAACATAACAGAATCGTTGCTAGGTTATGAAATAACTTTGGAAGTATTTTTTGCGCTTATTTTGTTACAGTATAGTATAACCCATCCATAGTAAATATCATTGGTCTTGTGTAGATTAGGTGATATTAAGATTTCATCTATTGAAATCAACTGGTAGTACTGTTGTTTGGGTGTTAGTGACTTGCATGGATACAAGTTTTACTATATGTAGAACATATTGTATATTATCTGTAATATAGATAATATGTGGCCTATATATCGACATGGATTCGATATCGATCTATAGCCCACATTAATTGGTATATTTCCACCTCTCGCTGATATAAATATTTTTTTACTAAAAAAACAAGAAAAATCTTAAATGTAATTCATCTGTGTTAATTATAATGTTATTTAAATATATATATATATCGATAAATAGTACAAAGTTTTAACTCTCAGTTTTCTTTTCGGATTTGTAGCGTCGTATGAAGTAATTTGTAAATAGAAGTTAATGTTCTTGAACGTTTTCGAACGGCACGGGTTGTCGTTAAGTCAATTTAGACTAAATATATAATAATAAGTTAGATTTAATCGTAATATAATGTTAGTTTGAACAGATTGCATTTTTATTACACTCGTTTATTATTAGGGTCAATTACTTTTGATTATCTAACAGATCAAATTTAATTACCTGCGTGTTACACGTAATTAACTCCCTTATTCATAAGACTTAACAACTTTTTGTTAAGTATTGTCTCTTTCTTTCAAGCAAAAATATCAACTAGGTACAGACAGCATCTCTTCAGTGGTTACATCAAACTATATATAGCGCCATCTATAGTGCGGAAAAGGGGTTTACATCAAACTATGGCGCAATCTATAGTGCGGAAAAGTGGTTTATATCAAACTATAGCGCCATCTACAGTGCGGAAAAGAGTTTTTCCGCTATCCGCTATATTTCGATTTAGTTTTTTCCGTTGTCGAGATTGCCCCCTGCACCTTTAATGTCAGATTTTGACAAACTATTGTCATCGGCCTTTTTTAATTTAACAGAGGTTAACGCCATAAATCTTTATTAGGAATGGAACAGCCATGGTAATGATAATAAATCAATTCTTTTTATGGATTGTCTGAAATCAGTACTATAGGCATGGTGAATTTTTTTCATGTATGGTATCAATCGATTCGTTTTGTTGTGAGGATCAAATGTCTATATGGGGCCAATTGCGTTAAAGCAACACAAAAGTCAGAAATAAGACTTGAAGTCCGAGATTTGCATTTGTTTCTCAAAACGCTCCTAACAAAATGACGTGCAAAAGTGACGTCACGATCACATAGTCGCCCTGTTTAACGTATAGAAAAAATATGAAATTGCTATTTTTATAATGAAATGTTGCGTTTATGTATATGGTTGCTATACAATTTATTTTACAGTAAAACGCCGCAGTAACCCTTTGACCGCCAAAGCCGTTCAAACACGTCAACGAAAAGTCGTGCCCTCAGCGCCATGACGTGTTAAAACGTCCAAAATGAGACATCAAAATACTCCTTAATAAACAATCCTTATAGAAATATTTTTGTATATTTATTATAGCTCTACCATTCACCTATCTTTTTAGTTAAAATTTCATTCAAAATAACCCGCAACTCAAGAAAAAATTACAAAATACCTCTAAGCTATTTAAAAGAACAAAAAGGCACTGCCCTCCTCGCCGTTGACGGGTAATCACGTCAAGCGGCGTGACGTCACCTCGAAATAGTGTTGTTCGTTTGAAAGCATAGTGGTCGATGTTGATTATTGTATGAACATTAACAAAACTTTAATTATGAATGTTTTCGCATTTTATGCTTTATTATATAATAAAACTAATTATTAAACTGTGATTCGTGTAGAAGATTAGTTTTAGGAACTACCTATCGTAATGTTAAAAAAGGTATATATTTTAAATTTTTACAATTTTTACTTTGATATATGCATTATTAAAAAAGAAAAGTGTTTTATTAAAGTCGCAATGGAATAAATACAATGCGTGTCATAAGGGCGTATTTAAAACCTAACAATGTGTATGTCGTTTCTTTTAATATTATTGCTTCGCCGCATTTTTGTTAATCCTTAAACAATGATAAATACCACGACACGTGGGCTTTCAGTCCATTTCATTCATACCAAATAAGTAAAAATAATGAAATGGTATTTTAGATAAAATGTCAACCAATATGAATGTTATCGGTGAGAGACCGAGTTTAAGTGAACAAAGAATATGTCATTATTAGGGATATACCAAGTTTCTTTAGGTACAAAAGAATGAAATGTGCGCGAGGTGTTTTTTTTACCTACACACCCGTTCTGTCCGATGTTCATTAGTTTTTATCATAAAATTTATTTATTTGATGGTATTGTTAAACATTTTTTTACTCAACTAAACACTTAAACAACCTAACGTATTTTCCTTCATACAGTTACACCACGGAAATATCGATACAGAAATGAATGAATATCTCTCACCCCCAACTCTAACATTCACAATAAGTTACGGTGCCACCAGCGCCAAAGCCGTCATATCACGTCAGCGCGTGACGTTATCACTTAAGTAGTGCTGCGGCTATATTGACAAAATAAAATAAAATTCTATATTAATTTTCATATTTTTGTAGTTGATTTTAGGTGTATGAGAAAAATACGAAATGAATATTCTTTACTATTATGATTTCTAAATATCTAAAGTGATTTTACCTAACTAAATCCACTATTAGGCGGAAAGAAATGTTTCGTCGATATGTTGTTTTCCAATCACTACGGTATCTGAGTGCGCTCGTGCAAATTTCGCTCTGGCGCTGGTGGCACGATTTTTTTGTCCGATGCGTGGCGTTCAAAAGGTTAAAAATCTAATGGTATCATTGCTTTTTTTAAATTTCGCACTTTCAAAAATCGTATAATTTAGAAATTTTGCAGCTTGATATCTTTGAGCCATTTCAATAGAATTTATAAATTTTCACTTTAGTTGGATATATTGATCATTTTGCATCCTATCAACTAAAGCCTGACCAGAAATATATGATCACGCGCCATGTTGCGGAATTTCATTGGAACTAATTTCTTACACTAACAATAATTTTAATGACAGAATGATTATGCATGTGTGAGTGCATGACATGCTGTCACTGTCAATGTGGCAGTTTACTTGAATAATAATAAAGTGTTGAAAATTAAATAATAAACGACAAATAATCCCAAAATTGTCCATAGTCAACTTAGTCAAGAGCGAAACATTGTAAATAGTCTATATAATAAACTGCTGTAAATAATACGCTCGGGAGATGAAACTATTTCGCTGTGAAACATTTTCAAATTAACATAAGAGCTGACAGGTAAACAAATCAAGATGTCACCATATCATAGAGCTCTATGACTATACTGAACTGTTGCCATATAAATGAGAGTAATAGCGCCCTCTTGACAATAATCATATATTTCTCAGGCTTTAAATTTTATTGCATAATTCAACTTGTGTCATCATGCCTATTACTACGTGTTCCACATCTACATACAGAGTGTAACAAAATTACTGATGATCCGTTTAAGGGCATAATGGGTACCGTATTGCGACTGAGAAAAAGTAGAACAAAAATTTTTTGACTCGAAAAATGTTTTTTTTTTGTATGGGACATGTGGTCCCAGCCGGCCAACCCTCCATACAAAACCATTTTATTCAAAAATGTCCGGCAAGGTTGACTTTTACGGTTAAAAACTAGGCGGCGAAGTGCCTAGTTTATGGTCAAATAAAAATTAAAAAGTTACGGAAATTGCAGGCTCGATTTCGCGACATAAATGTTGCATACAAATTCTAGGCCATACAAAAATAAAGGCATAAGTCCTCAACAGCCAAAACACAACATCGGTATTTGTTATTTATAATGTTGGTACCGCGACTTTTTAGTTATCTCAAATAGCTTACGGTAAATTCAGAAGAAAAATACACTTCAAACTTTTTAATAAAAAGATATGAAGGCGGCAAAGCTGAGCGTGTACCGCGAACATAGAAAATAGTAGTTTCGGATAAATCTGTCTCTCTCACTCAAAATGAGAAGCGATGGAGATAGAGATAATTATAGGATTCGAATCGAAATTCGATGCTCGCGGTAGTGGTCATTCTTTTAACCTAGAAGTTATTAGGCCAGGCAATAGAGGGTTTGACCTCGCATTAACTCCTCAGTCCAAAAAAACTTTACAGCATGATAAAGTGTCAGGTTTTATTTCACCAGAAATATTTACTTGACGTATGTAATCAATATTTAAAATTTCAAAAAAAAAATCCATAACAGACTATATTTTTTTTATAAAATATATTATTTTTGTGTAACTCACATCGGAAATTTGCTCCGTCACTTTTCTTTACTGAAGTGACATTAAATGTACGTTTTCTACTTAAGACAAACAAGTTCCAAAAATTTCATTATCAAACTTTTTCAGTATAAAAATTTAGCTTATTACTCGCAGTAGAATATTGCTCCGTCAATATTTTTTTTAAATTATATTTCCTTTAAGACATTTCTTTCGACTGTAAAAAAATAAAAAAAAATATCCTGCGTATTAAAAAGTTAAATCATGTGACAAATACAGATTTCTATTATTTCACTCGTTAGTGGAATTCGCACGTGCGGGACGCGGAACGCGGGAGCGGGGATGCCTCGCTAGGGGCCATGCGCAGCGTGTGTAAGTACTTTGACTAAACAATGTTGCTCTAACTACTTTCGCTCAAAGCGTGTGACTTCCTATACACTTTTTCAATGATCCTCTTTAATAAACTCAAACAAACAGTTTACATTTATGGTTTTGCACGTTACTAAAATATATATTAACACTACATGAGTATTCATGCTGTTAGCAATTTTATCTTGATTTGATATAATTCGCAGTGGTGCTAAACGCCTAGTCACAGAGTAAATAAAAAAGTACGCCAGTTGTAATACATTTCACTTTTGACTACGGCGAAGATAAAAGGAAGGGTTATGATTTTAAGTCTATGCTCACTTGAGCCGTGATAAAAGCCGAGACAAACGCTAGGGTAATTGATGATGAAATGTTGTAATTATAAAAAAAACCGACCAAGTGCGAGTCGGACTCGCATCCTGATAGTTCCGTACATCACACAATTTTAACAATCCCTGAACATTGCTGAAACGAATAGAAAAATTGGATTAAGGACAAACTTTGACTTTCCCTTGAAATCTGTTGCCTCCAAACAGCGACATAAATCGCGATTAGTTTACCAACTACGTATAGGGTTGTACTTACAATTTTTGGATTCCGTACCTCAAAAGGAAAAGGAACTAGTATGCAGGGCAGGTGCGCGGGGCCCGAGGGCCCCGCGGTGGTGGTGTTGGCTTTTGTTTTTGTGTCTGTGTTTGTCTTTATGCTTGTCTTGATGTTTGTCTTGTGTGTTTCTATTGTGTGCTTGTCTTTTGTATTGAGTTTTATTTATGTGTTTGTTTTGGTTTTGTGTTTAAAGTCTTTGTGTGCATTTTTGGGTTTGCCTAAAAGCTTTAGAAGGAATTTGACTTCTGTGATTGTGTTAAGTGCTCCGCGTGCGAGCATATCTTTCTGCAGATCAGCCTTCGGCCTCGGATGCTGGTGCGCCTCTCGTAGATGCTTCGGGCCTTCGGCCCGACGCGGAGCTCGGCCTTCGGCCTTCGCTCATTTCGTCATTCGTTTTACGCTTATTTAGAGACTTTACCTTAATAAAATGCTCGGACGCTCGAAATGCCCCCAGCTCGGCCTACTGCCTCGAATCAAATTATTCGGGTATGAACGATTGGAGGCTATGGGTGAAGGCTTCGGACTTTCGGCCCTCCGCTGAGGTCAGCTTTCGATCTCCCAGCCTGAAGCTCGCCCTTCGGGCTTGCATAACATGGATTTATATCGGTTTTTGCTTAGTTCGTCCTTACCGTGGCTCGGCCTACGGCCTTGCCCAGAATTTCTGGAGGATTGAACGGCCTTGGACGCTCCGGGCTCCGGGAAGCCCAAGCGTGGTCGGCCTTCGGCCCTCCAGTCTGAATCTCGCCCGTCGGGATCGCTTAAATTACTTGAAAATTGGTTTCTTCCGTGTCTGCCGCCATTTTAGATTGTTCCAAATTTTTTCTCATTTTACTAATTTCCCCCAACCATAGACAAAATTCAGAAATGTGGAAAATTATCTGTGGTTAGGTTCTGGTATTTGTATGGACTCCATGGACAATTTTCCTCCCTGGCCAACTACTAGAGTACTAGAAGTCTGAGTGTTGTCTACATTTTAAGGTTTTTATTATCTATATTGCTGAATTATAGATAATGGTACGCAACCATTCGTGTGCGAGTCCGACTCGCATTTGGCCAGTTTTTTTTATTTACGTTAATTTTATCATATGGTACGATGAAGGAAACGAACTGGCAAAGTAAATTTAAAAAAAAAAACGTTTTTTTTAACAAACAAAGATGTTAAATCGGTCACTAATGTAACTGTCGTGACGAAAATTTGTACCTGTTGTCCCATAAAATAATCTCGCATAAAAGTTTTTCACTTGTCAACGATCTTAAATGGAAACTTCTAGGTCTTTCCAGCCGAGAGCGGCTTAGCCTACATCTGTCTCAACTTATCGCCTCTTTGTATTGCGGGTTGGGGGAGGGGGACGTTCTGACATCCTACTGCCAGTAGATTGCCAGCGGGGACTACTTAAATAAGTGGTGATCTTGTCTTCGGAGTAAGTGTTCGATTCAATCCATACAAATACAAATAATTTATTGTACAGTCACCGGCTATAGTATCTTCCTACACGAAGGCCGCAAAAATATGTGACACGCTCTTATGGCCCTACAAATAAGAGCGTGTCACATATTTTTGCGGCCTTCGTGTAGGAAGATACTATTGCCGGTGGCTGTACCTACGAAAGTGAGTATTATCAATGATGTGACATGTTACACAAAGTACATGACAATAGCCAGTGTTTGGCGTATATTTAATAATGTTGATTCTATTGCATGTAATATCATTTATCTACACCAATATCATAAATCCTCTATTCGGCGTTCGGAAACCGTACCACCATTATTTCAACCAGTAACGTAACATCTCTGACAGTGTGGTAAAAACGTATGAAAATTCATTACCCACGGTAACGTTACCAAGATCCGCCCTCTCCCCGAGCGCCGGCATGCGCCCGCGCGACCGCCGACACAATAGAGTTGGTCATGGCGGTGCAATGGCGGTCATTCTACTGGTTTCCGAACACATCATTTAGGATTTATAATATGTGTGTAGATAAAGCAGTGTATGCAACCGTACGTAATTAGGCCTTAAAACACTCGTGTGATCTTATTATGAAATAGTTACATAAACTACTATTAATGTCTAATAATGTTTAAGTTATATCAACATAGGTGGATGCAAAGAAAATGAATTTAATAGTAGTTTATGCAACAGTTGTATAAGAGGGGTTAAAAAAGGTGAGTGGCGTGGGTAACAATTTGAGCCGTAGGCGAAATTTATTATATATTATTATATTACCTATTTTGGCGCTTTTATAGAACAAGTGTTATTTTGGGGAATAGACAAGATAGACTTTTCATCGAGTGTATTATCTATGTTCTTATAAAGGTGTTGACGAATGTATAAATGACAGATAAAAGTACAGGAGTAGAAAAAATACATAAAAATACTGGTGGTCCGTTTAAGGGCACTATCGATATCGTATTGCGACTAAGAAAAAGTAGGAGAAATTTTTTTTAGTGCGAAAAAAAATTTTTTTTTTATGGGGCATGTCGTTTCGACCGGCCAACCCTCTATACAAAACCATTTTTTTCCAGTTTTTCATATTTAAGAAAAACTAAGGAAATATTTTTTTCACGGGAAAAATAATTGTGGTGCATTATACAATATTAATGTATGTCTATTGTCTATTTCACCTGTGATAACTGTAAAAAAAATTATCTGTGTGTAATATTTAATTGTTTCTTTGTTATAAGTTAACTGATATATGTCATATGATAGAAATAATTTAAAACAACAAAAGAAACAAGAGAGATAGTGCTGCCTACTGGCCTCGGACACCGGAGGACTTGGTCATTTTTTCTGAAGCATATGACATCTATTTCTGTTTACTTATAACAAAAAAACAATTAAATATTACACACAGAGAAAAACATACAGTTGTCTAAGGTGAAATAGACAATAGAACAGACAATACCTTAATATTATATAATTACATTTACTAAATGTTCATGACATTAAAGTACATCTTATTTAAGAGTCATTTATAAATACAACTTATGTTAAATAAATATGTTTAAATTCGGGGAAATCAAGAGTCTACATAAGTCATCTGGCAAATGCGCTGTTTCGCATGTACCTTGATATATCCATTATGAAGAAATGTATAGTTGTAGAGCGGGGTGGTGGGGGGCGAAGACAAAGAGTCGCGTGTAGCTGATAAAATTTATTGTTTTAGAGATTGACATGTACTCTGTCGTCTCTCTAGTGCTTACTTGTCGACTATTACCCAGCTAGATAGATGAGTACTAGGCCAGTAATTTGTCGTAAGGATATATTACTGGCCTAGTGGGTTAGTGTCACAACACTAAAATGCTGAAACTTGGTTGAGGCATATAGCATGCGTGCCTTTAGACCCTATCGCGATTCTCAAATATTCCTCGGCAAGGCGCCGAGGGTCATGTTTATGCGTTGAACAAACGTTAGTGGCATCCAACTTAATCACTGCGCCATCTGTTGGTAGGCGGGTTGACTAGTGTCGAAGCGTAGTTGTATCGGTGCGTGCGGCTGCGCGGTGATGCGGATTATGTGCATTATGATTATGACACTACAAGGGTGATCTGTCGGCGAGCAGTGGTGATGGTGTTCTATTTAGTAAGGTAATGATACTCTGGTGCTTCAATTAAATACTAAAATGGTTACTTAATAATACGCCATCACAATATTTATTAAAATTATTATGATACGAGTTAAATACAAATATCAAAATAGAAAATTATATAATTGAAGTAACTTACTCCACTTTTTTCACTATGACGCAAGCATAGCTGAGTCGTAGTTGCCAATGCTAAACTGGACTCAATAGCTGACGCATGACGACATATTACTGCATGTTCACTCGCTTTAAAAGGCCAGACAAATTTAAAATTTCAAGATTTGACGTATTGTATGTGGATTATTTTTTGGAAATTTTAGTTTTGGCTGTTTAATTGACTACTTAACATGAATAAAAAACAAAACTGGGCTGAGCAATTTTCTATGAAATATATTAAATATACTGTAATAACAATTTTTCTTTAAGGTTTTTTTTTTGGAAATTCGTGAATATTATGCTAAAATAAGATTAACATAACACAAACTTGACTGAGAAATTTTCCAAACAAAATGACGAGTGTAACCAATTATTTTTGAATAAAAGTGACAGTTTTATTTGAAATATTTTTTTGAACTTTTGACAGTATCTGTCAGGAATCAAAATAATTTGTTTAGTGAAAAAAACATACCCTGAGGAAAATTCCAGTACAAACTATTAAGGTTTTTGTACATTTTGGTAAAAACACCAAAACTGACATACTTTTTTTTTGGAAAAATTGTTTTTTGTGTTTGTTATGACCTATACTACATCCCAGCAAAAGAATTATCGACTGAGGCATTAGTGCGAGGTCTCCATACAACGACCCGGTAGATTTCCCACACTATATCCTGAATATATTATTTATGTCAATATTGTTTGTTGTTCATCAACGTTGGCTGTTTTGCATTATTTTTGAATAAAGCACTATATTGGACTCGGCGCGAAGGGCCATTGCTGGCTTCGTATTAAATTAAACGGACTCCTAAAGTCGTCCGTTTAAACGTAATACTCAGCCATCAATGTGCTACTTCACCTCCTTGACAATAATTTACTATTTTTTCTTCGCGCGTAATTTTTTTTTTCTTACTTTTTCATAATTAGAATAGGATACCAATTATGCCCTTAAAAGTGATCATCAGCATTTTTTACACCAAGTCTATTTTAGTACAAAATTGGAGCGATTCTTATCATAGACCCTACGTAAAGTATCGATTGGATAAACAATTAAGAATCATTGGATTTTTTTATTTTTATTAGTGTTGTGTTCCTGCTGGTGAGTAAGGTTGCCAAAGAGCTCAAAGAGGACATAGTGTGTTGACGATGAGGGACCTTGTTGTTCCTTTGTTTAGCCATCAACACAGTGAATCCTCCTTTTTGTAAAGGGTCGGCAACGCGCATGTGACTCCTTTGGAGTTGCAGGCGTCCATAGGTTACGTAAGCAGGCGGGCCGTAAGCTTGTTTGCCACCGTCGTGGTATAAAAAAAAATTACTCCAACATGTGTATTGCGAGTTTGCGAGTAGTAAATATTTTAACGCGTTTTTTATTCGCTCATAACAGCTGTTAGTTATATTATAACATACGCGATTGCAAACGCAGAGACGATATCAAATATCGCTAGAGTAGCTATAAATATTGATTAAAGATTGAATATTGATTCAACTTGCAAAGGATATAGGACCAACCTAACGCTGTAATTTTACGGTTTTTTTTAAAATTTAATTTAGTTATAACTCTTTACTTCAGCATCAGATAAATCGGACAACCACTGGACGCATTGTAAACACCTTTACTCATAAAAGTTTCTATAAATATGCGCGTTTGTGTGTGTTTGAATTATAAACGGTGCGTTGGCGCCGCGCCAGAACGCATGCGCTAAATAGCTTACGAGGATCACTTCTCGCTCGCCCCGACACCGACGCGGAACTGTGATGCTCAAAAAGATAGTACAAAAAAGTGATATAAAAGTGTAGTGAAAATGTCCCCAAAGAGCCCCGTGCCTCCTCTTCAAGAAACCACACTTTCTTTAGTGGCCAGGCAACTCATCCACACTCTATCCAGAGTCACCGCCGACGAAGATGTGGCCATGCTGTTCGCAATGGTGTCGTCGTATTACGAGCAAATGGGGGCCACTAGTGACATATTTCAAGATCTCATGAACTTAATACTAACCTCCGAATACCTCGACCCGAATATCAGATACTTTACAATGAGGTTACTGCTTAGAGAAAATGTGAAAAGCCTCGCTACGGGTATGTTCCCCTGCCCTTACTATAGGAAAGTCCTAGAGCTGATAGTTGAACAAGGGCATCACCTGACTACTCTCAATTTAAAAGGAGTATGGGTTAAAGAAGACCACCTGACGCTCATGTACCATATAATCAAGAATCTTACCAACTTAACAGTTCTACATATCCCTTACATCGCTAACGATGAAGTTCTCAAATTCATCGGTGAGCATAACAAACAGCTGAAACTCTTAGACGTGTCTGGTGAAACGGACATTACAGAAATAGGCATAGACGCGATGTTGACTGGAAATCCGGATCTCACTCGAAGCCTGACTGTTGTCAACATAGGGATATATGGCGAAGAAAACATCGACCACACAGACGTAGCATTGTTGATACGACGGTTACCTAACCTTACAAATCTTGGCAGTTACTCATTCGTCGGGAAATCTCTCTACTACATCTACAATAACGACTGTCCGCCAGACTTCAAAACAAAGTTACAATACATCCATGACGCCCAGACGAACATGAGGACCATGAAAGCTATCGTAGCTTTATGTCCAAATATGGAAACTATTTACTTAGAAGAGCCCGATTCAGGCGTCCTCTCATTGATTAAAGAATTTAGAGATATTAACAAAATCAAGCTTAACAAATTCCAGTGCCATGAGCTGCATCAGCTGCTCGACAAAATTGGCTATAAAATCATTACTCTTATGTTGTCTGGTTCTTTAGGATCGTTCAACTTTACTAGGATAGCAGAAACGTGCAGGAACTTGGAGAGTTTGGAGTTCTATCAAATACAGACCGCGACGCACGAGGAAGAGGTTCCATTCACGAAACTGGAGCATATAGAAATAGTTCAAGGAAACTTATCGTCTTCTTGCCTCAAGTATTTAATGTGTGGTAGCCCAAGTCTAAAGAAAATCATAATAGCTGACGAAATTAAGCTGGACGACAACGATATGTCGCGGTGAGTATAATGCATTTACACGATTCGTTGTAGATATAAATAGAGATACGATTGTTGTTTTAGTCCTGAGAATCAGTTGGGAATGTAAGATAAAGTTATTTATGATACAAATCTGCCCACGCGGTTTGCGATGAACCAATATCGTGATTATTACGATGGGCGAAACGTCGTTCTTTTGAAGTAACGTCATGGAATTTCTTAAACGAATTACCAGGAAAAGTTTGCCCTAATTATTGAGGTATAAAAATACGTTAGCAATAGACGTTTAACTACAAGTCAAGTCAAAATACATGGTCATTGTGCTGGTTTCGCCTGAGTGGGATTCTGTTTGTGTCATTTCTTTAGCTTATGCCCATCACTAAGGTTTATCTTGGATACTAATTTAATCACCTCGCTCAATATGACCGGTTGATTAATATTTCACACTATGTAATTCTGATTTTGTTTTGTCACAAAAACATCTTAAAATAATTCATATTAAAAGATACGAACGCATTTATAACGCGTTTTCGATTCAGGGAATGATTATTCAAATATAATTTACAGAATGCTCCGCCGCTACCAATTCGAGCACCTCGAAGGCATATGGTTCCCGAACGCACCACGCCTGACCCGAGACACCGTAGAACTACTCATGGAGTGCTGTCCCAAACTGCAGAGCTTAGGCCAGCTGAGCGGCTGGCGGTTCACTCCCGATGACATGATGCTCATGAGAGCCATCATAGCGAGTACTAATATAGACCTGGTGCTGTCCCCGTTGGGCATATTCCAACAAGGAACTTAGGGAATGAGGGTTTTAACTTTCTGCCTATCGCCGATATAAAGTATTTGTCCAAGTAAGTATTCGCTAGAAAGTGCTTTACGTCGACGATAAGCTATGGCCATATGCTATATGAACAAAAAAACATGATGTTTGAAAATATTGATTTTATTAATGTGCTTACAAAGATTACCTGCTGCAAATTTTATATCCATTTATTTATTTGAGTACTTATTTGATTTCCAACATTTTATCAAAATGGAAAAATAAGAAATACCCACGCGTGGTATTTTTTGTAAAATAAATAGTTCAATTACAATGTAGTTTTTTATTAATTATTTTTATAAAATCACGACATTATAAAATACTACTTTAAATAAGACAATAATTAATGTTTATATCAACTTGCTGCCAAAAGATAAACAACGAAACAGCACATAATTAGTTTGGTACAGTCGAGGACAAAGAGATGTATACACTTTTGGACCTTATTGCGTTGTAATAAGGTCCAAAAGTGTATACATCTCTTTGTCCTCGACTGTACCTTAAACAAAAAGTTAAAATAGGTAGGTATCAATTTATAGGTGTAAATGCTAAAGTGCTCGTACAGGGTCAACTTTTTTAAATCTATGAGTTTCAATTTCCCTCTTTACCCCAGTTTCTACCTAACAGCCATATTTGTTAGAGAGGCAAACAGCGAAATTATTATGTGTAGCTTTATAAAACGCGACCCAGTTCACAAACGAACATAGAATGGGGATGCCGGGCCTGATCGTGTGGGAGGGTGTATTGCGAGCGGGGGCGTTGGGAGCAGTCAAGGTTGCAAACGTAGTGCAAACGATATTATTGGAGGGAAGTCACTATTGCTGCCTTTAATAAGGTTGAACGACCCCAGTCGTTGGCATCAGGCAACAATAGTAGGTAGGTAACTATTTAATGTTCATGTCGACCTATAATGCTTGAATCCGAAAATCGCCACTTGTCTATCTCCATTTCTATGGTTCTTGGAGTTCTGGCGTTTATTGGAATGTCAATGGAAGATAGACGAGTTTCGATTTTCCAATATCGCGGTGGTTTCGGCCTGTGTGAATTGATACTTGTTTAGGCAGTTAATATTATATTTTTACACAGATAATAGCTATACCGTTTGCACCACGCATGGATGTCATGAATTGTCCCCTAACGAGTATATTTGTGCTAATGAGTTATGGCTCAATAAGGCTGGTATTGTGTCACGTTGAACAAATAACTATGAGTTTTCATATGACACCGACTGTTCAACGCTGTTGGTTAGGCGACAATACGCACGTTACGTGCGCCCACGATACATGGGAAATCTTTTCATCATTTGCGGCCCGCGAGCGTAGCAACCTCTGGTGTTGCGGGCGTCTATGGGCGGCGGTAATTGCTTACTATCAGGCGATTCGTCTGCTCCTTTGCCTCCTATTTCATAAAAACTAATAGAACCTAGGTTAACTTTTTAGTGCAAGTTCAATCATAAAATTAACAATAATTTAAATTATCTAATTAGCAGCATTTGCCGGCGGTATATTTTCCTGGTTCTTGCTTTTCTTTTTGTCAGACGCGTTGTGTTTGTTCTTTTGCATTTTATACATCTTACACTCGTCCGCGCATTTGGTTGTTATAATGCTCCTGAAACAGAAATAGCAATCCATGAAAAAAAACATTGTACCAAGAATATTACACCATTATGGATTAGGTAAAGGAGACTCCTTTTAATGCTTGAAGAACATGGTTGGAGTTGCCATCTCTTTCTTTTTAGACGGATTCTCTCGAAAAAGGCCCAATAGCAGCTCTGAAGCAAACACAAGTTATTACAGGTTTTTCAAGAGAATCACCTTACAAAGAAAGAAATGGCAATCATCTTCGACCGGGTTCGAACGAACGAACTCCATAGGCTAAAATATGTTTGCATTGCACTCGTGCCAATTTTGAATTCTAAGAGATTATAGAAGTAGGTCAAATTCTATTACAATCACTACTAGTCTAAATAACGGCACAAGACCCAAACGAGACCGTCAATTCGGAGGGAAAAAAGGGGGGGGGGTGTCAAGTTGGCAGGACGATTCCACAACACGTCGGGAGCTCAAATACCGCGAGCCATCCGTGGCCTCTAAGATACTGCAACTACGTGTCATTAATCTGAACTGAGTAATGACTTTTCTAGTGCACCCTAACCTATTTGGTCTGTAAGAGACTTTTGATCCGGTCCGATGATTTTGATTTGATTTGATTATAGAAACAGGATCGAATAGAATTAAAAAGAAGTTAAGAAAAATTTAGATTTTCTCGCTGGCTACCAATTTTTTTATTTGAATAATCTGTAAATATCAATCTGGATCTGGTAGCTGCCCTTACTGACCGATAGGCAAATCCAGGCGTACATATAAAAATAAAAATGTAGCTTTTGTACTAACCGGACTAAATTATCCTTGACTTTAAATTTATCTGTAATTTCTATCACGATGTCCGAGACTATTTTCGGGTCGAGACACATTTTCGCCGGTTTGTTCGTGAACGCCGGTGATTTCTTCCCCGTCAGAGAATGTGTCGCCAGTGTCCTGAAAATAAATGTAAAATGGATAAATTATGGATAACGGCAGAGCCATGCCCACTTCGTGCTTAGAGCATTCACCCCGGAGCGGCCATGTCTGTCATTTTGTATACAAAAAAAGGCTGCCGATTTTTGCGGGGGTGGAGAACGTCAAATGTATGGTTTTTCGTACACTGTGTAACGTACAAATATCCACGTCAGATAAACGTCAATCCATACAATAAATGAAATGACGTATGTATGACCGCCGGTCATACGTTTCCGGCAGAGGGGAACAGGCGTTCCGGGGAAACAGGGGAATTTCAATTCTTAGAGCATTAAATTAAATCAACCGGAGTCAATGTCGACTCCGGTTGATTTAATGCTCTAAGAATTCGTATGATCCTTCGTCTATCTGCCTCTAAAGCTAGTCGTACATATTCGAGCGAGAGAAAAGCCAGATAAAGTAGAATTTTAATTGAGAGGAGTAATTTGACAGCAGTTTATATATATATATTTATTTGCATACAGCTTTGTATGCCAGGAGCTGTCAAATGACTCCAATCAATTAAGAATTTTATCTTAGACGAACGAGTGGACTTAGAGCTGGCTACGTCAGATATGACTCATTAATGAGAGCAATGATACCTGACTAATGCGATTGCTTTACCATCCTTATTGCTAGATCCGGGCATCTGGCAGCTTTTAATGGGTGGAGGTCAGAGTGACGGACCAACAATTTTTTTAGTTGGAAAAAAGTAATACCAAAATAGGTAAAAAGTGCCGAAGTTGTGTCATTTATAGAGGGCAGGGCCTATATTTTAACATTAGAACAAAAAACATTGTGTATTTTTGCATAAACAAAAACAGTAGGCGACTAACTATAAATTGCATTATACATCATTTAGCACTACTTTCTCCCAACAGAAACCTCTGGCTATGATATTATCTAATTAATTCCATAATTTCTCCTAATATTGCATCAAACCCAGAACTCTAAGATGTGTTTTCTTCAAGTTATTTACATTCTTTGACCTCCACCACTGTAAAGCTGCCAGATGTCTGAATCTAGACACAAGCAAACTAACTAGAGGGGTTTCGTTGCTCTCATTATGTGTCATATCTGACGTGGCCAGCTCTCCGTATATATCTTCACCAATTTTTGTTTGATTGACAAAATAAAAAATACTTGTCCAATATTTTTTTATCTAACTGACGGACAGAATAGAATTATATATTTATTACTAGGAAAGTACCCGATTGAATAAAGCTTATTTATTTACCTTCGAGAGAATGCTGCCAACAATAAAGTCCGGGTCGCGACAGTGTAAGACTTCCAATTCACTTTCCTGTACTTATCCCTGTGTATCAGCGTTGTTCCACTTCCAATTGGCACCTGAAATGAGGGTAATGTATCAACATAAAGACGGAAATTATTGTTAATCTGGGGCGGACTATAGTTTCCACTTTATTATAATTTGAATTCATTTATGCACACAACCAACTGCGAGTAAATATTCCTTAAAATGGAAACATAAAAAAAGAAAAAAAAATACATTTTTAATACGAGATAAAAAAAAAATTATCCATCTTTAATATTGATATACATGATATTTTCCTTCGGGCGTACCGTTTTCGAGCTAGAAGCAAAAAACTGACAAAGAGCAAAAATTTCGCTAAAAAGTTATGCACACCTCCTGGGATTGGGCAAACTCAGATCACATGCATTTAGGACCACGTGAAGGTATTAAAATGATTTCACGCCTGCTGGGAATTAATTCTTCTAAAAACTCTAATTTTCTTAGCCTATTAGGGTAAAGGGCTCCTCGATCCGTTTCCAATTTTTCAGGTATTTCTTTCGGTCTTTATTTATTTATTTCAACTCTATTGCATGAAACAAATGAAAATGTACCTACAAATGGCGGACTAATGCCAGATACATAATGGACCCGTACCGATAAATTATGAAGTTTCGATAATATTAAAGATGCTTATTATTCGCATACAGAGTTCAGGCCATCCAACTTAGCTAATAATAATAATTTGTGTCATCCTAGGTTGTTGCGTAGGTAGAAACTTAGACATTTCTTTTTTTTTACGTTATTCGTTAAATAGAAAATTAGAGATCAAAATTGTTTTTTCACTGTAACAGCAAAGTTGTTACTGACGCACGGACGCGTTTTGTGTCACTTTCGTCAATGGGAATACTGACGTTCAATCAGCACATATATGTGGACTTTTACAAGCCTATATAAAATTAGAGTTGATCGATTAGGTACTGTGCTTTCTAATATATCGGTATCTATTATTTGAATAAATTTGTGCCATATTAATCAATGATATTTATTTACTTTAATTTTTTTTCTTGTATGACCCCTGTTAACAGTACAATAAAATATTAAAGTTATTAAAGTTTGCATCAATATTTTTAAAAAAGCGTATCGAAACAATGTTTGAAATTTGTGTCATTATAATCAATGGATTATTTTTATTTTTCAGAATGAAAACTTGTTTTGCGTAAAGGGCATGCGCGGGGAAGGGTAAGGCGCGGGCGGGGTTCATGTGCCGACCAGGCTGCCTAGCGGCTTGTTTGTTTTCTATTATTACTCTATGCATACAATATAGTAATAGTAGTAATAAGTGCGACAAAGACAAACAGCGATTTTTCAGTCGCTCTTCTTTATTTTTCATAGTAAAGAAAGCAATAATATAAAACTTAAGTAAGTTAAGGATAATTAATGTAAACGTAGTCCATAAGGGACTGCAACGGCGGATCTGTGTGCCACGGTAAACCTAGTTTACCATTTAAACAGTATTTTGGCAAATTGTCACAGATAATTTGTAACTAATAAATATGTAATTTATGCATCAAGGCGGTTTGTTTACAGAGTGGCTATCGTGAAACGCGAAAATCGAAATATCGTTATCTGCCTCTCGGTTGGACTAGCAAAGGGCCGGGCTGGACTTAATAAATTTTTCATCAGTGTGATGTCATAATAAGGCTAGGTTTTTATTAACTTATCGTATATAACACATACAAATAAGCAACTTTTCTTTAACACATTTTTTTTAACTCAATAATTTCGAAGTTATGGGGTCCTGAAGGTTAAGTACAATTTGGACTATTTTAGTTGGAATGGTGTCATTATGACACATACTTTATTTTGTAGAATGTGTTAAAATAAGCAAGTTTTATAAGAAACATTTTTTTACCCAAAAACATCGAAGTTACCGGACTTTGAAGATTGACTACATGGACTAATTTGGACTTAAAAAATAAAATGGCGACGGGGTATCATTATAACGTGTACTTTTGATGATTTTTTCCGTATATAATACGCTAAAATAAGCGTCTTTTATTTGAAAAACTTTTCCCTAAAATCAAAAATGGCCGAGATAATGGACTTTGAACTTGTACATAATTTGGACCTCGAAAAAAATCATCGACGGGACGTCATTATAACGTGTACATTTTATGATTTTGCCGTATAGAATACGCTAAAATAAGCGTGTTTTACTTGAGAAACTTTTCTCTAAAATCAAAAATGGCCGAGACAATGGACTTTGAACTTGTATATAATTTGGACTTTAAAAAAATACCATTGACGGGACGTTATTATGACAAGTACTTTTTATGATTATTCTGTATAGAATACGCTAAAATAAGCGTGTTTTATTTGAAAAACTATTCTCTAAAATCAAAAATTGACGAGATAATGGACTTTGAACTTGTATATCGGGACGCCATTATAACGTGTACTTTTTATGATTTTTCCGTACAGAATACGCTAAAATAAGCGTGTTTTATTTGAGAAAGTTTTCTCTAAAATCAAAAATGGCCGAGATAATAGACGTTGAACATGTATATAATTAGGATTTCGAAAAAAATCCATCGACGGGACGTCATTATAATATGTACTTTTTATGATTTTTCCATATAGAATACGCTAAAATAAGCGTGTTTTACTTACGAAACTTTTCTCTAAAATCAAAAATGGCCGAGATAATGGTCTCTGAACTTGTATATAATTTTGACTTCGAAAAAAAACCATCGACGGAACTTCATTAAAACGTACTTTTTATGACTATTCCGTATAAAGTATGCTAAAATAAGTGTGTTTTATTTGAAAAACTTTTCTTTATAATCATAAATGGCCGAGATAATGGACTTTGAACTTGTATATCGAGACGTCATTATAACGTGTACTTTTTATGATTTTTCCGTTATGAATACGCTAAAATAAGCGTGTTTTATTTGAAAAACTATTCTCTAAAATCAAAAATTGCCGAGATAATGGACTTTGAACTTGTATATAATTTGGACTTCGAAAAAAAAACCATCGACGGGACTTCATTATAACGTGTACTTTTTATGATTATTCCGTATAAAATATGCTAAAATAAGCGTGTTTTATTTTAAAACTTTTCTTCATAATCAAAAATGGCCGAGATAATGGACTTTGAACTTGCATATCGAGAAGTCATTGTAACGTGTACTTTTTATGATTTTTCCGTATAGAATACGCTAAAAAAAGCGTGTTTTACTCAAGTAACTTTTCTCTAAAATCAAAAATGGCCGAGATAATGTACTCTGAACTTGTATATAATTTTGACTTCGAAAAAACAACCAGCGATGGGGTATCATTATATAGCATATTTTTTATGATTTTACTGTATAGAATACGCTAAAATAAGCATGTTTTATTTGAAAAACTTTTCTCCAAAATAAAAAATGGCCGATTGGACATGAAACTTGTATGTATATCATTTGGACTTCGAAAAAAAACCATCGACGGGAAGTCATTATTATAACGTGTACTTTTTATGATATTTCGTATAGAATACGCTAAAATAAGCTTGTTTTATTTGAGAAACTTTTCTCTAAAATAAAAAATGGCCGAGATAATGGACTTTGAACTTGTATATAATTTTTATTTGAAAAAAAAAACTATCGACAGGACGTCATTATAACCTGAACTTTTTATAATTTTTCCGTATAGAATACGCTAAAATAAGCGTGTTTTATTTTAAAAACCTTATATTTCTAAAATCGAAAATGGCCGATTGGACATGGAACTTGTATATCATTTGGACTTCGAAAAAAAAACCGTCGACGGGACGTCATTATAACGTGTACTTTTTATGATTTTTTCGTATAGAATACGCTAAAATAAGCTTGTTTCATTTGAGAAACTTTTTTCTAAAATAAAAAATGGCCGTGATAATGGACTTTGAACTTGTATATATGTAAAAGCGTGTTTCATTCGACAAACTTTTCTCTAAAATCAAAAATGGCCGAGATAAATGGACTTTGAACTTGTATATATTTTGGACTTCAAAATAAAACCATCGACGGGACGTCATTATAACGTGTACTTTTTATGATTATTCTGTACAGAATACGCTAAAATAAGCGTGTTTTATTTGAGAAAGTTTTCTCTAATATCAAAAATGGCCGAGATAATGGACGTTGAACATGTATATAATTTGGACTTCGAAAAACAACCATCGACGGAACTTCATTAAAACGTGTACTTTTTAAGACTATTCCGTATAAAATATGCTAAAATAAGTGTGTTTTATTTGAAAAACTTTTCTTTATAATCATAAATGGCCGAGATAATGGACTTTGAACTTGTATATCGAGACGTCATTATAACGTGTACTTTTTATGATTTTTCCGTTATGAATACGCTAAAATAAGCGTGTTTTACTTAAGAAACTTTTCTCTAAAATAAAAATTGGCCGAGATAATGGACTTTGAACTTGTATATTATTTGGATTTCGAAAAAAACCATCGACGGGACGTCATTATAACTTTCCCTCAAATCAAAAATGGCCGAGATAATGGACTTTGAACTTATATATTATTTGGATTTCGAAAAAAAAACCATCGACGGGACGTCATTATAACATGTCCTTTTTATGATTTTTCCATGTAGAATACGCTAAAATAAGCGTGTTTTATTTAAAAAACTTTGCTCTAAAATCAAAAAACCGGCCAAGTGCGAGTCGGACTCGCGCACCGAGGGTTCCGTACAAACCTATAACAAGCAAAAGTTGTAGTATGTTTATTACTAATTTCAATTTAATACCTCTACGCGTTTACGAGGAAAAAGGTAGTAAGTTTAAAATTAAAAAAAATATTTTTGATATGATTTTACTAAAAATGTCTACTTTTCGTAATTTTTCCTCTATCTGTGCTATATGAAGTTTATTCGTGCCAAGTTTCAAGTTTCTGAGTTTACGCGAAGTACCCTTTAGGTTTTGAGTTTCTTGCGAGTACTCAGTTTCAAAATATGCGACTTAAATTGCTATTTCTTTTGATTGGGATGACATAAAAGTTTGGTTTTGCTACATCTGAAAGGTAGCAAAACCAGTAGCCCTGAATATTTGACATGAATTTCAATTTAGTACCTCTACGCGTTTACGAGGAAAAAGGTAGTAAGTTTAAAATTTAAAAAAAAATGTTTTTGTATGATTTTACTAAAAATGTCTACTTTTTGTAATTTTTCCATTGTCTATGCTATATGACGTTGCTTTGTGCCAAATTTCAAGTTTCTGAGTTCACGGGAAGTACCCCGTAGGTTTTGCAAGTGCCGAAAAACTATAAAATTTGCAGCATAAACGACTGTATCTTTTGATTGCGTTGGCTTATAAGTTTGGTTTTTTCACAGCTCCAAGGGACAATAGACCTGAATATTTGATATTAATTTCAGCTTGATACCTCCACGCGTTCCTGAGAAAAATGGTCTTGACAGACAGACAGACAGACGGACAACAAAGTGATCCTTAGGTTCCGTTTTTTCCTTTCGAGGTACGGACGGAGGTACGGCTAAAAATGGCCGAGGTAATGAACTCTGAACTTGTTCCTCCTTTTTGTAAAGGGTCGGCAACGCGCATGTGACACCTCTGGTGTTCCAGGCATCCATATGCTACTGCTTACAATCTTGCGGGCCGTATGCTTGTTTGCCACGTTGTGGTATAAAAAAAAGAGTAAAATAAGAATACAATTAAACAAAATAAACGGAATAAAAACAGAATCAATACAAAATGACAAAATAAAAACAAAATACAGACGAAAAGAAAAAACAAAAATAAAACAAAAGTAAAAAAAAAATACGTTAGTGTCGTGGAACACTCGGTTAGAACGAAGTAATATTATTTAATTTTTGACTTTTTCGTAATTTTTGTTGTTTTTGAATTTTTTAAGATTTTTGAGATTTTTGAGGAGATTTTTGAGCTTTTTGAGATTTTTGAGATTTTTGAGATTATAGAAATTTTTTAACTTGGCTTTTTTTACTTTGTCACTTCTCACTTTCACTTCACTTTATTCTATTTTTCATTTTTTTTATTACATTCCATTTCACATGTTTCTCAATGCTTTTTCGTGACGGTCACGTGACTTTTTTTCGCCAAGTCCCCCATCCGCGAACCGTCCGATAAGGAACTTCGTTCCAATAAAACAGAACTAAATAAAAATATTACGTTGCGTTTTCTACCCATAATTCACGATGCTTCAAATCTTCGAAAATGTACAACAACAAAGCGGCTACCGCTCAAAAAGGTACGTATTGGCGAGACACGCACGAGTTCATTGCCCTACTCGCCGGCTTCCCGCGACTCGCTCCTCCGCTCAGTTCCTTTGTCGAGTATGTCAGCTTTATCACCCCGCGCGCGCCTCCGTGAGCGAGTACCTACATCGTAACAGCTAAGATGCCAGCGCCTGGTTGACCCATGGATTAGCTTGTTAAGAAGCGAGCCGGGGACACTTCTAGTGGTCATTACAGAAGTAAGCCGAACAGGCGTACCATCAAGGTCACGCGCTATAGTTAAGAAGTTTTCCTCTGAACGCAAATATTGTTTCTGTTTAATTTTAGACGAAATATCATTGATGAAAGTGACACAAATTGAAATATCTACTTTAAATTCCCTTTTTGATTATTAGAATGTGAACTCTGATGACTTTAATAATTTATTAAAACGATAACAGCCTAAAAATACAAAATTACCAAGAAACTTAAATTTTCATGGCTTAATTTGACACATATTGATTTTATTGACATATTTTGAGGTGATGATATAGTTAATCCTTATTTTATGAACTCTAATTTTTTATACGTAGTTTTTTAGCGTTGTCATACTATATAAAATTGCACTCGACGTAAATGACACAAACTAGTTTTGTACAACAATAAAACTGTTCTAAATACAAAACAGTTATATTTTCTAACTCTAATATTCTTTTACTCAAGTTATGGCAAGCTAAAAAAGTTAACCTCAAATTATTGAATTACAAAAAAAGCACCAATTGAATATGACACAAAACGCACTGAAAGATTCTCATGTACACACTGTATTTCCAACTTCAATAATAAGTGACTTTAGAATTTTCGAAACTTAACCCTCAAAATATTGCCAACGAGACGGGACTATAATGCGTAATCAAATATAACTAAGTCAGAGCCGGATCTAGGGGGGGGCAGACCGGGGCCCGTGCCCCGGGCGGCAAATTCAGAGGGCGGCCAATTCGACATGGCAGACGAATATACGTACACGTCTCATCACTCATCATCAACGCAACCTTTACCACTGAGACAGGTGTCCAATACTCCAGTACCTTAATTTTTTTTTGCGGGGCGCGTAGGTCAACGACCAACGAAATGAAAAGCGCTCTCATTTGAGGGCGGTTAGGGCGCGTGTCGCCGATGCCGCGCCTCCGCCGCCGCCGCACGTCTGCGCTGTGTGTACGAGTCGCGTAAAGCTCGCCACCGCGCCGCCGCTGCATCTCTGCGCTGTGTATAGTGTGTATACGAGACGCGTATAGCCCGCCACCGCGCCGCTACCGCGCCCCTGCGCGGTGTATACGAGAAACAAAAGGCGGTTTTTACGCATATCGTATACACAGCGCAGAAGTGCGACAGCGGCGTTACGGCGGCGTGGCAGCGGCATCGTGTAGGTAAGTACACGATACCCGCAATAAAAGCGCGGCGGCGGCGCGGGGGCGGCATCGTCTACACTTAGCCTGCGCGTGAAAAGGTTGTTGAATATTTGGTAACCCCTTCATCGGTATCTCTCAGGGTCGTGTCGCAACATTAAGTCAATTTGTGTTTACTATTTCCTTATTGGCGATCTACAAAACATCTGTTTCTGTCACAAAATCTGTTTGTTTTAAAAACAGCTCACTATTAATCCCCCCTACTCACGAATTACTTTTCCTAGGTAAGTATTTTATCGTATCTTATGCTTTTTAAGTTACTATAGTATAAGATCCTCGTTAAAATTTATTTAAAAAAATTAAATATATATAGGTAGGTACTTACACATGAAGCGGGGATGATTTTTTTAAAGCTTTAAAGCAATTGTTGGGTGTCGCTGGATAGGTATTTTAAAAAAATGGGTCTTCTAAATCAATTATTGGATAAAATCAATAATTTCGTAAAGTTCCGAAACTTTAAAAAAAATCGTCGTCGTCCCTCTAATTTTTGAACCCTGGGCCAAATAAATTAGGGAAAATTCATAGATGTGAGTCGGTTTTTAAAGTTATCTTTTTTTCTTGAAATATGCTTAGCTAGATATTAATATGTCCCAAAATGAGTTTGAAGTAATTTGGTTGGGAAAATAATTATGTGATTATAATTAAAAACAAAAATCCATACATTGTTTTGGAGAATGAGAAAAATTATTCTTGATTTTTTGTCATAAGTATTCAAAAATTTTCTACCAGGTGCACTTTTTTTAAATCGATTTAAAAAAACAATTGTTTTTCAGAAATAACTTTTACTAATTTTTTTGACCTTAATAAATAATTCTCAGCCCATTTGTTTCAAAAACTTAGGAGCAGTGAGCTTTTTTTCGAAATAGATGTATGGAGCGTATCGGAAATATCGGATTTTCTTCAAACATAAAAAATAAACCGTTATATCCTCGCAGATGGTTATAATACCAATTATTCCTGATTTTATGATATACGAGGGTCATGCCAAAAGAAATTAGATACTCAAAAGTTACAGACTTTATTCTTTATTACAGCTATCTATTTTTTCGAAGTATTCACCGTGAACACGTTTACACTTTTCCATCCGTCTAAACCACTTAGAAAATACCGATGACCACTCTTCTTTAGACACCTCAGAAATTTCATAATTATACGCAGCCAGGGCATCTTCTTTGTTCTCAAATCGCTTTCCTTTTAATTTTTCTTTAATCTTTGGAAAAAGGTAAAAATCACAGGGGGCTAGGTCAGGGGAATATGGCGGGTGGGGCAGAATAGTCACGTTTTTTGAGCTGAAATAGTCAATTGTTCTAGCAGAAGTGTGCGGGGCAGCGTTGTCGTGGTGCCAGAGCAGGTGCTGGGTTCCCGAATTCGGCCGCTTGTCACACCAAGCTGACAGTACTCTTGGGACACAAACCGTCACATACCATTCTGAATTAACTGTCCTTTGATCTTCTAGCACTATCGTAGCAATATGTCCCGTCTTGCAGAAAAATGAGGCAACCATTTGTTTTTGTGTACTTCGGGTTCGGCGACATTTTGTTGGCGTCGGCTCATCTTCAAAACACCGTACTGTGGACTATCGATTTGTTTCGGGATCGTAGTTATATAGCCATGTTTCGTCACCTGAAACTATATCATATACGTTTTTTTTCTCGCCAGCGTCGAATTTATCTATCATAAATTTGCACCAATCCACGCGACGGTCTTTCTGTAAATCGGTGAGTTTGTGCGGCACCCATCTTGAACAACGCTTATGAAGGGACAGTTGATTATGAATTATAGTTTGCAATGCTGCTGATCCGATGCCCAGTTCACGCTCGAGCTCTACATATGTAATTCGTCGGTTCGCACGAATATTTTTTTCCACAGCCTGTACATTTTCTTGAGTGACTGCGGTTGGCGGCCGTCCGGTCTTCGCCTCATCTTCAAAGCTCTCCCGTCCTCTTTTAAATTCAGCAAACCAATTAAAAACAGTTGCACGTGAACACGCAGACTCGCCAAAGGTCGAGACTAAAAGTTCAAAACACTCTTGAGGTTTTAAATCTTTTTTAAAGTCATAATAGATCATAACACGAAAATCACGTCGAGTGAGCTCCATTGTTGTGGAAAATTCCCCCCAAAATTAACCAGAAAAAAATAATTACAAAAAGAATCCTAAGATTTTCCAAGTGTTCCATTTTTGAATTTATAAGCAAATAACCTGCCTTTACAATGGTGTATAACTGGCCAGTATCCATCAAATGACCATGGAGTATCTAACTTCTTTTGGCATGACCCTCGTACTCACATTTTTTTTATCGGGTGCCCTTATAAAAAAAACATTTTTTTATTTTTTTTTTATTAAGTTTACTCGTTATGTGTGTGGACCATAAAAAATGATTCTAAGCCTGTTTGAGTCAAAAACTTAGGAGTACTAAGTTTTTTTCTCAAAAAAAATCGGATTTTGTTTAAAAATAAAGGCTGAAATATTTATAATTTATTTATTTATGATTTTTTGATGATATTGTTATTATTGTTTTTATTATTTAACGTGCCAGTGATTTGTTTCCTTGTGTTATATAGCATTAACAAATTATAAGTAAATAATTTATAAATGTCCGTCATTTCAACCTTTACTTTAAAGAAAATCCGATATTTCCTATACGCTCTATACATCTATTTCGAGAAAAAAACTTCGTACTCGTAAGTTTTTGACTCAAACAGACTCAGAATCATTTTTTATGGTCCACATAACGAGTAAACTTAATAAAAAAATAAAAAAATGTTTTCTTTTTATTAAAAAGGGCACTTGATAAAAAAAAGTGAGTATATCATAAAACCAGCACTAATTGGTACTATAACCATCTGCGAGGATATAATGGTTAAATGTTTATGTTTGAAGAAAATCCGATATATCCGATACGCTCCATACATCTATTTCGAAAAAAAGCTGACTGCTCCTACAACACACACTATTTCTAAAAACCTTGAAATTTTTTTTTAAATCGTTTTTTGTTAAACTGCACCTGGTAGAAAAAAATTGAGTACTTATGACAAAAAAATCAAGAATAATTGGTACTATAACCATCCGCGAGGATATAATGCTTTGGCTTTTATTAGGGTTCCGTAGTCAACTAGGAACCCTTATAGTTTCGCCATGTCTGCCCGTCCGTCCGTCCGTCCGTCCGTCCGCGGATAATCTCAGTGACCGTTAGCACTAGAAAGCTGAAATTTGGTACTAATATGTATATCAATCACGCCGACAAAGTGGTAAAATAAAAAGTGGATTTTTTTTTATTTATTAGGGTACCTCCCCTATACGTAAAGTGGGGAGTGATTTTTTTTTTCATTTCAACCCTAACGTGTGATATATTATTGGATAGGTATTTAAAAATGAATAGGGGTTTTCTAAAATAATTTTTCGATAATGTAAATATTTTCGGAAATAATCGCTCCAGAAGTAAAAAAATATGCGTCCCCCCCCCTCTGACTTTTGAACCATAAGTTTTAAAAATATGAAAAAAATCTCAAAAGTAGAACTTTATAAAAACTTTCTAGGAAAATTATTTTGAACTTGATAGGATGAATAGTTTTTGAAAAAAAAATACAAAATAATTTCTGAACTAAGTTTGTAATTTAACCGTATAAGCAGGTGTTTATTGTACCTGTAATTTCTACAAAATTACAATGAAATGACGTGCTTTCAAATAAAGTAAAAACGGTCAAAATCGGTTCACGCAATAAAGAATTATCCCATAAAAATCATCTTCCATACTTTATGCTCGCGCGCAATAGTTTACTTAATTTGCCGATAGATGTCGCTGTACGTGGAACTCTCATATCATATCCTACATGGCGGTGTTATTAACTCTTAAGTGGGGACACTTACTGTGACGGACGGAAAACTACGGAACCCTACAGTGAGCATGGCCCGACACGCTCTTGGCCGGTTTTTTTTGAAGAAAATTCGATTTTTCTCATTCGCTCCATTTTTTTTTGGTAATTATAATTAATAATTTTCCCAACCAAATTAAACTCATTTTGGGATATATTAATACCTAGCTAAAGCTATTTTAAAAAAAAGGTACAAATTAAGAAACCTTTTTCTATTTCTATGAAAGCCAATTTTTAGCCCACAGTGCGTTGTGGCGTTCTTTCCGTTAACAGGCCTATATATTTATGACAGAAGGTGTCTGTTATGTTGGTCAGAATTATACGATACTTAATAATTAAGGCAAAAAAAGAATACATATCAAATATATGCAGGGCGGGGGCGGCATTTTTCAGATTTTGCCCCGCCTCGAAAAAGTTCTAGATCCGGCGCTGAACTAAGTAGGTAAGAATTTCTAATAAGTACCTATTAATTATGAGAATTTGAAGTAAATATGAAAGGGATGTAAGCGCTACTAATTAATAATTATGCTATCACCTATATAAGTGTAAAAAAAACCGGCCAAGTGCAAGTCGGACTCGCGCACGAAGGGTTCCGTACCATTAATTATCTATAAAAACGGCAAAAAAATCAGGTCTGTTCTAGTTCTATTGGGAGCCCCTTAAATATTTTATTTTATTTTGTTTTTTAGTATTTGTTGTTATAGCCGCAACAGAGACAGGTACATCATCTGGCGTCACTTTTCCTTTGCACCTACAAAATTTTATGCTTAATGTCGGATAACTATCCACCTATGTTTTTTGTGATGGTGTTTAAAAACACAAACATGCTCACCCATTCACTTTTCCCAGCTCTCTCGTTCTTTTTCTCGACAGTTTCATATCTGTTAGTGATCAGCACATTATCGTCCGACCTATCCGAATATTCGCTGTCTATCCTATCATCCCCATGGGTGTCATTCGTATAATTAATCTCGTTCTTTATATACTCTGAATTTTCTTGCGTATTAGTTGTATCAAATTTAGTAGTATTCTTTTGATAATCTGTTATATCGGTTATGTTAAAGTCTGGTTTCATCTTTGTTAATATTGTGAATAGCTCGTGGAACATAGATTTCATGCTGGTTATAAGTTCAGGCACGGTTTCTTGAGCATCATACGGCATGTATTTCTTGGTTGAATCGGGATTGCCGTAATATCTGATGTCTTTGGCCGTACGGTTCCTCATGGCGTTCTGTAGGGCTAATTGCTGCATTCCGTTGGGGATGATTGCTTTGGGTCTGTGAGTCGGCGTGAGGACCTTTCTTCCTCTCTTGTTGGAATATTGTCGTGCCGGACGCTCTAATTTGACTTTCTTGGTTTCTTCCACCTGAAATTTAAACGAGATTAGATTATACTATAGGTACAATATTGACTTTGAAAAATTGTGCTTTCGGCGCACTTATCATTCACATTTAACAAGTAAAAACGTCAAAAAACTATAAGTGCATAATCCAATTATGTGAATTTTCGCAGACTTCCTTAAAGCCGACTAAAAATATGCCTATGTGATCCACGCCATAAAAAAGAGTCGATTAACACCTAATTTATCAGATGTAGCTCAGCAGTAGAACTACGATGTAACTCACAATACTAACATGCACACACATACAGACTGCTAAAATCCTTTGTGTAGTATAGTTATAAAAAAATCTATCTTCTATATAAATATATTTATTTTTTAAAGAAGAAATTCCATCACATTATTCCTAATCTTTTAGTAACCTATTCTAAAACGTAAACTGTAATACTCCACATTTAACCTATTATTTAATCATAAGTACCTCTTCTTCGGAGTCCTCAGAGCTGGACTCGCCCGTCGGTTCCCAGTCTGAAGCACTCGGGGAATAATCGCCTTGTTCCTGCTCGTTTTGGCCGCTGGTCCCGGCGTTAGTCTCCTGTGCTTCCTCTACTGGAGGCGGACGCTCCAGAAGTTCCCGTTCACCTTTTTGAAAGACGTTAAGTTCTATTTATAAATCTAGTTCCTTATATTTCGTAACTAGCAGTGTCTTGACGTTGACACATTTGACTGTAACATCTTTTTTCGCGCAAGAAACTAAAAATCTACCTACCCACTTTTTATTTTAACTCAAGCTAATTCTAGGGTTGTCTTATTGAACGTATCCGTATTTTTTTGCCTGCGTAATACCACGATACTACCCATAGATTTATACTACCTAAAGACTGCCTAATAATAGGAGGAGTAGTAGAGCAATAACGAGGTTAGAATAAGGGTTGGTGAAAATAGGATGGTGTAGCGCGAACTAGTAAAGGCCCTCACAACCTCTGAACCTCTGGAGTGCGTTTGGACACCAAGAATAGTGCTAAAAGCATGAATAAGGTTCACTTCACACTTTATTGACGCAAATTAAATGTCTTTTTCTTTTTAAAGGCCTCCTAGCCTAGTCGGTAGTGACCCTGCCTACGAAGCAGGAGGTCCCGGGTTCGAATCCTGGTCAGGGCATTTATTTGTGTGTTTATCACAGATATTTGTTCCTGAGTTATAGATGTTTTCTATGTATTTAAGGATTTTATCCATATTTTATCTATTATATATATATAATAGATAAAATATGGATATATATATAAATATATATATATATATATATATATATATATATATATATATATATATATATATATATATCGTCGTCTAGTACCCACAACCCAAGCCTTATTGCGCTTACCGTGGGCCTAATAAGTCGATTCGTGTAAGGTTGTCCTATAATATTTATTTATTTATAAATATGGAAGAGATTCAACACCAATGTTTGGAGTCACTTTGGACAAATAGGGCTGTGTTGTTAGCATTAGATCGCGTGCCTATTTAGTTATTATACTTATTATGTTTATGTTACCGTCCACACGGTTTTGTTGTAGAAAAGGAAAATCTTGTTATTTACCAACTACCCATGCTCTATTATTGAAAAAAAAAACACCAAATGCATTCCCAAAACGCATAGTTTGTTAAATGAAATGGTCATAGATAATTATAGATCCGTTCCGTATATTTAAGGAATATCCCCAAAAAGGTACAATTGTCGATTTGGGTCCATTCGAGCGTCGGCCCTTTGAACAGGTAGGTAATAACTACTAGAAAAATACCTTAGAAACCATGGTTCCATTCCATTTAATCTTTTTGTTGTTGCATTATCATTAACGTATGTACTTAGAGATTTCAACAAACCGGCCATGGAGCGGCCATGTCTGTCATTTTCTATACAAAAACGTCTGCCGATTTTTGCGGGGGAGGGGAACGCCAAATGTATGGCTATTCGTACGTAACGTACAAATAGCCGCGTCCGTCAGTCCATACAATACATAATGACCACTGGTCATATGTTTTCGGCAGAGAGGAACGCCTTTCAATGGCCGCTCCGGTTGGTTGAATTCTCTATGTTAACGTTATCGCGTTAGAATAATAATAATAATAATAAATACTCTTTATTGCACACCTCATACAGTTACAAGCACAAATTTTACAATTAGATAAATTTAGGTAGAGGTAACAACAGGCGGTCTTATCGCTAATGAGCGATTTCTTCCAGACAACCTTTAATATATGGGTACCTTTTAGTATTTTTTTTTCATTAAAGCAGATGATAGGTATTTTGTCTTAATACCTCATTCATTATTTACAACATTAGGTATTAACTATTTTTCATCAAATTCGATACAATCAACTTCAAAAGAAATATCGGCAACGCGCATGTGACGCACCTTGACTTATAAGCAATGGCAAAGACTGCAGCATGGCAACATAGAATTACCATATACACAAACTTAGCAGAATATATAGTACATGTACTAGTACTCCTAGTAGGTAGGTTATGTTGTACCTAATATTTACAATTATATTTTGACATTCAAAAAAGTTTTCTGTTTAGATTTTTTTTTATTTCTAATCAAAACTATCCTATATGAGTTTTAGTTTAAACATTTCTTTTATGCTCGGTAAGTTTTTCTAACGTTGCATGTACTCGTACCTACCTATTTCTAACGGCTTCGGGACCCTCGGCCTACCGTTGTAAATCCTGCTTTCTATTATTCGTAACACAATACGGATGGAAAGCGCTCTATTCTATAATTTCTATGACATGACTACGGCGCTTTGTCATGCGTATGCTTCGCGATCTTTTGATGGTTAAATTTGCGCGCAAAATCTATTTCAGGTAGATCACGTGGTAGATTTGGCGCATCAAATATGTTTAGTTTAAACATTATGTTATGAATAAAAATAATGCACACCTATTTTCTTAGACTGATTGAAAAAAAATCTAACATGAAATCACGAAAAAATAATTGAACTGTGACCTAATTCTAGTTCGAACAGGATCGATTAAAAAGTATAAAATATAATCTTATTTTGTAAAATAATCTTTTTAGCTTTATTTAAGGTATGAAAGCTTTCAATTACCACGATGCTTGCAATGATTAAATACAAACTGCAATATGATAATTACGAAGAAAGTCATCAAATCATCAATCATGAAATGTACTTTGCTATCTAATTTAACTTAAAAATACATTTAATTTTACTCACGTGCACTCGCCAGAACAGTTGCAGTCAACGGGGACCCATTTTCCTGCTTCCCAATAGTCACCACCGTCCCGATCCTCAACTCGTCCCCATTAGGCAGACTCTTCAACAAATACCTCGCGTTAACCACACTCTGCCCTCCACTGTTCCACTCCACTTGCATCCACCTATCGGCCTTGGGAATCGACATGTTTCCCGCTCTAGGCCAGCAATGCAACTAGTCTATGAGCAGGTAAAAGTTTCATTACCGCACCCTATGCAGCAACCCCCGCCCCGAACAATGAGATTTGCAGCCGACAAAAAATGCATCCTTTTTTGCAGCCCACTTCCTAGTAAGTTTCTTAGCGGAGCCATTGTTTGTGGAACCCTCGTTTCTAATGCGTCTGTCGGAAACTCATAAAGTTGAAACAATGTGTCGTTCAGCGTGGCATTTATTACGTGTTACCTGCATTTTATGGATATTATTTCATGAAGAGTAAATAGGTAAAATATCAAGTAAAATGTTTATTTTCGTAAGTCAGTAATATTAAAAACGTATTTAATACAGTTCAACCGTTTTAGCGCTACGTTGCCAGCACAGACAGACGCACATATTAGTCAAACTTATAAGTTATAACACATGTTAACCGTACCTACTGATTTTAACTTGGGTATGTATAAACTTTCCATACTACGTAATATAATAATACTTATCTAAATAAACCTGCCAAGCGCATGTCGGGCCATGCTCAGTGTAAGGGTTCTGTAGTTGCCGGCCTGTTACAATAAATCAGTTCAAAAGGTCGTTTATTAAGGGATATTATGCGGCACTTAAGTCATTTTAGTATGCGGTACTTACGTCCTTTTACTTTGCGTTTTTGAGTTACAGGGCAGATGCCCCGGTTTTATGCGTTATTTAAGCTTTCGGAGCTATTATTTACGAAAGTATTAGTTTTACCAAAAAAATGTCTCAGAATAAGACCCTTATTCTTATTGAAAGACCTTTCTAACGACACCCCCCACGACAGCGTTCGAACGGAAAAAAAGTGTACCTACGGGAGGTAATCAAAAAAAATTTTTTTTTTTCAGATTTTGTTTTACCACTGTCGGCGTGATTAAAAGACATTACTTATACCAAGTTACAGTTTTCTAGTACTAAGTTTACTAACCATCACTGAGCAAAAGCCGCAGACAGACGGACATGGCGAAACTATACGGGTTCCTAGTTTACTACGAACTCTAAAAAACGGGTCATGTCAACCGGTCCACAAAACGAATGATTAACAAACTCAATCGCTATTAACGCTATGGCCCGGCGCTGCACCAATAATAGGTAGATATTGACTCACGTACACGTACCTACATATAGCGCTTATGGCGGTATAATTAACATAATTCTTACCTACATACATACTACTAAATTCAAGACTTTCCTTTTGCCAAGGGTAAAAAAAAGTAATGTAAATAGATGTATTACATACTTACTGAGTAAGTTTATTAAACTTGGAAGTAGGTATGTAACGAGTACTTAGTGATTTTATATGGGTAACCCAAGCATGCGCAAGCGTATCTCCCGCCTGATGCTGAGGCTCTGGACACATGTCCACGGTACGGCGCCGCCGTAAAGCTTGCCGTTTCGCGGTGGCGGCGCCGTACCGTGGACATGTGTCCAGAGCCTAAGGGGACTTTTTAGCTTATACATATAGAATACGTTTAGCTTTCTTAACTGTTTCCAGACTTCTATTAAGCAGGAAGCAGGGCCACAGCACAGCTCATAGGCCCCACTGCGATTTCAGGTTTTTTTAATACCACGACAAGCATACGGCCTGCCTGATGGTAAGCAACTTAGCCAATGGACGCCTGCAACTCCAAAGGTGTCACATGCGCGTTGCCGACCCTTTACAAAAAGGAGGATTCGCTTTCTCAGTTGAAATAAATCCAAAGATTTTGATATTATATGAGGAGTGTCTTTTCAAAAGGGCTTATTTCCACTTTGAACTTTTTTGGGAAATTGAGGAAATCAGAAATCCACGGTTTCCATTTCGATATTATTACTTTATTTACGATATTGTATTTAAGTAAGTTGATATAAATGTTATGGCACCACATATTTTGTTTTATCTAACTAAATTACTTATTATGTTAATTTACCATACATTTTCAGAATTAAGCCCTTTTGATGCGAACTTTTGGAATTAAGCCGTTTTGTTGCGGCCTTGTGAGAAATAAACCTTTTTGATTTGGACATTATAGAGATAAACTCTTTTGAAAAGGATAACTTTTTATTGTGAAATTAAACTTAACTACTAAAAATAATAATTATTTTACTTGTTTTTAAAGTGGGTATTCCACTCATACATTAGTATGTTATTTAATCAAATACAAACATTGAAACATTGAAAAAATAATCAACCCAGTTTGACTTGAACAAACATCGATACGCCTTACCGGGGCTCGATATCGCTTTACCAATTAAGCTATGGGTTCAGTTACTGAGCTGACGAAATTCTCAATGCCTTCAATCATCTTTTTGCATTTATTTTTACATCGACTTTATAGCAGCCGTAAGCGACATCTAGGTGCCAACTACTACAGTTAGCTACCCTTCCCGCCGACTCTTTTACAAGTGTCACAACGGAAATAACAGATGGCGCCTGCTATCAACTCATAATTATTTTACTTGTTTTTAAAGTGGGTATTCCACTCATACATTAGTATGTTATTTAATCAAATACAAACATTGAAACATTGAAAAAATAATCAACCCAGTTTGACTTGAACAAACATCGATACGCCTTACCGGGGCTCGATATCGCTTTACCAATTAAGCTATGGGTTCAGTTACTGAGCTGACGAAATTCTCAATGCCTTCAATCATCTTTATTATTTTGATTGTTTTTTCAATGTTTCAATGTTTGTATTTGATTAAATAACATACTAAAAATAAGTTAAGGCAGAATAAATTTAGTTACTAAACGTGAACTTCGTCTGCATCATCTTGGCAACGCAACAATCGCAGACTTCGTGTCGATTTTCATATACTGATACTATATAATGATTAGGTACTAATATGGTTCTACACCAAGCCAGCTACGGTAACCTTATCCAATCGTCTCCAATCTGTTTTTTTTAAGAAATTTTCTACATCCTTTTTTTATTTACTGAAAGAGGCCGAGTTGTCATATCTGTCTATTTCTTTCTCATACTATAAGAAAGAAATAGGCCCTTTTGATCCGGACTTTGAAATTTGAATCTTTTTTTAGAGGACAAGAAGAGACTTATAAGAACTTCAAACTCAAAGAATATATTTAATTCTCTATTTTAAGCAAAACTACATTCACAGTTAAAAAAAAGTTCAAAATGGAAATAAGCCCTTTTGAAAAGACACTCCTCATATGTCGATGGATTTTGTAAAGAAAAATACAAGTAGTAGACAAATCACGTGTTTCAAGCGAGAAAATACTGGCTTAATTTGTCACAAAGTTCTTGCTGTCCAAATTATACATAAAAATTACGCAGAATGAAGCTTTTTTTTAATAAAACGAATTGGTAAAAAATGTAAAAATAAATCAACTTGATCATTTAGGTTTTGTGTATCAAAAATGTTACTGGTTTTGACATGAATAATTGAGTATCATATCCCTAGAAACTAGGTCTAAACATTAACATAATGTACTTAGAATGGTTAGGACCCATTAGGACCGCATTTGGTGTTGACATTGACGTTTACGCAACCTGCACAAACAAACACTGTACAGTAATTTTTTGATAATTTCCATGTGAGAATGTTTATATTTAATTAGTATTCTCATAATAAAAGTTAATTTAGCTTATATTAAATTTAAATATCTTGATTTCGGAATGGAGGCTGCCACTTTGAAGAAGAAATCAACAGGTCTCAGCAAAGGGAAATTAAAAAAGACAATAAAAAATGTTTTGTGCCGTCCGGATCCTATAAATTGGCCAGTTGTATCAGAAGAAATCGCAAGAGATTTATGCACGTCTTTAATTAATTATAAAGTGGACATTCCGGAGTTTCAGAAATTAAAATGGGAAGTATTGAAAAAAATACCTAAACAAGAAAGGCCAAAGCCCCCACCAGTCAAGTAAGTCAAACATAATCTTGTACTTTTAAAAATTGAAATAATCGGAAATATTTTTGAGTAATCAAAATCAAATGTGGGTCAGGGTGTAACAAAGGGGGCCCGAGACTTAAAAAAATTTCATCAGTGTAATGTCATATTAAGGCTATATTTTTATGATCTTCCATAATATACAACATACAATATTTATCAAAGCAATATGTCAGTAATATGTTGGTGTAATTTGACTTATGAAACCAATTTATGAATATTGCACCACATTTTGGAGTTGTCTAACTAGATTTAAGAAATTATTTTTTGAAATAAGACCAATACTGTTTAGTTTATTAAATATATTTTATAAATTTAGAAAAATTGTTTCTGTTGGCAGAAAACCAGATGGCCTACTGTTTGGATTAAGACATTGCTCTGAAGCTATTGGGAGCAAAGATTGCTCTGCATTACTAGTCGACTCGGAAGTAAATCCAAAATCTATTGTTCAACCCATAATAGAAACCTGCATTACAGCCAAAGTACCTGTTATCTGTCTAAAACATTTAAAGGAACTAACACTTAGCAACTTTGGTGTCAGAACCGCCTGTTTAGGTATCAAACAAGGTTTTCTAGAACCAATCTCTAATAAAATTGGAGAATTAGCTAAAATGTGTGCTCCACAGCAATCAAATTCGATTCGGAATGAAGAAGTGTTTGACAAAACAGAACCACAAGATATTAATATGCTAGATACTACAAACAATACTGAAGTAACAAACTACCTCTTGAAACGAACATCTAAAAAGACGAGAGTATTTGTACCTCCATCTGATACTGTTACTAAAGAAGTTAAGAAGTTTGTTGGACAAGATTTCATAGAATTTTCTAGAAAAACTAACAAGGAAAATACCAGTGATGAAAGTAATGCTAAACATACTTATAAGAGTATGAAGTTAAAAAGAATTACAAATAATCCAAATAGAGTGCAAATGGGGAAAAAGAGGAAAACTGAAAATGCAAAATCATAGGAGAAAGAAACTTTATTTATAATAAGAGTAATTGCTATAATGTCAAAAAAGACATGCCTTATTTATATTGAACATTCCACAAGGAATGAAGTAAGCAGTTTTCAAAGGTTTTACAAAACGCTTTTGAAAACCAACAAATTTTATCAACTTTAGCATACATTATATCTACAGTTGTTAATGTGTCAAGATGATTGTTGATAAAATTTGGCTTACTAATAACACTAAATTATCAAACAGTACTCCTCAAAAACATTGTAATCAACACAAGTCCTTTGCGCAGTACTGCATGGGAATAGATATATTTATCTTACGCTTCAATTGATGCATTGCATTTCAAGTTTTAACAGTTCAATTTAATAAAAATCAAACATAACAAATTTGTTTTAAATTTTATTTTATCTATAAAGTAGTGACTATTAGTCCACATTGATGTCTGGCCAAAACTTACTAAAGCTACGATATTTATAGAAGATTATACTAAGAAGTTGGAAACACTATTAACACAAAATAAAAAGTACCTATACATAACAAAAACTTCTAACTATCTTGTGCTAGTGGCAGAAATATACCTATGAAATTACTAATATATAAATAAGGAAATTATTTGCTAATCTATAAATATATAAAAATATTTTCCTATTACCAACAACCAGGAAAAACATATTGTAAAAATAAGCTGATATTTTACAATATCTTGATTTAACTGATACACAGTACCAATTTTTTTTAAATCTCATGTCTATCTTCTTATAATAGTTAATAGGTACCCTAGTTCAACCTTTGCGATTACATATATATAAAAAAAAGATAATATTTTAGCAATCAACAAGTTCCAATGATACAGTTCACTGGAATATTTATAAACAGTTTGTCAAAAGTTATGAGAGTGTTATATTTAATTAGTTATGTGATGACAAGGCGCGGGCTTCGCGATCGATGTTAACTTTTGGCCGCCAAGCATTGAACAAAAATGACGCGCCACCGACGCCACGTAATCGCGTTTTGTCAAGCGAAATTGAACTTTGCGGAAGCCCGCGTAGGTCCCTATTGCATTACAAAGCCTGTCGGCTGTAGCCGTCGTTGGCGTCCATGCGACAACTTTTTGATGTCGGCCACAGCCGACTGTGGCGGTCAAAGGGTTAAATATCGCATAATCCATAAAGTTCACAGGAGGACTTTACAGATTATGAATTTGTACATCCTTAGGATCTACACTTACAATAAAACTATTTAAATAACGCCGTACACTTCTCAGAAGGACACGGCAAAACGATATAATCAGAGAATGTAAAAAGTGTATAAATGCTACCGATGTAGTAAAACCGATATTGGCACGTTCCAATCGCGCCAAGAATCCGCATCACTGAACATTCTCGGGCTAACTAGAACGTAGGCCCGAGCGAACGAATGTTTAGCGTGCATCAGGGTTCGGAAGGATAATTACAAATTTTAATAATAAATTGACGTAGTTTAGGGAAGAGGATCCAGTCCACAAAAATCTGTGAATAAAATTTAATCTTTATGTCAATATCGTAAGTCATTCATTAGTTTCAATGACAAATTTTTGAGGATGGATCCTGTTCGCTAAACTACATCCTATCTTGATAGTCATTGCGATAAATAAAACTTGATAAACATAGATTTCATAATATCCTCTTTCTGGAGGGAACTACCCTTTAGATGCCCTTTCGATAATAATTTCAATCAAATATCGATATAGCTTATCGCGATGTCTATCAAGGGATAACTTAATAATTTCGAACCCTGGCTTGGCGTGCATAAATCATCGGGTTCGAATGTAGATTCGATTTCGAAACGAAATAGATTAATTCAAACCGGTGTGCGTCAGTGCGGCCGCGCCTCGCTGGGCCGGTAGCGCGCGAGGATGATCGCGCACATCGTCTGCGGGTCCGTCTCCTCCGGGTACGTGGCCATGGCTTCCGCCACTTGAGCCTCGGGGAAGATGCCCGCTAGGTGGAAGTGCATGCGTCTTCTCGCTTCCCAGTGGTGTAGCGCTCCGTCGGAAGAGCAGGGAGAGACGATGGGAGCAGGATTTAGTGCCGCAGCGGCGCCGACGGGAGCAGATGCTACTCGTGCCGCTGCCCCGTGCAATCTCGGGTCACACGCGGGGTTTAGAGTCAACTGGCGCGCTAACTTACGATGGGTGTTTGTATCGGGCTGTGAAGGCCCGGGAAGCATCTGTGCGCGGTCAAAGTGCGTTGCAAGCGCCGCATCAGATATCCTAGGCGCGGCCGAATGCGCTCTCGCTAAAGGCCGTTTAATTTCAGCCGGGCGCAAGCCGGGTGGCAAGCTGAGCGTGTGAAGATCCCGGGCTTTGAGCGCTCGCGCTGCACGCTCTGATAATCTCTCGGCGACGGATTTGTGAGGCCGCCCTGCGCGCTCTGGGTGATGGAACTTGCATTTGTTGCCGTACGTGCATTTTCTGCCGTAAGGGCACGCCGGAGGCGTCAAGGCCGGGTCTATCCGCGAAGCCGGCGCTCGAAGAAACGCGTCCAACGTCGGTCCGGATCTACCTAGAGGATCGTCGGGGGGCATGAAGCGGTCGTTCACGAACGAGTACATTAGTAGTCGGTCTTCTATGGTTTTTCTATAGATTGGGTTTTCGGCGGCGAGGTCTCTGTAGTTGTCATTGGAAACTATGACCCCATCGGTGTCCGCGGCTAGTTTGAGGACATATCGGTCGTCGTAACAGATGAGGCGTTTGCCTCCGAGTTGTCTACTGGGCGTGTATACGAGTACTCGGTCCCGCTCGAGTCTCTCGAGGGAGTCCCTGTCTGCGACGGGGTTGTCGGGCCTGGAGGCTTCCTTCCTCCATTTGGGCACGAACACGGTGATGTCCTTGTGACCGCGCGCTCGGAACCAGTCCACGCATATCTCGATGCCGCGGCATGAGAACACCTCCTTGTTGCCATGGCTGAAAATAAATAAAATCATTAGTTTTAGTGATGTGGCGTTAAATAAGAGGCAGTTTTTCATCTCCAAGTAAGAAACGAAATTAGGTACACAATTGATATATTTTATCAATGAAATAACAATAGTTTCCCTTTTTGAAATTCGCATAGCCTAAAACTCGTTGAGTCCGCCATTTTTATAAATCCAGAATCCAAAATGAGGTTACCCAGGGTGATCACAGCCTAGTCTAGGTTGCTTAAAATAGCTGAATAATCCCTGCTAGTAACCGATTAACATCTTACCTCATGGCGACATTGCTGCCGTCTATGACGATGTGCCGCAGCGGGCTACGGTCGAACGGCGGGTCGGGCTCTGCGGGCGGAGACGGTGAAAACGGCCGAGGAGGTTGCTTGGAAGCCAGCTTGATCAGCTCTGCTAGGAGCTCGTTCCGAGGCGGGTCGGGGCCCAGCCGTTCAAGAGCCGTGCGCGCGAGCCGCTCTGAGTAGCCCAGCTTTACGGCAAATTCTATTTTAGCCTGGGGACAATTAAATAAAAGTTTATCTTTTGGACAGTAAACAACAGGTAAGGAAAGCATTAGTACATTATTATCGAGGAGGTGAAGTAGCACATTGATGGCTGAGTATTACGTTTAAACGGACGACTTTGGCCCTTCACGCCGAGTCCAATATAGGGCTTTATTCAAAAATTATATATACTAGTGTAACTACTTAAAAAATTGCAAAATCAAAGAATATGGAAAAAATAAATTTGATTTGCTTTAAGATTCATAAATAATATATTCAGGATAACTTCTAGGTTAAAAGAATGACCACTACCGCGAGCATCGAATTTCGATTCGAATCCTATAATTATCTCCATCTCCATCGCTTCTCATTTTGAGTGAGAGAGTCAGATTTATTCTAAGCTACAATTTTTTATGTTCGCGGTACACGCTCAGCTTTGCCGCCTTTATATCTTTTAATTAAAAAGTTTGAAGTGTATTTTTCTTTTGAATTTACCGTAAGCTATTTGAGATAACTAAAAAATCGCGGTACCAACATTATAAATAACAAATACCGAGGTTGTGTTATAACTGTTTAGGACCTTTGCCTTTCTTTTTGTATGGCTGTTGAACTTTTTAAAAAGTTTGTACCCCGACAAAAATGGAATTTGTATGTAACATTTATGTCGCGAAATCGAGCCTGCAATTTCCGTAACTTTTTAATTTTTATTTGACCATAATAGGCACTTCGCCGCCTAGTTTTTAACCGTAAAAGTCAACCTTGCCGGACATTTTTGAATGAAATAAATTATGTATTAGGTATGCAATGTATGAATGTGTATATAATCACCAGAGGTAGGCGGGGTGAGCTATTTGCCTTAAAATATGACGTAAGACATGTCAAAATATAAGGCAAAAAGCTCACCCCCGCCGACCTCTGATAATCACGACGTGGAAGTGCCTGAGTGTGCCAGATCCTGAATTGGACGCAGAACTTAAAACTATTGTAAACTCCCAGTCAACATTCAAGTCGAACCGAGGGATACCGGGTTTGAAATTATCTTATCGGCGTGTACCTGATAATCCGTTATTAATTGGGTAACTATAAATAACTTGTAATTGTAACCGATAAGTGTTACCTTTACCCTTCTTCACGCAACTGCGAAAATACTTATTTAATCTACAAATTAAAGTCCAAATTTGATGTACATGTAAATTTGGACTTTTATTGGTTGGTAACAGATAAAGAAAACAATTAACGCGGACTTTGAATTCACGGGCACAGATCAGCGGATCGTTTTTCCATATCCGATAACTCATAATTTGAGTGTCATCCTGTCATGATGTAGTTATTTCAATCTATTATTAAGATACTTTTATTAGCCATTCGTAGTAATGTTTCTGTTATCTAAATTCTAAAGTGTTTTAGTCATAGAATTTTACGCTATCATACCTTAAACATCTGACAAGCCTCATTTTATTTCAACCATTTATATTTTGCTGTGTGAACATCGTGAACTGACCTATGAGTTTAAGCCACGATATTTAGAAATAATGTTAAAAACAATAATTTTGGGGTTTATCTTTTTGTTCTACTTGTTTGGTGTTATTTTATGATACATAATGTAGTTTTCTTTCTTCCATATTACCAAAATCAGTTGACGCATCATTCTTGCGGGAAAAAAAAAATCTTAATAGACCTCGCTTAGCTCGGTCTTCTTATTGATGAAATTGGTCCTGCTCAAGAAAAATTGTTTATTTGGGTCCCTTCTATCACAATGCAAAGCTGCATGCTTCCATACCAAAAAGCAGCTGTTTTAGGGTTCCGTACCTCGAAAGGAAAAAAACGGAACCCTTATAGGATCAATTTATTATCCGTCCGTCCGTCTGTCAAGACCCTTTTTCACAGGAACGCGTGGAGGTATCAAGCAGAAATTTATATCAAATACTCAGGTCTACTGTCCCTTGGAGATGTGAAAAAATCAAACTTCTAAGCCAACGCAATCAAAAGATACAGCCGTTTATGCCGCAAATTTTCGAAACTCGCAAGGGAATCAAAACCTACAGGGTACTTCCCGTGAACTCAGAATCTTGAAATTTGGTACAAAGCAACGTCTTATAGCACAGATAAAGGAAAAATTGCGAAAGCATACATTTTTAGTTACATCATATAATAAAAATATTTTTAATAATAAAGTTACTACCCCTATATAGTACCTACAGGTTTGTACGGAAACCTCTGTGCGCGAGTCGACCTCGCACTTGGCCGGTTTTTTTCATAATGTGTAATTAGAAATGTTAAGATTTTACAGAAAGTAGTCTAACTGTATAACATTGGGTTTTTAACCAGTGCGATAAAAATGTAGGGTATGCAGGCTACGCCCGCATGTTGAGTGTTGACCCTTTACGAGTAAGTGTGATGAAATGAAACTATGCCATTCTACGTGCTGTTGCAATCGAATATGTAAGGCAACGCACATGCACATACTGGTTGTAATGTATGGAATTATATGTAAGATGGCACATCGCTTGTGTTGCGTGTCCCACACAATATAATGTTGCTAGCATTCAACTGCTGCGATGTTCCATCATCTTAAATACATAATTAAATGCTGTGCATTTCATTGCACACATTAGAACCTTTGTGGGCACGCGCCTGTTTAAAGAAGAAGCTGGAGACGTGCTGCATACGCATCAGGGGGCCTACGGCGAAGTTCGAAAATCGACATTCGTTGGCTCCGTCTCTATCGCTCTTGCATATTCGAAAGAGAGTGATACATATAGACGATTCGACAAACGAGGTGGTTCGCGGAGGCCTGGTATGGTTCAGGCTTAACCAAACTAACATTAACATCCATTCATTACTTACAACTTCTAAGAAACATTATATAGTAGATATCTATTTTAAAGATAAATTATATATTTTAATGATAATTCTTAATCTATAATGAGTATAATAATAACATTATGTGATGTACTGATACCGTGTAGCCTAACATAAGCTACTTATATCGAATACCAGACATTTCCTGTTTATAAAGCACCTAACTATTATAAGCTCTTTAAGAAAGACGAAAAAAAAAGCAATTCAGTAATCAGGAAACAATATTCTAAAATTTTCTAAACTTGCTAAAACATTTCAGTAAATTATAATCTACATTCTTGTTGCGATTATGGCTGATAAAAAAAAACCAATTGTTTTAAATCTTCTTAATGATTTAGTAATGAACTTCGTACGTAGCGGCTTTACCGCACTTATCTCAGCAGCAGCCTAATCAAGATTTCTCAATTTGCAATCGGAATGCTCTGCGTATCGCTAATTTATTTATTGCTTCCTGTAGTGGGCGATCGAGATCGAGACCGGTATAACGCAATCCAATGGCAATTAAATCTTGTATCACGTTCAGTCAACTCCATATTCATTGAAAACTAGTAATCCAAAACGAATACATTTAATAGTCAGTCCTAATTAATAAATGCATCAGAAACGTTAGCTCCAGTAAATAACCACTGAAGTGACTGAACGTAGATAAAAAACCTTCTCGAATAATATGGCAAATAAAAGTCGGTCCATTAATTGAAGAGATACGTGATGATGAAGCACAAATGACTTGGCTTTGCGGCCTGTTTAAGTAAACATGATAATGAATTATACCTGCTGTTTTATTCCATTCCATTAATATCACAAGTGGCCAAAAAACCTCGAATAATATTCATAATTTTGAGAGTTATTCGGAAATATTGGAATAGGATAATTTAACAAAAATTTAGTTTAAAGCTACCCAAAAACTGATTTGGCATTTTTATTACCCTGGATTCTGGTGAAGTTAGGGCTCGAGCAGATAGACAGCAAGATAGTTTGGCAATTACGTCAATCCGTATGAATAAATAAAGCAATATTTCTAAAAATAATGACGCTGTATGACATCTTGCCTATGGAACTGGAAACCAAGACATTAAACTTTGGAAAACATGAACATTAGGCAGTGGTGGTGACTGGCGTGGCGGTAACAGGGTAACATATTTTACGAACGTGTCCGATAGGCGACGCGGCGCGGTGCCTGCTCTCATCATCGCACTTTAGTCCTTCGACATTGGATGAGAGACAGTGTGACTTAAATTCTCACCTGGTTAGGCAGTGGTGGCGGCGGTCCGAGGGTGACATACTCCGCGAACTCTGCTGCGAGAGTGTCCGATGGGGTTCGCGACGCGGCGCGGTGCGCACTCTCATCTTCGCACTCCGAGTCGTAGCTGGAGTCCTCGCCGCGCTCGCCTGCCCAGCCAAGGGATGACTCCACATATTTCTGGAACAATAATATTACAGTTATTACAAAGTTCTAGTCAGGGAACTAGCTTGCTGAAATATTGGGGTTAATATACAGGATGGAAAGATAAGTCGGGCCCTGGAGGAAAACTACCTTAAAACGTCTATAGCTCAATTCACTGAAAGGAAACATTCTTTAATTTCTTTAAAGGGACATAACTGCATTTACAAATTTTTCGAAAAGAGTACAGTTTTCAAAAAAAGTATTTATTTTGTAATTTTTGCCATAAATAATTTTTATAACAATTGATGCCAATCGATCCTGTTTCCAACGAGGATAAAAACTTCTAAATACCAACCAAGTTTAGGGCACAAGAGAACCCATAAATAATAATAATAATATTTTTCATACAATTAGTATGGAAAAAAATGAAAATTAAGCAAAAAACTGTGAATGCAGTTTTAGTTTTTAGGAAAAATAAAAGAATGTTTCCTTTGAGCGAATTGAGCTATCTCAAGGTTTTAAGGTAGTTTCCCTCCAGGGCCCGACTTATCTTTCCACCCTGTATAATAATAATGAATTGGTAGGTACTGAAACCTTTACTAAAACAAAACCTGGCCTAGCGTAGCCTCAAAATTGTTATTTGCATCTCGTCAGAAGTTCGGTTTTTAAAGTCCTGGGTTGCTAAAAAAATCCCGATGGCAAGGTTTACAAAAGACGGTAAACTAAAATTCGAAGATGGTGAACAAAGAAGGTGAACAAAAGTGTGATGTCTAGTATACATGTAACCAAGCAAACCAAGGTCAAAATTAAATCGTCCTTTGGATAGATAGCAAGGGCAGAGCAATTTTAAAACACACAATAACGTAGGTATATCATAAATCATAATGAAGCTGAACAAACTGTTTCGCTACAAGTCCGACCTCTAGCATACACGAGGTTGTAGATCACTAACGCGCATCCCAATGTGACAAGAATGAAAATTAAGAAGGGCGAAGAACAATCTATCCGCAGTTCATCAATTTCATCATAGATTGAAACGAAAGTGACAGAAAATTAGAGGCGGAACAATGTTGTCATACCCCCTCGACACTACCATTACATTAGGTAGTGTAATCTAAAATTACTCGCACTAATTAAGGCACGAGCAAAACCGACAGCGTATTTTTACGCAAGTGCAAATGTTGTCAAAGGCTCGACAATTGCTTTACGTAACGTTACTAGGCCGTGTATCTGTATGCCCATCGCTAAACGAGTGCAGACGAGTCAAACGCTTTAGCCAAAACCATTCGTCGGTTACGGATACTTGTTATGGATTATGAGATTACTGTTAAGCTGGTGTGTTCCTGTGTGTTCGTCTCGCTAGGCCTCGGTAATACAGTCTGCGTTGGCACTGTCTGATATGTAACGCCTTTGGAATAATTCACACGGTTGCGGTTTCCATTTCACCGAAAACGTAGGTACCAATGAGACAATGTGTTTGGGAAACCCCCACCGGATAGATAATTGACTTCATTAATTTTTTCGTTGCATGAATGCTTATTAAATTTAGTACTCGTGAAGTGTGCGCATTTTGATCTTGAAGAAACATCTTAGATTTTTAATCTTGAAGAATCAATTAAGTGTGTTAATGAGATATTAACGTCAATGAAAACTTGTATTTCTATGTCTATTTAAATGTCACAAGTCATTAGGAGAGGGTCTGATTAGGTGGGTTCAGGGTATCTAATCCAGACACTATTGATACTCGATACGAAGCGGATGCAATAAATGTCATCATTGTTTTTGTGGTAGTTTAGTGTCTGGAGTCCAAAAAAGAAAGCTCTTTAGTAAATCTGTCTGACCGTCCGTTATATTATTTTACTAAAATGAACTGGTACGATTATTTGTAGAGTATCAACGATAGCTCAAATATCGTTTATTAATTGGTGTTCACGTACCGCGACCAAAGTATAAGCATATTTTATGTTATATATAACTGGCAAACCGACAGGGTCAGGGGGCCGACGAAGCGGATCTACAGATGATCATTGACCTTTAGCGTGTGCGCAACGACAGACCATACCGGTTGTCATTCATTATTTGACTATTTTTTTTACAACCAATAAAAGATCCGCATAATATTTTTACTGGGTTCCTCGTGTTGAATAAATAATAAATATGTACCTAATGAATTTTAATTTCTATTGCGAATTTACTTCAGTGCTCCCACCTGGGCGTCAAACAAACAGTACCTCTACCTATATACCACAATCCTTGCTAGATTTTGGAAACTTTCTGTTACTACTACTATCTCGAGCTCTTTAGCGTCGCAACAGGTAGATGAAAACTGTGAAAAGTGCAGAGATACGGTTTTTGACAGCCTCAATTTTTTATGGCAGCGAAAAAAAAACTACAAATAAAGTTTGAAAAGTTCCTACGATTTCTGATCGACCTCATCACTCATGAAAGGGGGCCATAAGACCGCGATCTAATTGAATAATACAACCATGTTTTTTTGGTAGTCAGTTACAAATCAAGATCCCTTGACGATCAGGGGCGTTGAAAACGAAAAGTTAGTCATAATCTCTACATCCGCGTCGGGGCCTAGTTGGCTGCGATACAACGTTTTAGATAGTAATGGTCGGTACCCAGGCCCCGCAAGTTCGATATCCATTGGAGTGAAGCATTGGGTCAACCACCAGGATCTACAAATATTAACTCTGAACAGTCTGAACACACAAACACATCCGTGTGTTTTAAACATATTTTTTAAACCAACCTTTTCTTCAACTGAAACTAAATATTGTATTGTGGTTTAATACCTACTAAGGTATTAACTCTTTTAAATTTTTTGCATTTTTTACGTAAATTCATTTGACATTAAACAACAGCTAAGTCAAATCCGCCTGCAGTAAAAATATCCTACCTGAAGGGTAGAACCCAGAATGCCTCTTCGCAATTTATTTTCGTATCTACCGAGTGACCTTTCCAATAACGTACTTTGAAAAGGTCTTAGTAGGGCTTTGAAGTGGGGACTACATCCGGAAAGCAGTACGGAAACGCCCCGCCTATCCGCTTGCAGCCGGATGCGACTTTCTAAAAGAATATGGTGCGCGCGGGCAACGGCGAACGAGACCGATCCGTGTTTCTCCGCGGCGCGGCGAATTGATAGAAAATTGCAGCTCCGTGTTGAACCGGAGATGGGATTTTGAGGTGATGCGCCTCCGGTTTCAGAAGTGGGACGAATAATTTGCCAAAATGTCTGTAACTTTCCAAATCAATTTCATACTTTATACAATGATTTTTCTTTTTTCTGTGAATATGTAAGTAAATTTTATTCGTTTTGTAAATTCTTTATCATTTTATTAGCGCCTCCAATAAAAATCATGGGACATACTAATGAATGATAGATCAACTAGCATAAGCAGTTCACGATTTGCTAAAAACGTCACGATGAGAGGAAACATAAATTTGAGCATAATTCGTGTCGCTTACTTTATTCAAACACGTGAAACACGTTGTGTCATCGGTCGTCATATATAATATAGGGGTCAACTTTTAGGATATTGATTTTTACGCTCGTCGACAAAAAACATGTAAGATAAAGACAACATTATCACAAGATTAAGATATCGAAATAAATATAAAGCGGCTGACGAACTAAGGCGGTAAAATTGCTCGCAAGATTATCAAGCCTGCAAACTTTGATCCATCGCAGCCCTGCAGATGTGAAACTACGACTATTTATGTAAATAAACTTCCTACAAGATATGCGACGCATTGCAATAGGCTAACAAAAACAAGTAGGTCAGATCATACGAAAGAGGAGATAATCTTATACTATTACGTACAAAAAGATTATTCCATCTTAGATAGGATAGAGAGAGAGGCACAGACAGGACAAGAGGGCCAACAACAAGTCTCCGAAACCATTGAAAAATGTTACAATATCGAATTAGTATTTATATATTTATTTGCTGCCTTCAAATAGTGAAACAATCAATTGTTGACCATATTGTTGAACTCCTTTACGATCACAACAATGCCGATGCCGCTGTCTACTTAATTTCCTTATAGTTTTCTAACACAAAAAAACCCGTGGTTTTTCCACATAGAATTTTCGTCTTCGCGTACATACAATTGTCGGAAACGCCTTTAGTCCTGGTTCATTTTGTATAGATCATTTTAAATTTCATTAACAATGTTGTGCCGACAGTGCCGACACCCTAAGATATTGTAAACTGATAATAGGATTTCTAATTATGTAAACTCTTTATAATAATTTTGATTGTCTAACTTGAATTAAAAAAAAAACAATTTTGTGGTTTTTCTTGTTACGACCATGAATTGAGTTCATCTTAATCTACATAGGTATGTAGGAAGTTAAGTCGTTAGGTATAAGTCAGCCTGCGTAAAGCTGACTTTAAATACATATAACGTTTTCGGAATAAAGCTACAAAATTATTTTTGTGAATGAACTTTGCAGGCCTGAGACATTTAAATCGATTGATCCAAAATTACCGACAGGTAATAGAACAAAAAAAAACAAAGAGAAATTAGTGAACTGGATTGTCTGGATTTAAAGGAAATTTTCTATAAGGTAGTACACGAGTTGCTCGTGTCAATAAATAGGAAAAATACCTACTAACAGGAAACTTATGCCGTAAAACCGCCAGATTAGTACTCTCATAGTAGAGATTTATGCAAACAGTTGTGTAGCAATTGTTCTAGGCAATGTCGGCGGTTGTCTCTTAAATTATGATACCAACTAGTCAATTAATATTAATGCTTTTGTTGAGATGCCTGAAGCACTCCAACCAGTTTACCGATGGAGGTCGATCAATCGTTATAACAATTAGTAGAGTACGAAATGAACAACTAAATGTTGAATATATAAACTGCTAAGCTTAGTAGGCTATGCATTAGAGTAGGTAAGAACTAAAGACTTGAGTTTAAAGAACTGGGAGCCTATCGAAATTTCGTTACTTACCCCTATCGCCCCTATTACTGGGCATGCCAAACGACTTGTAGGCTAAGATAACTACTGAGTGGGTGCCTCACGAGTCAAACCGAGGACCCGGCAGACCTCGACGGCGATGGCGGGATAACTTGGACTTCTTTTTTGCGAGACTGGCCAGAGGTAGCGCTAGACCGGGACGACTGGAAGAAAAGAGGGGAGGCCTTTGCCCAGCAGTGGGACATAATAGGCTCATAATAATAATAAATAATAAAACCATATCGCCCGAATATCCATGCTGCGAATCAGCGCATGAGCGATCAGCGAAATTTCAATTTTCGATGTTCGCGGTGCCTTGACCTGGAGTTGGTTCAAGTCTTATAATTAGTGTAGTGACTGTGTCTACAAAATTTTCTTATTGAGCCCACGTTTAAAAAGACTTTCAATGAAGCGAGTCATATAATCGCTTGCGAAGCTCGTTTGATCATATATTAGTTCCGTATTAAAATTTTGTGACATATGTATTTCAACATAAACGATTAAAATCATTGCCAATACAAATTTGTGTTGTAGGTAGTAGGCACACTATCTTCTCTTTAGTATGAATTCGAGTCTCAATAAAAGATACAAGTTCCCAATAACTTTAATAGACCCTAACCACCTTATTCATAAACATCTAACAAACCTCATTTAACTTAATAATCGTTTGTCCTTATCTATCACTTTGACAGTTGTGTTTGTTAGAAAATATGTGTTGTCATAAATTAACTAATTGAGGCCAGAGGGTATATCTTCAATTAAATGTCTAAAAAAATTAACAACGTTTTAATGGTCTTTAAAGTGATTAATGATTATATAATTACCTACTAGCTTCTACGATTAAACGATCAAAGGTATCAGATTTTTGTAGTTCCTGTATTCACATTGGAATGCAATTTGCAATTTCTTGTTATCTTATCGTGTCTCTTATACGTCTGGACTGGGCTCAACATTGTCGATTGCACTCGGTGCAAATCATCGATAAGAAAAGGCTGAACGGTAGTGACTTCGCTTTATACAGATAAAAAATAAGCTGTAACTTGTTGGCATCTAATTATGAAACAAAACAAGCCTGCGTATCTTAGACCTCAGAGATTAGAAGCAAATTGCGCGTTAAGAGTGAATTTACGTGACGTGTTTTGATAGCAATGACGTCAGTAATTAGGACAACTGTTATAAGAAGATTAATGTTTATGCGCATGCTTTCAATTTGTTTACATAAGATAAAGACGCAAATGTATAAATGTCCTTCATTTTCGCAATAAATACATTGCTAATAGATGAGATTTGAAAAGGATGTTAGCATTATCGAATCGAATAGTAATTCCATTTCCAAACATCCGTAAACATTCACCTAGTTTTCATGGCCGCTGATATGTATGTTTAACAGCTGATATGGGCATCTAATCTCGTACAATAATTTGTTGTTGCTTAGAAACTTTTAGTTACCGTAGGTACACCCAACCCAAGGTCTACGATATCGATGCTACCTCTCAACCACAACCATTTTAATACAAAAAATTGGCACACGAAAAACGCGTCACAAGCGGCAACATGGGAGACCAAATTCTTATAAATGTGAATTGTACTTAATTGTGCTGAAGAAAATTAGCAAAATGGCGATATTGTTTCGTAAGCAAATATTTACAGCGGAGTTTAGTGGTGGCAAATATTCCTCTTTGGCCTACAGTCTACACATACAACTAGAATTCCACCTAATTGACAAATGACAAAGCCCCTGCCCTGAACCCTTTGCGTGCATTCTCCGCAAAATCACATATTAAGCGAGTTTACTGCATTATGGCCGGATTTAGCTGTTTTCCCCAGCCCTCCCCTGTTCCCTATTAATCTGCGTCTGCGGTCCAGTCTCTATTACATTAAAATTAATAGAGTTCACCAGTAAACAAGTCCGGCGCACGTCTGATTACGGCCAGTTCCGTTTGTAAAGGAGAAATTCTATGATGCGTTTGAGCAGAGATAAGAGTGGGGTTGTCGCGATTGGTCGACGGCACCTCGTGCGATGTGGCGTCACGGCGCCGGACCAACAGGATGCCCTCGCGACACACTTATACAATATAAACACAAACACACCCCAGACCACTGATAACAATGTGCCAAAGCGTCGGATGAAATTGAATGCTAATTGGGAGTTTAATCGTGATTCTTCTTATACGAAACGAGTTAATCTATAATGCTAATCGTAATTGCAGTGGCTATGTGTAAATGATGTTGAGATTTAGAATGAGATAATATATGTACATTTAGTACATTCTTAGTTCTGTCTCTAAGTCTGTCTGCCTATACTCGTATTCCCGAAATCTTAAGTGTAAAATTCGCAAAAATACATCGTTATCGTCATTCGTTATATAAAGTTAGTCATATTGAAGGGCACTGTGTGTCATCCTTGTAATGATATCATTAGGTACGATTTGTCTTTTGTTTTGCAACTAGGACGTTGTAATTCTTGAAGATTTTGTTAGCTTTTGCGTGCGACCAAGTTTGAGTTAAACCTTACCTGATATAACAGCTGACTGGTTTACATGGTAACTGTAACGTCTGCAGAGACGTTCTCTTTACGTAAACGTCATCTAAAGGCTAGACAGACATCACGGATATTTGGAAATTATCCTACGCCAACGCCAATCCTCAATGTAACAGGAAAAATTTTCGCAGAGGCCATGTTTGGGCATCAATTTTGGCACAAGGACTATTCAAAGATCATTGTCGATTGGACAAAAATAGCATTCAAAATAATGAATGTCTTAAAATCTAAGATGATTGGGACTAATTTGTTAGTTTTCCAATTTAATTTATAGCTCATATGGACCAAACAAATGTTTAAATATTTCTAGGGACTACACTACTACGCTACAGTTACGTATCCGTCTTGACCGGTTTTTATTTGTCAACGAGCCGCAAGTGGGCCTCGGTTGAACCGCACGCTGTCTACCTATTGATATTCGTTACATCACGGCATAATCATACCGGATACACTTGATACGTTCCAACTAACATTAGAAGGTTGCCAAGCCACTCTTTTTGTGTTTCATTTTTAGATTCGGATTAGAGTCATTATCGGGATTTCTGATTGTCATCTAATAGCAGTAAGGTTAATGTTGCAACGATGTTGGGATCCGTGTTTTCTGATTTGAACGTGAAGCCACTTACAGCAAATTGATCGAGTAATATGCTATATTGGAAAATAAAGGATAAGCAAGTAATCTGTTTGTGCTTAAGTTGCATAAGCTTTTGTTCGTCTTTGTTGTATGAATAGGTTAGGTAGGTAATTCACTCTGATATGCGAAACAAGCTGATCTTTATAAATTCGCCATTGCCGAGATAAAAGACCGGCCGACGACATATCTTAATAGTTTTACTATAAAAGGAGCGACTGTAACAACTTCATGTAATAGTAATAAACAGTCCAGGAATGGGTAGTTTGTCAAGTTAATTATCGTACAGTAAGTTTCTGGTATCAGATCAATTATTTTTTGTCCCATCATCTCATAACATGGAAAAAGGCATGAATGCATTTATATTGGGTTCATTTAACCTATGAGAGATATCGCAAGGAGCTCTAATAGGGCCACAACATTATTGAGCAAAACAAAAGTAAGTAACAAATAAAAACAAAAAGAATCAGAAATCTAAAATTGATGCGGATCATTGATTGTAAATAAAATAAGCGATCGGATGCCGAGGATAACGAGCGATTATAAATCACCGGCGCCGGAGTGAAAGTCGCTATGATACCACCGGACGTGCGACACTTCACACAACAGATGAACACATTAAACATTAATTAACATGACTTTCACGGAACGCTACTAAAACATTACAGAAACACGGCGCCGGCGACGAACCATACGATCTTGTCAGATGTCACGCAACGATAATCGGAATAAACATCCGATGAATTCCATTACACACGCACAGCACTAACTCACAAGAACCAGCTCCTTGAGCATCCTTTAGCAATCCGGATGGGTCAAAACACAGTCTTCGTTGTCATAACCATATGACGTTAATTTCACAACAGCCGGCTACTTCCGGGTACGTTATGTCGCTCATGAATGAATACGTTACATCCGGTTGTTGCGAGCTCACGCTCACCATGAGGATCCGTTAATTCGTAGTCGTTAAGGGTTGATTTCGCGCTCACCTGGGTGTCAGTAGCGTACATAATAAGTGTGTGTGTTTGCGAGCAAGTACGGCATGACCGCGGAGGCGGCTTGTCGCGGCGAGACTGCGCGTGCGCGAGATATCGGCCGGCGCGCGCGCCGGTGAAGGGGGGCAGCCAGATCCGGGTTGCGGCTCGCGCGTAGGGATACCATTTATTTCTTTACAAACAGACTTTTCGCCAAAGATGTCCGGGTGCCCAATGTGCCCATTGTTTGCCGACACAGTTTAAATCGTCAATGTTTAATTCATGAACGTTGGAGAAGGAAATAGTGCTAAAAGAGCGTTTGATCTTTGAGACAACCACAAAAATCGGTAACTACTAGTTTCGGAAAAGACACGCAAGACCAAACAAGTAAGAGATGTTTATGCCAAATGCTAATGATGTAGTTTTAGTAAGTACAATGGCTTATTATAATCAGAATCACATACGTCAAAAATCGTATCTCAATTTCAATAGCCAACTTCTCATCTCAATATATTATATGTGACGTTGTCAAAGGTAGATCGTTGTCGGTTGTTAATAAAGTTCATTTCTAAATGTTTTTTTATGGCAGCAACGCCTTATTGACAACCGACAATCACGACAGTGATATACTTTTGGCTTGAAAATACCACATATTTCAATAGCTTTGTAAACACAGTTCAATTGAAAAACCGCATTGATAAGTAGTATAAGTTTTATAAAAAAAAGTTTGTCCGTGATTTACAATACTCGTATAACACGTCTCTCATTTCCATCTATAAATGAAAGAGCAAACACTGTACTATACTTTTCTCAATAAATTATTTGTATTTGTATAAATCGCCCGGCACTGGCGTCAAAATCCTTCTCATTTTCATGTCTGCAAAATATTGATTCAAAAAGACTTGAGTATTTTCAAAGGCCTTGGTTAGTCAAACCGTGCTAAGGGCGAACCTAGTCGCGTTCGCCCACAGCAGCGCAGGTGGGCCCCGACCCCGACGCTGCATCCGGAAACGGCTCACGTTCACAATTTCACATCCGGGCTCATCTTCACGTTCCCAAGTTACTAGTGCCAATGGTGACCCTAATACTCGCCCACTGCAGTGCGGGTGGGCCTCGGCGCAGCCTAATGGCGATGTATTCGAAAACAGCTCAAGTACCAAACCTCAAATCCGGTGTCATCCTCACAAACTCGTGTTACTATACTTGGTTTTCTCGTCACAAACAGTGAGTGGGCCCCGACGCAGCCTACTGGGCAATATATCCGGAAACTGCTCAAATTGGCGACCTCACATCCGGTGTCATCCTCAAGTTCCCATGTAACTGGTAGCAATGGTGACCCTAGTCGCACACCCACAGCGGCGCGGGTAGGACCGAGAGCCTCCTTTCGATGCATCCGAAAACGAAAAATTACAACCTCTCATCTCATCCGATATCCTTGATGGTTTAGTCTACCCGTGTCGTTACTGCTCAACTTAATCTCCTCCTCAAAAACTCCTGATTATTTCCGCTGAAGCCTGTTAATGATGCACCTAGGAAGCTAGGAACGGCTCAAGTCGAAAACCTCATATCCAGTATATGCTCGCGGACTTTTCTGGTGACCCTTTTATTCGCTCGTCCACTGTAACGCGTTCATAACCTCACATCCAGGATCATAAATATTGCCTGGAGTCTTTCTCCTCCGTTGCACGTTACGTCATTTTCCTCATTGATGAGACCCTTCATTCCATTTCCGTAGAGTATGGCCGTATTTGGTCTCATGAAGTGCGCTGTGAAACTTGGGTGTCCAGGGCTGTGCGAATTTGGACAGACCATCTTGTTAGACTAGATAACTAAATAACATGAAGAATCGATCCATTTATTCGAAAGGTTTTTAGAATTAATCCTGAAGTTGGATCCAAAAACATGTTGACAACCTCACATCCAGTATCATTTATATTTAGCCAAAATTATTAGGTATACATCGGAAGTAAGGAAACATTACAAAGCCAGTGCACAGATTAACAGTTATTGATGGATTTTAAAAGAACTAGAGGACTAACTATTGTTAAAAGAGATCTGGACTCTGCCAATATTTTTTCTATGAGTTCACGACTGCGGCAGCAGTAGTAGAGCCATAATTTATATAACTTTATAATAAATATATAAATCATAAAGGTCAATCTTACACAGATCGACTAGCTCTATAAAACTTGTGTGCTGGGTACGAATACTAGACGTTGATACATACAGATACATACCTACCTACACACCTATACATACCTATAGATACATACTTAAATAGATAGAAAACATCCTTTACTCAGGTACAAATATCTTCGAACCCGGGACCTACTTCGCAGGCAGGGTCGCTATGGAGTAATGAACCCGCATTACTGATGAGTGATGACACTGACGACCCGGATGCATTATTTTAAGTTCAACAATAACTTCACAGAGAACATCCATAAGTCAAGACTTTATGTTCATCACAAGTTAATAAAGCGTTAATTTGCGTTTTAACGACCCATGGCAACTTTAAAGCCGGCGTAACATGCTATCGCTCCTCCGTAACATATTATTTCAAGTTCATAACCTCACATCCGGAATCTTTTAATTAAGCCTTAATGCTATAGGCAGAAATGCAGTCGGAATTTAAATCTTTTGTATTATGTTAGCTATTTATTCATCATAAAAAATATGTAAATATTGTAGTAGTGTAGTAATAGTAAAGAAAACACTTTATTGTACCTATTGTACACAACACAATAGCTAAGGTAAATAGATTTATCTTGAGAAAATTGTCAGTAGGTAAGGTACAAAGGCGGAAACATCATTTTCGTAAGTAATTTTTTGCAGTAGATTGCTATTGATCGTAATAAAATCGCCATCAAAAATAATTTTCATTGCTTTCATGATATTTAAAAACAATCATTTACCTCCTTATTCATAACGTCTTACACGTACTGTTTACAAATATAGATCCGGTGTCATCTCAAATAGTACTAATCTTGGTGGACGCTAACGAATAAAGGCGCTGAGAATGCAGTCCAAGGATTTAAGAAGCTATTAGTAGTCTGGTCTGTCTGTTTATAAATGTTATTCGTTTTATAATATGAATTTGTATAAATAAACGACTTTTAAAAAATCTCAGAGAGCATGTTTACTTAGATTTGGCATAATTTAAATTACGATCTAAGATGGCCGGCGAGAAAGAACACAAAATTTCAGGGGTTAAACACTCGCTCGCTGCTCATGCCAGTGCACCTACTGCACCTATATACTTGTAATTCTGTTTTGACTACCGCAGTGGTTTTCAACTGAGGATAATTAGTTTAACTATACGCTCATACCTTTCGGTGGGGGTAATGGAGCAAGCAAGTAAAATAGAGCTGCTAATGTGGAGTTTACTTTCAAATCATTTTATATCGGGGTAAATAGGTTACCCGTATATGTGATAGGGGACTGAAAAGGTTAAGAGGCATGGCTGGACTACCGCCTTTGACAGCAATCCCAGCGAGCCGTAGGAGCATGAGAAAGAAGGCCAAAGCCTTTACACCATTTCTCTGTCCCTGCTTGCTGCATGGGATATATAAACGGCGTATAAGAGACGATTATCTGTTTTTATTCGATTGCCTTAATTACATATTGTAGTTGATAGGCTCGACATTTTTACGAGATTTGTAAGCAATCAATCGCTTACCGAACTAGTTCACAAATTTACATTCGGTATCGATCTAATTGCTGATGGTGAGAATGTAGTAAACATTTTAAGTAATGATTAGATGATAATTAGTGCATGAGAAATCGTGTCTTTTCTATGTTTAGACTGACTCGAGAAAATTCAGATGAGTTTTTGATGATAAAACGATGGCAAACGGCGATAAGCCTTCTTAAACATAGGTGGCAGCACTTGGGGTGCTATGACGGGAAAGCTCGAGCGCCAGGGCCTTTTTCATTATTTCTTGATCCGGTTGATCCGGGAGAAAGGGAGAAGGTTTCCTGGACGGTGCATCCTGGAGGCAACGGTAAGCGATCTCTTGGTGAACCCAAAGGATTTCTTACCGGTGCAGCTAATTTTAGAGGCAGAGGGCCTATGATGACGGACCGGGGGTTAACACGAAGCCCGTGCTGGGTGTTGGCTGCGAGGATGACCACCTCTATAAAAATCGCAAAGGCAACCTGAGGGGGTGTGGAACCCGCGGTTTTTCTACCTCGCTCCCGGCGTGTAAGTTGTCATGAGGGACCAGCGTGTGGTGTCGCCCTGCACGCTACCTTCGGGAGGGAGAGCTTCGGCTTCGGGGACTTCGGCCCCGGTAAGGGGACAGCTTCGGCTGTCGCAGCAGGCGGTGTTTACGGTAAGAATACTTACGCCGGTCCCGTTCACCGCCACCAACGCCACCAACGACGGGCATACCGTGGATGGTTTAGTTGGTAGTGTCGGCCCATACCCACGAGTCCAACATACCCGTCCTAGTTCCCCGGCTAGGCGGGATGCCTGTAAGTTGTCATGAGGGACCAGGGTGTGGTGTCGCCCTGCACGCTACCTTCGGGAGGGAGAGCTTCGGCTTCGGAGACTTCGGCCCCGGTAAGGGGACAGCTTCGGCTGTCGCAGCAGGCGGTGTTTACGGTAGAATACTTACGCCGGTTTCGTTCACCGCCACCAACGCTACCAACGACGGGCATACCGTGGATGGTTTAGTTGGTAGTGTCGGCCCTTACCCACGAGTCCAACATACCCGTCCTAATTCCCCGGCTAGACGGGATGCCTGTAAGTTGTCATGAGGGACCAGCGTGTGGTGTCGCCCTGCACGCTACCTTCGGGAGGGAGAGCTTCGGTTCCGGGGACGGCTGCGGCTGGTTTAGTTGGTAGTGTCGGCCCTTCGACGACGAGTCCAACATACCCGTCCTAGTTCCCGGCTAGGCGGGATGCATTCCTCCACGTTAAAAAAAAGGTAGCAGCACTTGAATGATTTAAAAACCTACTTAAATGGGTATTTGGCATGGCTTGAGTGAGTTTGTCATTGCTTGTCCCAAAAAACAGAGTGCGCCTAAAACCAATCTCTCTCTACCCTGAGCAAGGACTAATAGGCTAGGCTAATGTGCCTATTTGTGTCAGCGTAGGTCTCATCTCGAACGGATTAACCTATTTGAGTAGCATTTTTTTTATCTAGTTTTAGCTCACTACGTGCCACTGTTGTTGACTGTCGATGTCACGATAACAACATTGACGACGTTGTACTTAGGGTGGGTTGCACCACCCATAACTAACGAATCAATGTTAAACATGGCGACGGAGCTGTCATCCCATGTGAAAACTGTCAAACTTTTCATACAAGATTTTTTTAACAGTGACGTTGACGTTAACAAACGGTTTAGTGCAACCGGCCCTTAGTTTTTGGTTTATTTGGAATATTTCTAGTAATAGTCAACAAGTTTGAAAATATAAGTCTAAATCTGTGTATAATTTTAAACCAAGAATAATCCAATAATCGGCGGGAATCATCTCCATACATTGCCTTACAAAAGATGGTGTAGAATTAGTATAGTAGTCTGTGGTGTAGATAATGTTTTAATGGGTATCGGTGGGCTTACAGGGTGGTTATCAAAAATCTAGATTTTAAACCTTGAGGGGGGAGCGTTGTCAGCCATCTTGGTTTAAAGGTATGCGTAATAGCGGACATGACTAATCATTAAGTTTAGGATAGTATTTCTTATAAAATGCATACATTTTTGGAAGCACCCATTCTTTTGTCTGGGGTTTTTTAAGGGCACATATTTTGCGATAACCAAGGCTAAATGATTAAACAGCTTATTTAAGTTTGTTGTTTTTTTTTCTCATGGTACAGTCAGCGCCAAAAATATGTATACAATTTTTAACCGTATTACAACGGAGTAAGGTGCAAAAGTGTACACATTTTTGGCGTTGACTGTACCATGTTCATGAAACAATGAAAGAGAAAAAACATTTTGATCTCCTGATTATGTATTAAAGTCAATTTTATAATTGAAAGAAAAATAGAAAAAAAAATGGAATGGAATGGAAATTGAAATTTCGCTTGCAGACGTTTCTGCTTAGTACAAAATTAATTTATGTATTAAAGTCAGTTTTATTAGGTACTTATAAAAGTCTTTATATACGCTGAATAGTAGGAATATATTATATATAAGGATACAGTCTGAATATGATACAGATTAAGAGTCCGGTAAAGTGTTTTTCGATTTCACTCTAGTTTTCGATACCATTTCACAGTAACTAATACGACAACTATTAATTTGTTATATTCAAAGATAATTTGTTTACTGCATATGTGGAACACTTTTTTTTATGCTTCATTTATAAATAATTCACCTTAATCTAAAAGCTGTGATACAGATTAAGAGTCCGGTAAAGTGTTTTTCGATTTCACTCAAGTTTTCGATACCATTTCACAATAACTAATACGACAACTATTAATTTGTTATATTCAAAGATAATTTGTTTACTGCATATGTGGAACACTTTTTTTTTATGCTTCATTTATAAATAATTCACCTTAATCTAAAAGCTGTGATACAGATTAAGAGTCCGGTAAAGTGTTTTTCGATTTCACTCAAGTTTTCGATACCATTTCACAGTATTAAAGTCAGTTTTATTAGGTACTTATAAGTCTTTATGTACGCTGAATAGTATGAATATATTATATACACGGTGCTCGTGAGCATTGCGAGAGATTTTAACCACGAATTTCTGAGGTCATAAGGAGTAATAAATGTTATATAAATTTAGGTCAATTTCACCAAAAAAAAATTTTTTTTTTTGTTTTTTTTTTTCGATTTTTTAATGATTTTGAACATGAAAACATAAATGTTATTGGTAAAACTGTCGATTAAAATAAGTTAGTACATTTTTTTTCGTAAAAATAGTTTACGTAAAGTATTCCTTGGCACTTTGATATCTGTCAATAAGAATGTCTAGACTAGACCCCATAAAGGGTGAAATCGCCATCAAAAAAGCGTTTTGCACTGAGTCACAATAAAAAATATTTTTTTATTTAATTGATAGTAACTCTGAAACTAGGCGAATTCCAGAAAAGTTTATACGACATTTTAGTCTCCAATTATGATCAGGAATGCACTGTTAAAGTCTCTCGCAATCCTCACGAGCACCGTGTATAAGGATACAGTCTGAATATGATACAGATTAAGAGTCCGGTAAAGTGTTTTTCGATTTCACTCAAGTTTTCGATACCATTTCACAGAAACTAATAAGACAACTATTAATTTGTTATATTCAAAGATAATTTGTTTTTAAACTGCATAAGTGGAACACTTTTTTTATATTATGCTTAATTTATAAGTAAGTCACCTTAATCTAAAAGCTGTTCCGCGATTTTTGCTTGTAGAGGTGAAAAGAGTAAGATTTTTATTGAATATAATTTTAAACAAAAAAGAACCGACTTCACTTAGCATCCACCTTTACAACAGCAAATGCTCGAGCTGCTGTAAAAAATACTCAAATCACTATAGGTGTGCCTATAATAGTTGAAGAGTTCCCTCGATTTCTCCAGGATCCCATCATCAGATCCTGACCTGGTTACAATGGGACCAACTGTGAAGTATACTCTATTAAACAAAAAAATAATTTTTCAAATCGGTCCAGCCATCTTCGAATAATCGGTGAACATACATAAAAAAAAAAAAAAAAAAAATAGCAAAAACAAAGATACCGACGAATTGATAACCTCCTCCGTCGAAATCTTGAAGTCGGTTGAAAATGATGTTAAACTACACTCGCGAGCAAATAATACGGGTCAGTGACAATACCCTTATATTTTGCAAATTAATAGCGGTATGTGCAGGAAACTAACTGTGTATTAAAGAGAATTTAATATCGAATTAAATTGAACCTTCAATGTTCTACAAGAATTCTGGAAAAAGTTTTATTTAAAAAAAAGTCGAATTTGATACCAAATTCAAATTGAGCTTATTTCACTTTTGATTGTTTTCTCACTTTTGTTTTCAATCTGTCAAAGCAAAATGATAAAAGGTAGTTTTTTTTTACTTTGATGGTCATTATTGAATTACTATCATGTCGCTAACACAAGATGAATGTACACGTATCGTCACTTTGTTACAAGAAGGCAGAAGTCAGAGATATACAGCAAGAAGAACAGGCGTGTCACTATCTACGGTGCAGAGGGTCCTCCAACGTTTCCTACAAACTGGCAGGAACCTTCGAAGACCAGGAACCGGCAGGCCGAGATGTACTACGGCTAGAGAAGATCGATTTATTGTAACAACAATGTTCCGAAATCGGCATCTCACTGCAGTTGAAGTCAAAAACCAACTTCGGGAGACCCGAAGAGATGACATCAGCGAGTGGACTGTAAGGCGGTGGCTTCGTGAAGCTAATTTGACCCCACATAGACCGGCAAATGGCCCAAAACTTGACAGAGGGCATCGAACTGCAAGGAAACTTTACGCACGCGAATACAGGCGATGGGGTGCCGAAGAATGGGCAAGAATTATGTTTTCTGACGAATCCAGATTTATGCTCTATGCACATGACGGGCGGCGAAGAGTTTACAGACGGCCAGGTGAACGTTTTATTCCAGCCTGTTTTGAAGAAAAAGTTGCTTTCGGCGGTGGGTCTGTTATGGTTTGGGCTGGAATCTCTTCAGAGAGTCGTACGCAATTAGTTTTGATAGAAAATGGAACGTTAACTAGTGCCAGGTATGTGGAAGAGATTCTTAAAGAGCATGTAGGCCCATATTAAATTAATATGGGTGAAAACTCAATGTTCATGCATGACAACGCCAGGCCACACACCGCACAGATTGTGGAAGATTATTTTGAGGAGGTTGGCATCAACACTATGAACTGGCCCTCGAGAAGCCCGGACCTAAATCCGATTGAGCACGTATGGGACGAGCTCGGAAGGCGTGTAAGAAATCGAAACCCCGCCCCAGCTACACTTAGAGACCTGAAACAGGCGTTAGTGGAAGAATGGGCTAATATCCCGCAAGAACGCATAAGAAACTTAATAAACATGCCCAATCGTTTAGAAGCTGTAAGAGGAGCCCGAGGAGGCAATACGAAGTATTGATATGATATATTTACTTTTTTTTTGTTTTTAGTTTTGTGTGTGAGGTACCACGGTTGCTTTTTACCTATAATTAATTGATATCGTGTTTACTATGTTAATTAAACAAACAAGTGAATATCACCTCTAACTCTTGACGTTGTTTTTTAACTATGCATTTATCTATAATATAATATACAATTTAATTCAGGCTCCTAGCTTTATTATTTTAGGAGATATTATAGTTTTTCGTACTGACCCGAATTATTTGCACGCGAGTGTAGTATGTAAAATATACATATAAATACGTTGGAAAATCATTTTCATACACATTTTTTAAGCAAGAGTATGTTTACGTAGAGCATCTGTAAGAAAAATTGCCGAAAGGTGGTAATTTTAGGAATGAGTTTGCAATCAGTTTGTTACACTACTACACAGTCATATTCATATATGACACAATAATGAGAGCAACAAAACCCGTCTGGTTAGATTGCTATACTATCCTTATTGGCAGATCCGGGCATCATGCAGCTTTTAATGGGTGGAGGTCAGAGTGACAGACTAGCAAAACTTTTGAATTGAAAAATAAGAATACTAAAATAGGTAAAAACTGCCGAAGTTGTCTCAGTTATAATTAAAGTACATGGCCTATATTTTAACATTAGAACAAAAAAACAATGCGTATTATTACTGAAATAAAAACAATGAGCTATAATAATACATTATACGTCGTTTAGCACAACTTTCCCGCAACAGAAACTTCTGGCAATGACATAATCTAATTATTTATATAATTTCTCATAATATTGCATCAAACCCAGAACTTGATTTGTTTTCTTGAAGTGGTTTGCATTCTTTGACCTCCGCTACTTTACAGCTGCCAGATGTCCAGATCTAGAAATAAGCATAGTATAGCAAACTGACTAGAGGGAGTAGAGGGGTTTCGTTGCTCTCAATATCTAAATATATATAACTCAAAGGTGACTGACTGACTGACATAGTGATCTATCAACTCACAGTCCTAACCGCTGGTTCTAGAGATTCCAAATTTGGCACGTAGGTTCCTTATAAGGTCTAGGGGTGCACTAAGAAAGGATTTTTCAAAATTCATCCCCTAAGGGGGTGAAATGGGGGTCCAAAGTTTGTATGGGGAAACAAGATTAGTTAGTGTATTTTATTCGAAACTTCACAGAAGTATTCCTAACAATAAATGAGTAATTACGTGTTGCAGGTTTTTTGAGAATTCAACCCCTAAAAGGGGGAAATGTGGTCAAAAATTCTGAAAATCAACATGGGTATTGTTTCTATGGTTTATCGGGTCGTTGATTACGAAAATAACAACGATTTTTAAATCCAACGTGGCGGACGTGAAATACCATTTCCCCTGTTAGGGTGCAATGGGGTTGAAATGTCTAAATATCAATATGGGTGTCGTTTTTTTGTTTTTGGGACATTAATTACGAAAATGGCATCGATTTTGAAATTTAATATTGTGGACATGAAAATTCTTGTAAGTATTTGTGCCAAATTGCAATCTTCTTCTAAATATATAAAAGAAGAAACTGACTGACATATCAACGCACAGCCCATACCGCTGGTTCTAGAGATTCCCAATGTAGCACGTAGGCTCCTTATAAGGCCTAGCGATGCACTTAGAATTTTTTTTTTAATTCACCCCCTAAGGGGGGGGAAATGGGGGCTAAAATTTGTATGGGAAACAAAATTAGTTCGACTGTTTTATTCGAAAGGAGTATTCCTAACGATAAATGAGTAAACAAGTGTTTCAGCTTTTTTAAGAATTCAACCCATAGAAGGGGGAAATGTGGTGACAAAGTTTAAATATCAACATGGGTATTGTTTCTATGGTTTATCGGGTTGCTGATTACGAAATCAACACTTAATGGGTGAAATGGCGGTTGGTAGTTTATATGGGGAATTTATAAACGTTGAACCAATTTAGATGAAACTTGGTATAGTGATAGTTTGTATCCCGGGAAGGGACAAAATAGTTGAAAGTTTTATGGAGAATTATTAACAGCTGAAACGACTTAGATGAAACTTGGTATAGAGATAGAGATAGTAGTAGTAGTAGTAGTAGTAGTAGAGTAGTAGAGTCCCGGGAAACGACGTAGAACAGTTTTTATCCCGAAAATCAATCCTTAAGGGGGTGAAACCGATTTAGAATTGGTTGTGGATATAGTTTGAGTCCCGGGAAACAATATAGAATATTGTTAATCCCGAAAATCAATCTTAGAGGGGTAGAAAAGATGTCGGTAGTTTGTCTGGCGAATTACTAACCGCTGAACAGACGATTGAAATAAAACTTGGTACATATTATATAGATAGTCGCGGGAAACAATATAGGATAGTTTTTATCTCGAAAATCAACCCTTTAGGGGGTGAAACGGGGGTTGAAAGTTTGTATGGGAAATTAATCACCGCTGAACCTATTTAGATGATTTGGTATGGAGATAGTTTGAGTTCTGGGGAAGGATATATAATAGTTGTTATCCCAGAAGCTCAGAGAAATAAACCAATGGAGTGGTAATTATCAGGCGTCCCCCTCTGCCAAAAGTACAAGACCACTGGTCGTAGCGGTTATATAAAACTAGTTGTCGCGCGTCAAACGCCATTCAATGAATGTCAGTCAGCGCGGAACGATCTGAGGTAAAAATGCCGAATTGCTGCATGTTTTCAAGTAAGAAAAGATCTTTCTTTTCATCTGTAAGTATACGTCTAAATATCATCAAATAGTGCACGAAATTAGCAAAAAACTAAACAATATTGTCAATCAAAAAGTGTTGCCACTTAATGGTACTACATCTGCTTTAGGGTAATTTTTAAACTTGACTCTTCATAGTACATTGTACCATCGGGTTCATAATTGCATACCCAATTTATCAATGAATTCATTCATAAATTGGGTATACAATTATGAACACGATTACATCGAAGGAGGTAAGTGAAATATTGCAAACAAGAGTAATCGACTCCAGTGCGGCAGAAATACGTCCGCCATTATGTCATTCATTGACATTGTTATGACAGGTTAGGCAATACACTTAAAAGATACTCCGTGGGTTAGGCAGAGACCCATTCGGCATACAGCCATAATTGTAAAAGCAGTGTGTCTCTGTGTGTGTGTTGTTATTAAATTGTTTCTAAACATATTTTAATCGGCTTTTAAATTATTCAAATTACATATTGAAAAAATTAAAAGATTAACGTCAGTACTTCAAAGGTAAGACTCATTCACACGCATAGCTTTTTAAATTATATATGTCGTCGAGGACCGCCGAGGGCAGGGCAGTAAGGTGGTTTGGAACTCAAAAAACTGACACTATAAGGATAACCTAGCCTATAGCACATTACGCACGGACGCACGGTAATGAAATAAAACATAAACATTGGCTTAACAACTGTATTGAATTCAAATCTTTTTAAAACCGTATTATGGGAAGGGCAATAAACTACTACTGGTTCGGAAAGGAGCCCCAAACGAGAAGAACCAGCGTAAGAAACCCAGCATGTGTATGCTGTACGGCTCAATAGCTGAAATTTGTCTATGGTCTCAAAAATACAGCTACCATAAACAAATTTCCGTTTTAATAGACAAATTTCAGCTAGTGTAATGAATTCCGCACTGAATTCCGCTCTAATGTGTGGCGCCCCTTAACTGAAATATACTTGTAGATGCTTGAAATAACGATATTCCTGTTTAGAAATTAATTCGTTCCTTTATTTTCACCATACATTTTATGTAGCATTTTAATTTTGTATGGATTACACTTTATTTATTATAAGGTACGTTATACACACTTATCCCCTTAAATAGGCACTTTTAATTTCTGACTCTGGTATCACTGTACCTAACAGGTAAGTTTTAGTGATGGGACAGCACAAAAATAAATGTCGATATTAACATTAGCAGTATGTTATAATTTTTATTTATGCTCATGGTGACGGGTAAAGTCCAGGGAAGGCGACCGAGAGGAAAAAGCCCAATGCGTTGGACGGATCAGATACGTGACGGTACAAAAACAAAGGTTCACGATGCCCTACATGCTGCCGAAGACCGCAATAAGTGGAAAGCGGTTGTCCGCAAATTGATTCATGGAGGCCACGACCCTCAGCAATGAGGAACACGACACAAGGAGGAGGAGGAGGATAATTTTTATTTATAATAGAAAATGAAGAAGAGATAATAGAATTAGAAACACAAATTGGAAACAGATGCCCATTACAATCAAAATATCAACTGCGAAGGACTCTGGAACATCACGATGTCGCTAGTGACTGATTAATCATTGTTCATTACAGTGTAAAATTCACTGATGTGGATAGAGGAACGTCTAGTGTAATTGGAAGCACATTGGAACGGTAATCTAAACACGTGGGTTCGAATCTCGTAGTGTTCCAGAGTTCTTTGCAGTTTATTGTTTCATGGTAATAGTTATTTGTTTCCAATTTGTAGTATTTTCCACTAAATATAAAAGCAAATACACATCAAAATATTAAATTGATAATATAAAAGTTATTCTAAATCAGCTTGCAAGATTTGTCCTGAACAAATAGACAAACTAACTTACGTAGAATACTAACATTGTAAGTAATATTCTGGTAGAAAGACTTGATATTTAATCACAACTTTATAATTTTATCAATAGCTAAACCTTATACTTGGTAAAGAAACAAAAATATATAACTAACCTACGATCAATGTTTCTCTGCGTCCGTTGGAAACACCTTAGACAATCCTACACGTGATCCCTGGGTGGTGCTAAAAGAGTTACAAACTTGGCAGCTCTGTCCTACCTGGACCTCGCAGCACTCACTGGATTTTCTTCATTATCTGCTTTCCCACTACCCTATATCCAGTGACATGTAGGCATACGATAAATAAATCTACGATAAAATGTGATCTTTTCAAGTCAAAGGTTCATCATTATCGGTTGTCAATAAGGCGTTACCATAAAAAAATCATTTAGAAATTAACTTTATTAACAACCGACAATGATGTACCTTTGACTTGAAAACGTCACAAATATCGATACTTAAGTATATTATTATTGACGCGTTCCTCGCACTGTCTACGTTTACTTAAAGATGACATTATCTCGTTCACGGACAGGTTGTCTGTGACTGTGTTTGTACTTGTGTGAGTATATTTTATGCTAGTGTTTGATAATTTTATCGTGTGCGTGTGTAGCGACGTCAATGGAAAATGCATTAGTGTTAACAGTATTTGTGTGCGTTTCCTCGTCCCCCGCGCCGAAATTGGCAGACTTTTTCTGATAGAAATTAGTGCGCGTCTCGCATCCGGTTGGTTTAATTATCAAAGCCCAGAAGTCATTCCTTAAGCGGGTAAAAATGAGGGTGGATTACTAATTCCACGCAAATGAAGTCGCGGGGAAAGGCTTCTATTCAAGAGTAGAAATCTGTATTTTTAACCATAATCTCTCAGTAGTAGTAAGTCGTTGCTGGAGTAACAATGATTGAAATCATTACTTAAAAAAAATAAGGGAACCGCCTTCACCAAAACGTGGTACTTATACCGAAACCTCCAGAATGTAACGAATACTTTTCCGAAAACCGCATCTAAATTAGTTCAACGAAACGCGAGATGATCGCGGACAAACATACATTCCTACATACGTACATACGAACATACGAGTCTAACTGAGAACTTCCTTTTTTAGTACTTTTAGTACGCGGGCGAAGCCGCGGGAAAAAGCTAGTTGTGTCATATATGACGTGGCTAGTTCTCCGTCAACTACTTCATAAAAAATTTAAGTTTAGAAAAAAACTTGGCTTTATGCTTTAATCAGATAATATAAGACATATTGGAGGGCATGAAAATCAATAATAATAACAATAAATCAAGCAACAAGTTTGCATGAGTCAACATCCTCACTAAACAAGCTCTGCAAGAATTGTGTCATTATAGGGTATTAATGTGTACCAAAAGTAATTTTTTGCAACATATTCAAACTATCTTATCAAATGCAATGAATGTGCGTTATTTCATTATCAGCGATTTTCGTTTTCAAATCGTTACCGGACTCTTAACTGGTTTTAGGAAATTAAATTACTTTGTATGAACAATAAAATGTGTGAAGAAAATTTATGTTATTTTAATTATTGTATAAAAAACTCGCTGTATAATCCCTACTTTGGTGATTAGTCGCAATGTATAATAATTAATAATAAAACATGTCATAAAACAATAAGCATAGTATTAAGGCAGGAGTTTCTATGCAACAATTTATAACATAACATAACGTAAATACTCTTTATTGCACACCTCAAAATAAAGAAACACATAAAATACAAGTTACAAAGAGAATAATCTGAGGTAGAGGGATTTATTTAAATTAGTCAGTAAACAATTCCTCATACTGATTGATGGAATATTTTTAACAAGATATTGATAAAATTCTCATTATTCTCATCATATTCAAATTAAGAATGGACCACATTTAGCTATATGTTATCCATTATATAACAAAAACCGGCCTAGTGCGTGTCGGACCACGCATATTGGAGGGTTCCGTACCTTCAATGGAATAAGAAACAAATACCAAAAGGTCGTATCTGATGCCTATAGAAAAAGTTTTTTGGAAATAACTTAAAAATGGCTGAACCGATACTGTTTGTGTTTTCGTAGAAAGTATGTGATATGGCGCATTTTCTCAAATTCTTTGGACTTACGGTCTAGACTTAGTCTTATGACTTATGGTTAGAAATGTATGTTTTAGACAAAAAAAATATTTAATAATTAGTAATTCAATTATAAAATGTAACCTCTTAGGCGACTCTAGTACCCTTTGTGCTCAATAATGCCACCACTTGTCACAATATTATCCCGTTTACATGCAGCCCACATTCACGGAAGTGGACAGGAGCAGTATGTAAACATGATATTTCTCCTGACTCTGCCTCTGCTCCTCGCGCTACCCGAGGTTGCCCAACAGCGTTTTTTTGTGCGGAAGTTAAAGGACGAGCAGCGGAGTAGCAGTGTTTGGTCACATTGCAGCCCGTTCCCTCAGTGCTTGCCGAGCACTTGAACAAGACGGACGTACCTAATTCGCCATAATTACGATGAATAGATATCATTCACCATCATCATCCATCCTTTATCTCATATGCCAGCAATTAATTATGTTTATAATATTTACATAATTGGGTATCGCAAAAATACGCAATGCCGACGCAGCTACAACATCTATGTTGACATCTGCTATTGTTGGAAGTTGGAAACAAAGTGTGTGTTAGAGCAGTATGTGAACACACACTTCTCACGTCCCTGTTACGGTGGGCAGCTAGGGCCATATTGCCAGCAGCGCGAGGAGCAGCGGCTGCATTTACATGTTGCTGCATGTTAACACGGGGTATATTAATAACCCGCAATTAAGCCTGTTCAGTCCATATTAATTATCATTCATGGATAAGAGACAACAATAATAACACAAATCTGTTATAGCAATATGAAACAAGTCTTCTTAGTTTCAATTTCATCATCAGTTCCAGGATCTTGGAATTTTATAAATATCTACTTTGTTATTTTAAGATATCTCACACAATATTTTATGGTTACATTACTGATAGGGTATGGGTATAATCAGGCAAAATTTGCATATATAAAAAATAATAACTATTTATGATATTGGCAATTGGTCCCAGCACAAATTTTGTTTATGAAAAAAAAAATGCCCAGTTCATTGCATTGTAAGTTGCCAAATGTATGGTGAAAGTGTGACAAAACTTCAGTTTATAAGTTTTTTTCATATTCATTGTCTTAGAGGTAATAAGTAGGGAATGCTCCCGGTTTTGATTTTGTATGGCGAGAACCCGGAATTCCCGGTTCTGGTATTGGATTTCTATAGAAAACGAGTACCGGGAGCAAACCCTAGTAAAAAGGAACATATTTTTGTTAAAAAAAACCTTAAAGAAGGTATATGATAGACTACATCAACTTGTTTTGTACTAAGGGTAGATAGAAGGACTATGAACCATCTCACATCATCTTTCATCAAAAATAACATACGAAATACTTAAAATCTAGTGATTAGTTAATTCTAAAACAATATTGAAGAAAAGCGCGCCAGGTCAGCAGAAGTACGACTTCGATTTCATCTTGCAATAACTAATAAACCATATTCTGAGTCAAGTTTCACTTACTTGAATACGTCCGACGATTTCTCGTGGATTAAAGTTGCCGTCCACCGGGCTCAAGTTGAATAATACATGGAAGTACACATATTCAGGTTTCTCTTTGGCAACGGCTGATTTATTCTCCGATAAAGTAACATAGTAAAAAGTTTCTACTAAATTGAGGTACTTGCTATAAAACTCTGTTATACACGAGCGCGGCACTGATATCAATAGATCAATATCATTAGACATTTTTAATAACAACAGTGTCGCAATAGTAATCACATGGTTATTTCACAAGTTTCACAACAAAATTGCATAATTCTAATCAAAACACAACTTCGTCATTTCAGCCTGCCTGCCATTCTTGGTAATTCTTGGTCAGACTTTGTCTTGTCAGACGGTTGACGTTTGTTATGGTATTGCCAGGCCAGGATATTAAATAGATATAATCCTAATAATACCATTCATTTTACTAATTATACTATTTCTACCATTAACTCGATTACTGCCAAATTAACAGCAAATTAATGCCCTCAAAAATATAATGGAAGGAACTGTAAATAATTAAAAACGTAGACGAAATATACTCTAGACAGGGGTCACCGTATACAGGGACAGTAATTTAGAATCGGAAAGTAAAAAAAAACACATTTTTATTTTTTCGAATATTTCTAGTTCCTCCTATGGAAACTCCAAATAGAGAACCATATATAATTAAGAAATTCAGTCTGTATAAAATGATGTATCAACTGTTTGAATCATAGTGTGTAGTGAATCATGAACATAGTTTTATAGCTATGGCAGAGTAACAGTCGTCGTTAACATTGAACTAACAGACACTTTCTATGGCTGTTTTTAATGGTACACTTTTGCACCGAACTATAAGTCACCTAAAAGTAACTTGAAAAATATGCCCCATAAAAACAATTTCATGATGATTTTATAGAGGCAGAATTTCTTAATTATGTATGGTTCCCTATTCGGAGTTCCCATTTCGGCTTCACATCTAGATTTAGTTATTTTATTATTTTTCTGCTGTATTATATTTGAAAGATGTGTTGTTTGAATAGATGTCTTCTATTCTATTCTAAATTACAAAAAAACCGTAAATGCCAAGTACATCATATGTTACGCTAATTTGTAAAAAAATTCAAGGAGTACTTTATGTATTAATAATCATGTGCCCGGGCCCCTTGATCGACATCAACTTCTCCACATTCTATTAAGATGATATTATTGGGACAGTTTTGCACCTAAGTGTATTTTGACAGTTAAGATTAGGGATGCCACATGTAAAGAAAATTCCCCATTATTTTACCATATGTAGTTTTCATATATATATATATTCCAGATACTAAATTGACAGCTCAATCTGGGCAATCTAACTCAATCTGCCCAATCCGACCGTTAAAGTACTTAAAAACTAGATATATATCTAAGTTACTACATAATCTAACACTTATTTAAAAAGTTTTCGTTAAATTCAATAATTTTACTTGCACTAAAGTTAAAGCTCATAACTTTCAATATTACGTAACCCAATTATTACCCAACTTGATGGTAAAGTAACTTTAAAACATACTTACTTTACTCTTTGCTTTAAAAGCACTGGCCACGCTAGTGACATTGACACAGTTGGATGGCAGACAACCCAAACAACAAAAGGTTGTTGTCTCGGCGCACAGTACGACTTCACACCATTTGGCGTCGAGACGCTCGGAGCTTGGGGCAAGGGTGCACTCGGGCTCCACAAGGAGCTCAGTAAACGCCCGAGGGAGGCAACAGGCGACCCTCGCGCGGGCAGCTTTCTCGCACAAAGAATTGCTATTGCAATACAGCGCAGGAATGCTGCCTGCGTGATGGAAACCCTGCCAAAGGGTCCCGGTTTAAGTTTTTAGTGTTTTATTTTTAAGTTAGGTTTTTTTTTTAGTATTAGTTAGTTTATTTTAATAGTAGTTTTAGTTTGATATGGTACTTAATCATCATTATGTTATTTAAGTTTTTTTTAATTGTTCACTTCGATAATTATTGACATCAAATTTGTATCTACCATATTCTGTGAAATAAAAATGTATAATATTAAACAACAAAAACCGTGTACGCCATGAGGGACAGAAAATGTCATTGCTTCTCATTTGCACGCGTACGATTGTGTATGCGCACATCTCTCATCATCATCAGTGTATATGTGTGCGTAATGTTACCCCCCCCCCCTGATTAAAAAAAATCATAAAACTTTATTGACCAATATATTTCAGGTACACGTCGTCACATCGATAAATACGCAATTTATTATTTGCGCCCTCTAATATTAATGAATTCATAATATATACACTAACTTTTATTGTCTTCTGACAATAAAACATATTGCACTGGGATTACATTTCAATAATACTTTACGATTAACATTACATTTTGTAATAGGGACTATATTTAAAAAAATCTGCAAACAAAAACAATAGTAGTTTATGTAATATTTTACAACAATATACACACCTTACCTCACCATTTAACTAATCCCTTGCTTTACATGAAATAAATTTGTTTAATTTATAATTATCACAAATACTACAAGTTATCATTATACAAGGTGTTTGGTAACCGGATGCAAAGCCGAAAGTAGGAGATAGCCTAGGTCATGTAGAACATTTTTAGCCATACTTGTCTTAGACAAATGTTATTAGTTTTTTTTAAATTTAAATTTAAAAATTTGTCGGAGAAAACTGCAAAACTTCAGACTAAATCGATAATTAGTACTTTTTTTACTGCAGGTAGATTTTTTTTTGTTTTATTTCGTATTGTGCAATGTCTATCAAACACTAGAAAAGTGATTTCAAACATCTGTGTCTAAAGAAAACAAGTTGACAGCGATTTAAAATTTTAGTTACATGAAAATGTAAACGATTTAAGTGATTTCAAAGTACGAAAAAAAAAACTAAAATAGCCACGAATTTTCAAACCATTTTAAAAACATGCTTGGCTTTTACCCTTTTATTTAAGCTATCAAACACGACTGTAGCTACTGTATCCTTGAAAATAAGCCACCTAAACCAACTGGGTAGCTAAAATGTTTCACTCTACTTGTGATACTTGTGGTAGTTGTGGTGACGAATCTCATTATGATTTTACAATAAAACATTGGTTCTGAATACTAAGTTGGCGTTGACTTGACATTTGACTTGTTTTAAAAGGGTTAAGTGTACTGGACAAAACTACCACATGCAATTTTAACAAACAAAGGCTTGCGGCGGTGAGAGACAAAAGGGACTGATAGCGGCAGGCGGCGGGCGATAAGACAATCATGTCTCAAGCCATTTTATCTTTGAAAATAGGCTACCTGTACTAATAAGAGGGAATGTTTAGGGTAAATTAAAACAAAAGCATAAAAGATAAGTTATTTATTTTTACGATCAACACATTAAAATTACACATCATCGCTCGTTTTCAAAATGTGACCCGCCGTTTCGAATACAAGCACGAGCCCGTCTTCTTACTTCTGTGGTGGTTGTTCCGAATATCATTTCTTCCCTCATCCTTTCGAACGCCGCTTCTATCCTCTCCCTCAGCTCTTCTACGGTATTAATGACCTCTTGTGTGTAGACTAGCTCCTTAGCTCGGCCCCAAACGAAAAAATCCAATGGTGTCAAATCAGGTGACCGAGCGGGCCAAGGGATTCGTCCGCCTCTGCCGATCCAACCGTCCGGGAAACAGTTATCCAGATGCTCCCTTACAGCCAGAGAGTAATGGGCGGGACAACCGTCGTGTTGAAATGTCACTGCACCGGGCAGCTGGTCTTCGTCAATAAGCCTGGGCAAATCGTTTTGTAAAAATTCCAAATAATTATTACAAGTTATCATTATTCGTTCTGTGAAAACGTATCATCAAAAGAATCGTAGCATGGTGATGGACTTGAGGGAGGAATGTTTTCTTGGTCCATTTTGAACGAGTGCTGTTTCACCTTATTCATCAGGCCATAGCGGTGCCTTTTGCTTTCACCTGCACATTTCGTAGTTATAATGTTTCTGTAAAAATAAATAACCATTATTTAATTGTTTTTTTAGGTGTTTAGCTAGTGCTAATGTTCGTTAAATATATAATCCCAATTATAATATAGGTAGTCTTTACGTAACCTTTAAATTATTTATTATAAACTAGCTGTACCCGCGGCTTCGCCCGCGTGTGTGGGAGGTTTTGTCATTTTCATTTACTATACAGGCCATTAGTATAGAATTTACGCGTTCTACATATAAATCTATCTAAATGTATTAGTTCATTCGTGATAAAGATAACTGACTAAAAGGGCGTGCGTCGAGACCTGCGAATGCTAATTAAATTAAATTTTTTCTGCAGGAGAACATGCTTCGAACAGAGGGTCGAACGCTGAAGGTATGAGCGCGAGGTAGCGTGTGAGCGCAACGTCCTAGCGAAAACTGCAGCAAGAATTGTTTCAGCAGGAGCATGAAAGGGTCCCCACAAAATTCAACGGTCAAGTTTTTTGGTGAACCCGAACGCCGAAGCCGTGACGCGGTGAGCGGCAACATCGCGAAAGCCATAGGGCGAGTACCGCGCAGGTCCCAGGCCCGGAAGATCGCAGCGAGAATTGCTTCAGCAGAAGCAGCATGTCTTAGCGAACTCGAAGGCTGCGGACACGAGGGTGAGTCCAGCAAAGCAACATGATATAATCCGGACAAAACTCAATGGCGAAGAATCTTAGCTAATCTGAGGGCCGGAGCCCCGAAGGTGAGCGGCAATGTCTGCGAGAGCCATATTAGGCCAAGTACCGCTTAGTTCCAGGCCCGGAGCGTCGCAGCGAGAATTGCTTCAGCAGCAGCAGCAGCATGACAGGGACCGGACAAAACGCAATGGAGAAGAGTCTCAGCAACTCTAAGGGCCGGAGGCCCGATGGTGAGCGGCAATGTCTGCGAAAGCCTTAGGCCGTATACCGCATAGGGCCAGGCCCGGAACGTCGCAGCAAGAATTTCTTCACCAGCAGCGTGACAGCTAGCAGCTAGTAATTGCTAGATTCATGACTCCCCTTTTCATTGCAATCACCTGTTAAAGCGAGATAAATCATGTTGCTCTCAGGTACAATTTTTGCTGTCGGGAAAATCGAAATGGATAAATCTTAACGTTCTGTTATAAATATTACGTTTTTACGTAATATTGTAAGTAGGTTTCATGTATTGATAAATAGATTATTTTTACGTTGAGAATAAAGTACCTCCAGGGGCCCGTTTCTCGAAAGCTTGTAACTTGTAATACAAGCGGAAGTCCCTTTCTAGCAAAAGATGTCGAAAAGTGACATCCGCTTGTATTAAAAGTTACAAGCTATTGAGAAATGGGCCTCAGGTATTAATGGATCACAATTTATGTCCTGTTACTTACAATTTCCAAACCGAAGCAACACGTTTTAAAAATATTTAACCCGCAATCCTTAAACTGAAAATAGATGTCATATATAATAATAATAGCCTTTATTCCTGACTTTCTTTTTTACTTGTTTACAAAATTATTTATTTTTATTTCTATTTTTGTTCATGTTGTTCTTTTCTTTCATTCTTCTTTTTCTTTGTCAGGCTGTCTTTGACATAGGCCGAATCACTAAAGAAGTAAAATATAAAAGACAAGACAAGAAGTATATGACATCTATTTTCAGTTTATATATAGTAGTGTAACTACTTAAAAATTGCAAATCAAAAAATATTGAACAAAATAATTTGATTTGCTTCAAAATTCATAGATGGCAACATCATCTCTCTCGCTATACCAGAATCACGTAAGTGATTCGGATAGGAGGTGCAAGCACGTACTGCGCATGCCCTTAGAGTATGGTCAACGGCGCCTAGCCGTTTCAAATTCAGAGATTGCATATACATGAGAAAATTTGTCAAGTTCCGCCGTGACCGGGTGGTCTAGTGGTCAGGACGTCAGCCGCGACAGCTGAAGACGCCAGTTCAAATCTGACCTCGGACACCGGAGGGTTTGGTCACTTTTTCTGAAGTATATGACATCTATTTTCAGTTTATATATAGTAGTGTAACTACTTAAAAATTGCAAATCAAAAAATATTTAACAAAATAATTTGATTTTCTTCAAAATTCCGCAATCCTTAATTTGGGAAAGCATTAAAAAAACTATGGTTTAAACCTCGGCGGAACGCAACAGACCGAATCGCTTAATTTTATCTAAAGACGTCCTTAAATAATGTTTGTATACAGTATACAGGGTACCTATACAGCGCCATCTGTGACCACTTTTGAGAACTATTTTTTTATGAAAATTATGTTTTTAATAAGCAGAATAAAAACTACCCTATTGTTGTTCCGGGGTATAAACTGTTACTATACACAATTTCGTAAAATTCTGTGCAGTAGTTTTTACGTAGTGCGCGGACAAATTCACAGACAGACAGACAAGAATTCCAAAAATCACTGAAATGTATTCAGTCAACGTTTCTAAGACCCCCCGAATAAGTTTTTCTAAAATATCTTCAATGTACATTTTTTTTCTCCTTGCGCGTTTATTATATGTATAGATAATTTACAGATGTAGATGAATAATTCGTCTTAAAAATACTGGTAGCACTTACGGCGCTAGGCGCTGAATGTGGCCGAAAACTGTTACTTTCTAAGGGATATATCTCAATAACGAGTCATTCAAAATTTTTGAAAAAAATATATGTTAATTACCATTTCATGTACAACATTGTCAACGTTTGAATAACTCGTGTAACGTATAGTTTCTCCGTTACTTAAATGTAACGAAATGTCGTTTTACGGTTAATTTTGCTTATATCTACTGAACGGCTCATTCGATTTAAAATATTGTTGAACTAAAAAATATGTACTACAGAACACTACAAACTCAACGTAGGATATTTAAATTGATTAAATTTTCTTAAACAACTTGATCATAATTCCACATTTCGTACGTTATTAGCTCGAAAACGGCGTTGCTGGCAGTCGTGAGCTAGCTTTGAGACGAGGAGGCTGTGTCGCTCGTCGCTCCGTGCTTCCCTTGTACTACATATACTAGTGATTGGCCCGTGGGCAATAATATCGGACTTACTGTGCCTAAATACTAAATAACTGCAGAGGGTTCATGCGATGCGTCCGCATCATAACGTGTCTTCCCGGAATCAATAATGTATAGACGTTTTATCTTTTAAGATAATGTTCTCGTATGCATGTTCATGTACGTTCGTATAAAAAGTGTATTTTATTTAGATTATAATACAAGTAAAAAACAAATAAAATAAAAATGGAGGAAAAAACAAAAATCATGAATCTCATAATGCTACAATTATTATGTTTTAGTAGACTAATGCATCACGCAAAATAGGCGTTAGTCGTCAAGTTGCGGGAATCTGCTAGTACTGCAATACAATAGACTAATAATCAATTTAATAAAAACTCCAAAGGACCGAATTTATTTAAACATATTTATTTAAGAATACCGTGTTCTAAACGAATGTAATATGCGTTTTATTTAAACACAATATTCAATGTTATACTTTATATTAATTTATCAAATCAAGAAATTGCGAAGTAAACTGCCAATTATTGGATATAAACCGGCCAAGAGAATGTCGGGCTATGCTCAGTGTAAGGATCCGTAGTAGCCGGCCTGTTACAATACATCAATTCAAAAGGTAGATTATAAAGAGATATTTTGTGGCACTTACGTTATTTTACTATAGGCATAACTCAAAAACCGCTCAACTGATTTTATTCCACATAGTTTTTATTGAAAATACGTGATAAGTATTTCAATGGCCTCACTTCCAGGAATATTTCCAAATTTTTTGGACCCACGGTTCAAAAATCAAAGTGCATGTTTTCGGAGCTATTATTTACGAAAGTATTCGTTTTATCCAAAAGTTGTTTAAGGCTTATTCTTCTTGAAAGACCTATCCAACAATGCGTTTCAGATACTTATTGTTTTACCACTTTGTAGGCGTAATTAAGACACATACATAGGCTGCTATTTATATATCCGGAAACCGGGATTACAATCTTCTTAAATAGCATATTTGACCTCCATGGTAAAATTTGAACTTTTTTAAGTACTGGCCGGTATATTTTTTCTTTCTTATTAACGCTCGTGTTTTGTTTTTGACGGGTTTTAAATGTCATCTCGCAGCAAGAATGGAACTCACTCGTGAAAATATTCGTGCTATGATTTATTATGATTTTCGGCGTGGTTTAACGCAACAACAGTGCATAGATCAACTAACTTCAACTTTTGGTGATGAAGCCCCATCTAAAACTACTGTGTATCACTGGTTTAGTGAGTTCAATCGTGGACGTAGTATGCTTACGGACGAAGTTAAGGCAGGTCGCCCGAAATCGGTCGTTGTACAACAAAATATCGAGGCTGTGCGAAAACTTATAATGGACGACCGACATGTTACGTACTGCGAGATAGAGGCGACTCTGGGTATTTCTATGACCAGCATTAATAGCATATTACATAATTATTTGGCTGTAAAAAAAATTTGTTCGCGTTGGATACCCCACAACTTAACAAAAGAGCAAAAAGATGCTCGCGTCGAATGGTGCAATAAAATGTTAAAAAAATATGACCGTGGTGACTCAAAAGCCGTTTATAACATCTATACAGGTGACGAATCCTGGATCTATGCATACGATCCCGAAACGAAGCAACAATCAACGGTATGGGTGTTTCAAAATGAGCCGAACCCTATGAAAGTTACTCGTGCAAAAAGTACATTGAAACAAATGGTGGTCTGCTTCTTCGGTATTAATGGCCATGTAGCTACAGTGCCACTAGAAAACCGTAGAACGGTTAATTCAGAGTGGTACACGACCATTTGCTTACCGGAAGTATTTGAACAAATTCGTAAAACTAACCAGCGACGAAGAATCATTCTTCATCATGACAATGCCAGCTGTCATACGTCACGCGAAACAACTCTATTTTTGGAGGGTCAAAATGTGGAATTAACGGGTCATCCGCCGTACAGCCCTGACTTGGCACCCAACGATTTTTATTTATTTCCAAATATAAAGAATAAATTACGCGGTCAACGATTTTCGACCGCTGAAGATGCTGTCGACGCATTCAAACAACACGTTATGGAGGTACCTCAGGCGGAGTGGCAGAAGTGCTTTAAAAATTGGTTCACGCGAATGCAAAAGTGCATAGATCATCAAGGGGAATACTTTGAAAAACAATAAAACCATTTTCAGCCGTGTACGTTTGTTTGTTTTTTTTGTTTCCGGATATATAAGTAGCAACCCTCGTACTCATACCAAATTTCAGTGTACTAACTATCACTGAACAAAGCCCGATTGAGATTCTAATAAAAAATTGCTGATATTTAAGAGTTCAATGTATGTAAGAATAAAGGAAAAAAGCTTTTTTTTTTATATCACGACGCTGGCAAACAAGCATACGACCCACCTGGTGAAAAGCAGTTATAAAGCCTATGGACGCCTGCAACCCCAGATGATTCACATGCGCGTTGATTACCCTAAAAAAAACTTTACTATTTCGGTGAAATAAATACGAATTTTATATTAATTATCAACACGAAGTAAATAAATAAATTACTACTAAGGGTTAATACTACCTATCAAATATCTTTGAAGGACCGGCCAAGTTTGTATCGGACCACGCATATTGTAGGGTTCCGTAGAAAGTAGTTTCTTGGAGATAACTCAAAAACGGATGAACTGATAATATGTGAAATAATTTTCGTAGAAATTAAGTACTAAGCCTTCTTGGTTTTATCATATTTTTTAGACTTACGGATTAAAAGTTAGATGGGGGGCCTATTATATTTAGACTTTCAAAGCAATTATTTCTGAAAATATTGACTTAATAGAACAGTTTTAAAAATCCTCTATATATACATATACATATATTGTTAAAATCGTATCGTACAACATGTTCATATTTACAAAAAAGATTTTTTTGACATTTAGTTTGGCATATGTATGTATGGAGTACCTCCCCTAAAAGTTTTTTAGCAATTTAGCCAGAAAACTAAGTAGCGGCAAAAAAAAAATCCAAATTCACATGAAAACATCGCTTTCATGTGCATTAAGTTTTTTTTTGCTGTACTAGTCAGTATTTTTTTATTTTTTTCTGATATGCGGAATATTTTTAACCATATTTCGTAAATTCATAAATATTTTGCCGCTCACTGTACTTCAAATTCAAAATCTAGGTTTTTATTTCTTTACATAAAAATCTACTAATCCTGATCGTTATTACTTATCTTATTTAATAGGTAAAAATGTCACCGTAGTACTTAATCACAGTATTCAAATCACAAAACATCCGCAAAAGGATTATAATGATTATAAAGCTGCCCGCGCGCCTCTGAGTAAAGTCATATTCTTTGAACATTGTTGTGGTGCATCGCGGTGGATTTACGCACGATCCACAGATAAGGTAACCACTAGATAAGCCTTACAAGGCGACTTGGGGTCACCACTCGTTGGAGTAAAACGACTAATAAATTGCGCGGGCGTCCGCCGTGCCATTCAATAGCGACCATGTTTTAGACCTGCACGTAGTGTGCGTGTATGCAAGATTTTTTTTTAAATACGTATGAAAACTATTTAAAATTCTGGCATATTGTAGTGTAAGGTGGTGTGGCAAATGTTTTTAAACGTTAAGAATCAAAAGAGTTGAAATTACATTCCACTTTTCCTTCAAAATATTTTTTTTTACTTTAATATGTTTCTAGCCAGCGGAGTTCATTTTGAATTAGTCAATTGAGAAGTAGTTAGTATGCCCGTCTTTTTTTATCATGTTAATAATCCAATGTGCTATTCCTTTCTTACGGAAGCACGTGTACGATAGTGATGTGCGGATGACGTGTAGCGGACTTATATACCGGCACCACGTACTTTCTACTTAACAAATATACGAAGTACAATAGAAAACAGGAAATCTTTGTTTTATTTTCTTTTTTCTTTTAGTTTGAGTAGTTGGTAGAATTTAAAGATTTATTTTGTCGGTAGTTTTTCTTTTCATATAGTTATAATAAATATGGGTATTAAGGGTGCCACATGAGCGTTGCTTCTATAAGATACTTTCAATGGGTGTCACATGAGAGTTGTTTTAAGTATGGCTAAGATATGCGTCATACTCGTGAACGGGTGCTGTTTGTGGAGACAGGTCTGTTTAGGCAAACTGGGGCAACACATTTACGTAACTTTTTATTGATCATATTTAATTTTAATTTAATTGGCTTTAGACACAACATTCGGTGCTCGATTATCCATATTTTTTATTATTATATAGAAAATATATAAAAGAAGAAACTGACTGACTGACTGACTGACTGACTGACTGACTGACATATCAACGCACAGCCCAAACCGCTGGTTCTAGAGATTCCAAATTTGGCACGTAGGTTCCTTATAAGCTCTAGGGGTGCACTAAGAAAGGATTTTTCAAAATTCACCCCCTAAGGGGGTAAAATGGGGGTCCAAAGTTTGTATGGCGAAACAAGATCTGTTAGACTATTTTATTCGAAACTTCACAGGACTATTCCTAACGATAAATAAGTAAACACTTGTTTCAGGTTTCTTGAAAATTCAACCCCTAAAAGGGGAAAATGTGGTACATACAAACATACCAGTCTAACTGAAAACCTCCTTTTTGAGTACTTATAGTACGCGGGCGAAGCCGCGGGAAAAAGCTAGTAGAATATATAGATCAAGACACTTGGAGACCTTATACATCTCTAAGGATAATTTAGAAATAGTATGTTTATTGTATACTAGAATCACTTACTTTTTTTTATTTAAATTCAAAATTATTTTGTTTCTAACTGTTGATGATGGATTATTATAATTTGGAAATTTATTTAGAAGACACAGTTCAGGTAAGAAAGTATATCAAACTTGTATGTAATTCATTTTCAATAGTCAGATTTGGACTCATCTTTTTTCTTTGGATTTTTCTTAAACTATAACCTATTTTTGGTTTGATATGTTTTCTGTTAGAACAACGCACTTATATGTATTGTTTAGTTTTGATGTACTGTTGTTTTGAAAAAATAAGTCCCGCCGAGTTTCTTGCCGGACATAATTCTTCTCGGGTCAGAGGTGTAGGGTTAGAACCGGTGTAGTTTGATTTTTTTTTCTCACTTTTACTTTGACGTGTAAAAGTGCCCTTGTGGCCTACTTACTGAATAAATGTTTGAGTTGAGTTTGAGTTTGAGTAACTTTTAATTGGTGTCACATGAGCGTTGCTTCTTTGAGACATTTTCAATTGGTGTCGTATGAGAGTTGTTTCAAGGAACTTTTAATTGGTGTCACATGAGCGTTAGTGCTATGAGACAAGTTCAATAGGTGTCACATGTGCGTTGCTTCTGTAAGACGCTTTCAATGGGTGTTATATGAGTGTTGCTTCTATAAGACGCTTTCAATGGGTGTAACATGGGCGTTGCTTCTATAAAACGGTTTTAATGAGTGTCACATGAGCGTTGCTTCTATAAGATTCTTTCCATGGGTGTAACATGAGCGTTGCTTCTATAAGACGCTTTCAATGGGTGTCACACGAGCGTTTCTTCTATAAGGCGCTTTCAATAGGTGTCACATAAGAGTGGCTTTAAGCAACTATTAATGGGTGTCACATGAGCGTTGCTTTTAGAAGACACCTTGAATTGGGTGTCACATGGGAGTCGCTTCTAAAAGTACTTTCAATGCACAGATAAGGTAATTTCAGGTAAAATTTATTGGTAATACGTTTTTAAAGTAGGCATATACGAGTACATATTGCATTATTGTTATTTGTTATCAATTTATTAAACAGTAAATACCTCAATCAACAACAACAAATTACGGTACGGTACGGTCCAGTACCGTTTACTTGTAGTACACATGTCCCATCACTACGCAACCACGTGATAGCGTGGTGATAGCGCGCGGTCCTTGAATCGACCAATCGCAACGCCGCTATCACCCACCCGCCCCTCACGTCTTCCGTAAGATTTGGTGACTCGCGGCGCGAACAAAATGAGCAACATTATTACTCTATAGGAGGTTCTCTGTGGCACGATCGCAATGAGAGGGGTACGCGGGTGGCGCGGGTAGAGAGCGCCCAAACGCTCAAGGACACTCCGGCGACAATCGTCTTACCGAACGTTGCTTGCAGACACGTCGCAGCATTCGACAACAACTTGCACGATATCATCAACTAGTTCAGGGTCGAGTCGCTTCTTAGCTGGTTTACCCGGGAAGGCGGGAGAGGATTTCCCTGTTAGAGAATGTGTGGCTAGCACACTGAAATAGAATAAAACAAACCCAAGTCAATTATTAAAAAAATATTATGAGCAGAATAAACAGTTTGCAGTGGGTAGACCCCCCGCAAGGTGGACTGATGACCTGGTGAAGGTCGCGGGATTGTGACACTCTTTGGGGGAGGCCTATGTCCAGCAGTGGACGTCTTTCGGCTGATATGATGATGATGATGTAACAGTTTGCATAACATGAAAATAGATTACCGTCGTGAAAATACTGCATCTAACAGTTTTCTAGTAGCACTAGTGTATGATGACCAATTAATTTGTTTAAGTACTTTGGCAGGAACTGACGCATATCCATGTCCAATTGGCACCTGAAAAGAATCAGAAACTTATTTATTTATTTTATTGAGGTTGTTCATAAAGGAGTGTATAGGTTCTTAAAGGGTAGACAAGATAACGCGCATGCGAATCCTCTGGGGTTGCAGGTGTCCATAGGCTACGGTATCTGATTACCATCAAGCGGGCCGTATGCTAGTTTGCCACCGTCGTAGTATTAAAAAAAATAGTATAATTATGTTTATATTTACCAAATCATTGCCTCTAGGTTGAAGCATGTCCCTTATTAACTGCTTATTAGATTTATAATTTTCTGTTATCCATTCATCGTCAACTTTGCTTTTCATATATGAGCTATTTAAAATATTGCCCTGAAATCGAAAAATTTTATAATACGGCGATCAATATGATCTCGGTGATACTAATACACAGAGGTCATAGAGGTATATGAACATATTTTAAAGTAATTACCGTATTGCAGAAACTTGAGCTACCGAATTTCCTTGTGTTCGTGTTATAACTTTGCTGATCATATTGGATCTTCAGCAAATCCGTATATACATCAGGATCCAGCTCGTCAAGCAATTGAGGAGCTGGTCTCGCATTAGTAATATTAACCTTATTTTCGAGAGAATTTATCTTCATATACAACCCTGATATTAACACATCCATGCGGTGAAACTCAGGCCAAGTTTTTGATTGTACATCTTCAGCCGTTTGAGTTTCTTTATCAGATTGTAGGGAGGTCTTCAACTAAAATGCATAAAACAGGCTTTTGATTAATTCCGTGATATCGTCAATTACCAGTTAGGTCTATATGTGCTTTTATTGGCAATACTTTTTAGGTTCTCCTGACATACATTACATAGGTATGTTAGGAGAAGGTGTCTCAAAAAAAAACCGGCCAAGTGCGTATCGGACCACGCATAGGAGGGTTCCGTACCTTCAATGTAATAAAAACCAAACTAATACCAAAATCTCGTATCTGATGCCTATGGAAGAAGATTTTTGGAGATAACTCAAAAATGGCTGAACCGGTAATGTTTAAAATAATTTTCGTAGAAAGTATATGATAAGGCACATCGCCTCAAATTTTTTAATATTTTTTGGACTTACGGTTCAAATGTTACCGGGGGGGCTACACAATTTTTCTGACTTTCGAAGCGATTATTTCAGAAAATATTCACTTAATCACAAAATGGTCAGAAAAACCTCAATGTTATTTTTAAAGACCTATCGAATGATGTATCACATGTTACTATTTGGTTAAAAAACATTTTTTGAAATTTAGTTACATCTATGGAGCGCCCCCCTAAAAATATTTTTTTTTTCAAATTTAACTCCATAACTAAGTAGCGGCATACAAAATACACCTTATGTGTAAATTTTATTCAGATACGTCGTATAGTTTCCGAGTAAAATGGCTGTGGCATACGAACGGACAGACAGACAGACATGACGAATCCATAAGGGTTCCGTTTTTTGCCATTTGGCTACGGAACCCTAATAATTTAACATCGAAGAAGTACCTACGACCACAAAATAATCTATAATAATGTTTAATATTTCTAGAAAATATAAACAAAAATATTTACATAAATATCATTCTCATTCTCACCAGTGTCTCGGGAGTAATGTGTTGTTTCAATTCGGTATTTAGGCATCCCAAAAGTATTGCTGCTGCTTCTTCCACCTCCACCTCCCGCCCGGGGCCACACTGTAGTAGCAGCAAAGCGCGGGCAGCGTCCAGTTCCATTCCGTTGGCGTTAATTGGCATAATGCACTAAAATATTACAAAATCATCAGTAACCATAATAAAAATAAAATCTAACTACAGTACATGGAACAGAACAACAAATAATTAAAGGCATATATATGGAATATACATACAAATAGTACGGTAAATGGTGAAGTTATGGCCGTCAGTAATGAAATAAACCGACTAGTTATTGGCGATTTATTACTTACTCAACTCATTGTGTTAATATGCAAATAAATAAAACTTGGATAACTTGGACTTTGCAGTAGCTCTTGACTTTATTTTTAAGTTTTCCAATATTAAAATTCTCATTAGGTACTTTAAGCCAACCCCATTATAAGGTGCGATTTAAAAATCTAATGTGTAGGTAGATACTTATGTAAAAAAAAATAGGAAGCATATAGTCAGTAAGGATAAATCAATGAGAAACGAATACTTTACCTATTAAAACGGAACCGATATAAATCTAATGTGCAATCTTATAGGAATAGACACAGACACTATAGCTAGACTATAAGCAAACACTCCACTAAGAAGACACAGATTTATACTGACTGCTGAATGACCATTGTCTATTACTCCCTCTCATCTCAATACCTCGCCCTCGCCCCCCTATTGTTCCTATAAACTACCACGTTAAAGTAACAGGTTAAGTTACGCGATTAGAAGCTTATCTTTCGAAGCAGGTAATAAAAACAAGGTAAGGTAAGCACTAATATTATTTTTTTAATTTCTAAAGTAGGTAGTAGTAGTATACCTACAGATAAACAATATTTAGTTGGCCGCTCGCTTTGAATTTATAGTCACCGTTATTATATCACTTGAATGTAAATAAATCTTACCTGTCGTGGGATTTTAATTTTCTATACATACAAACACGTGGGATTGTATTCAGACTAAATTTAAGTCAACCAACTGAGACGTAGGTAGGTATAGTATAATAAATAAAACGGGCCAAGTGCGTGTCGGATCGGACCACGCATAATAGAGGGTTCCGTAGCTGTAATGTAATAAGAACCAAACTAATGCCAAAAGGTCGTATCTGATACCTATTGAAGAAGTTTCTTGGAAATAACTCTGAAATGGCTAAACCGATAAAGTTCAAAACAATTTTCGTAGAAAGTGTATGATGACGCGCATCTTCTCAATTTTTTTTCATATTTTAGGACTTACGGTTCAAAACTTACAGGGGGGGGGGGACGCTATCTTTCCGACTTTCGAAGCGACAATTTCTGAAAATATATACACTTAATCACAAAAGTTTCAAATACACTCAATGTTATTTTTAAGGACCTATCGATTAATGTGCAATTTTTTTAACCTCATTTATTTTATAAGCCATACATATGTGCAACATGTTGATATTTGGTAAAAATATTTATTTTTATTTAGTTATATGTATGGAGGAGTGCCCCCCTTAATTTTTTTTTGCAATTTCACTACATAACTAAATAGCGGCATACAAAATACACCTCATGTCTAAATTTTATTAAGATACGTCTTATAGTTTCCGAGTAAAATGGCTGTGACATACGGACGGACGGACGGACCGACAGACAGACACGACGAAACTATAAGGGTTCCGTTTTTGCCATTTTGTCTACGGAGCCCTAAAAACACTTAGAAAGTTATGATTCCTAATTTAATACAAATTGGAGGAGAACAAGAAAGCAAAAGTTACTTAAGGATGGTGTGATGTGACTATCCAATAGAAAAGCTAATTGTATAAAATTATTTTTATTCCTAAAATTATTCTTATTCTTATTTATATACATGTTACGGAAAATCTTAGTGCTGAAACTATTAACTATTAATTCTGTTAGATCAAAAAGATTTACAATTAAACGAATATTTTCTATTTAAATGGACAACACAACACAATGCGCGCGAGTTTATTTTTGCAATGTTGCATTTTAGGCGATAAGTTATACTTATTTACATATTTTAGTGCAGTTGCACCTTTCGACGATTTGGTAAGGTTAAATACGTTTTTTCTTTTTAGTTATGTTTATATATATCTGTGTACATAAGTCCTTTTTACTTATGGAAACTTTGTTACTAAATTACTTACAAAAACATGAAAAATACTAGTAGAACAATGTCCTGCTTCCGTTATAGGAATGATAAATTAGACAAAAATGAAAATTTAATAGTAACTAACAGAGTATCCAATTTGGGTAGCAGACCGCATTAGACAGAAATAGGGATATGTTCTACTGTATTTACGAAATTTACTATATTTGCCAGAAATATAAAAAGTTATTATATTCAGTGAGGATACAATTATCTAAACATAAAAGTTTAATGAACTATATTGACGTAAATTTTCCGTTATTCTAAAGACTCGAACTTTTTGATTTCTTATCATTTATCTAACTTGTTTTATTTCGGAGTCAGTTTTTTTTATATCCGAGTATTATAAAAATTAAAATCAATGACATATCAACGTGACTTCAAAAAGGATAGTCCGAGATACAAATGCCAATATCTATACCACAACTGTTCTTTCATTTGTTAAAGTAGTCAAGTGTCATGTCATGGCCGGCACCTGTGCTATTTAATAATAGATAGTAAGGAATGAGTACTTAGATTAAGATAACTAAGAAATCTGCTGAACTGTAGTGTTAGTTTGGGTTAGATTTATTGAGGTAAATCAATATTGGTTTGTAAATTATTTTGTATTAAATATTGTTGCAATTAGGTTAATAGAAAATAAAAGAGAGAACTAATTAAACAATACACATTTTTATTAATTTGTAGCCACTGATACTCCTTTTTTCCCACTCATTTCATCTGTAAATATGTTCCATTTGTAAAGTATCCACTATAATGATAGTGGATACTTGATCCTCGTGGAATAAAGTAGGTACAAATTAGAACTTTTATTCCAAAGTAACATGCAGTTGTTATGCGTGGTGGCACAGTATTGGTCAGTTGAAAGTTACCTGTTTGTAGGTACTTAATTTTTATAAGATTAACTTTTTTGTATAAAACTGATTGCGGTTATTAGATCAATTACCAAATAAAACTAAGTATACTTATGTATTAACATGAATTTAATTTTATATTGAAATACAGAAGAAATGACACGTAAATAATGAACATAGGTACATATATGTATTGGATATCATTTACACCATGTGTATACTGGGAATGGTATTTAGAGACTATGAGAAGTGTACAAGTATTAAAAAGAAAAGATGTTTTCTTTGAATGCGCACTGGGCCCTATTTAGAGTAAATTATATCCCATACCATATATATATCAGTTGTATAACACACGAATGCTGTTATGACAAAACGAAATTGTAATGAAACTCAAATTAATCTAAAATTAAAGCATATAATTCTACTTTGATATTACAATAAGTTTTGTACTAAGGTGTATCACATTAAAAAATATTCATTAGCGTAACATTATGAATATTATGATACATTCACCTCTACGTCATATTTCGCATCAATTGGTAATCTACAACACACACTTCATAAATAATATACCATAAAATACAACTTCGTTTGTCTTAAGACAGTAGAAGTACTTGGACTGGGGTTACGTTTCTGACACAATACATTAATTTATTTACTTTTAAAGATTTCATTCAGTATAAAACATTTCATCTTATATCTATCGGAGCAAATACAGTTATTTAAATAATTTTACAAATTTCCTATCTTATATTGCAGAGGACCTAAAATATTTCTAACGTAAAATAATAACTAACTATAAATTAAAATGCGACAAGACCCCAGAAGTGTCCCATTGCATTTAATGCGACAGTAGGTAGGTATAATCCAAATAATTAGTACGAATACGTAGCTTGAAAATTTTAGGTTTGTTATTCTTAATGCCAAAAGACCGTAATCCTAATTGTATTATCAATATGTATCATCAGAAGAATCGTTATACGGCGACGGAGGAAAGTTCTCCTGGTTCATTTTAAAGGACTGCTGTTTTTTCTTATTCTGCTGGCGACTGCGAAACATTTTGCTTTCATCGGCACATTTTGTAGTTATACTGGTGCTGAAAAAAAAACATAATATCTAAATGAAGGATTTATAATGACGGTTTGGTTTCTTTCAGATACAATTCGGAGTAGTGGTTGTATTTTTTTTTGGAGGCATTTGGCGCTGTGTTAAGTTAAAAAGCTCAATCGTTATCTTTTATTTTAAACAATGATATACCACTTAGCCTAGGCATTGAATTTGACTAGAACTTACCGCACGACGCTTGCGGATACTCCGGTTCTTTCGACAACAACTTGCACAATATCATTGACGAGTTCCGGGTCGAGTCGTTTCTTAGCTGGTTTACCCGGGAATGCAGGAGATGATTTTCCGGTTAAAGAATGAGTGGCTAACACTCTAAAAAAAACAAAAATACATACGATTATAATACGATAAAATTAATCCCCTTAACGAATGAGCAGTTTAATTATATTAAAAAAAAATACCGGCGTGAAAATACTGCAGTCAACAATTTTCTAGTAGCGCCAGTGTAGGATGTCCAATCAATTTGCCTTAGCACTCTAGCAGGCACTGACGCGTACCCTTCTCCAATTGGCACCTAAAAGAGATAAATACGAATTCTTATTAGCTAGAAATATATCGTTATTAATAATAATTAACAAAAACATTCGTAATTATTGAACACCATACATAGGTACGATCGAAAATCGTTTATATTTACCATGTCGTTGCCCCTAGGTTTCAGCATCTCGTTTATTAATTTTTTACTGGGTCTGTAATCCTCTGGTTTCCACTCATCGTCAGATGCATCTGTATTTATATTTAGAGTATTGGCCTGGAAGTATGAAAATATATTAAAACTTTGCAAAATTACTGTTAATGATAATTAATATAAAAGGATAACATTTCCGATTAATTACCGTATTGCAGGAACTTGAACTACTCTTGTGGCTTTTCCGCTTGTTATGTCCATTGTTTTGTTGATTATATTGCTGAATCTTTAGGACATCTGTAGACACATCTGGGTCTAGCTCACCAGGCGACGGAGAATGTGATCTTTTAAGACTCGCCTTCAGCTGATTACGTAGGGAATGAATCGTCGCATATAGTTCCGATACTAATGAAGGATCGTCTCCGTCTGTTTGCGTTCCTTGTTCTCGGGTCTTTTTCCGATTTAAAAAACTCTGTTCAGAAAGCGACCCGATCCCGTTAAAAAGGTTCCTTTGTGGAACCTTTTTCGTATCTGCCTCTTTTTTTATTTGCCGATTGTCTCGCCTTGTGTAAGTTGATTCAGCGTGCCTATGTTTTTGAGCATGCTTATGTCCTCTGTAAGCAATTGGGCTATCGAATAATGGACTGTTAGTCTGAAAAAAATGAAGTAGTTTAATTAACAGTTAGTGCAATTAAAATGAAATGAAATACGCTAAGTGAATTTAATTTACCTCTGATTGATCGTCTCGGGAACTAAAACTGTATGTTGACTCAGGAGTACTTATAGGTTTTATAGCTCGAGATGGAGATTGAAGCGTGGCTGTTGACTGAAATGTTTAAAAAATAGTTTCTCATTAACTGCATGCATAAGCATCGAAAGCCGATGCGTTTCTAGAATCGTATATATGGCATTAATGAGTCGAGTAGAATTGATTAAAATAAATTATCATAATGATGAAAAACTGTATACTGATTTTAACCTTTTTTTAAATTATTATAATAATCTAACTTTATTTGATTCTTACCGGAGTTTGGGGAGTTGGCAGGCAGTTCAGTATCAATGTAGCACCGCCTTCTATTTCCAGCTTAGCGCGCCCGGGACCGCACTGAAGCTGGAGCAGGGCGTGGGCAGCGTTAAGTTCCATCAAGTTGGCAGCGTTGGCTTCAATTGGCATAATGTACTGAAAATAAAACATTACTGTAAAACTAATAAGACTAGTAAAACGATCCTCTTTTTCCTTTTAACGTGCCATTGATTTATTTATCGCGTAATAAATAAAAATAAATAAACTAACTTTTAGTTTTAACTAATAACAGAAACAAGTATTTTAAAGAAAGAGGTTGTGATTAAGTTTGTCTACGCAGCACATTTGTTTCATCAAAACCCCTATAAAAAAATTAAATAAATATTATTTAAGTTAAACCCAAATACTATGCCTTTGTACGAATTGTATGCATATTTCTAATTGTCTTGGGTATGTACATGTTTTAGAGCATTTTCACTTAACTGTGTTGACGGTCAATGTCAAAGCCCATACATTTTGTCAGGAATGTGACGGTTAAATGTTACTGAAACACGACTTAAGTCGTGCTTCAAAGTAGAAGTTGAAATAAAACTGCCCTTTAGTGCAATTGAAGTGTTTTACTACTATGTACTATGATAAGTTGATAACATACTTATGTACCTACTACCGGACCAACGAAAAAAACGTAATGTAATAGTAGAAGTTAAACACTTAGAATAAAGTATTATATCAGTTCACTTCATTCAAAACGTTTAAGAAACTTAAAAATATACATACATACATACGTACTATCTGTACAAAGGCGAACTATCCCTTTAAGGGATCTAGTAAAAACTCTAGTATATAGGATTTAGTAAGAAACCAATACTCACTCTGAGACACCTGATAACACTTGCTGGATTTCCTATTATGGTCAAACTATTGGGAGCGAACACTAACTTTCAGGCAACCCTCTGCTAGAAGGCACAGATGTGTACTGATTGACCATTGCCAAATATTCCCTCTCGTAAACTATCGTCCCTATTGTTTCAGTAAAATACCACGTATTGACCACTTGCTTCAACTTAAATCTCTCGAAGGCTTATTTTCGAAGCAGGTAATAAGTATTCATTGAATACCCAGATGCGCCAATTGTTAAAGTTGCTTAGCTATAAGATAATCTTTATTGGCCTCTAGCCTTATAGAGACACTAAACTTTTTACCTGAGTTGTATTACTATTATTTACGTCACTTACGTTGAAATTGAAACTGGACTTTTAAATATTTCTGTATGAAATGACGTAGCCTAGTTAAAATAATTTTGCAATACGATTCTTATATTTAATAAATATCTATTAAGCTGCACATAAGAGGATAATTAAATGAATTCGGAATAATCAGAATATACTCAGTCTACTAAGAGATTGTATAAAACTTCATATAAAAGCTTTTTAAGATTTAACAAATAACCATTTGTTTTGAAGCATACCTATTCGTGACATGATGATGAGTATAATAGTTTGTAGTTCGAATTCATCGATTTTTACGTTAAAAAAATAATGAACTGGGATGACATTAGTTACAGGTCACATCTCCCTTTAGAACTAAAACAAGACATAGTGGTACTTTTAATAAACTGATTTCTATCTTTGTATATCGGACTATCCGACCATTCCTAGCCGTCGTCGTGTGTTTACAGACACCACTTTGATTCTCAAACTTTAAATTATGTGTTTATTTTGACTAACCGACCATTCCTAGTCGTCGTCGTGTGTGTATCATAGTAGAACAAAACGGGGTATCGCATTCCCTACGTCACAGACACCACTTTGATTCTCAAACTTTAAATTATTTGGTGATTTTGACTAAATTATTGGCTACGAATGGTTGGATGTGGCTCAGTGGATACTGCATATTCTGCAACTCTGGTGAATCTACCACAACATTTAGTTAAAACAACCACAAAATTTAATGTGTGAGAATCAAAGTGGTGTCTGTGACGTAGTGAGAGCGATACCTCGTTTTGTTCTACCATGGTGTGTATGTTAAAAAAAATATTTCAACTGTTGAAAGTATTTTACAGTACTTATGTAAGTATAAAATTTGCTGGAACCTCAACCTCTTATAAGTATAATCATGCCTGTGCTATAATATGAGAGAGCAGGATTAGAGGCACCGCTCTTTCCCTATATTAGAATTTATAATTGAGTGGAGCAGGAGCTGTCAAATTACTCCACTCAATTATAAATGCTACCTTAGGTAACATGTGACGCAAATATTTTTATATTTCAATAAAAACTAAATTATAAAACCCTTAATATATACTAAAGATCTCATCATCAACGGCCTCCTTGCCTAGTCGGTAGTGACCCTGTCTATGAAGCAGGAGGTCCCGGGTTCGAATCCTGGTCAGGGCATTTATTTGTGTGTTTATCACGGATATTTGTTCCCGAGTTATGGATGCTTTCTATTTTCTATGTACTTAAGTATTTATCTAAGTATCTATCTATTATATATATCGTCGCGTAGTACCCTCAACACAAGCCTTATTGAGCTTGCTGTGGGACTAGTCCCACACAGTTCGAATCCTGGTCAGGGCATTTATTTGTGTGTTTATCACGGATATTTGTTCCCGAGTTATGGATGCTTTCTATTTTCTATGTACTTAAGTATTTATCTAAGTATCTATCTATTATATATATCATCGCCTAGTACCTACAACACTAGCCTTATTGAGCTCACTGTGGGACTAGGTAGATTTGTGTAGGATTGTCCCATAATATTTATTATTATTTATAAATTCATCAAATACCTATTTATCCAAATTGTAAATCGTGTCAATGAAAATAATCGATTTTTTTTTGAAAATTCTTTAACATAAATATATAATAACAAATATTAACTACATCAATTTATCTTTAGTATTATTTAGTTATCTATAATTAGAGATGTATGATTCTACTACAAGTGGATGCTAGAATATGTAAATGTGAACTGTTTAAGTACTTTAAGAGTATGAGTTTAAGTTTCAATTTGGTTTCAATAGCATTTTATAAGATGGTTTCTATATCGTGGTAACTTTTTACTTGATTCTTAATCAGCTTTTTTCTTTAAATTATGTGTGTATTAAGGAAATCATATAACTTTTTAGATCTAGCCATAATGTACGTCATATTTAGGGCCTGTTTCACAATAAAGGCCTGGCCAAGTAAAGTATTGGATAGCTAATTAACAAATAAATTAACTGCCAGATAAAACTACCTTAAGCCCAACTACCTAAAACTTAGCACTAGACTCCGCTGTCCTTCTGTCCGTCTGTCACCAGCTTAGATAATATAATTCTCAGCTCCGCTCATTTCCTAATTTAAAAAATATTTTACGAGACTAAATTGGACGTCCAAAACGACGTATAATGTAATTCATAGTTTGTCGACTACTGTTTTTGTTTCCGAAATAATACGCAATGTTTTTGTTCTAATGTTAAAATATAGGGCCCGTCCTCTATAAATAAACCAATTTTGGTAGTTTTTACCTATTTTGGTATAACTTTTTGCCAACTGAAAAATTTTGCTAGTCTGTCACTCTGACCTCCACCCATTAAAAGCTGCCAGATGCCCGGATCTAGCAATAGGGACTAGTATTGCAATCTTACTAGACGGGTTTCGTTGCTCTCATTATTGTGTCATATCATATCTGACGTGGCCAGCTCTTAGTCAATTATACTCAAGGCCCAAACTAAAATATCTCTAAGGAAGTATAAGTACCTAGTTATTAATATTATTATGGCTTGCCTCGGATACTATATATTTCTCACGATTATAATAATTATGTACTTACATATAATATGCAATGTTGTTTTTTGTCTAAGTGCGAAAGTTTATTTTTACAACTAAATTATCCTAAGCAATATATGAGCGTGTAAGTAATGTTGAGTATAGCTATATGTTTAGCTAGTTGGCTATATTCATTCAGCTATTTAATACGAAATCTACGAAAAGAAAATTCTATTTACATAACTCCTAAATAGAGGGATACAAATAAATGTAGGTAGGTATGCAATAATTGAATTACAACGCGCAACCATTATTAAGATATCCAATTAATCCAATATGCTTAATAGGCAAAGTCTAGAACACCAAATCTTTTTTAGGGTTCTGTGACCAAAATGGCATAGACGAAACCCTTATAGTTTCGTCATGTCCGTCTGTCCGTCCCCATACCATACAACCGTACATGCAAGAAATGATCAAAATATTTTTTTACTAAATATCAACATGTTGTATATCAATCGATAGGTCATTAAAAATTACATTAAGGTTTGTTAAACATTTTATAATTTGGTAAATATTTTCAGAAATAATCACCCCGAAAGTCTGAAAATATGTGTCCCCCCTTTTGATAAGATATATCATTGCATATTATTTCAACGAAGATTGTTTTGAACATTATCAATTAAGGCGTTTTCGAGTTATCTCCAAAAAACTTCTTTCACAGACAGATATGACGTTTTGATATTATTTTTTTTCGATTGTAGGTACGGGACCCTATGCGAGAACCGACACGCACTTGGCTGGTTTTTTCGACACAGTAACACATACATATTTGAAATCGACTCGCAGCAGGCGCAGGCTCGTTCACTTCGTAACTTAAGGAGGGTGGGATGACAATAAAGCGGTGCGCTCATATCGCACTTGGGGTATTGCATTCAATTTTTTTACCTGAGTTAATTCGGTGAACGGTTCCCGGTGTCTTCCCTTCGCTAGTTTGCAACCATTATTTCTTGCCTTCACTTGTGCTCCGAAGTAATTCTACATTTTTAAATATATTTTAAAATGTCGCAAAGGTTGTGGTTGTTGGTGGAATGGGTGGATGAACGCGACGTATTCCCTAGTTATGGGGTGGTTAATGTTGGTTCTTTAATTGGCAATGAGACGCAATTACACGTTGGAAAACTGATATTTGTTCGAGATAAGCACGGAAATAATACTCGACGAGCGCAAGTCATGAGGATATCAGGTAAATTTTTACATGAATTTAAAATTTAACCGTTCTCTAACTGTCATCAAAAGGTTTTTGTTTCCAAGTATTTTGCTATAGAACTACCGTTACTTATCTTATAAACAATATAAAATAGATTAGTAGGTACAGTAAGGTACCTACATACCTCCAAAAATACAGCCACACCGATATTGTTTGGTTTAGATTTTCCATAAATTTATATTTGTGTCTAATTAATTATATACGCATTATTTATCTACATATTTAAAATTAACGTTATCTACGAATTAACATTATCAATTCTACCACATGTCTAGTAAACTATGTAATAATAATCATAAACCTTTTTCAGATAACAAACACTATGTAAAAGAACAAAAGAAATTAGTGGAAAGAGAGGACCATCAAGTGAAGAATGTATTGTCGCTTTGTATGCGCACTATTCGAGAAATGAAATCCGGCCCAATGGTAATAATAACTTAATAACACTTGCTTAGATTAGGTTTTTCTATTAAATTATTAACTACTTTGAATTTTTTGTTAAGTCAGTGGTAGTAAATTGTATGTGTGTATGGGGCATTTGTATGTCCATAAATAATATACATACAAATTGTTCCATAAAAATTGCATATATATATCTGTTCATTACTCCCCCTATACTTTTATAATTGGTACATACGCAACTTAAACATGCTTACTACTTGCAACTGCACTGTAAGGTTTTTTTAATTCAAGAAATAATTCATGAATTAAAAAAGCTCGCCTTTAGATATCAAAAATACATGTGGAAAAGTCGCGTACAATATAAAAAAAGCGTACATTGTGATTCACGGCATTACAGGTAGATGGCGCTTATATCAGTCCGTATTTTGTAATACGTCTGGCAGTTATAAAATTGAGATAATACTCGCGCTAATTTTGAATGTGAATTTTTGAGGTATTCCAGATTCTCAAAATTCTAAAATGCGCTTTAGTCCGCCATTCCCTTATCGGTAATCCTTGCTTGATTCGTTTCTTATCTCTTTTTCTTTCCAAAATCTCACGGCGCTCTGACAGACTCAATCAAAAATCAACTTTTTTCTTTTTGACAATCTGGAATTAAGAAACGAATCAAGCAAGGATTACCGATAAGGGAATGGCGGACTAAAGCGCATTTTAGAATTTTGAGAATCTGGAATACCTCAAAAATTCACATTCAAAATTAGCGCGAGTATTATCTCAATTTTATAACTGCCAGACGTATTACAAAATACGGACTGATATAAGCGCCATCTACCTGTAATGCCGTGAATCACAATGTACGCTTTTTTTATATATCAACCGTGACCTAGCCTTAGACACAGAAGTTCAGAAGTTCTAAAGAAAGTCGACAGATATCGTACGATACGTAGCGTCATGCTACAGCATAATAATACGACGTAGCTTATAAAGATATGAAACTGTCTTGGAATTCTTATCGTAATGGTTTTTAGGGTTCCATACCTCGAAAGGAAAAAACGGAACCCTTATAGGATCACTTTGTTGTCCGTCCGTCCGTCAAGACCCTTTTTCTCAGGAGCGCGTGGAGGTATCAAGATCAAGCTGAATTTTTTATCAAATACTTAGGTCTACTGTAACATTCAAAAATTCAATTTTCGTAGAAATGCTTTTATGTTTTATTGGACTTACGGTTACGGTTCAAAAGTTAGAGAGGGACAAAATTTTTACAACTTTCGAAGCGATTATTTCTTAAAATATTGAAAAAAATAATTCATGAATTTCAAAGTTATTTTTAAAGCCTTAGCCTAAAAATTACTCTGACATGTTCATTAACTGTTGCTGTGTAATGGTTTTATCAAAATAATATAAAGACATCATAAAGCGTCCGTCTTAAAAGTACACTCAGCGACAAAAGCTTGCACCGAAAAAAAAAAATTACAAGTTCATTTTTTTTACAGTTTACCGGGGTGATGAGCTCCGACCAACCGACTCAAGGATCTTCAACTGGACCGGTATCATTGCCTCAAGTGGTGCCGGACACTGACAATACTAGCAGCGAAAGTGACCAAGAGGTGCGTATTTTAGTTGTTTACACGCAAAACACACTTAATGGAATTCAGCCCCAATCTCTGTCGAATTCTATGATCATAGAGGGAATTCAGATGGAAGGCGGAAAATTGTCTATGGTTTCTGGTTTTGTTTCGTTGGAAATAATACCTTAACTTATAAGAAGCCGGGAGCCAGGTATGTCCTTAAACTACGTCCAAAAGAGAGGTATAGTTTCTGCGAATATTATCTCGTTATGTGTGGTAGGGCACACCACAGCGAAAGTTCTCTCGCTCAAATCTGGAGCAGAGCCCGACTGGGGAACTACCTCCACCTTACAGAAAACCACGGCCAAATAGCACTAGACCCTGCTCTAAGCATTGAGTTCCTGCTGGTGAATAAGGTTGCCAATGAGCTCAAAGAGGACCCAGTGTGTTGACGATGAGGGTTCTTGTTCCATTAGCCGTCAATACGGTGATTCCTTCTTTTTGTAAAGGGTCGGCAACGCGCACGTGACACCTGGAGTTGCAGGTGTCCATAGGCTACGGTAGCTGCTTACCATCAGGTGGGCCGTATTCTTGTTTGCCACCGTCGTGGTATTAAAAAAAACTATTTCTGTAAGAAATCCCTTTTCATGTGTAACATTCTTATAACAAATTACTTAATATATTTATACTTGGTGTAATTTTATTTTTACAGATGCATTATGAAGTTAGCAGACGTCATAAAAAATCTGCAGTGTCACAAAATACTCACTATAGTCGTGATGCTTCCAACAGCCGAAGCAGGCAGCCGTCTCGGTACCAGACTCCAAACCACAAAAGTCGGTCCATAATTTGCAGCACTCCAGTACCTGTAATGACAGGTTCACGTAAACCCTTGTTGACCTTTGACCAGAGCACCCAAGTTGATTTTGATGCTGAAGACCGTAAACAAAAAATGGAAGAGATGGAAGTTGTCGTTAAAGGTCTCTACGCCCGTTTTTTGGCATTAGTGGCTAGATGTCACAACGAGAATATTCCATTACCACCGGGTGTTGCCGATCCTTTCGAACAGAACATGGATTTACCAGAACGTGAGAATGGAACGAGGTCGCCGATGGAGCAAAATGCTGGAATAGGGGAGAATTTGAATGTAAATGGAAACCATATCAAGGGCGAAGTCATTTCAAATCCTAAAACGCTTGAAGTTCGTCGCGTATCTGCGCACACGACCAACACTGGCGAACCGAGCTATGGGGTCGATTACGATATGGTACCGTTTTTGTTATTTTTTTATTGCACATAAGAAACGGACGTAATGCCACAAGGCATTTTATGATACCATTCGGGATTTAAAATTTTCGCGAAATAAAAAAAACTACCATTTTAGGTGCCGATTGGAGCTGGCAACACTGTTGTACCGACCAGACTTTTGAACGATATAGACTGGACATCCTACAGCACAGCCACGAGGCAACTTCTGCAAGCCGTGTTTCCTCGCAGGTATAATAAAACAATAACAACTTTTTTTTTATTACAGTGACTTACAGACTAAAATGATACCGAACCGCGCCTTGTAGATGGCACTTCTGATGTTCAGACGTGGTGATGTCAGGTGTCACCCCTAAGATGGTGACACCCGGGGCGTACCGCCCCCGCCGCCCCCCCTAGCTACGCTACTGGCTAGACGTCGAGTTGCGGAAACCTGTCCATACTACAATACAATACTGCTTAAATAGCTTAAAGTAGCTATTTAAATTGGAAACTTTATTTACACTTATTTGACTTTTTTTTATAACGGCGAATAACTAGGTATTAATGGTATTATAGTTATCAAAATATTTTTTTTCAGGGTATTAGCAACCCATTCGCTGACTGGTAAGCAATCGCCAGCCTTCATGAACATTCCGCCGAAGAAGCGTCTCGACCCTCAAGTCGTGAATGACATCGTGGACACCGTTGCTGAACGCTGTGGCGTATCTAAAAGGCTTGTTAGGTAAACTATACCTACAAATTCACGATTTATAAAAAAGCGCTGTGGACAGTCGCCATTAGATATATCGGAGCGGGCAAGGTGGTCACAAATATCTCAACAACGCCTCTATCGTCAAGGCGATAAAGTGCATGTTCGGATATTTTTGACTACCTTGGCCGCTCCGATATATTTGATGGCGACTGGACATACTGTCTTGCAAACAAGATGACCAATATAACAAGACCCCTATGATAATCGCTTTTGGCCCTTCTAGCTCCATATATGACCCCTTTGACCGATGCTGCTTATATTTTAATCAATATTTCTTTACCTCAACTACGCTTTTACCTAATGTTGTTTAAATTCGAACAATACTAAAGTTATGTACTAAAAAAAAACTCAAAACTTCGAAATGCACGGACAGGCCCATGCCGGTACCGTCAATAAACCTTTCATTTATTTCTTTCGCAGAGGCAGTATAACTATAAAATGCACTGACGAGGCGAAACTTTACCGTAACCGACTGCATTACAAGCAGTCCCGCCAGCACCCGAATCAGGAGAATGTACCTCCAGGACCCTCCTCGGACGAATCATCTACCGTCACGGAATAATATCGTTTTAGTTGACAACCCTTTACTTACTTCTTTTTATAAGTAAGAATGTGTTGTCCAAAGATATATGGTGTAAAACGTGTTTTAAATTTCGTATAGGTAAATATTAGATTTTTTCGGTATCGCATTTAATAACACGCTACACTACACAATGAATAAACAAATAAAACTTAACACGTGTTTTAATTTTACTACTGCTAAGTATACTGTTTTAATTATAGGAGGACAAGTTCTCGTTTTACTAATATCGACTTAATGCCTTGTTACATTTGTTTTAGTTAGCTTCCTAAATAAGTTAGTTTCTAAATTTAGTCACGTGTAACCGCATTTAGCAAGTAAATTTACTATGAAAACAAGTTAGGATCCTAATTAGAATGCTAGTTAGGATACTAAAAAAAGTAAAGTGTAACAGGGCTTTTAATCTCGAGTACATATGCCTCTCCGTCTATACGCCTCTCTATCTCAACTTTCGGGTATTAGAGGTCGATAACGAAATTTCGTTTTTCGTAGACATACGACTATAAAATGCCGAACAAGCCATCATATCAATGAACAATTAACTTATGGATGGTACAAGGAGGATAAAAATCTCTGTTACAAAAGTGTCCGTCAGAAGGCGATAAACTGATGGCGCCACAATGATATTAAATTTGATTTAATTAATTTTGATATTAAAAAATTAAATCCATACATATTTAAAAATAATTATTTGCGGAGAAGAATATTAATTTTATTTAGAATGTCTTATATAGTCTGGCAAACCATTTCTGTCAGTAGAAACGCGCGGCAAATTCAAAATACGTACATGTGGCAACCCTTTGTGATGAGACACCGTATTTCATGACGAACATTTCAATTCACATTGAATTTGTTTCTAGTGCATTTCACTCTCTCATCTTAAGCGCGAGTGAGATAGAACTCCTGCAACGTTCCCAATTAAATTTAAATTTATTTTTAAGCCATATGTCAATTGCCTCAACCAGATTATCTGTTGCAGTTGATGACAGATCAGACGAAATATATCCGTCTCCTTTTTACACACCGTAAATGTCACCTAATGAAAGGGGCGGAAATACTACCTAAAATTAAAAACATAAAATTTGATGATCATTGCTGCTTTTTTCACTGATTCAGTGTTGTCATAGTTTTGTTCGCTGTACATTGCTACTACGTTCGTTGGCTGGCCAGACTATAAGTATTAAATATCGGTAATTCATTACAAATGCTCATCTCTACCTAGCGCCACTCGGAAATATTTGGAACTATTGTTTAGTGCTTAGTGCTTACCGCTGGACACTTTTTCGACCGTTTTCCTATAAGAGAGACCGATCCTCCTTGTACCATCCATAAATTAACTAATCAATTACTATTATTATACTTCGTTTTTTTGAGATTAGAAATTGAGTAATAGTAGTTTATGCAACAGTTGTATAAGAGGGGTCAAAAAAGGTGAGTGGTGTGGGTAACAATTTGAGCCGTAGGCGAAAATTGTTAAGAAAAACGCCACGAACATTTTTTGACCTACTTATACGACGTTGCATACAATACTTTTTCTACGACTACACTTACTTTTACATAAAATGCGAAATTGAAAACTTCATGGATATCGCCGTTATTTTGTCAATATAATCAACAATCATTTAAGTTTTACCTTTTAAAACACTATTTTTCAAGAATACTAACATTACTAACACAAATACACACGTCGTTATTTGATCAATGATTAAAGAGCTACAGAGATTAGTAAAAATACCTAAATTACTTTCAAAGTTTACAGTTTGCCCCAACAAACGAACGGGAAACGTAAAATAAAAACTGCAAAGTATCTGTGGTTCTTTTCATTTTTTCTTTTTTAAAGTTTTTTTTTCTAAAAACGCTGCGTTTATTTAGGTTTCTTAGGTTGGCAGTAATTTATTTTGTCCTATATTAAAGTGCTTGCACGCGATTACACAATACTATTTTGGAGCTTTTATAGAACAAGTGTTATTTTGGGCAATAGACTAGATAGACTTTTCTTCGAGTATATTATCTATGTTCTTATAAAGGTGTTGACGAATGTATAAATGACAGATAAAAGCACAGGAGTAGAAAAACATAGAAACAGTAGTTGCCAACCTGTTCTAAATGTTCAATTTAAACACACTGCAAGGCTGCAAGCACACCAACAAACAATAAGTTAACATGATTAAGGGTGGGTTGCAACACGCATAACTAACGAACTGATCAACGTTAAATATGGCGAAGGAGCTGTCATCCCATAGAAAACAGTCAAACTTTATATACAAGATTTTTTTAACGATGACGTTGACGTTAACAGACGGTTTGGTGCAACCGGCCCTTAGAGTTCAAATTTGTGAATAAATAATAGCAATTTGCAGATTCAATAATCCAACACAACAATAAAAACACAATTTCGTTTTGATTATCACGTTTAAGAGACACGTGAAAAATTACAAACTGACCTGACAGTGACGCACGTACGTTCTAAAACGAAAACTTTAGAAAACAGTCAAACTTTACATACAAGATTTTTTTAACCATGACGTTTACGTTAACAGACGGTTTGGTGCAACCGGCCCTTAGAGTTCACATTTGTGAATAAATAATAACAATTTGCAGATTAAATAATCCAACACAACAATAAAAACACAATTTCGTTTTGATTATCACGTTAGAGACACATGAAAAATTACAAACTGACCTGACAGTGACGCACGTACGTTCTAAAACGAAAACTCGTTCTAAAACGAAAACTCGTTCTAAAACGAAAACTCGTTCTAAAACGAAAACGTCTAGTTTTTTATCAGTATTCACTTAAATTATTGAATTGAAAATCATAACATGCACTTATTAATAAATTTTCGTAAATAAAAGAGCTTCTAAACGTTATTTAATAGTTTTATTATATAATACTAAATAATAAAACAAATGTCTTAGGTGATGGTAAAAGATTTGGTGGACTACGAGGTGGCTTTTGTTGTTGTATGCCACTCGGGCCTGCCTCTGATTGCTCCATAACTCTCCAACCAAACGCACAATAATAGAGCAAGTAAATACCTTTATTTAAATAAGAATCACAATAAGCTTTAAACATGTTAAGCTTGAAATACCAAATAGGTTTTATGTTTCATGTAACTATATATAGAAGAATTGTCTGTAGTAGTTCGTTATTCAAATTCAAACAAATATATGTCAGTCGTGTTTCATGATCTGTGAGTTTCCCTTGTGTATTAGAAAACATTAAAAGCTATCCAGGTATAGCTGAGAGATACTAATGACAGATGACGTGAGAAAATATTTAAAAATTGAACCATCCTTTAGTCGTCAACACAGTGAATCCTCCTTTTTGTAAAGGGTCGGCAACGCGCATGTGACTCCTTTGGAGTTGCAGGCGTCCATAGGTTACGGTAGCTGCTTACCATCAGGCGGGCCGTATGCTTGTTTGCTACCGTCGTGGTATAAAAAAAAAAAAAAAGAACCTCTTCTTCTCTAGGTATTTTATTGTATAACATTCACAAGAACATTAACAATGATAAAAATAAAATATTTCGTGCATATAACTACTATCAAAATATTGTTAAATACTCAATATAACATTTACAAATACGAAAGCATGGCTTTTCTATAAATACAAATATATTTAAGTATGTTTAATGTCGGCGTAGACACTTTGACAGTTGTGACATGCATCGTGCCTAATAAAGAACGCTGTACATCGTTCTGTCAACTTTTTTCTAATCTCAAAAAAAACGAAGTATAGTACAATACAGAATTCATCCTTACTTGTCTTATCATGTAAACAAACGTATGTCAAACTAGTACATCGTTATGTCATTTATTTTTGAGGATCATCGTTCGTTACTTCGATTATTGAAGATTTTTTTATTACAAATAATATTTTTCAGTGGTTAGTTGGTTGAAAACAATACTTTGTGAGTTTAAGCATATAACAACATTTTAAGTTTGTTTATTTGTTCCTAAATTTACTTACCTGCTCCGCTGCTGTCCAATCTGGAAATTCCCCCATTTGATCCACCCTATTGATAACCTTATGAAATGCCAAATTGAATCTATTTTGAACTTACAACTAAGCGAGCAGGCATGGACCCAAGCCGCTTTACCAATAAGGCACGGCGGTTTGGGAACCCGCAAAATTTCAAGTATCGCTTTGCCGGCATTCCTGTCCTCCATCCACAGCACGTCAGATCTGGCAGGTAAAATACTAAAAGTCCCTACGGGCATAAACTGCCAGATCGCGTGTTTGGATGAGGCCACGAATGCCTGGCTAGCTGGACCGAGCCCAAATTTTCCAAGCAGACCAAAAAGACAAAGGGCCTGGGATACTTTAACCTCCGTCGCCATACTTAAATCACTCACGGACACATCGTCAGGCAGGGATCTGGCTAGGTTACTAGCAGCGTCTAAGCCAGAGTCAGGCCAGTTACTTGCCTACCCCTCGCCCCATATAGGTACGCTTATAGACCCCGAAACCCTCCGGATAGCTGTCGGTCTCCGGCTTGGAGCTGGGATTTGCACAGGCCACAGTTGCGCCTCTTGTGGAGCCCCTGTGGACCGACTTGGCCACCACGGCCTCTCATGCTCCTCGGGCGCCGGCCGTCTATCCCGCCACGCCGCTCTTAACGACATCCTCCGAAGGGCGCTCGTCAGTGCCAACGTCCCCGCTGCTCTGGAGCCCCAGATTGTGCGGGGCGATGGCAAGCGCCCTGACGGGATGTCATTGATTCCGTGGAAGATGGGCCGCGCGCTGGTGTGGGACGCCACTTGCACTGATACGCTGGCGGCGTCCTACCTCCCAGCAACCTGTAAGCGAGCGGGAGCGGCGGCAGACGCCCGGGAGCGCCTCAAGGTCACTAAGTATAGTTGTCTCGGCGCCCAGTACGACTTCACACCATTTGGCGTCGAGACACTCGGACCTTGGGGCAAGGGTGCACTCGGGCTCCACAAGGAGCTCAGTAAACGCCTAAGGGAGGCAACAGGCGACCCTCGCGCGGGCAGCTTTCTCGCATAAAGGATTGCTATTGCAATACAGCGCGGGAATGCTGCCTGCGTGATGGGAACCCTGCCAAAGGGTCCCGGTTTAAGTTTTTAGTGTTTTATTTTTAAGTTAGGTTTTTTTTCAGTATTAGTTAGTTTATTTTATAGTAGTTTTAGTTTGATATAGTACTTAATCATCATTATGTTCTTTAAGTTTTTTTTATGAATAAATGTCACATTTTAAGTGATAATCGAAGATAAAAGTGTGATAATGTGATAATTGTGTAAGTGTGATAATTTAAAATTTCTGCTTTTGTATCCTATGAATATAGGTGCCTGTAATAGCGTTCTGGCCTCGCCATTGTCTGATGAGGCTAGAATGCTATGCAGGCTATATTTAAAGATAATTTAATCAGTAGTATTTAGTATGTATCCAGGTTACGTTTATGGGAGTGACATAGTCACCACGTGACAAAACTCCTTTTTGTAAACCAATAAAGATATAAAAAAAAAAAAAGTGATAATGTCTTTGAGAAGTGTTTGTTTGTTTCCATGATAACATTGATAACACAAGTAAGGATGAATTTCTGTATACGTTGTTTCTGGAAATTGTATAGTGTAAAAGCGCTTTAAGAAATAACATCAACGTTTTTATTCATGACTCAAACAAACTATTTCAGCTGTCAATGATTGTCATGTCATTAAAATAGGTTACATTATAATTTTTTATAGTATAATATAACGTAAAAACGTAGCGTCGTGTGTTGTGTTATTTTACACTTTAATTAAGTTGAATAGAATGGAGGATATCGAAGAATCGGAGTTCGTAGCTTCCGAGCACGATAAGCTAGTTCACGCTATATCAAAACTAGACAAAACTCAGTTCATTACCGAGCCAACACGAAGTGAACCAACTAACCTCAATTCAGAATTTAACTTGATCAAAACTAAACCGAAACTAGATCTTACGAATGTTGTGAAAGTGCTAGAAGACACATCCCATCATGTACAGATTAGTAAGAAGCTTAAGAAGACTCAGGCGAATAAGCAAGTACTCACAAAGCCGCTTGAAAAGCCGCAAGCAGAACGCATCAGGCGATCGACAGGGTACGAACAGACGAAGGAAAAAGTAGGTAGATGGGACCCTGTCGTAGCAAGAGGCCGTTCTGTAGACTTTGTTTCGTTTCCTCTTAAGCGTGTCTCACATAAAATGCAGCCAACTGAGGAGTTCTTATCCAAGTTTGAACTCAAGTCTAATCTGGAAAAGGAATTAGATCAAATTGATCCGCCTAATGTAGTTGTTGAAGAAGATGAAGATGAGAAAGTATATCCAATGACATATGAGGAAATGTTGGAGCACAGGCAACACTCGGCTAAATTGCGAGCACAACAGTCTTACATGGCCGCAAAAGCAAAGAGACAAAGTAAAATAAAGAGCAAGAAATATCACAGGTTAGTTCTATTTTACTTCATTCATTGTATACTTGTATACATTAATGCTTTAGTAAATTCAAATGTGTTTTTTAAAATGATGTCTGAGTTTTATTTATTACTTTTAGATTATGTTATTAATATAAGTTTAACTACAATAGCAGATATCTATGAGTATGTGCATAAAGTAAACTGATATCTAACACATTTTTTATAAATTAATATTTTTTTAGAATTCTAAAGAAGGAAAGACTAAAGTTGCAGCTCAAAGAGTTTGAAGAGCTACAAAAGAAAGATCCAGAAGAAGCTCTCAAGAAGTTAGAAGCTCTGGAAAAAGCTAGGGCTTTGGAGAGACATACACTGAGACACAAGAATACTGGAAAATGGGCCAAAAGCAAATTGGTCCGTGCTAAATATGACAAAGAGGTAGGGTTTTCATTTTATCATTATTGTTCATTAAAATTATGATTTTAGTAATAAATGTGACATTATTTTGGTACTGAAATGGTACCTTTACCAAAAAACTGTCCCAAAAATTTCACTAATTTGAAATAATTTTGATCTCATTCCTATTACAGACCAGACAAGAACTTGCTGAACAACTAGCAGTAAGTAGGGGCCTTACTAAAAAAACACAGGCCAATGACAGCACTGATGATGAAGAAAATGATGACTCTGAAAACATACCAGATATCACTCTATCTCAAGACCCCATGAACCCCTGGATGATGAAAAGGTCTGATAAATCAAATGTTGATGCTGAATTTGATTTTGGTTACAAGAAGTATGTTCAAGGAAAGACAAACAAGAAGGATGACAGTGATAGTGATTCAGAAGATGATGTGACACAGCACACTGGTAGTGACAAACCCCTAGATATGCTCCTTTTGGGAAATAGTATTAGTAGAATTGGTCAGGAAGACAGTGATGATCAAACTGAAGAAACCACTGAAATAAAAACAAAGACAAAAGAAACAGAAAGTCCAAAAGTAAAGAATGATGGTAAAACGCAGAAAGTTGATGGAGCCATTGCAGGAGAATCTACAATTAAAGGACCTAAAAAACCCAAGGCAGGAAAAAGGAAAAATGAAGTTAATAATACAATTTCACCTAAAAAAAATAAGACGACTGTAGCTACTTCCAGTTGGACTGTAGAATCAATCAATGTTGTCCCTGAGACAAAGCCTAAAAAAGCAAAGAAAGATGTATCAGAGGCATTTGAAGTTCTCGAAAAGAATATTGCAAACAAAGTTGCAAGTAAGATTACCAAACTTAAAAAAGATATTAAAAATTTAGAAAGGGTTACTAAAACATCAAATAAAATGGAAGGCAAACAAGAAGAAAGAGATAATCTGGAATATTTGAAACTAAAAAAGCAAAAAGTAAAACCAGTCATAGATGAGGCGTTGATTGAAACAGCGGCCAATGCTGCAGAGGATGTCCGGATTAGCCACAAACCTCTCCATGATGTGGTTAAAATAGCTCAAAGAGATGTGCCTGCCGAAGAAAATCTTGATTCAAATATTGATCCTACTAGATTCATACAAGCTAAGCCTAAATACTTGAACTCTGTTGTGCCTGAAGGAGAAGGTGGCCATGATTTGTTGGATGATGATGATGAACAAGTTGTTCCAAAAGTTAACATTGAAGATGTCTTTGAAGAAGATGATGTAGTTGACAGTTTCAGGCAAGAGAAAGAAGATGAAATAAATAAGGATAAAGTAGAAGACATTGATTTAAGTCTACCAGGATGGGGCACCTGGGGAGGAAAAGGAGTAAAAGCCCCTAAAAAGAGAAAAAACAGATTTATTACTAAACCTGCTCCTAAATTCCCAAGACGAGATGAAAACAAAGGTGATATCATCATAAAAGAATTTAAAGATCCTAAACTAGCTGCTCACAAAGTTACCAATGTACCATTCCCTTTCAAGAGTGTCAAAGATTACGAAGCATCTATCAGAGCTCCACTTGGTAATACTTTTGTAACAGAAAAAGTACACCAGAAGTTGATCAAACCAAGTGTCATCACTAAAGCTGGCACTATCATTGAGGCAATGGATGAAGATGAATTACTTGATAAGAAGGTACAGACATTCAGAAATGAGAAGGTTATGAAACTATTGGGACGGAAATAAAACTAATCTACTTAATTAATGTTTTATTTGACCTTACTTATACGCCGACTCGGATAGGTGGTGAGACTAATATGACTCCATCGCCTCTCACAAATAACATGGGAATGGTCCGCTTTGTTGTTCTGTACACTTCTTCATATGTTTCTTCATCAATCTCCACTGTCGTGATGGTCTCTTCTGCATCCCCTAGGACCATGTTGAGATGTTGATCATAGGCCTGTTGGGAAAATATAAATATGATAATGTTTTATTTAATTATTTAAGAAGGTATCAGATTTTTTTTCATTAATATTTTTTTTTTTGGTATAAGACATCCACTTTAGTTTCCTAATATTTAGTTACAACTTTGTTTACAATTTGGATATAAAATTAATATGCTTAAGGAAAATTCCAAACTCATTTTTAGCAGCATCACATGTTTTGTCAACACTTTCTCTGAGGGCTTGTATAGGATTTAGGGAGCTTGGCACTTGAAGTGTTAAAGGATGTTTTAATTACAATGAAGCAGATGCTGCTAAAGAGCCTACCAGTGGTGAGGAATCCATATAACTCGATTCCCACCGGCTTGCAAGTCATAAATAGAAGGAAAACCAAATGAAATGTGGCTTTCCTAGGATTTCTTTGATTTGTCGCCACCATTGTCTAAATAATAAATTTCGACTTACATGAAGTTTCCCACGAAGTTCTCGTTCATTGCGCATTTTTACGTATATCCTTTCATCTAAACTTAACCTTATAAGATCTAAAGGCTCCTTCACAGTCATAACAGACACCTGAAAGAAAGATACAGTAAAGTAAGTCAACATAGTAGAGAAAGGGACTTTTACAAAGCACAATGATTTGTGTTAAAGTTATAGAGTATTTGTATAGAGAAAAAACCGGCCAAGAGCGTGTCGGGCCACGCTCAGTGTAGGGTTCCGTAGTTTTCCGTCCGTCATAGTAAGTGTCCCCACTTAAGAGTTTTTGAAAGCACGTCATTTCATTGTGATTTTAAGAGTTTTTGAAAGCACGTCATTTCATTGTGATTTTGTAGAAATTACAGGTACAATAAACACCTGCTTATACAGTTAAATTACAAACTTAGTTCAGAAATTATTTTCCATTTTTTTTTTCAAAAACTATTCAACCTATCAAGTTAAAAATAATTTTCCTAGAAAGTCTTTATAAAGTTCTACTATTGAGATTTTTTTCATATTTTTAAAACTTATGGTTCTAAAGTTAGAGGGAGGGGGGACACATTTTTTTTACTTCTGGAGTGATTATTTCCGAAAATATTTACATTATCAAAAAATGATTTTAGTAAACCCCTATTCATTTTTAAATACCTATCCAACAATATATCACACGTTAGGGTTGAAATGAAAAAAAAATCACTCTCCACTTTACGTATAGGGGAGGTAGCCTAATAAAACATTTTTTTCCACTTTTTATTTTAGGCCCTGGGTTTTGACCACCCGTCGCCGGCAGCCGGCGACCGACCCGAACAAAACATCCGAACGTCGTCGGCGGCGGACACGAGTCGGTCGCCGGCCGCCGGCGACGGGTGGTCAGAAAACCCAGGGCCTTACCACTTTGTCGGCGTGATTGATGTACATATTAGTACCAAATTTCAGCTTTCTAGTGCTAACGGTCACTGAGATTATCCGCGGACGGACGGACGGACGGACGGACGGGCAGGCATGGCGAAACTATAAGGGTTCCTAGTTGACTACGGAACCCTAAAAAGAACATAATTAGGTACTATATTGTTTGGAAAACAAACAAATACATTCGAACATCTACCTACATTTTCACCGTCGTCTGCCATGTTAAAGACGCTTCTGTAAAGTTAGTTAAATCTGGAAAACAGGCTACGCCAAGAAAATTTAATCGTAGACACTCTAAAAGAGATTAATTTATAGAAACGAATTCTTTTTGGTTATAAATTCAATAGATCGGAGCGTCTCGTTTGCCGCTATATGTCAAAAAAACTGTCAAGTTTCTTTTTTAAAAATTGTGTTTGAAATATGATTTTAACTGCTTCTTATTATGCATATATTATTGTAATTTGTAATAGGTAAACATTAAGGAATAAAAATAACTTATACAATAACCATTAAACTAAACGAAAATAAATAGAAAATTTAACCCTTCATTATTATTTCTGAAAGTTGGCCAACTTGGATTTTGATAGTGATATGGTTGATTTTGCATTGTCTGTAGTCTGTACTGGCAAATGTCAAATTTCTAGATTGATTGCGTGTTTGCATCATTACATTGTTGTAGAAAATTGTTAATTGCTTGAATATGCGACAAGACACTGATTAAACTGAAGTAAATCAACATGGTCAGAAGCGGGTTAGTATCAGCAGGTCATTAATGTGCTAAAAAAAGTTCACAGAATCCTGAACAAATGTTTGTATGTTTCTAGGCGTGATCGGGAACGCGATCGAGAACGCCGTCGCTCTCACAGTCGCTCAGCTTCACCAGACCGCAAGAGGCGGCGCTCCAGGTCAAGGAGCAGAGACCGAGCTTCTAAGTCTTCGAAGAGGAAGCGTAGTCGCAGCAGGGAAAGGGAAACAAAACGAGATCGCAGCAGGGATAGAGATCGGGATAGGAAAAGGTAGACCTGGCGGCTTAGCATAACATGCGTTGTCGCGCGCGACTACATATTTCGAGTCGCTCCTGAAGTATGGAGAGTCGCGCGGCAATGTAAGTCATGCTAGCAGGGCTGTTTTACTCCTAGACTAAGGGCTGGTTGCACCAAACCGTCTGTTAACGTCAACATCATCATTAAAAAAATCTTGTATGAAAAGTTTGACAGTTTTCTATGAGATGACAGCTCTGTCGCCATATTTAACATTGATCAGTTCGTTAGTTATGCATGGTGCAACCCACCCTAAGTATCGTAAGTAGCTCAGCTTCACTTATTGATAATATTGGCCTTATTTTTATTATTTGGCCTGTGTTTACTGTTTATTTAAGTATGTTTCATAACAATATGCAATAAGCAAGGATTGGACAAACGCCCGTCATTTTGAAAATATAACCCTGTTCCGTACAGCAGAGACTTCCTTATTATGGATTTATTGGACCATAATTTATATCCAGTGACAAATTAATTAATGATTGACATTCCGAAAATTACTTTCGCCAATAAAATAGAATGACCAAATTTTTATCTAAATTTTCACTTGTGAGCCTATAACAATGTGAATTTAGGACCCATTTATGCGTTGAAAAAGTCCGTTCACAGTGTACGGACGTCATAGGGGCATATGTAATTGTTGACATTCGCTCTAGATCTAAAACTCCCAGAAATATTTTGTAAAACAGTATGTATGTCCTCAACAATTTTAAATGATTCTTTTATGTGTAACTTCGTCTTTTCGTCTTTTCTTTTAGATCTAGAGCACAGATTATATAATAGTTCTTTAGAGCTATATCAAAATTTCAAGCAATTTTTAATTTCCTTCCTGATTAGGTATGTCACCGTGAAAGAAATACATGAAAAAATTAACTCCGAGGCACAAGCATATTGGATGAACAATATACCAATGTCAACGATTACATATGCCCCTATGACGTCCGTAGACTGTGAACGGACTTTTTCAACGCATAAATGGGTCCTAAATTCACATCGCTATAGGCTCACAAGTGAAAATTTAGAAAAAATTTTGGTCATTCTATTTTATTGGCGAAAGTAATTTTCGGAATGTCAATCATTAATTAATTTGTCACTGGATATAAATTATGGTCCAATAAATCCAAAAAATACTATTTTTTTAATTAACATAAGGAAGTCTCTGCTGTACAGAACAGGGTTATATTTTCGAAATGACGGGCGTTTGTCCGATCCTTGGCAATAAGTGTTAGTTTCCTTGTCAGATAGCTAAATTATATCCTTAAAAGTTGCAGCAGACTTTATTACTATGTTCAAGTGATCTGTATGATACCACGATACCCGCCGGCGTTTCTTGCCGGTCATAATACTTTTCGGGTCAGAGGTGTAGGGTTATAACCGGTGGTAGTTTTCTTTTCTCTCTCTGTCATTCATTAGTGCATTGTAATGTGCCTAAATTGAAGAATAAAATATCTTTTATCTTTCCTTTTAAATATTAGATAAATCATTATACAAAGCTATACAGTAACTTTCCAGACCAACTTATCATTTGACCATACATATCATGCTACTTTTCAGTGATAAGAGGGATGAGAAACGCAATGGCACAAGCAGTAAGTCATCAAGGAAGAAGTCTCCTGATAAGGACAGAGACAGATCCAAGTCCAAAGAGAAGTCTATCAAACAAGAATCAACTGAGTATGACCCAGGCTCCGTTGACAAGGTACGTTTATTTTGTATAAATTTGCTAGGCTAATTTTAACTCTGTCGAATTGAGAAAATTGTCAAAACTTGGTTGTATTGTAGGAGGCACACTGATTGATTTTTAGTTCATACTTTTACACAAACTCACTTTTATGATGTTTCTGTATTGATGCTATAAAAAGTACGTACATTATAAATAATAAATAAATATTATGGGACAATCTTACACAAATCCACCTAGTCCCACAGTGAGCTCAATAAGGCTAGTGTTGTAGGTACTAGGCGATGATATATATAATAGATAGATACATACTTAAATACATAGAAAACACCCATAACTCAGGAACAATTGTCCGTGATGAACATACAAATAAATGCCCTGACCAGGATTCAAACCCGGGACCACCTGCTTCATAGGCAGCGTCACTACCGACTAGGCTAGGAGACCGTTAAATACATTGTCTATTGATTGATTAAATCAAAATATTAAAAGATATTATTCATACATATTAAATGAAAAAACTTACATACTCGTAGTGTACACAATTCAAATAATCTTTATTGGACCATTCTAAGGTATAAAATAACGTGTCATAATATTCAAAATATTAACTTGATCAATTAACTTATATGTTCGTATATATGTTCCCAAATCTGCATTAGGAAGAAGAGCAAGTACGATTAGAGGCTGAAATGCAAAAGCGCCGTGAACGAATCGAGCGCTGGAGGGCCGATCGCAAGCGGAAAGAGCTGGAATCTGCCAAGAAAGAGGTTCAGAAGGGCAGCCTAATCAGCAACATTCAGATACCGGCCAAGAAGTGGTCTCTGGAAGACGACTCTGGGGACGAAGGTGAAATTGCTCGCAATGGTATTTATAACAATTTTTTATTTTTTTATCATAATTTTTAAGGTGCATCTACATTTGGGAAATGTACTGCTAATGTGACATTTATTTATTTGAAACATTTTAGCACAATAATAACAAAAAGTACGAAAGGCGGGCTTAATGCCTCAGGGCATTCTTGAATGATTGATGAAAGAGTTGAGTTCCTATATATCCGTTTTTGCTGATTCTAAAATCATGGAGAGCGTAAACACAAGATAAATTTATTTATATATACACTGCAGCGAATTTGCAAACCTTCTTTTTAAAAAGTTTTTTAATATTCATTTCATTGCTATACATGTAAGGTTTTACATAGGCTGCTATTTATATATCCGGAAACCGGGATTACAATCTTCTTAAATAGCATATTTGACCTCCATGGTAAAATTTGAACTTTTTTAAGTACTGGCCGGTATATTTTTTCTTTCTTATTAACGCTCGTGTTTTGTTTTTGACGGGTTTTAAATGTCATCTCGCAGCAAGAATGGAACTCACTCGTGAAAATATTCGTGCTATGATTTATTATGATTTTCGGCGTGGTTTAACGCAACAACAGTGCATAGATCAACTAACTTCAACTTTTGGTGATGAAGCCCCATCTAAAACTACTGTGTATCACTGGTTTAGTGAGTTCAATCGTGGACGTAGTATGCTTACGGACGAAGTTAAGGCAGGTCGCCCGAAATCGGTCGTTGTACAACAAAATATCGAGGCTGTGCGAAAACTTATAATGGACGACCGACATGTTACGTACTGCGAGATAGAGGCGACTCTGGGTATTTCTATGACCAGCATTAATAGCATATTACATAATTATTTGGCTGTAAAAAAAATTTGTTCGCGTTGGATACCCCACAACTTAACAAAAGAGCAAAAAGATGCTCGCGTCGAATGCTGCAATAAAATGTTAAAAAAATATAACCGTGGTGACTCAAAAGCCGTTTATAACATCTATACAGGTGACGAATCCTGGATCTATGCATACGATCCCGAAACGAAGCAACAATCAACGGTATGGGTGTTTCAAAATGAGCCGAACCCTACGAAAGTTACTCGTGCAAAAAGTACATTGAAACAAATGGTGGCCTGCTTCTTCGGTATTAATGGCCATGTAGCTACAGTGCCACTAGAAAACCGTAGAACGGTTAATTCAGAGTGGTACACGACCATTTGCTTACCGGAAGTATTTGAACAAATTCGTAAAACTAACCAGCGACGAAGAATCATTCTTCATCATGACAATGCCAGCTGTCATACGTCACGCGAAACAACTCTATTTTTGGAGGGTCAAAATGTGGAATTAACGGGTCATCCGCCGTACAGCCCTGACTTGGCACCCAACGATTTTTATTTATTTCCAAATATAAAGAATAAATTACGCGGTCAACGATTTTCGACCGCTGAAGATGCTGTCGACGCATTCAAACAACACGTTATGGAGGTACCTCAGGCGGAGTGGCAGAAGTGCTTTAAAAATTGGTTCACGCGAATGCAAAAGTGCATAGATCATCAAGGGGAATACTTTGAAAAACAATAAAACCATTTTCAGCCGTGTACGTTTGTTTGTTTTTTTGTTTCCGGATATATAAGTAGCAACCCTCGTAATAGAAAATTATTCTTTAATTTTTCATTGAATATTCAATTTAGTTTTGACTAAAGACAATTTTATAACCTTCACATTTTTGCAGAAGCTATTATAGTCATTTAATTTTATATAATAACAAATATTACAATAGGTTTGTTTCCACCTACAAAAGTTAGGGTTGAATTGTAGCGCATTAAATTATTTTGGATTATGAGAATATGTAAAACTACCTTAATACCTAATGATCATATTTTTGAAGATTACATATTTAAAATATCTTTTGACAAGCGTCACGTGCCCCAAGTCGAAATGCCATGTAAGATTCTGAAGACGTCACAACTCACAGTTTGACACTGTTGACAGTTAAGACAATTGACTTACAAGAGTTGCGTTTCGTTATAACCAAATAGTTTTCCGCAGGATAGGAGTACGCTGATGTTTACCTACAGTGACTTTCTGAAAACGAAAAATTGATTTAATTTACTAGTACTAGACTAACCAAGATTACGAGAATAAAATAGTCCTAGGCAATCTGATTTATCATATCGTGATTTAGGAGAAACGGTGCTCTGGTGATCTGGTTACAACAAAACGCACTTATTTAATTGCAGTTGACAATTCAAATCATCTATGTATGTATTACGTGTGTAATGCGTCTGTATGTAGTTATGTGTCAAAGCATGAGTAGTGACGTCACACGTATTCCAAAGAGCGTTTTAGGCGCGAAGCATCTGTCCATATAATGTTTGTAATTTTCCCATATTTAAAGACCCTTTCGAGGCAAAATAAGAATACTAGGGCAATTTTTGGACAATACAGGACGTTATACTTGCGTTTCAAAATATTGGAAACAACCCTAATGCCATTAGTTTAGTTTCCCATAATAATAATTAGACGTACACAAGTTCTCTTATGTCTTAGGTGAGGATGGCGACAACAAAGAAAAAGCCGCAGCGGAAGAAAAGATTGTGGTAGAAGATGAGATTGACCCATTGGATGCTTATATGCAAGAGGTCCAACAGGTAAACCATTTCATGATAGTACATGATAGCAGAGGCCGGGAAAACAGGGATTACTGGTCAAGTAGGATGGGAACATGAGGCCGCGAATCCGTTTTCAGGCCAAGGCATATATAGTGCTTTTCTCAGTAGAATGTGAAGAAGTAATCTCTTGGGATCTCTCGGTATAATTTAGATTCGGGCCAGCAAAGTAGTTTGAAAATCAATTGCACATTTTTGGGTGTCACTAAGGCACCCAAAACATTATGCTTTCGAGCCTATTGTCACTATAACTGAACCGCGATAAGATTATGATTGAGATAGCTGTCAAATCATACTAATGTAACTGTGACAGATTGAAATAAGATTTTGAGGATATCCGTTTGAGCTCAAGATGGTGACTGCGTGTTTAGAATAGTTTTTTGTTTTTTGCTCATTTACGTAGTTCTGTGTGTAATATTGATAGCTTATTGTGCGGTGACCTAACGAACAAGTGCGGCTAATGAAAAATTAGTCTCAAAACGCGCGTAACCTCCCTTTAGTTGAACAAACGGTTACCCGGGGTCTCGGCCACCCACGTGTTTGTAGGGAGGCTATCACCTTACAATCAGCAAGGCCTCAACCGAACAACGTTGCTTTTATTTATATTACTAAATTCTAAACACGCTGTCACCATCTTGAGCTCAAACGGGTATCTCAACTAAAGATTAATAAAATCAAAAGTATACACCTCGACATTGGCAGAATTCACCTCGCCAAAATCGGCGAGGAGTAAAAGCCATGTAATAATAAAAAAAATTTTTTTTTAAATTTTTTAAAATTATTATTGCAGATCTGTCAACTCTAATCCTAATATATTCGCGGCTGAGTAATGACGTAACGACAACATTTTTCGGTTGTTAATTTATTTTTTTATTCATATTAATCATATTGTACTTGGCTAAGTCACTAATATTTTTTCAAATCACCAATCTACCAACTGCATTGACAATGAATTCGCTAGCGACTAATTGAACCGTGTAAATCCATGAATTCATGTTAAGTCATTGTCTTATTGTACTTTACTGCCATAGGATTGTGTTGTAACTGCGAACCGGTTAATGTGATAGCTATTTATGGGTTAATGAGCCATAGAAGACGATATACGGGCATTATAAACCAACCCAGTCCTATATTAACGTCATACGGCTGTATTCACTTGAGTCACTTGTATTTAGTCACTACGCGCGTCATGTTTCGGAGAGCTTAGGTCTTCATCCTCAAGCACTAAGAGTGCTAGGCGAACCATTCCGTGACACGTCGCTGCAGAGCCGCGCTATCGATTGCCGGCCGGAGATTGGCGCGACGCGTAGCGCGTCACGCGCGTTTTGATAGAGCTTGTTGAGGGTGTTCTTGCGACGGCGCTGCCAGCGTGTTTAGCAGCGTATTAGGTCCATCCGACATTAGCGACTGTTAGCAAAACGCACTCACTGTGTCCACTAGCACTCTTAGTGCTTGAGGATGGAGACCTAAGCTCTCCGAATCAATTCGCACGTAGTGACTAAACACAATTGAGTACAGCCGTATGAAGTTAATATTGTGTTAGTATGTCTCACGAAAGTTTAAATTCCATTACCCAGTCTTCGCACTGCCACAATCATCTGACAAGATGTCGTCGCCAATGATGTTGATGCCAGATACAAGATTTGTTCAAATTAAAAAAGATCGCAAATAATGAACTCACACCTGCTGCTACTTATAATTTGTGTACTAACATTTTAGGAGGTGCGCAAAGTGAACCAAATGGATCAGCAGAGAGGTATGACTGTGCCAGCGAATGGAGGCACGGGCGTGATGATTCTGACGGGAACGGCCAAGAAAAAGGTCACTGAGCAGAAAAATAAAGGTAATTTTCACACAATTTCTTTTGCTTTAATATTTTTTACACGTTAAAAGGCCATAAACCTACGTCCAAATCGCAATATATCCCCCATATCCAAATTCTCGTCCATATTTCGCAGGCGAGCTAATTGAACAGAACCAGGACGGTCTAGAATATTCTTCTGAAGAAGAGAACGAGGACATCAAGGACACGGCAGCGAACCTCGCGTCCAAGCAGAGGAAGGAACTGGCCAAAGTGGATCATGCTGCGTTGGATTATATGCCGTTTAGGAAGGCCTTCTATACCGAGGTAATACATGTTCTTTTATAGCGAATATTGTTCCGTATAGAACGAAGACCTCAAGGACACCGCGGCGAACCTTCCGTCCAAGCAGAGGAAGGAACTGGCCAAAGTGGATCATGCTGCGTTGGACTATATGCCGTTTAGGTAGGCCTTCTATACTGAGGTAATACATGTTCTATTATAGGGAATATTGTTCCGTAAAGAACGAAGACCTCAAGGACACGGCGGCGAACCTCGCGTCCAAGCAGAGGAAGGAACTGGCCAAAGTGGATCATGCTGCGTTGGACTATATGCCGTTTAGGAAGACCTTCTATACTGAGGTAATACATGTTCTATTATAGGGAATATTGTTCCGTAAAGAACGAAGACCTCAAGGACACGGCGGCGAACCTCGCGTCCAAGCAGAGGAAGGAACTGGCCAAAGTGGATCATGCTGCGTTGGACTATATGCCGTTTAGGAAGACCTTCTATACTGAGGTAATACATGTTCTATTATAGGGAATATTGTTCCGTAAAGAACGAAGACCTCAAGGACACGGCGGCGAACCTCGCGTCCAAGCAGAGGAAGGAACTGGCCAAAGTGGATCATGCTGCGTTGGACTATATGCCGTTTAGGAAGACCTTCTATACTGAGGTAATACATGTTCTATTATAGGGAATATTGTTCCGTAAAGAACGAAGACCTCAAGGACACGGCGGCGAACCTCGCGTCCAAGCAGAGGAAGGAACTGGCCAAAGTGGATCATGCTGCGTTGGACTATATGCCGTTTAGGAAGACCTTCTATACTGAGGTAATACATGTTCTATTATAGGGAATATTGTTCCGTAAAGAACGAAGACCTCAAGGACACGGCGGCGAACCTCGCGTCCAAGCAGAGGAAGGAACTGGCCAAAGTGGATCATGCTGCGTTGGACTATATGCCGTTTAGGAAGACCTTCTATACTGAGGTAATACATGTTCTATTATAGGGAATATTGTTCCGTAAAGAACGAAGACCTCAAGGACACAGCGGCGAACCTCGCGTCCAAGCAGAGGAAGGAACTGGCCAAAGTGGATCATGCTGCGTTGGACTATATGCCGTTTAAGAAGGCCTTCCATATTGTGTTTTATAGTTTTCTTCTTCATACCACAAATTGAATTCTTAATTTTATTATTATACCCGACCGTCGTGCTCTTGAAAGTTCATTAGTAAGTACTATTGTATAAGTATATTAACAATCTGCTGTTACATTTTCGGTTTTCGATTTCCTTTATTGATACTGATTGACCCAAAAGAGAAAAATTAAAAAAAATCAGGATTAGACTGGCCAGACTGGCATCATATTTTGGACATGCTACATCGTCATCTACTGATTTCAGTAGATGACGATGTAGCATTTCAGCTCACACGACACCATGACAAATACATGTATTTTTATTTTTTATGCATCCAGTTATCAAAAAACAAAACATTAACAACATTTACTCGTAGACTTAAACTTGACTATCAGAAAAGAACTATGATTATTTTTATGATTTTTATCTTTTGAACAGGTTAGCGAGTTAGCCCGAATGACGCCCGAAGAGGTCGAAGCCTACCGCACAGAACTAGAAGGTATTCGCGTGAAGGGCAAGGGCTGCCCCAAACCCATCAGGACCTGGGCTCATTGCGGCGTGAGCAAGAAAGAGATGGATATACTGAAGAAGCTCAACTTTGAGAAACCTACGCCTATACAGGCGCAGGCTATTCCGGCTATCATGTCTGGGAGGTGAGTTTTTCGAGCCAATAAAAAATAAAGAAATTTAAAATGGCGGCCACTTTTGATCGAATTTTGGCGACGAATTTTCTGTGGTTTTTAGGCTTCCGTACCTCGAAAGGAAAAAACGGAACCCTTATAGGATCACTTTGTTGTCCGTCCGTCCGTCCGTCCGTCCGTCTGTCCGTCTGTCTGTCTGTCTGTCTGTCTGTCAAGACCCTTTTGTACAACCTAATCCTTGCATATTCACTTGAGATTCCTTTAAACTGCGAATTTCTTCTGCCGTCAGCTCTTCTCAAAACCTTGTGGAATACTAATGAACCAATATGTATTTGTATATTCTACATGTAAACATTTTATTTCCAGAGACCTAATAGGCATAGCCAAGACCGGCTCAGGCAAGACCCTAGCGTTCATACTACCCATGTTCCGGCACGTCCTAGACCAACCACCATTAGAAGACACCGATGGGCCCTTATCGCTCATTATGACACCGACGAGAGAACTGTGCATGCAGATTGGGAAGGATATAAGGAAGTTCGCTAAATCGTTGGGATTGACAGTCGTGTGCGTTTATGGAGGCACCGGAATATCAGAACAGGTTAGTTCATAATTTATGTTAATGCGCGTATTAGACGGTGAGCTAGCCACGTCAGATATGACACAATAATGAGAGCGACGAAAGCCCTCTCGTTAGTTTGCTATACTACGCTTGTTGCTGGATCCAGACATCTGGCAGCTGTAAAGTGGTGGAGGTCAAAGAATGTAAATCACTTCAAAAAAACGAATCCTAGAGTTCTGGTTTTGATGCAATATTATGAGAAATTATATAAATCATTAGATTATATGACTGCCAACATATGTTTTTGGTTCTAATGTTAAAGTATAGGCCCCGTCTTTTATAAAAAAGACAACTTCGGCAGGTTTTATCTATTTTGGCATTTTTTTTTTCAACTGAAAAATGTTGCGTCTCTTACTCTGACCTCCACCCATTAAAAACTGCCAGATGCCCGGATCTAGCAATAAGGATAGTATTGAGATCTTACTACGGGTTTCATTGCTCTCATTATTGTGTCATATCTGACGTGGCCAGCTCTTAGACCATATGGTCTTACTGTCTTTCTATCGTCACTTCTTCCTGTCTTCCTTATTCTTGCTTACGTCCTCTCCTTTCCTTCCGTCCTACCTCCATTTCTCCCCTTCTTACCTTCACCCTTCAATTCTTCCTTCCTTCATTCCTTTTGTAAGTCACTAATTTTGAAATTCATCATGATTACTCGCACCGTCTCAACTTTACTCTTTGTTCCCAGATTGCCGAATTGAAGCGCGGAGCAGAAATCATAGTATGCACTCCGGGTCGAATGATAGACATGCTTGCGGCCAACTCCGGCCGAGTGACTAATTTGCGGCGCGTGTCCTACATCGTGTTGGACGAAGCTGACCGCATGTTCGACATGGGCTTTGAGCCGCAGGTTGGTGTATCCAATTATTTATTCAGCCTGTATCCACCCACTGCTGAACATGGGCCTGTAATTTTAATATTTAGAACTATTTACAAACGGGATCGAATTTCGCTATGTGTCGATCACTTACAGTGATCGTCATTTGTTTTTTTTTTTTACTATCTGTCCAAGAAGAGAATAAATTTGCTTTCTGTGACTTCTAATTTCGAGCCGTATAACCATTGAGTAACAGGAGATGACATCCCTAAGAATTTTTTTGTCCCAAAAGTTATAGTGAAAATCACTACACGTCTATACTACTCTTTGATTCAGTCATAGCTGTCAACCGCCAAACATGGCGCACAAAATTTTCTCTAGATGCCACATCTAGTAGAATCCATACTAATACTAATATACTAATACTATAATATTATAAATGGGAAAGTGTGTGTGTTTGTTTGTTTGTCCGTCTTTCACGGCAAAACGGGGCGACGAATTGACGTGATTTTTTAAGTGGAGATAGTTGAAGGGATGGAGAGTGGCATAGGCTACTTTTTGTCTCTTTCTAACCCCCCACTTCCCTAAAATGGGGGGTGGAAGTTTGTATGGAGAATTACGGAGGGCAAAGGGGAACCGTGTTACCCCGAATTTAACGCGAGCGAAGCCGCGGGCAAAAGCTAGTATATAATAAATCAATGCGTATAACGAACTATTCGTAACATTAATTCTAAATTATTTTATTAGAATGTTAGAAAATCGATAGAGATGAGGCGAAACACCTAAATTTCTACTTTACCTACCACAGTTCTTGATAACACCTACTTTTAAAACTGTCCAGGTGATGAAAATCATAGACAACATTCGTCCGGACCGGCAGACAGTCATGTTCAGCGCCACATTCCCGCGACAGATGGAGGCGCTCGCCAGGCGCATCCTGCAGAAACCTATCGAGATTCAGGTAATGTAACAAACTAATAGTAATAACTTATTTGAACTTATCTCCATATAAAAGTAAGATAAAACTTTTTAATTTATGAAATAATTCATAATATCACCGCACCGCTCGCCGCCGGCAGGGTGTTCATCCTCACACCCTGGAGCCTAATGGGTCGCGCACTGTACGGTTTAAGAGGAATTTCCTCCCACGAACGCTGCGACTGTGGAATGAACTCCCTGCCGAGGTTTTCCCAGCGGGCTACAGTATGAGGTTCTTCAAAAAAGGAGTGTATAGGTTCTTAAAGGGTAGGCAACGCGCATGTGAATCCTCTGGGGTTGCAGGCGTCCATAGGCTACGGTAACTGCTTACCATCAGGCGGGCCGTATGCTTGTTTGCCACCGTCGTGGTATAAAAAAAAAAAAAAAATTCATTTCCTTATTCTTTTTAATTAAATGGGCATTCTGACTCTCATACACAAGGGAGAAAACAATAAAAAAATAGAATGAAATAAATTAAAATATAAAAAAAATACCCATTTTGCATTTTAATCGAGAAGTAACATAAACAAGGGAAATCGACGAGTAAACATTGATCTATTCTGGTGTTTCTTAATTTTTTTCGCACTAATCGTCTTTATCATACTTTTTTGGTAAAGTGCCGGTTCTTCCACAAATCGATGATATTTATATGGGTGATTGATAATGATAACGGTCGAAGTAGATTTTATTAAACTCTCTAAAGTCTCTAAACCGTTATCTCCGGTTAACGCCGTAATCTAGTATTACATTGTGTGGGAAGACAAACATTTCTCTAGAACCAATGCCTAAACTTTCTCCTCTCAGGTCGGCGGCCGCAGCATAGTCTGCAAAGAAGTGGAACAGCACGTCGCCGTTCTAGAAGACGACGCCAAGTTCTTCAAGCTGCTGGAGCTGCTGGGCTTGTACAGCCAGATGGGCAGCATCATAGTCTTCGTAGATAAGCAAGAGAACGCGGACAGTCTCCTCAAGGACCTGATGAAGGCGTCGTACTCCTGCATGAGTTTACATGGAGGTATGTTGAACACGGATTATGATTATTACGTATCAGAACAGGGAAAAGGGTCCCACTTTGTCAAATGGAATTATTAGTACTTCCAAAAACAGTAAAACTACACAATATACATACGCTTCGAGAAACAATGTGAAGGAGGTACAGTTTCAAACATCTGTGTAGAAGACACAGTTCAGGTAAGAAAGTATATCAAACGTGTGTGTAATTCATTTTCAAATAGTCAGATTTGAACTCATCTTTTTTCTTTGGTATTTTTCTTAAACTATAACCTATGTTTGATATGTTTTCTTATAGAACAACGCATTTATATTTATTTTTAAGTTTTGATGTACTGTTGTTTTGAAAAAAATAAGTCCCGCCGAGTTTCTTGCCGGTCATAATTCTTCTCCGGTCACAGGTGTAGGGTTAGAACTAGGGCTCCCGGTCGTATCCGGGTCTCGTGTACCCGTTTCGAATACCCATTTCTGAATAACACGCTACACGGTTTTCTGGCCCGTTTCGCACGTGTAATCAAGAAACGTGTAGTTAGGATCCGTTTCTACGGGTAAACGGGTAGCCGAAGAAACGTTTCTTAAATACACGCGGATCTGGAAACGTCCTTGACTAGTGGCTTGAGGTACGGGTCGAAACGTGTCGAGTCGTTTAAAAGCTACACATAAGAAACGAATAAAATAAATATAAACCTTATTTCAATCGGTTGTGACTACTTCGGACCCGTTCGGGCCGGTATTAACTACCCGTGTACCCGTGGAAACGTGTCTGAGAAACGTCTCTTGGAAACGTCTCCAGGAAACGTTTCCAAGAGACGGCGGTTCGTGTAAACCGGTTCCTTAGCACCGCCGGTCTTAAGTACACGGGTATTCGTCTCCGCGTGTAACACGTGTAGCGGGAGCTCACGTGTAAAAGTGCCCTTGTGGCCTACTTACTGAATAAATGTTTGAGTTTGAACAAGATTTACTGAAAATATGGCTCCTTTAAATTTGTAACCGGCCAGTCTTATACCGTAATAAGACTGTCAAAGAAAGTACCGCCCGAGTCATTCTTGCGCTACTATTGTGAGGCCATTTTTTGGGCTGATGGTGTATCCCTAGTATAATTTGATCGGTGAATCTACGTTATTGATTAGTGAAAGAATGAAGCGTCCATGTAAACCGAGAAAGTGGGCCCTTTCTATAAATTCTTCCACTAATAGTTTTTTTTGTGTAACTTTTTGTTCAAGTACGCAACCGCCTTTTAGCAGAATGGGATGTGACACACCCCCTTTAAAAAATTGTTGTAGTTCTGAATTTATAGGAAGTTTTTATTAATTTTGGGCTTGTGGTTAGGTTTATATTTTTGTAAAAGATAATGTTCGTGCTTAAATCCAGATATTATTTTCTTTAGTCATCACTTGGCAGTTAGTGTTACGGTTAGATATGTCAAATAAAATATATAGCAGTTATATCATATCCAGAAATGATTATGATATTTATGATATAAAGTACAGGAATTGAGTTCTTAGATGTCAAAATATGACAATTGTCCGTCCGTTAAATTTTAAATTGTTTAATTAATAACGTATTAGAGGTCAACTTTTATTAGTATTAAGTTTACCAAAGAACAGACTACAGGTTTACATTTCTTTACAGGTTGCTGTGCGACTTCGACTTTTACTTGTCTTAAAACTAAACTTACAATGGCCAAAACATACATTATCTTGTTTGTCAAGGATAGTTTTAAGTTTCTTCAAATACTGAAAGTTGCAGCAGGTCTATGTCTATGGGCTAAATTAAAAAAAACATATCGCATTTATCAAAAGCCTGTAGCCGTCGCTTGTTTATGATATGATTGTGTAATCAGAGATAAAAACAACTAAGAAATAATTTATCTTATGGCCGTTCAAAATTAGCATTTCGAACAATCGTTAGAAGATTTAGCAAAATTTTCATTAAAAAAAAAAGATTTTTTCTTTTTATCATATTCTCAGTGGCCTAAAAAAATATACACTCTTAGCATTTACTTCGTCGCCTATCTTATACTTGTTTAACTGTAGAAAAACACTTTCACATCTCTTGTGGAGGTATTCTTCTACCCACCTATAACATTGACTATGGAATATATTAACGCGTGCCTGTTACAGGGATTGATCAATTCGACAGGGACTCCACCATCGTTGACTTCAAGAATGGGAAGGTGAAGCTTCTAGTGGCCACCAGTGTAGCGGCGAGGGGGCTGGATGTCAAGCAACTGGTGCTGGTTGTCAACTACGACTGCCCGAATCATTATGAAGACTACGTTCACAGGTGACATTCATTTAATAATATACTATCCTGGACTTTAATGGGAAAGTTGCGTCTAACTTTGCGGCTCATACCTTTCACTATAAAACTCCTAGATCTGTTAAAAGGCGCAAGTACAAACTTTTATAAATAGCAATTTCATTGTACAGATGCGGACGCACCGGACGGGCAGGCAACAAAGGTTTCGCCTGGACGTTCCTCACCCCAGAACAAGGAAGATACGCGGGTGATGTATTGCGAGCGATGGAACTTAGCGGGGCGACTGTACCGCCGGCACTCAGGCAACTGTGGGACACGTACAAAGAGGCACAGGAAAAGGATGGAAAGAAGGTGCATACTGGGGGAGGATTCAGTGGGAAAGGTGAGATGCTTCTAGAATAACGAAGAAATTTTCGGAGAATTAGAACTAAGCTTAGCTTTATCCTAGGGCAGTTGTGTGACACGTCCGAGGTGCAAAGTGATAAAAATGAGTCATACTTTCGCAAAAGTTCCTTGGCTCGAGCGGAATTCGAACTCGCAAACTTCTGTAACCCCGGTCCAGTCATTCTAACTGAACTAATAAACATTGCTTGATCCTGGTGAATTTTTCCATCACCATATTAGGTGACTGTCAAAAGACAGCAGTCGACGATTTTTATTTATATCGTATGGCTACATGTCACTGAATATAGATAGGCATATCTTCCCTGGGGGAGTAATAGTGGGAAAGCAGATGATAAAGAAAATCCAGTGATGCGAGGTCCAGATGGGACAGTGCAGCTGCCAAGTTTGTTACTCTTTTAGCACCACCCAGGGATCACGTGTAGGGTCGACTAAGGTGTTTCCTACAGACGCAGAGTAACATTGATCCCCGATCAGTCGACGATTAAAGCTTGTAATCGGAAAATTATAGTTGTGAATGCCTTGTTTAAAAAAATATTGAAACCCAGCTGACAGAACCAAATTATTATTCCTCAGGTTTCAAGTTCGACGAATCCGAAGCAATGGCGGCGAGCGAAAAGAAAAAGTACCAAAAAGCGGCTCTCGGCCTTCAAGACTCGGATGACGAGGACGTGGAAGGAGATCTCGACCAGCAGATCGAGACTATGCTGGCTGCTAAGAAGATCGTCAAGGAAATCAAGGTAGGAATATGAACAAAATTAAAACAAACAAATATAAACAAATTTGGGGTTTGGCTGGGGATTTCTTAATTTGATTAATTGGCGTTTTAATTTCTTGGGAAAATATGGGCTATTACTATACATTAAGTATGCTAGATGTGACAAAACCTTTTTTTAAATATTTTTTTACTTTATTTAAGTTATAAAATTGTCATTCGGTTTGCCGCCCATCGTGTAAAACTTTTAATCTTTTATCCTTTACCACGATTGTATTTTGAATCGGGATTGCATTCTCAATCCGGAATAGCGACAATCTTGCTTCTAGATGCTTTTATTTCTCAGCCATACCTTTTCAATGAAAAAATTACATACCAGTAAGTGAATATGCTAATCCATCCACTGAAGTGGGCTGCGAGTTGAAAATAGCACTAGTTGACCATAGTACATTACTTACAAAGGACTGTAAAAGAAAGAAAGCCCGAAATCGCAGGTATTTGTAAAACTCACATTATGGCCAGGTGTGACGTAAAATATTTTTTTGTCGATTGGTCCTTTTCGCACGAAGGCCTTTGTGCGAGCGGGAAATAAATAGGAAATGGCGCGTCAATGTATGAAATTCTTATCTAATTCACAGCCGGGTGTAGCGACCCCAGGCGTGCCAGCCGGCGCGGGAGCAGCGGCCGGCGCCGACGGCAAGCTGGAGCTCGCTCGGCGACTAGCCTCCCGCATCAACATCGCCAAGGGACTCGGCGCCGAACACAAGGGCGCCACGCAGCAGGCCGCCGAGGCCATCCTCAAGGGCGCTCCGTCCGCGCACACGCTCATCACGGTACAGTACTAGAGGGTAGAATATAGTTTATAGGTTCCAGTAGACTAGCCTCCCGCATCAACATCGCCAAGGGACTCGGCGCCGAACACAAGGGCGCCACGCAGCAGGCCGCCGAGGCCATCCTCAAGGGCGCTCCGTCCGCGCACACGCTCATCACGGTACAGTACTAGAGGGTAGAATATAGTTTATAGGTTCCAGTAGACTAGCCTCCCGCATCAACATCGCCAAGGGACTCGGCGCCGAACACAAGGGCGCCACGCAGCAGGCCGCCGAGGCCATCCTCAAGGGCGCTCCGTCCGCGCACACGCTCATCACGGTACAGTACTAGAGGGTAGAATATAGTTTATAGGTTCCAGTAGACTAGCCTCCCGCATCAACATCGCCAAGGGACTCGGCGCCGAACACAAGGGCGCCACGCAGCAGGCCGCCGAGGCCATCCTCAAGGGCGCTCCGTCCGCGCACACGCTCATCACGGTACAGTACTAGAGGGTAGAATATAGTTTATAGGTTCCAGTAGACTAGCCTCCCGCATCAACATCGCCAAGGGACTCGGCGCCGAACACAAGGGCGCCACGCAGCAGGCCGCCGAGGCCATCCTCAAGGGCGCTCCGTCCGCGCACACGCTCATCACGGTACAGTACTAGAGGGTAGAATATAGTTTATAGGTTCCAGTAGACTAGCCTCCCGCATCAACATCGCCAAGGGACTCGGCGCCGAACACAAGGGCGCCACGCAGCAGGCCGCCGAGGCCATCCTCAAGGGCGCTCCGTCCGCGCACACGCTCATCACGGTACAGTACTAGAGGGTAGAATATAGTTTATAGGTTCCAGTAGACTAGCCTCCCGCATCAACATCGCCAAGGGACTCGGCGCCGAACACAAGGGCGCCACGCAGCAGGCCGCCGAGGCCATCCTCAAGGGCGCTCCGTCCGCGCACACGCTCATCACGGTACAGTACTAGAGGGTAGAATATAGTTTATAGGTTCCAGTAGACTAGCCTCCCGCATCAACATCGCCAAGGGACTCGGCGCCGAACACAAGGGCGCCACGCAGCAGGCCGCCGAGGCCATCCTCAAGGGCGCTCCGTCCGCGCACACGCTCATCACGGTACAGTACTAGAGGGTAGAATATAGTTTATAGGTTCCAGTAGACTAGCCTCCCGCATCAACATCGCCAAGGGACTCGGCGCCGAACACAAGGGCGCCACGCAGCAGGCCGCCGAGGCCATCCTCAAGGGCGCTCCGTCCGCGCACACGCTCATCACGGTACAGTACTAGAGGGTAGAATATAGTTTATAGGTTCCAGTAGACTAGCCTCCCGCATCAACATCGCCAAGGGACTCGGCGCCGAACACAAGGGCGCCACGCAGCAGGCCGCCGAGGCCATCCTCAAGGGCGCTCCGTCCGCGCACACGCTCATCACGGTACAGTACTAGAGGGTAGAATATAGTTTATAGGTTCCAGTAGACTAGCCTCCCGCATCAACATCGCCAAGGGACTCGGCGCCGAACACAAGGGCGCCACGCAGCAGGCCGCCGAGGCCATCCTCAAGGGCGCTCCGTCCGCGCACACGCTCATCACGGTACAGTACTAGAGGGTAGAATATAGTTTATAGGTTCCAGTAGACTAGCCTCCCGCATCAACATCGCCAAGGGACTCGGCGCCGAACACAAGGGCGCCACGCAGCAGGCCGCCGAGGCCATCCTCAAGGGCGCTCCGTCCGCGCACACGCTCATCACGGTACAGTACTAGAGGGTAGAATATAGTTTATAGGTTCCAGTAGACTAGCCTCCCGCATCAACATCGCCAAGGGACTCGGCGCCGAACACAAGGGCGCCACGCAGCAGGCCGCCGAGGCCATCCTCAAGGGCGCTCCGTCCGCGCACACGCTCATAACGGTACAGTACTAGAGGGTAGAATATAGTTTATAGGTTCCAGTAGACTAGCCTCCCGCATCAACATCGCCAAGGGACTCGGCGCCGAACACAAGGGCGCCACGCAGCAGGCCGCCGAGGCCATCCTCAAGGGCGCTCCGTCCGCGCACACGCTCATCACGGTACAGTACTAGAGGGTAGAATATAGTTTATAGGTTCCAGTAGACTAGCCTCCCGCATCAACATCGCCAAGGGACTCGGCGCCGAACACAAGGGCGCCACGCAGCAGGCCACCGAGGCCATCCTCAAGGGCGCTCCGTCCGCGCACATGCTCATCACGGTACAGTACTAGAGGGTAGAATATAGTTTATAGGTTCCAGTAGACTAGCCTCCCGCATCAACATCGCCAAGGGACTCGGCGCCGAACACAAGGGCGCCACGCAGCAGGCCGCCGAGGCCATCCTCAAGGGCGCTCCGTCCGCGCACACGCTCATCACGGTACAGTACTAGAGGGTAGAATATAGTTTATAGGTTCCAGTAGACTAGCCTCCCGCATCAACATCGCCAAGGGACTCGGCGCCGAACACAAGGGCGCCACGCAGCAGGCCGCCGAGGCCATCCTCAAGGGCGCTCCGTCCGCGCACACGCTCATCACGGTACAGTACTAGAGGGTAGAATATAGTTTATAGGTTCCAGTAGACTAGCCTCCCGCATCAACATCGCCAAGGGACTCGGCGCCGAACACAAGGGCGCCACGCAGCAGGCCGCCGAGGCCATCCTCAAGGGCGCTCCGTCCGCGCACACGCTCATCACGGTACAGTACTAGAGGGTAGAATATAGTTTATAGGTTCCAGTAGACTAGCCTCCCGCATCAACATCGCCAAGGGACTCGGCGCCGAACACAAGGGCGCCACGCAGCAGGCCGCCGAGGCCATCCTCAAGGGCGCTCCGTCCGCGCACACGCTCATCACGGTACAGTACTAGAGGGTAGAATATAGTTTATAGGTTCCAGTAGACTAGCCTCCCGCATCAACATCGCCAAGGGACTCGGCGCCGAACACAAGGGCGCCACGCAGCAGGCCGCCGAGGCCATCCTAAAGGGCGCTCCGTCCGCGCACACGCTCATCACGGTACAGTACTAGAGGGTAGAATATAGTTTATAGGTTCCAGTAGACTAGCCTCCCGCATCAACATCGCCAAGGGACTCGGCGCCGAACACAAGGGCGCCACGCAGCAGGCCGCCGAGGCCATCCTCAAGGGCGCTCCGTCCGCGCACACGCTCATCACGGTACAGTACTAGAGGGTAGAATATAGTTTATAGGTTCCAGTAGACTAGCCTCCCGCATCAACATCGCCAAGGGACTCGGCGCCGAACACTAGGGCGCCACGCAGCAGGCCGCCGAGGCCATCCTCAAGGGCGCTCCGTCCGCGCACACGCTCATCACGGTACAGTACTAGAGGGTAGAATATAGTTTATAGGTTCCAGTAGACTAGCCTCCCGCATCAACATCGCCAAGGGACTCGGCGCCGAACACAAGGGCGCCACGCAGCAGGCCGCCGAGGCCATCCTCAAGGGCGCTACGTCCGCGCACACGCTCATCACGGTACAGTACTAGAGGGTAGAATATAGTTTATAGGTTCCAGTAGACTAGCCTCCCGCATCAACATCGCCAAGGGACTCGGCGCCGAACACAAGGGCGCCACGCAGCAGGCCGCCGAGGCCATCCTCAAGGGCGCTCCGTCCGCGCACACGCTCATCACGGTACAGTACTAGAGGGTAGAATATAGTTTATAGGTTCCAGTAGACTAGCCTCCCGCATCAACATCGCCAAGGGACTCGGCGCCGAACACAAGGGCGCCACGCAGCAGGCCGCCGAGGCCATCCTCAAGGGCGCTCCGTCCGCGCACACGCTCATCACGGTACAGTACTAGAGGGTAGAATATAGTTTATAGGTTCCAGTAGACTAGCCTCCCGCATCAACATCGCCAAGGGACTCGGCGCCGAACACTAGGGCGCCACGCAGCAGGCCGCCGAGGCCATCCTCAAGGGCGCTCCGTCCGCGCACACGCTCATCACGGTACAGTACTAGAGGGTAGAATATAGTTTATAGGTTCCAGTAGACTAGCCTCCCGCATCAACATCGCCAAGGGACTCGGCGCCGAACACAAGGGCGCCACGCAGCAGGCCGCCGAGGCCATCCTCAAGGGCGCTACGTCCGCGCACACGCTCATCACGGTACAGTACTAGAGGGTAGAATATAGTTTATAGGTTCCAGTAGACTAGCCTCCCGCATCAACATCGCCAAGGGACTCGGCGCCGAACACAAGGGCGCCACGCAGCAGGCCGCCGAGGCCATCCTCAAGGGCGCTCCGTCCGCGCACACGCTCATCACCAGAGCTCGGATTTTTCACGGCAAAACAAAACACTAGCGTAATTTAGCCAGTGCTTGAAATATTATTTTATCGACACCTATCGAGTCTTACTAGAGTATATGACAGGTATTGCCTCAGTACATTTTTTCTTTTTTTATTCGATGGTACACCTATCAGTGTGAATGTCAAAATTTAAAAACTAACAAACGTGCGAAAATTTCGAAAAACAGGAGACTTACTAGAGCTCAAAATCAATATTTTTGACCAGTCTAAGGTGACCTACTGGGGGTTAGAAGGTTGTGCATTAATTACCGGACATCCTGTATAAGTAATAAAATAACTTTTCATTTTAGCTTTGCCATAGTCGAGCAACAAAGAGGTAGGTCTGCATGTACAACTTAGAACGAAGTAACTATACCACCTCATTTAAAATGATAGAAACGACTGCAAATTTCATTTCACGTGACATATGACATTCACACTTTAACTGTCATTTCATTACGTATAAAACGTAAATTGCATCTAGGTATTATTTATTTCGCAACGCATTGAATCCGACGTGTTGGATATACGTATAATAACTTAATATTGCAAGGTATCAATTAATACAAAAATGAGTAATGTACAAGATCGGATCAAAACGTGGATTGAAAATCACCCTGAGTTAGTCTATAATGAAGTGACCTCCACTATATACTGCTCTATGTGCGATATGCATCTAAAACTGAAGAAATGCAATATTGAGAATCATGTGAAAAGCAACCGCCACAATTACCGTTCGGGGCAACCAAATAGGAAACATCAATTTTATTTCGATTTAATTATTTTTCTTATTTCATGCAACATACCATGGGCAACAGTCAACAACAATAATTTTCGTCATTTTTTTAACAAGTATTTATGTTGCGACTGCTCTATGACTTCTTTACCGGACGAATCGACCCTGCGAAAAATTTATTTAAATCTCGTGTACAAAAAAACTATACAGGGTATAAGAGAGGTAAACAAAACCAATTATTTGTGGATATCTATAGACGAAACACCAGATTTCATGGGAAAATGTGTGACAAACGTGGTGATTCGGTCTTTGCAAAAAAATTGTTCTAAGCAATTTTATCTTTTGGGGTCGAAGGTTTTAGAGAAGGTAAATGGGGAAACAATAGCAAACCTAATAATAAACCAATTAAAATTTTTGTTTCAAAATTCTTTCAATGACAACGTAAACAATTTGCTTTTACTTTGCACAGATAGTGCCGCATATATGCTTAAAGCCGGTCGTATTTTAAAAGCAACGTTTCCTCGTATGAAACACATTACGTGTTTAGCTCATGGTCTGCACCGGGTTGCCGAAGAAGTGCGAGATAATTTCAAAGGTGTGGATGGGTTGATATCGAATGTCAGAAAGATATTCCTAAAATCTCCAGAGCGTGTACGCCTTTTTAAGGCAAAATATCCGTCCATTCCCCTACCTCCCGAGCCAATTATCACCAGATGGGGAACTTGGATATCTGCTGCGGTATATTACGCTCAATACTATGAGCAAATACGTGATGTCGTCTCCATACTTGCTAATGACTCGGCAGCTATAAGAGCTGCAAAAAAATGTTTTCAAACACGCAAACTACGACCGGAGTTAAATTTCATTCGCGACAACTACGAAGTAATAGCCTCTTCAATAGAACAATTGCAATGTTCGACTTTATCCATTGCGGAATCCTTCCTCATTCTGGATACTGTTCGTTGCTACGTAAACTGGAGTAAACTTTTACCAGTGATACGTAAATTTGAAGCCGTGCTCAAATGAAATCCTGATTACGAAATTTTAAGAGACATATCTGAAAATATTACCCGAACTGATAATGAATTCTATAAATTTGCTCCCTTGACGTCAACTGAAGTTGAACATACATTTAGTGTACATAAATGGATTTATAGTGATAAACGCAACTGTTTATTCCCAGAGAATGTTGAAAAGATAATGATCATCTACTCCTATCACTATTACCCAAATAAAATGTTTTATGCTGCTGTGTGTACTGACGTAGATTTTGAAGAAGAAATTGCGTCTGTTTCTAATATATAGTAACTTTATACAAATGTTTTTATTAGTTTTATTACATATTAATTTTATTTGGTGACTTTTATTTCTTCTAGTTCTGAATTATCGATATCGATAAAATAATATTTCAAGCACTGGCTAAATTACGCTAGTGTTTTGTTTTGCCGTGAAAGATCCGAGCTCTGCTCATCACGGTACAGTACTAGAGGGTAGAATATAGTTTATAGGTTCCAGTAGACTAGCCTTCCGCATCAACATCGCCAAGGGACTCGGCGCCGAACACAAGGGCGCCACGCAGCAGGCCGCCGAGGCCATCCTCAAGGGCGCTCCGTCCGCGCACACGCTCATCACGGTACAGTACTAGGGGGTAGAATATAGTTTATAGGTTCCAGTAGACTAGCCTCCCGCATCAACATCGCCAAGGGACTCGGCGCCGAACACAAGGGCGCCACGCAGCAGGCCGCCGAGGCCATCCTCAAGGGCGCTCCGTCCGCGCACACGCTCATCACGGTACAGTACTAGAGGGTAGAATATAGTTTATAGGTTCCAGTAGACTAGCCTCCCGCATCAACATCGCCAAGGGACTCGGCGCCGAACACAAGGGCGCCACGCAGCAGGCCGCCGAGGCCATCCTCAAGGGCGCTCCGTCCGCGCACACGCTCATCACGGTACAGTACTAGAGGGTAGAATATAGTTTATAGGTTCCAGTAGACTAGCCTCCCGCATCAACATCGCCAAGGGACTCGGCGCCGAACACAAGGGCGCCACGCAGCAGGCCGCCGAGGCCATCCTCAAGGGCGCTCCGTCCGCGCACACGCTCATCACGGTACAGTACTAGAGGGTAGAATATAGTTTATAGGTTCCAGTAGACTAGCCTCCCGCATCAACATCGCCAAGGGACTCGGCGCCGAACACAAGGGCGCCACGCAGCAGGCCGCCGAGGCCATCCTCAAGGGCGCTCCGTCCGCGCACACGCTCATCACGGTACAGTACTAGAGGGTAGAATATAGTTTATAGGTTCCAGTAGACTAGCCTCCCGCATCAACATCGCCAAGGGACTCGGCGCCGAACACAAGGGCGCCACGCAGCAGGCCGCCGAGGCCATCCTCAAGGGCGCTCCGTCCGCGCACACGCTCATCACGGTACAGTACTAGAGGGTAGAATATAGTTTATAGGTTCCAGTAGACTAGCCTCCCGCATCAACATCGCCAAGGGACTCGGCGCCGAACACAAGGGCGCCACGCAGCAGGCCGCCGAGGCCATCCTCAAGGGCGCTCCGTCCGCGCACACGCTCATCACGGTACAGTACTAGAGGGTAGAATATAGTTTATAGGTTCCAGTAGACTAGCCTCCCGCATCAACATCGCCAAGGGACTCGGCGCCGAACACAAGGGCGCCACGCAGCAGGCCGCCGAGGCCATCCTCAAGGGCGCTCCGTCCGCGCACACGCTCATCACGGTACAGTACTAGAGGGTAGAATATAGTTTATAGGTTCCAGTAGACTAGCCTCCCGCATCAACATCGCCAAGGGACTCGGCGCCGAACACAAGGGCGCCACGCAGCAGGCCGCCGAGGCCATCCTCAAGGGCGCTCCGTCCGCGCACACGCTCATCACGGTACAGTACTAGAGGGTAGAATATAGTTTATAGGTTCCAGTAGACTAGCCTCCCGCATCAACATCGCCAAGGGACTCGGCGCCGAACACAAGGGCGCCACGCAGCAGGCCGCCGAGGCCATCCTCAAGGGCGCTCCGTCCGCGCACACGCTCATCACGGTACAGTACTAGAGGGTAGAATATAGTTTATAGGTTCCAGTAGACTAGCCTCCCGCATCAACATCGCCAAGGGACTCGGCGCCGAACACAAGGGCGCCACGCAGCAGGCCGCCGAGGCCATCCTCAAGGGCGCTCCGTCCGCGCACACGCTCATCACGGTACAGTACTAGAGGGTAGAATATAGTTTATAGGTTCCAGTAGACTAGCCTCCCGCATCAACATCGCCAAGGGACTCGGCGCCGAACACAAGGGCGCCACGCAGCAGGCCGCCGAGGCCATCCTCAAGGGCGCTCCGTCCGCGCACACGCTCATAACGGTACAGTACTAGAGGGTAGAATATAGTTTATAGGTTCCAGTAGACTAGCCTCCCGCATCAACATCGCCAAGGGACTCGGCGCCGAACACAAGGGCGCCACGCAGCAGGCCGCCGAGGCCATCCTCAAGGGCGCTCCGTCCGCGCACACGCTCATCACGGTACAGTACTAGAGGGTAGAATATAGTTTATAGGTTCCAGTAGACTAGCCTCCCGCATCAACATCGCCAAGGGACTCGGCGCCGAACACAAGGGCGCCACGCAGCAGGCCACCGAGGCCATCCTCAAGGGCGCTCCGTCCGCGCACACGCTCATCACGGTACAGTACTAGAGGGTAGAATATAGTTTATAGGTTCCAGTAGACTAGCCTCCCGCATCAACATCGCCAAGGGACTCGGCGCCGAACACAAGGGCGCCACGCAGCAGGCCGCCGAGGCCATCCTCAAGGGCGCTCCGTCCGCGCACACGCTCATCACGGTACAGTACTAGAGGGTAGAATATAGTTTATAGGTTCCAGTAGACTAGCCTCCCGCATCAACATCGCCAAGGGACTCGGCGCCGAACACAAGGGCGCCACGCAGCAGGCCGCCGAGGCCATCCTCAAGGGCGCTCCGTCCGCGCACACGCTCATCACGGTACAGTACTAGAGGGTAGAATATAGTTTATAGGTTCCAGTAGACTAGCCTCCCGCATCAACATCGCCAAGGGACTCGGCGCCGAACACAAGGGCGCCACGCAGCAGGCCGCCGAGGCCATCCTCAAGGGCGCTCCGTCCGCGCACACGCTCATCACGGTACAGTACTAGAGGGTAGAATATAGTTTATAGGTTCCAGTAGACTAGCCTCCCGCATCAACATCGCCAAGGGACTCGGCGCCGAACACAAGGGCGCCACGCAGCAGGCCGCCGAGGCCATCCTCAAGGGCGCTCCGTCCGCGCACACGCTCATCACGGTACAGTACTAGAGGGTAGAATATAGTTTATAGGTTCCAGTAGACTAGCCTCCCGCATCAACATCGCCAAGGGACTCGGCGCCGAACACAAGGGCGCCACGCAGCAGGCCGCCGAGGCCATCCTCAAGGGCGCTCCGTCCGCGCACACGCTCATCACGGTACAGTACTAGAGGGTAGAATATAGTTTATAGGTTCCAGTAGACTAGCCTCCCGCATCAACATCGCCAAGGGACTCGGCGCCGAACACAAGGGCGCCACGCAGCAGGCCGCCGAGGCCATCCTCAAGGGCGCTCCGTCCGCGCACACGCTCATCACGGTACAGTACTAGAGGGTAGAATATAGTTTATAGGTTCCAGTAGACTAGCCTCCCGCATCAACATCGCCAAGGGACTCGGCGCCGAACACTAGGGCGCCACGCAGCAGGCCGCCGAGGCCATCCTCAAGGGCGCTCCGTCCGCGCACACGCTCATCACGGTACAGTACTAGAGGGTAGAATATAGTTTATAGGTTCCAGTAGACTAGCCTCCCGCATCAACATCGCCAAGGGACTCGGCGCCGAACACAAGGGCGCCACGCAGCAGGCCGCCGAGGCCATCCTCAAGGGCGCTACGTCCGCGCACACGCTCATCACGGTACAGTACTAGAGGGTAGAATATAGTTTATAGGTTCCAGTAGACTAGCCTCCCGCATCAACATCGCCAAGGGACTCGGCGCCGAACACAAGGGCGCCACGCAGCAGGCCGCCGAGGCCATCCTCAAGGGCGCTCCGTCCGCGCACACGCTCATCACCAGAGCTCGGATTTTTCACGGCAAAACAAAACACTAGCGTAATTTAGCCAGTGCTTGAAATATTATTTTATCGACACCTATCGAGTCTTACTAGAGTATATGACAGGTATTGCCTCAGTACATTTTTTCTTTTTTTATTCGATGGTACACCTATCAGTGTGAATGTCAAAATTTAAAAACTAACAAACGTGCGAAAATTTCGAAAAACAGGAGACTTACTAGAGCTCAAAATCAATATTTTTGACCAGTCTAAGGTGACCTACTGGGGGTTAGAAGGTTGTGCATTAATTACCGGACATCCTGTATAAGTAATAAAATAACTTTTCATTTTAGCTTTGCCATAGTCGAGCAACAAAGAGGTAGGTCTGCATGTACAACTTAGAACGAAGTAACTATACCACCTCATTTAAAATGATAGAAACGACTGCAAATTTCATTTCACATGACATATGACATTCACACTTTAACTGTCATTTCATTACGTATAAAACGTAAATTGCATCTAGGTATTATTTATTTCGCAACGCATTGAATCCGACGTGTTGGATATACGTATAATAACTTAATATTGCAAGGTATCAATTAATACAAAAATGAGTAATGTACAAGATCGGATCAAAACGTGGATTGAAAATCACCCTGAGTTAGTCTATAATGAAGTGACCTCCACTATATACTGCTCTATGTGCGATATGCATCTAAAACTGAAGAAATGCAATATTGAGAATCATGTGAAAAGCAACCGCCACAATTACCGTTCGGGGCAACCAAATAGGAAACATCAATTTTATTTCGATTTAATTATTTTTCTTATTTCATGCAACATACCATGGGCAACAGTCAACAACAATAATTTTCGTCATTTTTTTAACAAGTATTTATGTTGCGACTGCTCTATGACTTCTTTACCGGACGAATCGACCCTGCGAAAAATTTATTTAAATCTCGTGTACAAAAAAACTATACAGGGTATAAGAGAGGTAAACAAAACCAATTATTTGTGGATATCTATAGACGAAACACCAGATTTCATGGGAAAATGTGTGACAAACGTGGTGATTCGGTCTTTGCAAAAAAATTGTTCTAAGCAATTTTATCTTTTGGGGTCGAAGGTTTTAGAGAAGGTAAATGGGGAAACAATAGCAAACCTAATAATAAACCAATTAAAATTTTTGTTTCAAAATTCTTTCAATGACAACGTAAACAATTTGCTTTTACTTTGCACAGATAGTGCCGCATATATGCTTAAAGCCGGTCGTATTTTAAAAGCAACGTTTCCTCGTATGAAACACATTACGTGTTTAGCTCATGGTCTGCACCGGGTTGCCGAAGAAGTGCGAGATAATTTCAAAGGTGTGGATGGGTTGATATCGAATGTCAGAAAGATATTCCTAAAATCTCCAGAGCGTGTACGCCTTTTTAAGGCAAAATATCCGTCCATTCCCCTACCTCCCGAGCCAATTATCACCAGATGGGGAACTTGGATATCTGCTGCGGTATATTACGCTCAATACTATGAGCAAATACGTGATGTCGTCTCCATACTTGCTAATGACTCGGCAGCTATAAGAGCTGCAAAAAAATGTTTTCAAACACGCAAACTACGACCGGAGTTAAATTTCATTCGCGACAACTACGAAGTAATAGCCTCTTCAATAGAACAATTGCAATGTTCGACTTTATCCATTGCGGAATCCTTCCTCATTCTGGATACTGTTCGTTGCTACGTAAACTGGAGTAAACTTTTACCAGTGATACGTAAATTTGAAGCCGTGCTCAAATGAAATCCTGATTACGAAATTTTAAGAGACATATCTGAAAATATTACCCGAACTGATAATGAATTCTATAAATTTGCTCCCTTGACGTCAACTGAAGTTGAACATACATTTAGTGTACATAAATGGATTTATAGTGATAAACGCAACTGTTTATTCCCAGAGAATGTTGAAAAGATAATGATCATCTACTCCTATCACTATTACCCAAATAAAATGTTTTATGCTGCTGTGTGTACTGACGTAGATTTTGAAGAAGAAATTGCGTCTGTTTCTAATATATAGTAACTTTATACAAATGTTTTTATTAGTTTTATTACATATTAATTTTATTTGGTGACTTTTATTTCTTCTAGTTCTGAATTATCGATATCGATAAAATAATATTTCAAGCACTGGCTAAATTACGCTAGTGTTTTGTTTTGCCGTGAAAGATCCGAGCTCTGCTCATCACGGTACAGTACTAGAGGGTAGAATATAGTTTATAGGTTCCAGTAGACTAGCCTTCCGCATCAACATCGCCAAGGGACTCGGCGCCGAACACAAGGGCGCCACGCAGCAGGCCGCCGAGGCCATCCTCAAGGGCGCTCCGTCCGCGCACACGCTCATCACGGTACAGTACTAGGGGGTAGAATATAGTTTATAGGTTCCAGTAGACTAGCCTCCCGCATCAACATCGCCAAGGGACTCGGCGCCGAACACAAGGGCGCCACGCAGCAGGCCGCCGAGGCCATCCTCAAGGGCGCTCCGTCCGCGCACACGCTCATCACGGTACAGTACTAGAGGGTAGAATATAGTTTATAGGTTCCAGTAGACTAGCCTCCCGCATCAACATCGCCAAGGGACTCGGCGCCGAACACAAGGGCGCCACGCAGCAGGCCGCCGAGGCCATCCTCAAGGGCGCTCCGTCCGCGCACACGCTCATCACGGTACAGTACTAGAGGGTAGAATATAGTTTATAGGTTCCAGTAGACTAGCCTCCCGCATCAACATCGCCAAGGGACTCGGCGCCGAACACAAGGGCGCCACGCAGCAGGCCGCCGAGGCCATCCTCAAGGGCGCTCCGTCCGCGCACACGCTCATCACGGTACAGTACTAGAGGGTAGAATATAGTTTATAGGTTCCAGTAGACTAGCCTTCCGCATCAACATCGCCAAGGGACTCGGCGCCGAACACAAGGGCGCCACGCAGCAGGCCGCCGAGGCCATCCTCAAGGGCGCTCCGTCCGCGCACACGCTCATCACGGTACAGTACTAGAGGGTAGAATATAGTTTATAGGTTCCAGTAGACTAGCCTCCCGCATCAACATCGCCAAGGGACTCGGCGCCGAACACAAGGGCGCCACGCAGCAGGCCGCCGAGGCCATCCTCAAGGGCGCTCCGTCCGCGCACACGCTCATCACGGTACAGTACTAGAGGGTAGAATATAGTTTATAGGTTCCAGTAGACTAGCCTCCCGCATCAACATCGCCAAGGGACTCGGCGCCGAACACAAGGGCGCCACGCAGCAGGCCGCCGAGGCCATCCTCAAGGGCGCTCCGTCCGCGCACACGCTCATCACGGTACAGTACTAGAGGGTAGAATATAGTTTATAGGTTCCAGTAGACTAGCCTCCCGCATCAACATCGCCAAGGGACTCGGCGCCGAACACAAGGGCGCCACGCAGCAGGCCGCCGAGGCCATCCTCAAGGGCGCTCCGTCCGCGCACACGCTCATCACGGTACAGTACTAGAGGGTAGAATATAGTTTATAGGTTCCAGTAGACTAGCCTCCCGCATCAACATCGCCAAGGGACTCGGCGCCGAACACAAGGGCGCCACGCAGCAGGCCGCCGAGGCCATCCTCAAGGGCGCTCCGTCCGCGCACACGCTCATCACGGTACAGTACTAGAGGGTAGAATATAGTTTATAGGTTCCAGTAGACTAGCCTCCCGCATCAACATCGCCAAGGGACTCGGCGCCGAACACAAGGGCGCCACGCAGCAGGCCGCCGAGGCCATCCTCAAGGGCGCTCCGTCCGCGCACACGCTCATCACGGTACAGTACTAGAGGGTAGAATATAGTTTATAGGTTCCAGTAGACTAGCCTCCCGCATCAACATCGCCAAGGGACTCGGCGCCGAACACAAGGGCGCCACGCAGCAAGCCGCCGAGGCCATCCTCAAGGGCGCTCCGTCCGCGCACACGCTCATCACGGTACAGTACTAGAGGGTAGAATATAGTTTATAGGTTCCAGTAGACTAGCCTCCCGCATCAACATCGCCAAGGGACTCGGCGCCGAACACAAGGGCGCCACGCAGCAGGCCGCCGAGGCCATCCTCAAGGGCGCTCCGTCCGCGCACACGCTCATCACGGTACAGTACTAGAGGGTAGAATATAGTTTATAGGTTCCAGTAGACTAGCCTCCCGCATCAACATCGCCAAGGGACTCGGCGCCGAACACAAGGGCGCCACGCAGCAGGCCGCCGAGGCCATCCTCAAGGGCGCTCCGTCCGCGCACACGCTCATCACGGTACAGTACTAGAGGGTAGAATATAGTTTATAGGTTCCAGTAGACTAGCCTCCCGCATCAACATCGCCAAGGGACTCGGCGCCGAACACAAGGGCGCCACGCAGCAGGCCGCCGAGGCCATCCTCAAGGGCGCTCCGTCCGCGCACACGCTCATCACGGTGCAGTACTAGAGGGTAGAATATAGTTTATAGGTTCCAGTAGACTAGCCTCCCGCATCAACATCGCCAAGGGACTCGGCGCCGAACACAAGGGCGCCACGCAGCAGGCCGCCGAGGCCATCCTCAAGGGCGCTCCGTCCGCGCACACGCTCATCACGGTACAGTACTAGAGGGTAGAATATAGTTTATAGGTTCCAGTAGACTAGCCTCCCGCATCAACATCGCCAAGGGACTCGGCGCCGAACACAAGGGCGCCACGCAGCAGGCCGCCGAGGCCATCCTCAAGGGCGCTCCGTCCGCGCACACGCTCATCACGGTACAGTACTAGAGGGTAGAATATAGTTTATAGGTTCCAGTAGACTAGCCTCCCGCATCAACATCGCCAAGGGACTCGGCGCCGAACACAAGGGCGCCACGCAGCAGGCCGCCGAGGCCATCCTCAAGGGCGCTCCGTCCGCGCACACGCTCATCACGGTACAGTACTAGAGGGTAGAATATAGTTTATAGGTTCCAGTAGACTAGCCTCCCGCATCAACATCGCCAAGGGACTCGGCGCCGAACACAAGGGCGCCACGCAGCAGGCCGCCGAGGCCATCCTCAAGGGCGCTCCGTCCGCGCACACGCTCATCACGGTACAGTACTAGAGGGTAGAATATAGTTTATAGGTTCCAGTAGACTAGCCTCCCGCATCAACATCGCCAAGGGACTCGGCGCCGAACACAAGGGCGCCACGCAGCAGGCCGCCGAGGCCATCCTCAAGGGCGCTCCGTCCGCGCACACGCTCATCACGGTACAGTACTAGAGGGTAGAATATAGTTTATAGGTTCCAGTAGACTAGCCTCCCGCATCAACATCGCCAAGGGACTCGGCGCCGAACACAAGGGCGCCACGCAGCAGGCCGCCGAGGCCATCCTCAAGGGCGCTCCGTCCGCGCACACGCTCATCACGGTACAGTACTAGAGGGTAGAATATAGTTTATAGGTTCCAGTAGACTAGCCTCCCGCATCAACATCGCCAAGGGACTCGGCGCCGAACACAAGGGCGCCACGCAGCAGGCCGCCGAGGCCATCCTCAAGGGCGCTCCGTCCGCGCACACGCTCATCACGGTACAGTACTAGAGGGTAGAATATAGTTTATAGGTTCCAGTAGACTAGCCTCCCGCATCAACATCGCCAAGGGACTCGGCGCCGAACACAAGGGCGCCACGCAGCAGGCCGCCGAGGCCATCCTCAAGGGCGCTCCGTCCGCGCACACGCTCATCACGGTACAGTACTAGAGGGTAGAATATAGTTTATAGGTTCCAGTAGACTAGCCTTCCGCATCAACATCGCCAAGGGACTCGGCGCCGAACACAAGGGCGCCACGCAGCAGGCCGCCGAGGCCATCCTCAAGGGCGCTCCGTCCGCGCACACGCTCATCACGGTACAGTACTAGAGGGTAGAATATAGTTTATAGGTTCCAGTAGACTAGCCTCCCGCATCAACATCGCCAAGGGACTCGGCGCCGAACACAAGGGCGCCACGCAGCAGGCCGCCGAGGCCATCCTCAAGGGCGCTCCGTCCGCGCACACGCTCATCACGGTACAGTACTAGAGGGTAGAATATAGTTTATAGGTTCCAGTAGACTAGCCTCCCGCATCAACATCGCCAAGGGACTCGGCGCCGAACACAAGGGCGCCACGCAGCAGGCCGCCGAGGCCATCCTCAAGGGCGCTCCGTCCGCGCACACGCTCATCACGGTACAGTACTAGAGGGTAGAATATAGTTTATAGGTTCCAGTAGACTAGCCTCCCGCATCAACATCGCCAAGGGACTCGGCGCCGAACACAAGGGCGCCACGCAGCAGGCCGCCGAGGCCATCCTCAAGGGCGCTCCGTCCGCGCACACGCTCATCACGGTACAGTACTAGAGGGTAGAATATAGTTTATAGGTTCCAGTAGACTAGCCTCCCGCATCAACATCGCCAAGGGACTCGGCGCCGAACACAAGGGCGCCACGCAGCAGGCCGCCGAGGCCATCCTCAAGGGCGCTCCGTCCGCGCACACGCTCATCACGGTACAGTACTAGAGGGTAGAATATAGTTTATAGGTTCCAGTAGACTAGCCTCCCGCATCAACATCGCCAAGGGACTCGGCGCCGAACACAAGGGCGCCACGCAGCAGGCCGCCGAGGCCATCCTCAAGGGCGCTCCGTCCGCGCACACGCTCATCACGGTACAGTACTAGAGGGTAGAATATAGTTTATAGGTTCCAGTAGACTAGCCTCCCGCATCAACATCGCCAAGGGACTCGGCGCCGAACACAAGGGCGCCACGCAGCAGGCCGCCGAGGCCATCCTCAAGGGCGCTCCGTCCGCGCACACGCTCATCACGGTACAGTACTAGAGGGTAGAATATAGTTTATAGGTTCCAGTAGACTAGCCTCCCGCATCAACATCGCCAAGGGACTCGGCGCTGAACACAAGGGCGCCACGCAGCAGGCCGCCGAGGCCATCCTCAAGGGCGCTCCGTCCGCGCACACGCTCATCACGGTACAGTACTAGAGGGTAGAATATAGTTTATAGGTTCCAGTAGACTAGCCTCCCGCATCAACATCGCCAAGGGACTCGGCGCCGAACACAAGGGCGCCACGCAGCAGGCCGCCGAGGCCATCCTCAAGGGCGCTCCGTCCGCGCACACGCTCATCACGGTACAGTACTAGAGGGTAGAATATAGTTTATAGGTTCCAGTAGACTAGCCTCCCGCATCAACATCGCCAAGGGACTCGGCGCCGAACACAAGGGCGCCACGCAGCAGGCCGCCGAGGCCATCCTCAAGGGCGCTCCGTCCGCGCACACGCTCATCACGGTGCAGTACTAGAGGGTAGAATATAGTTTATAGGTTCCAGTAGACTAGCCTCCCGCATCAACATCGCCAAGGGACTCGGCGCCGAACACAAGGGCGCCACGCAGCAGGCCGCCGAGGCCATCCTCAAGGGCGCTCCGTCCGCGCACACGCTCATCACGGTACAGTACTAGAGGGTAGAATATAGTTTATAGGTTCCAGTAGACTAGCCTCCCGCATCAACATCGCCAAGGGACTCGGCGCCGAACACAAGGGCGCCACGCAGCAGGCCGCCGAGGCCATCCTCAAGGGCGCTCCGTCCGCGCACACGCTCATCACGGTACAGTACTAGAGGGTAGAATATAGTTTATAGGTTCCAGTAGACTAGCCTCCCGCATCAACATCGCCAAGGGACTCGGCGCCGAACACAAGGGCGCCACGCAGCAGGCCGCCGAGGCCATCCTCAAGGGCGCTCCGTCCGCGCACACGCTCATCACGGTACAGTACTAGAGGGTAGAATATAGTTTATAGGTTCCAGTAGACTAGCCTCCCGCATCAACATCGCCAAGGGACTCGGCGCCGAACACAAGGGCGCCACGCAGCAGGCCGCCGAGGCCATCCTCAAGGGCGCTCCGTCCGCGCACACGCTCATCACAGTACAGTACTAGAGGGTAGAATATAGTTTATAGGTTCCAGTAGACTAGCCTCCCGCATCAACATCGCCAAGGGACTCGGCGCCGAACACAAGGGCGCCACGCAGCAGGCCGCCGAGGCCATCCTCAAGGGCGCTCCGTCCGCGCACACGCTCATCACGGTACAGTACTAGAGGGTAGAATATAGTTTATAGGTTCCAGTAGACTAGCCTCCCGCATCAACATCGCCAAGGGACTCGGCGCCGAACACAAGGGCGCCACGCAGCAGGCCGCCGAGGCCATCCTCAAGGGCGCTCCGTCCGCGCACACGCTCATCACGGTGCAGTACTAGAGGGTAGAATATAGTTTATAGGTTCCAGTAGACTAGCCTCCCGCATCAACATCGCCAAGGGACTCGGCGCAGAACACAAGGGCGCCACGCAGCAGGCCGCCGAGGCCATCCTCAAGGGCGCTCCGTCCGCGCACACGCTCATCACGGTACAGTACCTACTAGATGGTAGGATATATAGTCTGGCCAGCCAACGAACGCAGTAGCGATGTACAGCGAACAAAAGTGTGACAACACTAAGAATCAGTGAAAAAAGCAGCAATGATCATCAAATTTTATGTTTTTACTTTTAGTTGGTATTTCCGCCCCTTTTAGTGGTAGCCGTACGATTAAAAACACCGCAAATCGATCTACAGTTTAGCCGTTTGGCACACGCATACTAGAGGTCAAAACACATTTTTTGACCCGCAGTTCTTAAAAAAAATTCCCTTAGGAGGGGAGTGCCGAGACATTTTTTTATTTGTATGGAAATTTTTTTTTTTTTTCAGAAACCTATCGTGTGTGGTATCTTATGAAAGGGAATTTTGAGGCGATTCTAAAAATATACCACATCATTACATTTCAGCCATTTTTTTTAAATTAACACAAAAATAATTTTCGAAACATACCAAGTTTGGGCTCCTCCAGACACGATATGGCTGATTAAGATTAAGATTTTTTTTTTAATTTTTCAATATTACAAAGTGACACAGTTCTACTTCAATACCTATTTGGCGTGACTTATGGAACTGTAGTACAGATACAGTACATATTAATCATAAAATGATACGTAGTATCCATACATATATCCAACGGGAACTACCTCTTTAACCCTTTAACTGCGGCTTTTCATCAGCTGGTATAGTTTGTTTACTAAAACTGATGATTAATATGTACCGTATCTGCCGTACAGTTCTATACGTCTCGTAAAATAGGTATTGAAGTAGAACTGTGCAACTTTGTAATATTGAAAAATTAAAAAAAAATGCCTAATGAAATTATTTTCAAAATTGGTTTCTTGAGGTTAGATATGAGGATATCACGTATCATTTGTGGTATATTGTACAAAAAAAAATCAGCCATATCGTATCTGGAGGAGCCCAAACTTGGTATGTTTCGAAAATTATTTTTGTGTTAATTTAAAAAAATGGCTGAAATGTAATGATGTGGTATATTTTTAGAACCGCCTCAAAATGCCCTTTCATAAGATACCACACACGATAGGTTTCTGAAAAAAAAATTTTTTTTTTCCATACAAATAAAAAAATGTCTCGGCACTCCCCTCCTAAGGGAATTTTTTTTAAGAACTGCGGGTCAAAAAATGTGTTTTGACCTCTAGTATGCGTGTGCCAAACGGCTAAACTGTAGATCGATTTGCGGTGTTTCTTTGAAATTGGGCTTGTACGGCTACCACTATTTCATTTGGTGACATTTACGGTGTGTAAAAAGGAGACGGATATATTTCGTCTGATCTGTCATCAACTGCAACAGATAATCTGGTTGAGGCAATTGACATATGCCTTAAAAGTGAATTTAAATTTAATTGGGAACGTTGCAGGAGTTCTATCTCACTCGCGCTTAAGATGAGAGACTGGAATGCACTAGAAACAAATTCAATGTGAATTTAAATGTTCGTCATGAAATACGGTGTCTCATCACAAAGGGTTGCCACATGTACGTATTTTGAATTTGCCGCGCGTTTCTACTGACAGAAATGGTTTGCCAGACTATAGTTTATTTATAGGTTCCAGTAGACTAGCCTCCCGCACCAACCTCAATGCTCGGGGCCGAACACAAGGGAACCACGCAGCAGTGCACACACTAGAGGGTAGAAGTCAGCAGCAAAAGTAGCTAAGCAGCTCAAGTGTTCAAAATGACTTTGACACGACTTTATTGTTAAGAGAAAAAGGGTGCGTGAAGGTCATTTTGAACACCTGAGCTGCTTACCTACTTTTGCTGCTGACTGTACATTGATTCACAACATTTTCTGCGTCATTGGGGACATAAAATGTTTCGGTTCCCCAGTGAGTGATATATAATATAAATATAAAATACACGCGTTTGCTCCATTGGTTAAGGTGTCTTCATCTTGCTACGCACCCTTAGAAGACTGTTTGTGTAGTTCCACTGTCTGGAAAGGCCTATGAGTTTCTACACACAGAGGACTATTTACGACTTATACAAGGAAAAATACGACAAAAAGTTGTTTGTAAACTTTACAATTAATGAGTACTTTCTCCTTGGAACATTCTTGCCTACACTATCACAGAGTGCAATACTTTGTTTACTCCCAACGTTATCGGATAACTATTATACTCTTAATAGTCATAATTAATATACAATATCAACGCATACATTTTAAATAAACAGTGATTTCAATAAACTATGCCGACTTGCCGCCAATACTGCGTCTCGATATCAATAATACTCACATTATTTCTTTTATCCATTTTATTCTACTTCCAGGCTAAGACGGTAGCGGAACAGCTAGCAGCCAAGCTGAACACTCGTCTTAACTACCAGCCTCGCGATGAGAGTGCGAATGAACCGGCCGAAGAGGTGTTTAGAAAGTACGAGACGGAGCTGGAGATCAATGACTTCCCGCAGCAAGCGCGTTGGCGTGTCACCAGCAAGGTCAGTCTTGTATTAATATGAGAAATCCTTTACAGAATAAACAAGCGAGAAGATTTAGAGTTCATCACCAACGACCTCACGAAATCGGTGCTTCTATTGTACTCATTATGGCCATATCACCCTCATTTTATCCCCTTCTCGTCATAATGCTTAGTCTGTTATAAGGTAGGTCGGTCTACAGATATAATCGATGGGACACTCGTCTGAACTATCAAACTCGTGTTGAGATCACGAATGAACCGGCCAAAGAGGTGTTTAGGAAGTACGAGACGGAGCTGGAGATTGACTTCCCGCAGCAAGCGCGTTGGCGTGTCACCAGCAAGGTCAGTCTTGTATTAATATGAGAAATCCTTTACAGAATAAACAAGCGAGAAGATTTAGAGTTCATCACCAACGACCTCACGAAATCGGTGCTTCTATTGTTCTCATTATGGCCATATCACCCTCATTTTATCCCCTTCTCGTCATAATGCTTAGTCTGTTATAAGGTAGGTCGGTCTACAGATATAATCGATGGGACACTCGTCTGAACTATCAAACTCGTGTTGAGATCACGAATGAACCGGCCAAAGAGGTGTTTAGGAAGTACGAGACGGAGCTGGAGATTGACTTCCCGCAGCAAGCGCGTTGGCGTGTCACCAGCAAGGTCAGTCTTGTATTCATATGAGAAATCCTTTACAGAATAAACAAGCGAGAAGATTTAGAGTTCATCACCAACGACCTCACGAAATCGGTGCTTCTATTGTACTCATTATGGCCATATCACCCTCATTTTATCCCCTTCTCGTCATAATGATTAGTCGGTTATAAGGTAGGTCGGTCTACAGATATAATCGATGGGGCACTCGTCTGAACTATCAACCTCGTGTTGAGATTGGGAATGAACCGGCCGAAGAGGTGTTTAGGAAGTACGAGACGGAGTTCGAGATCAATGACTTCCCGCAGCAAGCGCGTTGGCGGATCACGAGCAAGGTCAGTCTTCTATTTTAATATGGGAAATCGAGTTAGCGTACCACTGGTCAATTTCCTTATTCGTCAATTTCACTAATTCACCAATTTACACATTAGACAGTTTCGCTAGGTTGACAATTTAGCTAGGCTAGGCATTTTACTGATTTTTCAGTTTCCTTCTTCGCTAGTTTTGCCAGGCTATCAGTTTCGTAAAAATGCTAGTTTTGCAATCCGCTAGTTTCGTTATTTGTCATTTTCGTTAATTGAACGGTTTTCCTATTTGTCAGTTACGTTAGGTAGACAATTTTGCCAGTTTGCTTTTTCGTAAATCCTCGTTCACTAGTTTTGCTAAGCTGTCAGTTTTGTAAATTTGCTAGTTTCCTTGCGTATTCGTTTACTTATTCGTCGATTCCCATATTCGCCTATTTCACTAGTTGCCAGGATTATTATTCCTCATAGATCAATGTTTTATAATAAACATACATAGATAATAGTACAAAACAACATCAGTTTTGTCTAATAAGTATACCGAGTGTCCCTAAAACCAACGTCAAGACTTATAGGGCTGGTAGAACTATCAGATCAGGAGTGCGATTTTTGAATCTACAAGTGACTAATTCTCACCGATGTGAGTGATTTACTTTCGGAAATCACTCACATCGGTGAGAATTAGTCACTTGGTGAGATTCAAAAATCGCACTCCAGATTAGGCAAATTTGGCCCTAATGAAAATGGCATAGTTTTCGAGATATTGGCAGACTAGCTTTATCGAACGAGCGGAGCGTAAGCGAAGTGAGTTCTCACAGACAACTTCGGACACAACCGATCTGTCAGCCGGGTACCTCGACGTCCCTGCATTTCGATGGCTTTATGATTTTGAATAGTTGTTCCGCGATAACTTTAGTAACGTTTTTCTCATCTTTATGAAATTTGTTGGGGTTCTAGCAGAGATATATACTATTTGAGATAAGGGGGATTGATAAGGGGGTTATGGAGCTTGAAGGCGCGAAACAATCATCAGAAGGGTCTTGTTATACTGGTCGCCTCGTTTGCAAGGAAATCGCGAGTTATGTTGTTGAGTTAAGAAAATTTAAAAAAAAGATTGGTTTTATTTCAAACAATAAATTTAATATTATTGGTATAGTCAGCAGCAGAAGTAGCTCAGCAGCTCAGGTGTTCAAAATGACCATCACACGCTCTTATTCCCTTAACAATAAAGTCGTGTCAAGGTCATTTTGAACACATTAATTAGCGTAGGCACTAGTTTTTACGAAAGCGGCTGCCATCTGACCTTCCAAACCAGAGGCTAGGAAACTAGACCTTATTGGGATTAGATCCGGTTTCCTCACGATGTTTTCCTTCACCGAAAAGCAACTGGTAAATATCAAATGATATTACGTACAGCCGCCATCAGATATATCGGAGCGGCCAGGGTGGTCACAATATCTGAACAGCGCCTCTATTGTCAAGGCGATAACGTGCATGTTCAGATATATTTGAGTACCTTGGCTGCTCCAATATATTTGATGGCGACTGTAATATTCCACTAGCAACGGGAATGGTCAAATTTCGCCATTTTGTTAACTACCTACACACTTTACCTTGTTATAATATCAAAAGAAAGGGTTTGATGTGAGAACTACAACTATAATACCTTGGATGAATAAATTATATAAATCTATGTATAATATTATTGTTTTGAAATTATTCGAGAATAAAGGCGAATTTTGACCATTCCCCTCAGTCTCTCGGAAACCGATGAACCTACATTTTAGAAAAATAAACATAAAATCGTTATTTACCTGTAGATTACTGAAAAAAATAGTAAAAAGTCCGCGATCAAGCGTAAGTCGGTCTTAATAATACACATTGTTAAAATTGTGTGATGAATATGGAAACCTCGGAGCGCGAGTCCGACTCGCACTTGGCCGGTTTTTTATTTACTATAATGGCAAGGAACCCTAAAAACTTACAAAATGTATAAAAACTACTCAATAAATTATGCTCATGCTTTTCACTTTTCGCAATCTTCGCGGCAGCCATTTTTATGACGTCATTACTCGGGAGACATTCCCACCTATGTCCCCGTCTCTCGGCAGTTTTGGGGTCCTAGTGTCGTGCCCAACAACATACTAAAAGTTGGTAACCGTATCCAGCTCTGAACTATTACTTAGGCCCTCTCCCATAAGGGAGAGCACTATTGTGTTGTGGGTACTAGACGACCCTGCCCTGCCTGCCTGGGTATTTATTGCACACCTCAGAATAAGAATCTGGTATGAGTCGTATGACTTTCAGGAAAATTGCTCTTTAACTTTGCCATACAATGTGTACAGAAAAAGTGCTTAGTTTATGAGATATAAGTCCACTGCTGAACATAGGCCTCCCCCTTGGACCTCCAGACGTACCGGTTGGAAGCGACCCGCATGCAGTGTATTCCGGCGACCTTAATAATATCATCGATCCATCTTGTGGGTGGACGTCCTACGGTGCGCTGGCTAGTCCGTGGTCTCCACTCGAGCACTTTTCGGCCACATCGGCCATCTTCTCTGCGTGCAATGTGGCCTGCCCATTGCCACTTCAGCTTCCTAATCCGGTGGGCTATGTCGGTGACTTTAGTTCGTTTACGGATCTCCTCATTTCTGATTCGATCATGTAGAGAAACTCCGAGCATAGCCCTCTCCATAGCTCGCTGAGCGACTTTGAGTTTTGAGATGAGGCCGATAGTGAAAGACCACGTTTCGGAGCCGTAAGTCATCACTGGTAACACACATTGATTAAAGACTTGTCTTGAGGCACTGAGGTATGGGAACATGATGAAACAGGTAAATTGAGAACCTAAGCTATCTGACGAACAGGTAAGCTTGCGAACAAGGAAAGTAACGAGTAGGGAACATGACGAAATAGCAAAATTGACAACCAACTGACGAACATAGAAGCTTGCGAAAAAGGAAAGTAACGGGTAGGGAATATGACGTAATATCAAAACTGACAAACTAAACTAACTGACGAACAAAGAAGTTAGCGAACTAGGAAACTGACTTAATACAGGAACCGACAGCTTAGTGAAACTGGCAAATAAGGAAAATAGGCGAATTAAGAAACTGTCTAATGTGTATACTGGTGAATTAGTGAAATTTACGATTAAGGAAATTGACCAGTGATACGCTAACTCGGGAAATCCTTTACAGAATAAAACAGCGATTTCACCTTGGTCGTTTATCACCAATGAGCTGAAGAAATCGGAACCTATCGGTGCTTGTACTGTACTCATTTTGGCCATATCACCCTCATTTGATCTTCTCACTATAGTAATTTTTCGATCACGTCCTAAAGATATAATAGCTGGAACACTCGTCTTAACTACCTACCTCGCGATGAAAGCCCCAATGAAACAGTCGAAGAGGTATTTAGGAAGTATGAGTTGGAGATTCCTGACTTCCCGCAGCAAGCGCGTTGGCAGGTCTTCAGCAAGGTCAGTCTTGTAGTTTAATATGGGTAATCGTTAACAGAATAAACAAGCGATTTCATCTTGATCGTTCATCACTAATGAGCTGAAGAAATCGGAACCTATCAGTGCTTCTATTGTACTCATTTAGGCCATATCATCCTCATGTTATCCCCTTCTCATCATAATGCTTTGTCGGTCATAAACCCGCTAAAGAGATGTTTATGAAGTATGATACGCAGCTGGAGAAAGCGCTGGTGGCCTGGCAGTAAGAAAAGAAAGAAAAGACATTTATTAGCACAAAACAAGGACAGACAAACTTAAAACTTAACTAATGGTAATTAAACTAATTACTATCTAAAGCTGTCGTTTGCGCTAAATGGACCTCACTCAGCTTGATGTCACAGAATGCACCACATGGTACACTCTGCGACGCTGATTTTCAGTGAGGCCCAGAGACGGTGGGGTAGGTGGCACTATACAACTAACTACACTAAACATCGCAGTTATTACTAAATTACAGACATAAGAAGATACAATTTAAATTAACTCTATAGATACATAAGATAAGATGGATAGATACATAAGTAGAAGTAGAGTAAGACGTCAGACTTTCAATCCGAAGGTCTCGGGTTCAAACCCAGGCTCATACCACTGAGTTTTTCGGAACTATGTACGAAATATCATTTGATATTTACCAGTCTCTTTTCGGTGAAGGAAAACATCGTGAGGAAACCGAATCTAGTCCCAACAACGCATAGTTTCCCCTCTGGGTTGGGAGGTCAGATGGCAGTCGGTTTCGTAAAAACTAGTGCCTACGCCAATTCCTGGGATTAGGTTGCCGAGCGGAATCCAGGCTCAATAGAGTAAAAAGCTGGGACAAACGCTAGGATGAAGAAGACAGAGCTGGAGATCAGTGATTTCCGGCAACAGGCGCGTTGACGGGTCACTAGCAAGGTCAGATTTTTTTTATACCACGGGCCCCACACTAGCGTCTCCCAACTCCCAAGCATCGGCGTCTAATCAGCTGCATGCATCATTAAGCATGATGTAACCGCGTCGCGACGCCATTTGCCAAAGCTCTGCTTAGACTCTCTAAAGATGTAAGTGGAGTGGTGTGTGGGGTGTAAGACGACAAAGTGGAACACTGGTCCAATAGCTGTATGGTAATGGGCTCCGGTTTCCGCAATTAGCCAGCAGATAGCGTAGCGGGCCATTGTGAGTGTTATTTACTGCCAAGGGTGTAACTAGCCTTACTCCGTTTAGAAGCACGGGATCCTGCTGGTGTCTCCACTGTGTAACCAACTGAGATACCGAAGTCTGTTTGAGTCTGGTGAATCATTCTAAAGGATTTATTTGTTTACAAGCCTACGCAAAGGGCTGATACTGTCTTGTAGGAGATAGCAGACTTTGCGGAGTCTTCGGTACCTATGAAACATCCACGCCACTTTAAGGACTTAAGTAGAAAACAAAACACCAACATCTCAACTACGGCGCTATGTTAAAGTATATTGTAACATAATTTCAACGGAATGCGGCTTGTTTGTTATAGAAATTTCAACTTTATTGGTATGCCCACAAGACCCTTAATATAAACAACATTAGTACACGATAGTAGGAGTAGGTGCAGTCGTCATCAAATATATCGGAGCGGCCAAGTTACAAACAAAAATACCTGAACAAGCACTTTATCGCCTTTACAATAGAGTCCTTGTTCAGATTCGATTCAGACCTTGGACGGTCCGATATATCTGATGGCGACTGTACTAGGTTAAAAGCGCTATATACGGCATACTTTTTTCGTGAATTTATGCTTTTTCTAAATAAAACGATGACTAATTGCTTACTACATTAGTTCGAATACCTCTAGACGTGTTTACATCAAGTTTGCCCCTTAGATAACCTAAGCCCTAGTACTTATAACGCCCCTGCAGATTACATTTCGCAGTTCGTATTGAATCGTTGAAGATGTTGTTGAAACTGGCTCTCATCGGTGCTTTAGTGTTCTTCTGTATTAAGTTACTGAAGAACAACCGGAACCGTTGTTGTGTCTCCAAATGTCATTAAAGGTAGAGTGAAGTTATTTCTCATGAATTTAAGGTCCATTCGACTACTGAGTAAGGACTTAAATTTTAATGTTTTAACTCGTCCTGTTGGTTTTATTTGATGTAAATGTAAGATTTGCGAAGTTTATTTGCAAGGAATGTTTATAATCATAATTAAAATCGTTTCTAGTTCATGTTCAGTCGCCATCAGATATATCAGAGCGGCCAAGGTGGTCATAAATATCTGAACAACGCTTCTATTGTCAAGGCGATAAGGTGCATGTTCAGTTATTTTTGTGTACCCTGGCCGCTCCGATATCTTTGATGGCGACTACCTATAGTATCTAATGACGGCATCATAAGGTTTAGGATAAACAATAAGGTTTAAGATATAAACCTGTGTAAAGTTGTGCAAAAAAATGTGCCTCCTGATTTGGCAAATGCGCCATTCGCGAATCGCGTGCACTGCTGTTAATCCTTCGCAAATGGTGAACTAAAGGCGTATTCGCCAGATGTTACACTAGCTTTAGAACTGTCGCCATCAGATATATCGGAGCGACCGAGATCGTCACAAATATCTGAACGCCTTTAAAATTGTCAAGTTGGCTGCTCTGATATATTTACGTTTACGTACCCTCAGTTTACGATACCTGTCAATAAAATGAATTCTTGTCCATTGTGAACAGGAAGCCCTGGCCCTCATCAGCGAGTACTCCGAAGCCGGCATCACGGTGCGCGGCACGTACGTCCCGCCCGGCAAGAACCCGCCCGAGGGCGAGCGCAAGCTCTACCTCGCCATCGAGAGCTCGCAGGAGCTCGCCGTCGCCAAGGCCAAGTCGGAGATCACTCGCCTGATCAAGGAAGAACTTCTTAAATTGCAGACATCGGCGCATCACATGGTCAATAAGGCTAGATATAAGGTGCTGTAGGAATATATGGTTGGTTGTATTATTGGCGTTTTATTTCATACCCTGATGTAGGCACCCAGAGAGACTTAAGGCTCCTTATTCCCTAAAAGGTCGAAAAAGTCTATTAATGAAAAAAGTCGCATAAATAGTAGATTGCACAACAAGTGCATAAAACGCGAGGCGTTTATCCATCCGAGCGAGCTTGCGAGCGAGGATTGATATAAAGTCGAGTGTAAAATGGGTTTTGTGGACGAGGGTTACACTCTATTTTTCACTTGAATTGCGAGGAAATTATTTATCGGTATTCGTAAAACAATTTCAAGTTGTAACAAGAATATTAAAATGAAAACAAATATGGTTCCCACCAATAAATTTTTTAATGTTTATTTTCAACATGTGAATTTAGACATAGATACTTGTTTTCTGCCAATTCATAAAAATATTTCGGGGCATTTCTAAACTATTATCAACTCCTATTTTATTTGATTTCATTTATTTAATTAAAGAAAACACACAATTCAAATAATTATTGCAAGAATATAATAAAAGAACAAGTTTCAGTATTCTACGAAATTTTACTGCTCAATTATATTGTGCAATATATTTTGACTCTGTTTGGCTGTTGAGCCACATTCTTAGTAGAAGAAAATTTTACTTTACGCCCTAGAGCTTAAAATGCGATTTTATGTCGTCCACGCACGACTTAAAGTCGAACTTTACGAGCATGAGAAGTGAAAATGATATTTATAAGATAGTTTGAAGTATTAGTAATACAAAATAGTACATTATGATACAAGTGTGCTAAGTTGATCATTACATACGAAGCGATATTGTGCGCACGAACGCATGTGAGAGCGCATAAGGAAGCTCAGCTTATGTAATGATCAAGCACACGCTTTTCATACGACGTTTTTCAACACACTTGTGAGGAAATAACAGAATAGTATAATTAATAACTTTTGATAAATACGTTAATTGTCAGAATGTTTACTTGGATATTGGTACTTACGAACCTAAGATAATTAAATTTAACTAACCTTTTTTGTCATGTTATTGAGTATCTGGAACTCTTTTTCAAATCATTTCATAAAATTAAAGACTTGTTCAATAAATTATAGTATTTTTTTCTTACGTATAGCTCACTAGATTTTTATGATGACATTTTACTAGTATGTATCACAATTTTTAAATATATCCAGAGGTTAAATTAACGCTAAAGTTGTCTTCTTATTCATTGAAAATATAATTTGTTTATATTAATACAACACGACGAGAAAAATCTAACAAATAAACAATGATTTGAGGTTAACTTATAAATGGCGCGCAATTTTCTTTTTTGGATGTGCGTGCAGCTTGAGGCAAAGGCGCGGACGTATAATGCCAAACAGCCAATATTAAAACAGACAATTCGTGTTTAAAACGTAATTTATTGTGTATTACGAGTAAATATAATAAGTTGAAATGATTCTTATTCACAATCAGGATTGTATAATTTGTATTCTATCGTAAATGTGTATATTTTTAAAATATTTACTTTTTTTTTACTTTTTTAGAATGAAAACTCATAAAGAGTTAAAAAAACCGGCCAAGAGCGTGTCGGGCCACGCTCAGTGTAGGGTTCCGTAGTTTTCCGTCCGTCACAGTAAGTGTCCCCACTTAAGAGAGTTCCACGTACAGCGACATCTATCGGCAAATTAAGTAAACTATTGCGCGCGAGCTTAAAGTATGGAAGATGATTTTTATGGAATAATTCTTTATTGCGTGAACCGATTTTCACCGTTTTTACTTTATTTGAAAGCACGTCATTTCATTGTAATTTTGTACAAATTACAGGTACAAAAAACACCTGCTTATACGGTTAAATTACAAACTTAGTTCAGAAATTATTTTGTAATTTTTTTTCAAAAACTATTCATCCTATCAAGTTCAAAATAATTTTCCTAGAAAGTTTTTATAAATTTCTACTTTTGAGATTTTTTTCATATTTTAAAAACTTATGGTTCAAAAGTTAGAGGGGGGGGGACGCATATTTTTTTAATTCTGGAGCGATTATTTCCGAAAATATTTACATTATCGAAAAATGATTTTAGTAAACCCCTATTCATTTTTAAATACCTATCCAACAATATATCACACGTTAGGGTTGAAATGAAAAAAAAAATCACTCCCCACTTTACGTATAGGGGAGGTACCCTAATATAAAAAAAAAATCCACTTTTTATTTTACCACTTTGTCGGCGTGATTGATATACATATTAGTACCAAATTTCAGCTTTCTAGTGCTAACGGTCACTGAGATTATCCGCGGACGGACGGACGGACGGACGGGCAGACATGGCGAAACTATAAGGGTTCCTAGTTGACTACGGAACCCTAAAAAAGTAAAGGTAATACCCGACTAAATTATAACGATTCGTCTGCGTACGTACAACTTGGTACTAGAGTACAAACGTCACTTGATCGGATTATTAAATTATTCCACTAGTTGGATAATTATTGTGAAATGCACGCGTGTTTAATATCTAGGATTATGAGCATAAAAGCGGTGGAATAAGAACCTCGTTACGAGCAGGTGTGTTGAAAAAGTACTTTATTATTATTACCCAAAAATACGATACTTACAGAAAGTGTCCTATGAAGTGTGATTTAGGCATATACAAGATATCTCTATACTCCGCTTAGCGTACAATAGTACGCCAAGCGGAAGTATCTTTGAAACCTAAGCTGCCAAAAAGAAGGGGTGCCGGAGGGGAACGCGCCATTGTTCCGTGGGGCGTAAGAGAGAGTCAGACATTAATGGTTGCCATGGGGACGTACTAAGTTTACTGTCACTTACTTACAATAAATTAGTGTCTCACTATAGGTGAAATTAGGTCTTACTTAAATTATAGTGTACCACTATGTCTGGCACTATATTTGGTGACTTAAAACTGACGCCGTGGTGACCTATATATGATGTACAGCTGCTTTAAGACAAACGTCAGGCACTTCAAGTCAGTGTGACGTGAAAGTGACGAGAATATATGGACGTCACTTGGATAACTTTAGAATGACGTGACGTCGCAAAGACATACTGCGGTTGCCATAAAAATGACGTGACTTATTAGTTAGAGTCTTGGGACGTTGAACCTCGGACGTCAATTTGGTGACTTAAAACTGACGCCGTTGTGACCTACTGCAGTTGGCGAAAGTAAGACGTCAGTCAGGAAACGTCTGTGAGACGTGAGGTGGACGTGGAACTTCGGGCGTCGATTGGGTGACGTGAAATTGACGTCGAAAAGACCGACTGATGTATGACGTCAATTGAATGACCTACAAATGACGTCTTGGTTTCGTCAGTGACGTCACATTGCTACCTGGGTAGTACCCATGGTAGTAGTATTTGGGTCTAGACCCAGATTGCGCATCTCAATGCGATGGACTGATCAAGTGAAGGTTTTTTTACCGGGTTACCCTTAAATCTGTGTATGCCAAATGCAAGTAAGAGAACGAAGAGGTACATACAGTCGAGTTCGTTCGGTCAACCAATTTGATTCCTAGGCCACTATAGAACCATGTCATAATACCAGTTGCTCGTGGATACGTATATATCTTATATATATATAGTCGTGTTGGTTACACCATTTATAACTAAAAGAACGGCGGAACCGATTTTAACGATGTTTGATTTTTTGGATATATCTCTGCCCCGAATACCAGAATAAGTATTAAAATATTGGCGAAATAAAAAAAAATGTAGTCGGTACGAAGTTCTCCGGGTCAGCTAGTTACGTATATGAAAAGTTTCTATAGTGGTCTAGGAATCAAATTGGTTGACTGTACTTACTTTACTAGTATGCCGTGACATTGAATCTATGCGCCCCCTCATTCAACAGTGTACAAGGGCTGCTATTTATATATCCGGAAACCGGGATTACAATCTTCTTAAATAGCATATTTGACCTCCATGGTAAAATTTGAACTTTTTTAAGTACTGGCCGGTATATTTTTAGGGTTCCGTACCTCGAAAGGAAAAAACGGAACCCTTATAGGATCACTTTGTTGTCCGTCTGTCTGTCTGTCTGTCAAGACCATTTTTCTCAGGAACGCGTAGAGGTATCAAGCTGAAATTTATATCAAATACTCAGGCATATTGTCCCTTGGAGCTGTAAAAAAATCAAACTTAAAAGCCAACGCAATCAAAAGATACAGTCGTTTATGCTGCAAATTTTAGAGTTTCGGCACTCGCAAAACCTATGGGGTACTTCCCGTGAACTCAGAAACTTGAAATTTGGCATGAAGCAACGTCATATAGCATAGACAATGGAAAAATTACAAAAAGTAGACATTTTTAGTAAAATCATACAAAAACATATTTTTTTAAATTTTAAACTTACTACCTTTTCCCTCGTAAACGCGTGGGTGTATTAAATTGAAATTAATGTCAAATACTCAGGGCTATAGGACCTTTCAGATGTAGCAAAACCAAACTTTTATATCAACGCAATCAAAAGAAATAGCAATTTAAGTCGCATATTTTAAAACTGAGTACTCGCAAGAAACTCAAAACCTAAAGGGTACTTCCCGTAAACTAAGAAACTTGAAACTTGGCACGAAGAAACTTCATATAGCACAGACAAAGGAAAAATTACGAAAAGTAGACAGTTTTAGTAAAATAATACAAAAAATATTTTTTTAAATTTTAAACTTACTACCTTTTTCCTCGTAAACGCGTAGAGGTATTAAATTGAAATTGATATTTTTACTCAGGTCTATAATACCTTTAAGTTGTAAAGGTTTGTACGGAACCCTCGGTGCGCGAGTCCAACTCGCACTTGGCCGGTTTTTCTTTCTTATTAACGCTCGTGTTTTGTTTTTGACGGGTTTTAAATGTCATCTCGCAGCAAGAATGGAACTCACTCGTGAAAATATTCGTGCTATGATTTATTATGATTTTCGGCGTGGTTTAACGCAACAACAGTGCATAGATCAACTAACTTCAACTTTTGGTGATGAAGCCCCATCTAAAACTACTGTGTATCACTGGTTTAGTGAGTTCAATCGTGGACGTAGTATGCTTACGGACGAAGTTAAGACAGGTCGCCCGAAATCGGTCGTTGTACAACAAAATATCGAGGCTGTGCGAAAACTTATAATGGACGACCGACATGTTACGTACCGCGAGATAGAGGCGACTCTGGGTATTTCTATGACCAGCATTAATAGCATATTACATAATTATTTGGCTGTAAAAAAAATTTGTTCGCGTTGGATACCCCACAACTTAACAAAAGAGCAAAAAGATGCTCGCGTCGAATGGTGCAATAAAATGTTAAAAAAATATAACCGTGGTGACTCAAAAGCCGTTTATAACATCTATACAGGTGACGAATCCTGGATCTATGCATACGATCCCGAAACGAAGCAACAATCAACGGTATGGGTGTTTCAAAATGAGCCGAACCCTACGAAAGTTACTCGTGCAAAAAGTACATTGAAACAAATGGTGGCCTGCTTCTTCGGTATTAATGGCCATCCCAAGTAACACAGGAAGCATTATAACATATGAATAGTTAACTTATTTCGAACTTAAGGACCGCATAAACTCTTATATACGTTCACCGAGCAACTTGTCGCATTATATGATGCTTTGAGCTGTATAACGGTTGTATAATGGCATATCTAAATGCTTTTGTAAAGCCTTTAGCTTTAGTGCAGCAAACCACAACGCAACTGTACAACTTTCGACTGTTTAAAAGCACTTAAGTGCTTTAGGTTCTACAATAGCATTATATAATGCATTAAGCTGTATAACGGTTGTATAATGGCATGTATAAATGCTTTTTTAAAGCCTTTAGTTTTAGTGCAGCGAACCAAAATGCAACTGTACAGCTGAATGCTGTACAGTTGCGTTTTGGTTTGCTACACTAATGCTTCGGTGTGGTTTAGTGCCTTAGGTTCTACAATAGCATAAATAAATGCTTAATGCTGTTTATGAGCATGAATATTAGCCATTATAATGCCACGTAAATTCGCTATACAGCTTTCAGCTATTTTTAATGCCTTAGGGTGTACAATAGCATTTATAAGTAGGTAATACGTTCCTAATGCAGTATAATAGCAATAATATAAACCATTATAAAGCCAAGTAATTCACTATAAGGGGCTGTTCATAAATAACGTCATTTCTAATGGGGGCGGGGGGGGGGGGTCTGGACATCGGATGATGGTAGCATGACGTAGGAGGGTGGGGCGGTCATTCCGAAGATCACATCATCAATGTGTAAAAAAAGGAATGAAAGTCGTGTTTCAATAAACTTTGAATGCTATAAAATATTATCTACTAAATAGTTTTTTATTTTACAATTAAGCTTAAAACGCATTTTTTTTAATGACGTCACTTTATTTGGCAGGGGGAGGGTTGGATGATTTTAGGGGGGGGGGGGGGGGTTAAAAATCATCAAAAATTGATGACGTAATTTATGAACAGCCCCTATACAGCTTTTAGCGGTTTTAGTGCCTTAGGTTCTACAATAGCATAAATAAATGCTTAATGTTGTTTAATAGCATAATTATTCACGTGTAATGCTGTAGGCATAAATAAGGCATTTTTAAGGGTCACTGAGCTGCTATTGGACTAAGAGCTAGCCACGTCAGATATGACACAATAATGAGAGCAACAAAACCCGTCTGGTTAGATTGCTATACTATTCTTGTTGCTAGATCCTGGCATCTGGCAGCTTTTAATGGGTGGAGGTCACAGTGACAGACTAGCAAAATGTTTTAATTGGAAAATAATAATACCAAACTAGGTAAAAATTGCCGAAGTTGTCTCAGTTATAATACGGCTTTAAACAATATAGTATCCTATATTTACTTCAATATTCATTGTCTTCGAGATATTTGACATCAAAGTCGAACCGGTTTAGGCTAAAAAAGTGGTTTTATGGTTATAAATTTTGTTTTAATTAGTTAAAAATTAAAATCTCTCTATAGTTTTTAGAGACATCAAAGAGGAACCCTAATATGTAGATTACGTATATGTAAGATTCTGTACACCATTCGAATATCGATAAAAGTGTTTTGTTAGACCATATTTTAAAAATATCATAAAAAAATAACGGCTCATTTATTTCAAGATCCGACTCTACAGAATGGAGATAAAAGATTCAAAAACCGATAGTCGTTTGCCTTATAATTCTATCTATAGTGAATGTGTTGGAATATCGACTCAAAACTGGTCAAAAATCGATAAAAAAAAACGTTAGACCAAAAAATTTTGTGTATTATTATCATACATCGGGGTTTTCGGTGCGGGAATGTTTGACATTAGCCAAAGAGTAGGCATTAACTTAAAAAACAGAATGTACTCTAGCACGTTTCTACCTAATGAATAATTGATCGAAAAAATCATACGTATATACAATTTATATGTAATAGCTGACTATTATGTATATATATATATATACCTATGATTTTTTCAAGTATTTTTTTATTAATTCGTGTAATGACTGATCATTGTCAACCTCTTCAGTTAATCAAATAGTTCATAAATATCGGACGTCAAGATTAATATTTGACACTTATTATACCGTATCTTTGTCTTAGGTAGATCTAGTTAATAAATTTCGGATATGCAATTGCATTTTTAAAATACTAAGTATATAATAGTCAATACAAACATGCCTCTAAGAAAAAAAGCTCGTATCATAGTGTGTAAGCTATTCACAGAGAGGTAGTTATTCATTAGGCATAATATGATATTTTCTCAGACTAACTCTCAACCTATCTGTTTATCTCTACTCTTTCTCAAATCGTTCCCGCACCGAAAACCCCGATGTATGATTATTACGGAAACAAAAACAGTAGGCGACAAACTATGAACTATATTTTATTATACATCGTTTGGCACTACTTTCTCCCAACATAAACTTTTGTATAATTTCTCTTAATATTGCATCAAACCCAGATCTCTAGGATTTATTTTCTTGAAATGGTTTGCATTCTTTGACCTCCACCGCTTTAAAGCTGCCAGATGTCCAGATCTAGAAATAAGCATAGTATACCAAACTGACTAGAGGGGTTTGGTTGCTCTCATTATTGTGCCATATCCGACGTGGCTACCTCTCCGTCTATATAGACCAACGCCATTTTGTAAATAATTTATAACCTAAAAATAAAATCATGCGGACCTATTTATACAAGGAAAATACCTATATAATAATGAAATTACTTAATTTAAGACTGCTCAACCAACAGTATTATGTTAATAATGCAAAACTCGTTATATACGAGGATTACACAATTGTTTTGTTTATTTGACGTATATCTTTTTATAATATTTTATAGCAAAACCACAATAAATCAAGGGCGCGTGAAAATTTTCAATGAAACTTATATACACATTTACAGTAAACTACATTGCGCAGTAATATTTGAAGGATATAATAACGTAAAAGAGTCAAAAACTTTTATAAATTTTGTTATGATGCAAACAAATATGACGTGTCACTCATTCAGTTTTTTGTACCGTCTTCGTCCATTTTATATTGCGAGACAAAGTAGTTAAATCACAACGTTCATTGTATTATAACATTTGTTCCGTAGGTGTTAGAGACGTTTTTGCATTGACGTAAGTTTTATTTTACTACACTCTTATGCTAGTATAATGCTATTGTATTGCGATTGGCAAGTTAATCAAGAGTACTTATGCTTCTTTACTGCGATTAGCAAGTTTTTTGGCCGTATTAATGTTTCTTTAATGCAGTTGGCAACTTAATAGAGCGTACTAATGATTCTTTAATGCGATTGGCACTTTCCATGACAACGATAATGCTAATAGCGCAGACATATTGCGCCTGTAATGCTATTAAATGACCTGTATAGGATCTCAAGCTGGGTAATTCGTGCCCATTTAAGACCTATATCAGCACTATAAACGTTTATAATGCTACTATAAAACGAACTGAAAATGCTAAAAGCATACAGATATGCTGTAAGACGGCCGTTATACTGCTTTGATGTGTTACTTGGGATGTAGCTACAGTGCCACTAGAAAACCGTAGAACGGTTAATTCAGAGTGGTACACGACCATTTGCTTACCGGAAGTATTTGAACAAATTCGTAAAACTAACCAGCGACGAAGAATCATTCTTCATCATGACAATGCCAGCTGTCATACGTCACGCGAAACAACTCTATTTTTGGAGGGTCAAAATGTGGAATTAACGGGTCATCCGCCGTACAGCCCTGACTTGGCACCCAACGAGTTTTATTTATTTCCAAATATAAAGAATAAATTACGCGGTCAACGATTTTCGACCGCTGAAGATGCTGTCGACGCATTCAAACAACACGTTATGGAGGTACCTCAGGCGGAGTGGCAGAAGTGCTTTAAAAATTGGTTCACGCGAATGCAAAAGTGCATAGATCATCAAGGGGAATACTTTGAAAAACAATAACACCATTTTCAGCCGTGTACGTTTGTTTGTTTTTTTGTTTCCGGATATATAAGTAGCAACCTCGTAGGTACGTAATGACGGAAACTCGAAATCGGCAAGCAACAACCCTAGAAGGAAAAGGAGGAGTTTTATAGGTTAGTGCTGGCGCTATACGTATGTAGATACAACATGTGTCTGGCTGTCATATAGTAGCCAGTGTAGCAAGTGGAGCTCGTCGTGACCGTGCTACCGAATATTTTGAGATTTCCAAAAAAAAAAAAATTCGCTACAAGTGAGTTCATTAAAATCTGCATTTTACCAGCTGTTACTTTTAACTCTACACATAAAGAGGCCCACTGCATAACAAAACGTGATAGAACTATGCAAATTTCTTACTTACCAATACAGCCCATAGACAAACGCAAGATGTACTTTACCCAACCTCATCGAATGCACAGCACGGTTGCACGCCCTCCGTGTGTTCACGCCTTTACCGCATACCTGCATGGATACTTCCACAGATAAGGCCGTGTGCACATGAGTGTGCGTGTTCTAGGCCAGTTCGTCAGTTATAAATAACAGGGTCTCGTGCCAGCTGATAACCCCGGGTTATCCTTATCACCGCGGGATGATTCCACGACAAACAAGTTACTGGCTCGGACGCGAAGGGGCGTAAGATCGTGGTTGTTTTTGAGTGCGATTATAGACTGTAATTTGTGGACATGTTAAAATAGACATATTGTTTGAATTTCTATTTTAGTATAGATTATTGCTAAGCAAAAAGGGCAGGCGTTTTTATAGCCTATTTGGGAAGTGCGTGTAGAGGCGTATTTAGCTACCATAGGGCTAAACAGTATTTTATACAATCGTGACATAAAGAGCTTTTCAGTTGAGTACAGTGTTTAGGCCACGAAGCTTGCTGAGTGGCCTAAGTAAGGTACGAGATTGTAAAGCTTAATTATGTCACTATTGTAGGTATACAATACTTTATCTACGAGTGTTCAAAATAGGCAAGCCGGTAAGAAGTAAGGAAAGACGATTCTCCTATAGATAATATTGTATGAAAATCCATTTTAGTTTAGACGATGATGCTAAAATTTGCGACCATAAAAGCTTCATCGAAAGTATGCGCTACGCGCTACTAGTCCGCGTCTACAAAATTTCATTTCAAGCATTATAGTCGAGGAGTAGAAAAAAGGGCTTATGAGTCAGGGCGGGACGGCACGGCAAGCTGGTAGGTAGGGGCGGCGTCTAAATACCAAGCCACTCGGAATTCTCGGACTCGCTCAAAATTTTACTGGACCGCGTGTAGAGTTATTTTAGATATTTTAGTAGACTAATATGTATTGTAGTAAACAGGTTGCTTTAGTGTTACGTTAGCCGTTACGTGTATTAGCTATTACCTAAGGATCTTCAGACTTTCAAAAAGGAAAAATTAAAAATCATTATAATATAATGATATGTATATTATTATTTTTATTTTTTCCTTTATAAATAAATACTAAAAATCCTCAGCCGAATTTCAGTATTTATAACTGTTAAAAGCATAAAAGGTTAACTCTGTTATTTTATAACATTTCTGTGGTATAATAGGATTGTCTTTTTTTATTTCCTGAAATTATTGCGTTATATATCAACTAACTGCACTGTAGATATTAGATACAGATTATGTAATTTTTTACCTAATTAGATGTAAGTTACCTATACCAACTGACTGTCAGTATTCGGTTGCCTAATTGGGCACCTAGATTAGGCATAACCGCCCATCAATAACTTATTATTAGCCCACAGAAAACATGACATCATGCTACGCTACGTTACGGAACGAGTAGGTAGTGCCAGGCAGGAACAAAGATATGATAAGTTATTTTAATACTTCACAGAAGTCACATGACAAGTACGTTTAAATTTGGAATAATAGCACTTATTGATAAGTCTGAAGTCACGATCTAACAGAGATCTATTTGTGTATGTATGATAACTATTGATAACGTCTAGACGTAAATAGGTATTTGAAATACCGTATTTCCGTTGGTTATCTGTCAGGTCAGGTACTAATCTAGATAGATAGGTATAGTCGACGTCAAAGATATGTTTTTACTTTTGCATCTTATTACAAATGAATAAATAATAAATATCTTACACAAACCGACCTAGTCCCACAGTAAGCTCAATAAGGCTTGTGTTGTGGATACTAGACAACGATATATATAATAGATAGATATTGATAAATACTTAAATACATAGAAAACATCCATAACTCATATCATAAGGTACAAATATCTGTGATAAACACACAAACAAATGCCCTTACCAGGATTCGAACCCGGGACCTCCTGCTTCGTAGGCAGTGTCACTAGTGTCACTACCGACTGGGCTAGGAGGCCGTTAAATGGAAATAATAAGACGTTAATAGAATGAGGTGAAAATGTGTAAACATCTCTTGGACGAGTTGGACGTTGACTGTACACACCTAATTATTGTTAAAAACAGTATTCTACGTCATAGATAATTTTATTCGCCAACAATTATTATTATTTCCATTAATTTGTCTAATTACACGTTTCGGTATATACACATATTACACATGCACTTTAAAATATTGTATTTTATTTTATTTTATTTATTTGGAAAGCAGACAGAAATAAGTGAGCTAGAGATAAGGTTTCTAGTACATAATAAAAACATTCACTTATTCCCTTAACAGCTCTCACTGAGACATATATCAATAAAAGTATTACTACACTTAACTTATTAACGTATTCATTGGTTTAAAGATAAGAAGAAATAACAATGCTTGCAGCTGCATCTTTGTAAATTATTACATTTACCACCGCAAGCTAATAATTTAAATAAAACAATATAATAAATAACCACGTTTCATTTTTAACACCACACTAAGTATCCAAATAATATAAGTGTCGTATCGCTTCGGGGCGGTCTATCGTCCTACACTACCAAAACGTATTATCTAGAATATCAGTGACATTAAATTTAAACCTTAATACTATGACGATACCGGTTGTTTTTCAATATGAATGTTGTACTGGCACGTGCTAACTAGGTAGCTTAGCTAGCGGCTTTGCGATAATAGAGACAATGGCCTTTGTTTGAAAGATTAAGGCCCGAAGCGAAAAATTCACCTGGGAAGAGCCGTACTTGGCATGTATTTAACCAGGCTGCTAAATAATTGAATTTGGGTAGCTTTAAAAAATAAAAATAGGTACCAAAATTAATAGGTTGGCGACTAATTTGGGGCCGTACATTATTTCAATATGGGCTGTTTTTTAATGTCTTAAATAATCTTAATAGCCATTGTTTAACTATAGGTAGGTATCAAATAATTATATTGAAAACTGAATTTATAACTGGGAAGCATTTTAAGAAGCCTTTTTTTAATCGAAAACGATTACCTATTAAATAGAAAATAAGGTACTTTTAAAATATTTAGGAAGCAATTAAAGTGAATTACATATTCAATATTAGTAAAACGGGCAACTTTACACGAGCTGTAATTATAAGATAAAATGGATTCTTAAAAAGTTACTAGGTTCTATGAATATTGGTAGGTAAGTATCTATAGTCAGATATCTAGAACCCAAAAGGAATATGCCACATATGATTTAGAAAAAATTAAAGGTGCCTTTTGTATAGTGTTACCAAAATACCAACCTAGTTATTAGAGTATAATGAATGGTGCCTTTTGTGTAGGTATTACCTAAATACCCACCTACCTAGTGAATAGAAAATATGAAGGGTGCGTTTTGTGTAGGAATTACCTAAATATCTACCTATACTTCCTTTTTTTTATTACGATTGTCCTAGTTTTCCCTCATAGGGCTGAAAAAAAGATACATTGTGAAAAAAAGAGGTATAGTCGCCTACCTTACTTCTACACAGCTTCTTAAGTTTTAAAGGAAAAGAAAAAAACATATTGCAGTTTATAATAATCAATACCTGTTGTTAATTGACATTTAAATTTGTGGCATGTAGTGTGTGTGGTCCTAGTTTATATTTTCTTATTTTATTATATTTATTAAATATATATGTATGTATGTATGAGCTATGTATTTATTTTTTATTTATATATTTTTCTTTCTGTTATATGTGTAAGTTTATTAATGTTTGGTTTATTTGCTTTGCAACACCTACTTTTCTGTTAATTTACAAAGGTTTCCGCTTCCCAAAGGTTGTCTGAAAGAGATCGCTCTTTAGCGATAAGACCGCCAATTGTTTTGCCTCTGCTTTTTTGTTTGTATCTTGTGTATACTTTGTGTCTATTATTTGAGGTGTGCAATAAAGAGTATTTATGTTATTTATGTTATGTTATAGTAGTAATCTTGCCATATGTTGGCTAAACATGTGATACAAAATGACATCAATCATGACATCTATACTTATGTATTTTACCATGTTTAAGCAAATAAATGATTTCTATTTCTATTTCATGTGCCTACGTTTTGGAAGTAGGTATTACCTAAAGCTCAAGTGCTCAATGTATACATTCAAAATACTTAATAAAGAGAGGGAAAATTGCATACTATGGGTTCCATACAGATCAAAATTTTTATTATATATTTTTGTTAGCAATTTTTTTATGACAAATGCACTGAACTTTAACTTTTGATCAAAGTTAAGCTCCTTGTTCCTTTACTCGTCTTCGCACCTAAATCTTCCTAGGCTTATTTAAAAATACAAAATACTCAGAATTTTAATTTTTAAAAATATTTACTGCCATGGAAGATTCATGTGGAAAACGACCATTACCTAACCAACATACATACCGGTCCCGCAGACAAAAAAAATATACCACGACGGTGGCAAACAAGCATACGGCCCGCCTGATGGTTACTAACAATGACTTGCAAAACTTTTTATTTAATTTTCTTAATTACCCCCTTAAAGTACCAGGGGACATACAAGCTACAAAATTTCAACTCAATCGATCTAGCAATTTCGGAACAAATAGACATTGTGACAAGACGGAGTAGTACATGCTTCCATTTAAACTATTTTGGTACGGAACCTTAAAAATATTCCAGTTTCCTGAAATTTTAGTGCTCCCGTAATTAAAATGATACCAGCAATTGATACCCAAAAAATGGTTAATTAGGTAGAAACAAATAGCTGGCAACAAATATTTCAACCAAGCCTGCTTTGAATAATAGATGCCAAGTTAATATTTTTGTTGCCAACCTATTATTTTAAGTTCCCGGTTAATTTTTTGGTCAGCTATATATTGCTGCCGTTTTTCAATAATATGATGCCACATGTTTGGGCTTATAAAAAAATATTGTCGCTAAAATATTAATTCACGGCCAATTTATATTATTATATGCCTTAAAAAAGTTGCCGATGCATGTTTTAGATACCCGAAAAATTATAAGCCCTATAATATTGTCTTCGGTTGCCGCGATAGTTTAACTATCGCCATTCATGAAATAAAACAACTAAAAACGGATTATATCGCGTGTACTGAGCTTAAATTTAAGCTCAGTACACGCGATATAATCCATTTTTAGATGTTTTATTTCATGTATTCATTGGTAGTTATCAATTTTTTTCGCAAAATATCTTCTGACATTCGGTTGCGGTTTCTATGTAACATTTGTGATCCCGACATTGCTGTTTAGTGATATAGACATTATAAATATGTGATTCGCGAATATCAGCTTCTTGACCTCAGTTTAAACATGCTGATACCACTTATCGTAATTGAAATTGATTCCAATGGAAACTTTTTGTTCATAATCAGTGGACTGTTTGTTACGTTTAAATGGTGTGATGTTGCTTGTTACGTCTCGCGTATCTAAATATAATTTTCTAGTTATTCTAGTTGATAAGTATTTTTTATCTAGTTGCAGTAGGTAAGTGCGATAAGACTAAGCAGGCGCGGATACAAGGGGGGGGGGGGAGGGCAACAGGGGCAATTGCCCCCCCCCCCCCCTTCAACCCTGGAACGCAAACTTCGTATACTACGGGGGCCATAGGTGTGGACCGCGAGATTTTTTGTGAAGGAAAGTACCCACCCTTGAACGAAATCCTGAATCCGCGCCGGAGAGTAAGTGTAAGTTAGGCTAAGAAAACTTTAAGCTGGTGTCAACGTAGTGGTTTGATTTTGATTGTCATGGCAACTTTCGCTAAACTCTAAAAGGTCGAGGCATTCAAGGCTAGATATTCGCATTTTGTGGATAAGTACATATTTACAGATTAAACCACAATAAAATTAAACCAGACAAATTAGTTAAGATAAATGTTTAAAGTAGTACCTACTTAAGTAGATCCATTTCAACATAACAATGTAAGTAAATAACATCTAAAAAACATCATAATAAGAAGCGAACTGCGCGACCGCGCACATAATCATAGTGTTGTGTTCCTGTTCCTGCTGGTGAGTAAGGTTGCCAAAGAGCTCAAAGAGGACCCAGTGTGTTGACGATGAGGAACCTTCTTGTTCCTTTAGCCATCAACACAGTGAATCCTCATTTTTGTAAAGGGTCGGCAACGCGCATGTGACTCCTTTGGAGTTGCAGGCGTCCATAGGTTACGGTAGCTGCTTACCATCAGGCGGGCTGTATGCTTGTTTGCCACCGTCGTGATAAAAAAAAACTCATAATTCATATTAGAGATTTTGCAAAAAATGAAAAAATTTAGTTATAAAGTTCTTTTGAATGCTTAATTCTTTTTAGATAAATCAGGCACGTTTAAAATAGATTTGAAAATTATTAAAGTTAATTATGTAATATCTATTTATTCATTCATAACATAAAATAAAAGGCATAGGAAACTTAACCACGTAATATAAATACCTAAAAACAACTCACTTCCTGCCGCTCCCGGTTGTTGATGATGGATTTTTTAATACCACGACGGTTGCGAACAAGCATGTACGCATTATGGTAAACAGCTACCGGGGCCTTTGGACGCCTGAAACTCTATAGGTCCGAGTCCGAGTGGGCGTCACATGCGCGTCGGCACCCCTAATATATAATAATAATGTTTTTATTGTTTTTGTGTGTTTTAGATGTATTTTTATATTTTACTTTTGTAAAAATATTATAAAATGACCTAGTCTAAGAAAAAAGAATAATAAAGAGACTAATAATAAATATTATAGGACAATCTTACACAAATCGACCTAGGCCCACAGTAAGCTCAATAAGGCTCGTGTTATGGGAATCGTCGTCTAGCGATAATTATATATAATAGATAAATATGGATGAATACTTAAATACTTAGAAAACATCCATAACTGAGGAACAAATATCTGTGATAAACACACAAATAAATGCCCTGACCAGGATTCGAACCTGGCTCGACTGGCCTAGGAGGCCGTTAAATATAAAGGAGGAATTCATGAAAGTTCAGGTTAAAAAGGTTGCAACAAGGGACAACGCTTGTAATATACACATATTTGATAATCTATAAGTATATAGGTAATAAGTACCTATTTTATAAGTGATTGGTTTCATTGTGCGTCGTGAAATGAGGGTTAACTAGCAATACAGGGTGATTTATCACATTGACGTCCTTTACAGATAACATGAATGAGTTGTAAATTTAGTGTCATTGAGGCTACTTGTGAAACAGAACACCCTACTGTCATATTTAGTACCTACGGTCAAAAGTAACTACGCAATCGAAGACGTCAACAGCTCTTATTCCCTTTTAAAAAGGACTTTTGACGTCTTCTTTTGCGTAGCTACTTCTGATGCTGACTGTACAAGCGTTTATAAGGAAAAAAACAAAGTTGTTGTGTTAAAAATAACTGGAGTGGTCAACAGATATACTTGTTTTCTCACAATAATCAACTCGGGTCAGTTTAATTGAGTGGCACGGAGAAAGGGGCCGTTCGAGTAGCATGACTCATACTAGTCCAATCAACGAAGTCGATTTCAGCCATGTTACATAAGCGCATTGATGAAGAGGAACCGTTGGGTAGAATTGGATTTCCAAGACGACTTCGAAGCGTGATGCAGCAAACGTAAGCAAGAGGAGTTACTGGGGTCTCCTTCAAATGTATTCAGCAATATACAATGTGATATGAAAATTTTAAATACAGGTTGTAACAAAAATAGTGGTGATCCGTTTAAGGGAATAATTGGTATCGTATTGCGAAGATAAGAAAAAGTAGGAGAAAAACTTTTTGGACGCTAAAATATTTTTTTTGTTCGTCACGTCATCCCAGCCGGCCGACCCTTCATTCAAAACCATTTTTTTTCGTGTAGGAAGATACTATTGCCGGTGACTGTACCTATCCCACGAATCTTCATCATATTTACAACACATTAAACATACGGACCCGGAGTATGTCCTAAAACTACGGCCAAGACCACCGGGGGATGGGCAGCAGCATCCTCGGAGTGCGGTGGAGATACTGCGATCGCCAACCCGCATGCCAAGCGTGGCGATTACGGCATTCACCCCCCATGAAAATAACACAAAAACCACGGCCCCGAGTGTCCGGCGACCCCCGGTGCCCTGGTTATGGTAGCGGCCAGGGTACTAGCGGGGTCAGGGGTGCTAAGAATCTCCGGTAAAGATCCGGCTACCACCACCGACGACTTCTGGCCCTGGCAACATATAACACGCGTACACTGCGGACCGATGAAAAGATAGTGGAACTGGAGGAAGGATTGAGCAAGTTGCGTTGGGATGTTATAGGGTTATCTGAAGTCCGAAGAGGTCCTCCAGATTGAGCAAGTTGCGTTGGGATGTTATAGGGTTATCTGAAGTCCGAAGAGAGGGGGAGGAAGCGATAATCCTAAAGTCCGGCAACTTGCTTTATTTCCGGGAGGGCGACGAACAGTCCCAGGGAGGTGTCGGGTTCATCGTCCATAAGTCCCTCGTGAACAACGTGGTGAAGATCGAGAGTGTGTCGACTAGGGTGGCGTACCTTATACTCAGAGTATCCAAGAGGTACTCGTTGAAGGTCATACAGGTGTATGCGCCGACTTCGGCACACTCCGATGACGAGGTGGAGGCTATGTATGAGGATATATCGAAGGCCATGCATAGCTCCAAAACCTACTCCACCATTGTTATGGGGGACTTCAACGCGAAACTGGGCAAGAGAGATGGTGAAGAGCTGAGAGTGGGGCAATTTGGATTTGGAAGTCGGAACCACCAGGGCCAACTACTGGCTGGCTTCTTGGAGAAGAAGGGACTCTACATGTCACAGGAAGTGGACCTGGATGAGTCCCGACGGTGCAGCTAAAAACGAGATTGACTTCATCATGTCGACGACGAAGCATATATTCAATGATGTCTCTGTGATCAATACGGTTAAGACCGGAAGTGATCACCGTCTGGTGAGAGGCACATTGAATATATGTGTTAAGCTAGAGCGCTCTCGACTGATGAAGTCTAAGCTCCGTCCAGCAGCACTTCAAATCCAAAACCCTGAGAGCTGAGAACTCCAAAACCGTTTCGATTGTCTAGGCGGCGATGTGGACGAATTCAACGACGGGTTTGTGGAAGCTGTCCATAGTACTGGGTCTAAGTTTTTTAAGGCCCAGCGGAGCAACAGAACCAAAAGGCTCTCTGACTCCACTCAGAAACTCATCGAGGAAAGGAGAGAAATGGTTCTGCAATCCTCAGCAGATGCGTCATTATACCGGCAGCTCAATAAACGGATCTCGAAGTCCCTTACCCGTGATTTGCGCCAATTCAATACAAATCGTATTGAAGAGGCCATTGAGCAGAATGAGGGCTCTAAAGTTTTCGCAAGAGATTTGTCTATTGGGCAGAGCCAGCTCGCCAAAATAAAAACAGGATGGTAGAATCGTTTCATCCAGACCCGAGCTTCTGGGGAGATGAGGACTTTTATGGACAGCTATACACATCAACTGGCAGACCTCAAGTTGATCTGGCGGAAGACCCTAGAGCTAGACTGACCCGACATTATACCGAAGACATCCCGGACATCAGCCTGTACGAGATTAGAATGGCTCTTAAACAGCTCAAAAACAATAAGGTACCTGGTGAAGACGGAATTATAGCCGAACTTCTGAAGGCGGGTGGTAAACCGGTCCTTATGGCCCTTCAGAAGTTGTTCGACTCCGTTTTACTAGAAGGGAGAACGCCTAAGGCATGGAACAGAGGTGTGGTGGTATTGTTCTTCAAAAAGGGTGATAACGCGTTACTGAAAAACTACCGACCCATTTCACTTCTGAGCCATGTCTATAAGCTGTTTTCAAGAGTCATTACGAACCGTCTCGCACGCAGGCTAGATGACTTCCAGCCTCTCGAACAAGCCGGTTTCCGAAGAGGCTTTAGTACCGTAGACCACATCCATACGCTCCGTCAGGTTATACAGAAGACTGAGGAGTATAACCTGCCCCTCTGCTTAGCGTTCGTGAACTACGAGAAAGCCTTCGACTCGATCGAAACCTGGGCTGTACTACAATCTCTCCAGAGGTGCCAAGTAGACTATCGCTATATCGAAGTGCTGAAGTGTTTGTACGAGAACGCCACTATGTCAGTCCGACTCCAGGACCAGAACTCGAAGCCTATTCCGTTGCAGCGGGGAGTCAGGCAAGGGGATGTTATTTCTCCTAAACTGTTTACCGCTGCACTGGAGGATGTTTTCAAGACTCTGGACTAGAGAAGGCTAGGCATCAACATAAACGGCGAGTACATACTCACCTTCGGTTTGCTGGCGATATAGTAGTCTTGGCTGAGACCATGGAGGATTTGAGTACGATGCTCGATGACCTCAGTAAAGCCTCCGAACGAGTTGGTCTAAAGATGAACATGGATAAGACGAAGATCATGTCAAATACCCATGTAGCACCAACTCCCGTTACAATCGGAGACTTTACACTCGAAGTTGTGGACGATTATATATACTTAGGACATACTGTCCAGTTAGGTAGATCCAACTTCGAGAAAGAGGTCAATCGACGAATCCGACTCAGTTGGGCAGCGTTCGGGAAGCTACGGCACATTTTTTTGTCCAATATTCCGCAGTGTCTCAAGACGAAAGTCTTTGACCAGTGTGTGTTGCCAGTGATGACATATGGTACTGAAACGTGGTCGCTTACAATGGGCCTCATAAGAAAGCTCAAAGTCACCCAAAGGGCAATGGAGAGGGCTATGATTGGAGTCTTTCTGCGTGATCGCATCAGAAATGAGGCCATCCGCAGCAGATCCAAAGTAACCGATATAGCCCTCTGAATCGCTAAACTAAAGTGGCAGTGGGCGGGGCACATTGCTCGTAGAACCGATGGCCGTTGGGGCGGAAAGGTTCTCGAGTGGCGACCACGAACCGGAAGGCGCAGCGTGGGTAGACCCCCCGCAAGGTGGACTGATGACCTGGTGAAGGTCGCGGGAGTCCGCTGGATGCGGGTGGCGCAGGACCGCTCATTGTGGCACTCTTTGGGGGAGGCCTATGTCCAGCAGTGGACGTCTTTCGGCTGATATGATGATGATGATGAAACATACGCAGATTTGATCCTACTTTTAGTAGGTAATAATTATTCTTTAATGATAATTATAATGTAAATGTGCTGGATTATTGAAATTGCACTGTATGAAATATTTTTTTTTAACGTTGTTACAATTAGGATTATGGGTTCAAAAGGAAACATATAGATATCAGTTTCAATAATTGTATTGAAATCATACATAAGGAAGCCAGCACGGTCTGACATCTAACACAGGAGTGACAGATCTAAAGAATAATAAACAGATCAGTATGGAGGCTAAATCTTAGGTTCAATATAATAAATACTTAAGCATAACATATTTACATTATTGTTTGTACTCTGAACTTATATTTCAACAGTTACAACTCCAGATTTTAGTTAACTAAAGCCAAAACCAAAACCAAGCTTAAGCCGATGCAATTACAAAATTTGTAACATGCCAAACTAGAGGTTACATCTCTAATATGTGACTTGCGTTGTCATAAATGGAAACCAATTGACATTACTTCTCATTGATCAGGGTAAGCGGCGCTATCTCGTAATTACGAATAAACTCGTGCGCTGTAAGAATGTCTAATTGTTTCATCATTGTGGGGTCAATGGATAATTGATGTACATCTTATTGTGAAATACGCTGTCGTTTGGAATACAAAGTATTATAATTAATTAAATAATTTAATTTTAAACCAGAAAACATTAAAACTAGGTACAACAATAAACAACAAACTTATACAGGGTGGTCCAAACCTTGACGTCAAAAAATTTTTTTAAATACCTTTCGTCGTGGGCTATCAGAATATACCCCATGTATATTACCCGGTTTTTCGTAGTTTTCGAGTTATGAATTTTTTAATTTTTAACTTTAGTTAAGAAGTTCCGGGTGAAGCAATTAATTTATAAAAAAAAACTATTGAACTATTTTGATTTTTTCTTTTTGTAGCACAATCCTTAATAAGCGGCGCAGTTGCAAAAAAAAATATCAGCATCCTCACTTGGCTGAGAGTTAGAAAAAAAAGACAAAAGTGAAAGTTTTACGTCCAAGCATGTCAAGATTGTCAAGCTTAGATTTTGCGCTTTAATAAAAATAATACAAACGATTTGATGGACTTTTGGTTATTTTAGAAACTGCTAGAACCTAAGTTTTTTTAAAGGTAAAAAAAAGTGACACTTGATAGTCATAATTGGACAGAGTCGTCGGTCAAAGGAACTGAGGTGGAAAGTACCCAAATAAGTAATTCATTTTAAAAAAATCTTTTTTTTTAAATTCCTAACGTTAAACCTTAACGTCTCGGGGTAGCCTGATTCCCTAGAGACCGCGTCCCCAGGTGGCGGATCGGGGAACGCTCGGCAGATATGCCGGGCAGGAGTGAAATAAAATACCTCCCGCGGACCACAAGGCCGGAGATGGACACTTCGTAAAATAACCCCACCTACAGGCTTCTCTGAAGTAATCGGAGTAGAGGCTGTATGTGTGCTGCTGGCTCGGGCTGGAGTAAGCAGAAGGACAGGCGGCGGATGAATCCCACGAGATCAACGGCGGCGTCCAAACCTTGGTACAAGGTTACAGCTGGTGTAGAAGGAAATGGGGCCCCACTGCACACTATTTTGCTCCAAGAAAGCCACCATGCAAAGTCGAAAAAATGAGCCAGTTCGATGCGTTCCGGACACGACCCGGCGTCACAAGATTTCCGGGTTTTGTGATGGGAAATGTACTACCGTGAGAGAAGAATCGGAAGAAATAGGACAGGAAAAATCAGCGCAGGATTAAAACTTATAAGGAAGAAGACACAACCCAAGTAACACATCAAAGCAGTATAACGGCCGTCTTACAGCATATCTGTATGCTTTTAGCATTTTCAGTTCGTTTTATAGTAGCATTATAAACGTTTATAGTGCTGATATAGGTCTTAAATGGGCACGAATTACCCAGCTTGAGATCCTATACAGGTCATTTAATAGCATTACAGGCGCAATACATATGTCTGCGCTATTAGCATTATCGTTGTCATGGAAAGTGCCAATCGCATTAAAGAATCATTAGTACGCTCTATTAAGTTGCCAACTGCATTAAAGAAGCATTAATACGGCCAAAAAACTTGCTAATCGCAGTAAAGAAGCATAAGTACTCTCGATTAACTTGCCAATCGCAATACAAAAGCATTATACTAGCATAAGAGTGTAGTAAAATAAACCTTACGTCAATGCAAAAACGTCTCTAACACCGACGGAACAAATGTTATAAATGTTATAATACAATGAACGTTGTGGTTTAACTACTTTGTCTCGCAATACAAAATGGACGAAGACGGTACAAAAAACTGAATGAGTGACACGTCATATTTGTTTGCATCCTAACAAAACATATAAAAGTTTTTGACTCTTTTACGTTATTATATCCTTCAAATATTACTGCGCAATGTAGTTTACTGTAAATGTGTATATAAGTTTCATTGAAAATTTTCACGCGCCTTTGATTTATTGTGGTTTTGCTATAAAATATTATAAAAAGATATGCGTCAAATAAACAAAACAATTGTGTAATCCTCGTATAGAACGAGTTTTGCATTATTAACATAATAGTGTTGGTTGAGCAGTCTTAAATTAAGTAATTTCATTATTATATAGGTATTTTCCTTGTATAAATAGGTCCGCATGATTTTATTTTTAGGTTATAAATTATTTACAAAATGGCGTTGGTCTATATAGACGGAGAGCTAGCCACGTCGGATATGACACAATAATGAGAGCAACCAAACCGCTCTAGTCAGTTTGGTATACTATGCTTATTTCTAGATCTGGACATCTGGCAGCTTTAAAGTGGTGGAGGTCAAAGAATGCAAACCATTTCAAGAAAATAAATCCTAGAGATCTGGGTTTGATGCAATATTATGAGAAACTATACAAATACTATACAATATTAAGAGAAATTATACAAAAGTTTATGTTGGGAGAAAGTAGTGCCAAACGATGTATAATAAAATATAGTTCATAGTTTGTCGCCTACTGTTTTTGTTTCCGCAATAATCATACATCGGGGTTTTCGGTGCGGGAACGATTTGAGAAAGAGTAGAGATAAACAGATAGGTTGAGAGTTAGTCTGACAAAATATCATATTATGCCTAATGAATAACTACCTCTCTGTGAATAGCTTACACACTATGATACGAGCTTTTTTTCTTAGAGGCATGTTTGTATTGACTATTATATACTTAGTATTTTAAAAATGCAATTGCATATCCGAAATTTATTAGCTAGATCTACCTAAGACAAAGACACGGTATAATAAGTGTCAAATATTAATCTTGACGTCCGATATTTATGAACTATTTGATTAACTGAAGAGGTTGACCATGATCAGTCATTACATGAATTAATAAAAAAATACTTGAAAAAAATCATCACCTACAATATATATACATAATAGTCAGCTATTACATATAAATTGTATATACCTATGATTTTTTCGATCGATTCATTAGGTAGAAACGTGCTAGAGTACATTCTGTTTTTTAAGTTAATGCCTACTCTTTGGCTAATGTCAAACATTCCCTCACCGAAAACCCCGATGTATGGTAATAATACACAATATTTTTTGGTCTACGTTTTTTTTATCGATTTTTGACCAGTTTTGAGTCGATATTCCAACATATTCACTATAGATAGAATTATAAGGCAAACGAGTATCGGTTTTTGAATCTTTTATCTCCATTCTGTAGAGCCGGATCTTGAAATAAATGAGCCGTTATTTTTTTATAATATTTTAAAAATATGGTCTAAAAAAACACTTTTATCGATATTCGAATGGTGTAAAGAATCTTACATATACGTAATCTACATATTAGGGTTCCTCTTTGATGTCTCTAAAAACTCTAGAGATATTTTAATTTTTAACTAATTAAAACAAAATTTATGACCATAAAACCACTTTTTTAGCCTAAACCGGTTCGACTTTGATGTCAAATATCTCGAAGACAATGAATATTGAAGTAAATATAGGATACTATATTGTTTAAAGCCGTTACTGATAATATGATAAGCTATATAAATCATTAGAAAACTAAGGGAATCAGATCGAAGGTCGTTGGCGCCAGGGAGCCCCTTAAAATACAGGCCCTGTCCTTTATAACTGAGACAACTTCGGCAATTTTTACCTAGTTTGGTATTACTATTTTCCAATTAAAACATTTTGCTAGTCTGTCACTGTGACCTCCACCCATTAAAAGCTGCCAGATTCCAGGATCTAGCAATAAGAATAGTATAGCAATCTAACCAGACGGGTTTTGTTGCTCTCATTATTGTGTCATATCTGACGTGGCTAGCTCTTAGTCCAATAGCAGCTCAGTGACCCTTAAAAAATGCCTTATTTATGCCTACAGCATTACACGTGAATAATTATGCTATTAAACAACATTAAGCATTTATTTATGCTATTGTAGAACCTAAGGCACTAAAACCGCTAAAAGCTGTATAGTTCATAAATTACGTCATCAATTTTTGGTGTTTTTTACCCCCCCCCCCCCCCCCCCCCCCCATAAAATCATCCAACCCTCCCCCTGCCAAATAAAGTGACGTCATTAAAAAAAATGCGTTTTAAGCTTAATTGTAAAATAAAAAACTATTTAGTAGATAATATTTTATAGCATTAAAAGTTTATAGAAACACGACTTTCATTCCTTTTTTTACACATTGATGATGTGATCTTCGGAATGACCGCCCCCCCCTCCTACGTCATGCTACCATCATCCGATGTCCAGACCCCCCCATTTGAAATGACGTAATTTATGAACACCTTATAGTGAATACTTGGCTTTATAATGGTTTATATTATTGCTATTATACTGCATTAGGAACGTATTACCTACTTATAAATGCTATTGTACACCCTAATTCATTAAAAATAGCTGAAAGCTGTATAGCGAATTTATGTGGCATTATAATGGCTAATATTCATGCTCTTAAACAGCATTAAGCATTTATTTATGCTATTGTAGAACCTAAGGCACTAAACCAAACCGAAGCATTAGTGTAGCAAACCAAAACGCAACTGTACAGCATTCAGCTGTACAGTTGCATGTTGTTCGCTGCACTAAAACTAATGGCTAAACAAAAGCATTTACATATGCCATTATACAGCCGTTATACAGCGTAAAGCATAATAAAATGCTATTGTAGAACCTAAAGCACTAAAAACAGCTGAAAGTTGTATACCGGATTTACGTGGCATTATAATGGCTAATATTCATGCTCATAAACAGCATTAAGCATTTATTTATGCTATTGTAGAACCTAAGGCACTAAACCACACCGAAGCATTAGTGTAGCAAACCAAAACGCAACTGTACAGCATTCAGCTGTACAGTTGCATTTTGGTTCGCTGCACTAAAACTAAAGGCTTTAAAAAAGCATTTATACATGCCATTATACAACCGTTATACAGCTTAATGCATTATATAATGCTATTGTAGAACCTAAAGCACTTAAGTGCTTTTAAACAGTCGAAAGTTGTACAGTTGCATTTTGGTTCGCTGCACTAAAACTAAAGGCTTTAAAAAAGCATTTAGATATGCCATTATACAACCGTTATACAGCTTAAAGCATTATATAATGCTATTGTAGAACCTAAAGCACTTAAGTTCTTTTAAACAGTCGAAAGCTGTACAGTTGCGTTGTGGTTTGCTGCACTAAAGCTAAAGGCTTTACAAAAGCATTTAGATATGCCATTATACAACCGTTATACAGCTCAAAGCATCATATAATGCGACAAGTTGCTCGGTGAACGTATATAAGAGTTTATACGGTCCTTAAGTTCGAAATAAGTTAACTATTCATATGTTATAATGCTTCCAGTGTTACTTGGGAATGCTTGAAATTTGCGACATGGAATGTAAGAAGCTTAATTAAACTAGGTAAAATCGAAAATACTATACAAGAAATAAAAAGGTTATTTATTGAAATAATGGGCCTCAGCGAAGTACGATGGAAAGACAATGGAAAACATGTTACTGATGAAGTCGTATTTTACTATTCAGGTAAACCCTCAACAGAAAAAAATCATTACCATGGAGTAGGAATAATATTAAAAAACCGGCCAAGTGCGAGTCCAACTCGCGCACCGAGGGTTCCGTAAACACCTATAACAAGCAAAAACCTCTACGCGTTTACGAGGAAAAGGTAATAAGTTAAAAATTTAAAAAAATATTTTTTGTATGATTTTATTAAAAATGTCTACTTTTCGTAACTTTTCCTTTATCTATGCTATATGAAGTTTCTTCGTGCCAAGTTTCAAGTTTCTAAGTTTACGGGAAGTACCCTTTAGGTTTTGAGTTTCTTGCGAGTACTCAGTTTCAAAATATGCGACTTAAATTGCTATTTCTTTTGATTGCGTTGACATAAAAGTTTGGTTTTGCTACATCTGAAAGGTCCTATAGCCCTGAGTATTTGACATGAATTTCAATTTAATACCTCCACGCGTTTACGAGGAAAAAGGTAGTAAGTATAATATTTAAAAAAATATTTTTTGTATGATTTTACTCAAAATGTCTACTTTTAGTAATTTTTCCTTTGTCTGTGCTATATGAAGTTTCTTCGTGCCAAGTTTCAAGTTTCTGAGTTTACGGAAAGTACCCTTTAGGTTTTGAGTTTCTTGCGAGTACTCAGTTTCAAAATATGCGACTTAAATTGCTATTTCTTTTGATTGCGTTAACATAAAAGTTTGTTTTTGCTACATCTGAAAGGTCCTATTGCCCTGAGTATTTGACATGAATTTAAATTTAATACCTCCACGCGTTTAAGAGGAAAAAGGTAGTAAGTTTAAAATAAAAAAAAATATTTTTTTGTATGATTTTACTAAAAATATCTGCTTTTTGTAATTTTTCCATTGTCTATGCTATATGACGTTGCTTCGTGCCAAATTTCAAGTTTCTGAGTTCACGGGAAGTACCCCGTAGGTTTTGCGAGTGCCGAAAAACTCTAAAATTTGCAGCATAAACGACTGTATCTTTTGATTGCGTTGGTTTTTAAGTTTGATTTTTTCACAGCTCCAAGGGACAATAGACTTGAGTATTTGATATAAATTTCAGCTTGATACCTCCACGCGTTCCTGAGAAAAATGGTCTTGACAGACAGACAGACAGACAGACAGACAGACAGAAAGACAGACAGACAGACGGACATCAAAGTGATCCTATAAGGGTTCCGTTTTTTCCTTTCGAGGTACGGAACCCTAAAAAGGAGTTGAACCGTTACGTTACCAATTTCGTTCCTGTATCAGAACGGTGTATTTTACTGCAACTTAGTGGTCAACCATTCGACATAAATATACTTCAAATTTATGCACCAACAGCAGAAAAAGCAGGGAAAGATCCAACTGTCTTAGAAAACTTTTATAAGGAAATCGACATGGTAATCAGGTCTTTAAAACCACAACAACTAACACTGATTCTGGGAGATCTAAATGCTAAAATAGGGAAAGGCGCAGTAGGTAAATATGTAGGAAATTATGGATTAGGTGACAGAAATGACAGTGGGGACCGGTTACTGCAATTTTGCATGGAAAAAGACCTTGTCATCGCTAATACATGGTTTGAACATCCGCCTAGGCGACTATATACATGGACCTCACCTAAACACACGCCAGATAATATAGTACGCAATCAGATTGACTACATATTGGTACCAGCTAGATTCAGAAACTCATTAGTGAACGTAAAAACGTATCCTGGCGCAGATATTGGATCTGACCATAACCCGGTAGTAGCAAAGCTTAATCTAAAACTGAAAGTACTGAAGAAAAACCATCTAAAATTTAGAAAAATAGCAATAAACAACTTAAAAGACGAGAAAATCAAATCAGAAACAGTGGCATCAATCAACAATGAACTCAGGGAAAATTTTAGAAACATAAATTTAGAAAGCGATACTACTAATTACGAAGATATTTGGGAGAAAATCAAAACTGTTACTCTTGATACAGGTAAAGAAGTACTAGGATACTATAAGAAGGAAATTAAAAAACCATGGATAACTAACGATATAGTAGCAAAAATGGAAGAAAGAAGGCAATATAAAGAAATAGATAACGTAAAATACGCCAAGATAAATAGAGAAATCAGAACCATTATCCGCACCGAGAGAGATAAGTGGTTGGAAGCGAACTGTTTACAAATATAAAAGTTAGACCTTAAGCACGACAGTTTCAATTTGCATAAAAAGGTTAAAGAATTCACTAACACAGGAAGAAAACTTACCACTGGGAAACTGTTGAATAATAGAAATGAGCTCTTAATTGAGATAGACGATCAGAAACGTGAATGGGAAACCTATATATCAACACTATTTCATGATAACAGAACCGAACCCCCTAGTATTAAAGATAAAATTTCAGAAGGACCGCCGATTAGTCATAAAGAAGTGGAGAAGGCCATCAGTAGCATGAAAATCGGAAAAGCCGTAGGTCCAGATGGAGTGCATGCAGAACTAATAAAACTATTAGATGGTTTCGGAATAGACGTACTAGTTAAACTTTTTAATAAAATTTACGATACTGGCGACTTACCTAACGACTGGCTAAAATCTTCCTTCTTACCAATCCCCAAGAAACCTAATGCAAAAACCTGTAATGAATATCGCCTAATAAGTCTAATGAGTCACGTCCTTAAAATCTTCCTAAAATATTACACAATCGAATGTATAGCAAAATTGATTGCAAAATTAGCGACACCCAATTCGGATTTAGAAATGGACTCGGAACCAGGGAGGCTCTTCTGGCGGTCCAGGTGCTTGTACAAAATTGCTTAGAATACCAAAAAGATGTATACGCATGTTTTATAGACTTCGAAAAAGCATTCGATACTGTTAACCACCAGCAACTAATAGAAGCGTTAAACCGTACAGATGTCGACAGCAAAGATACGAGAATCATCATGAATCTATACTGGAACCAAACTGCACATATCAAGATCGGACAAGCTGATACAAATGATTTGAAAATACTAAAAGGTGTACGTCAAGGCTGCATACTATCTCCTAGTCTATTTAACCTTTACTCAGATCGCTTATTTGCAGAAGCATTGGATGGTGTTGAGATGGGCATAAAGTGTAACGATAGATACATTAACAACGTAAGATATGCGGATGACACCGTGATACTAGCCACTAGTATGGAAGAATTACAACAACTAATGGACCGCTTAAATGCCAAAGTAAAACATTACAACCTTAAAATGAACGTCAGTAAGACCAAAGTGATGGTAATTAGTAAGACTAAATTTACAACAAGCAATCTATTAATAGATGGTGAACCGATAGAAAGAGTGTCAAAATACAGATACCTGGGCCGGGCTGCTGGCTGAATGAAAACTGGGATCCAAAACAAGAAATTAGGGTAAGATTAGACGTAGCCCGAAGTGCTTTCATAAAAATGCAGAAATCTATCTTCTATACATCTATACATATAATAAAGCTGAAGAGGGTCGAAAGTCTGTACATGGAAGATAATCGAAAAAAAGTTGGCTGGGGATACTTAGAATCGATAACAGAACACGTTACAACCATTTTTGGAATTTTTGTCTGTTTGTCTGTTTATCTGTTTGTCTGTTTATTTGACCGCGCATCACGTGAAAACGGCTGAACGGATTTTGATGAAATTTTGTATAGAGATAGTTTGAGTCCCGGGAAAGGATAATATATAGTTTTAATCCCGAAAATCAACCCTGGTGGGGGTGAAAATGGGGTTGAAAGTTTGTATGGAGAATTTTTAACCGCTGAAACGATTTAGATAGAAATGAGTATGGAGATAATTTGAGTCTCGAGAAACGTCATAGGATAGTTTTCAAACCCTTGTGGGGGTGAAAAGGGGGTTGGAAGTTGGTATGAGGATTTTTTTACCGCTGAACTGATTTTGATGGAAATGTGTATAGCGATAGTATGGGTCTCGAGAAAGGACAAAGGATAGTCTTTGCCCCAAAATCAACCCTAAAGGGATGATAAGGGAGTTGAAAATTTGTATAGGGAATTATTAACCCCGGAATCGATTTAGATAAAATTTGGTATGGAGATATTTGAGCTCTGGAAAAGGAAATAAAATAGTTTTATCTGGGAAATTATTCCTTAAGCGGATGCAAAAAGTTTACATGGGGAAGAAACAACCAATGACCGCTGTACGTATTTAGATGAAATTTGGTATTGAAATAATTTGTAATTTTTTGGTCAAGGTGTTCATATTTATAACATGTTACCCGTCGATGCTTTAAATTTACCTTTACCCGCTCTTAAGAAATATTTGAAAATGTCATGAATGTCAAAGGGTTATTCCAGGTTCGAGGACTATATATGACGGACAAAGATGCATGGCCCAAACCAAAAAACTGCTACAAAATCATCTAACATTTATAGGACACCGTTTGTTTAGGTAGGAAAACATATCAAACGTTTTGTAAAGTAGTCAGATTAGGATTTATTTTTCTTTATAATTAAACAATGGGTACTACATTATCCAAGCTGTTTTGATATGTCTTCTTGAAGAACTACGCATTATTTTGTATCTTTAAGATCTAATAATGTATTACTTACTGTTTTGAAAAAAATAAGTCCCGTCGAGTTTCTTTTCGGTCATAAATGTCATAATGCTTCTTGGGCCAGAGGTGTATGTAGGATTAGAACCGGTGGTAGTTTTGGAACGAAGTTCCTTATCGGACGGTTCGTGGATGGGAGGCTAGGCGAAAAAAAGTCACGAAAAAGCGTCACGTCACGAAAACGCGACACCCATACGATGGAGAAACATGTAAAATGGAATGAAATAAAAAATATATAAAATAGAATAAGTGAAGTGTAGTGAAAAGTTAAAGTGAGAAGTGACAAAGTTATAAAAGTGAAAAAGTCAGGAACCTAAAAGTAACCAATTTCAAAATTTTCAAAAATTTCAAAAAAATTCCAAAATTTCCAAAATTTCCAAAATTTCCAAAATTTCGAAAATTTCGAAAATTTCAAAAATTTCAAAAGTTATTAATTTTAACTTTACATGCTCATATATTGATACGTTATGCTTATGAGTTTAAAATTCCGAACATCGAATTTGATAACATAATGTAAATCCTGTACTCCTTCCTGACCAACGGCACGCGCCCGCGCGACCGCCGGCACAATCGAGTTGGCCATGGCGGTGCAATGGCGGTCATTCTATGGTTTCCGAACACTTAATTTAATATATATAATATGAGTGTAGATAAAGCAGTGTATGCAACTGTACGTAATTAGGCCTTATTACGTAACAGTTACATAAACAACTATGATTTACCTGTGACAGTGTGGTAAAAACGTATAAAAATTTGCCACTACACTCGATTGAGTTACATTTGCATGGGTCATGGACCCCTCTCCGCTCCAAGTGCACCTCAAATAGAAAAAGATCATTTCTGCATTTGTGACCCCCCCCCCCCCACCCCCCAATTTCAACCGCGCCTGTTCTTACCTTTCATGCTTAGACTGATTTGACGGGAGGATCGATTTGGATGATATTTGCCGTGGACATGAACGTATAAATACAAAAGTGGTCCTGTATCGTCCGATATACACCTACTACTCTATGTCGTTTAAATCATGCCAAAAAAAATATGATAAAAAAAGTATTAATTTTTGAGTGTACTTTCACTTAGTGGTAATTGTAAAATATTTTATTAGGACTACTGTCCTCTAGCGTCATCTGTCAACTTTACTTCAAGTTCCGCCTCCAGGGTAGCGGGAGAGAAATTAGGGGTGAATTAGCCGCTTACTGACACAGACCGAATTCCACCCGCGCGGAGCCGCGGGCACAGCTAGTATGCTAATAAAGATATTAACCTGAAACTAAGATGGAGACTTGTAAAATGTTATGTATTATCGATACTCTATTATGGTGTTGAGACGTGGACGCTGAAGAAAGCGATGGAAGACAAAATAGAAGCCTTCGAAATGTGGCTATATAGACGTATGCTAAAAGTACCTTGGATAGCAAAAGTAACAAACATAGAAATTTTAAGACGAATGAACAAGAAGAGAGAAGTATTACCCACAATTAAACGTAGGAAGATTGCATATTTTGGACACCTATATAGACATAAAAAATACGACCTACTAACAACTATAATAGAAGGGAAAATAGAGGCAAGGCGGGGAAAAGGAAGAAGGAAGGTGAACTGGCTCGATAACATCAAAAAATGGACAAACATTGAGGACGCGGCCACGCTCGCAAGAATGGCCGAGAATAGGAAAGACTTCGCAAAGGTGGCCACCGACGCCCGTTAGGGCATGGCAGAATAAGAAGAAGAAGAACGTTAAACAACCACAGAAATTACCACGAGAATTCAATGTTGTGACATGTGATTGACCAAGCATCATTTTGATTAACCGACGACTCTGTCCAATTATGACTATTAAGTGTCACTTTTTTTTACCTTTAAAAAAACTTAGGGTCTAGCAGTTTCTAAAATAACCAAAAGTCCTTGAAATCGTTTGTAATTTTTTTATTTAAGCGCAAAATCTAAGCTTGACATGCTTGAACGTAAAACTTTCACTTTTGTCTTTTTTTTGCCAACTTGCAGCCAAGTGAGGATGCTGATTTTTTTCGCACCTGCGCCGCTTATTAAGGATTGTGCTACAAAAAGAAAAAATCTAAAAAGTTCAATAGTTTTTTAAAATAAATTAATTGCTTCACCCGGAACTTCTTAACAAAAGTTAAAAATTAAAAAATTCATAACTCGAGAACTACGAATACGATCGGCTAACATACATGGGGTATATTCTGATAGCCCACGACGAGAGGTATCTAAAAAAATTTTTTTGACGTCAAGGTTTGGACCACCCGGTATATAAATAAAAACGAATCTTAAATAAATACTAGGTAAAATAAAAAATCCCCCCGCGGCATGGTACAGTCGCCATCAAATATATCGGAGCGGCCAAGGTACTCAAAAATATCTGAACATACACTTTATCGCCTTGACAATAGAGGCGTTGTTCAGATATTTGTGACCACCTTGGCCGCTTCGGTATATCTGATGGCGACTGTACAAAATTTTTAGCACTATAGTTGGCGATGAGGCTTTAATTGAGATTTTTCTTCAGTCTTGTCCGTTAAAGGGTTAAATCATTAAGAAATTTGAATAAACTTGGCCCCTGCGTTCAGTGTCGAGTGTCGCTAGACTTTTTACTTAAGGACCCACTGCGCACTCCGTTTTTCGCAGCGTCCCTTTCGCTCTGGCCCGTATAGTAATTTGAATCAATATTTATATTAACCCAAATAGGCCAAGCAAATAAGATCTATAAAAAGTGTTTTGAAGAATTAATTCCCAGCAGGCTGGAAATCACTTTAATACCTTCATGTGATCCTAAATGCATGTAATCCGAGTTTGCCCAATCCCAAGAGGTGTGCATAACATTTTAGCGAAATTTTTGCTCTTTGTCAAGTTTTTGCTTGTAGCTCGAAAACAGTACGTCCGACGGAAAATGTCATGTATTACAATATTAAAGAGGGTTAAATTATGCGTCGAATGAGTAACTTAACTTTTAATTTGGTTCAGCGGTACAGCCGAAATCAAAAGTTATAAACCGGGAAAATGTCCCATTTAATTGAAAAACTCGTATTTTGACTTCCATACCACATATCTTTGAAACAGATGACTCCTGTTGAAAATCCTATAGAATAAAAGTTGTAGAGAATACAATTTTAAATTATATCGACATCTCAATTTTCAAGTAGAGTAATTTTGAAAGACTAAATTTGGCATGAATTCAAAATCAGTTTTTTCTAAATCCTTCTGAGTTGCATATTTTCCATAAAATATGAGGTGTGAGGCGTACATTTAATGCATCGTTACAACTAAAAACATTTAATTGCATATTTCTAAAACGTATCTAATCAGAAAACTATTTATACACCGTGTTTTATTTTCATTTCCGGTATTAATAACATTTTACAAGTCTCCATCTTAGTTTCAGGTTAATATCTTTATTAGCATACTAGCTGTGCCCGCGGCTCCGCGCGGGTGGAATTCGGTCTGTGTCAGTAAGCGGCTAATTCACCCCTAATTTCTCTCCCGCTACCCTGGAGGCGGAACTTGAAGTAAAGTTGACAGATGACGCTAGAGGACAGTAGTCCTAATAAAATATTTTACAATTACCACTAAGTGAAAGTACACTCAAAAATTAATACTTTTTTTATCATATTTTTTTTTGGCATGATTTAAACGACATAGAGTAGTAGGTGTATATCGGACGATACAGGACCACTTTTGTATTTATACGTTCATGTCCACGGCAAATATCATCCAAATCGATCCTCCCGTCAAATCAGTCTAAGCATGAAAGGTAAGAACAGGCGCGGTTGAAATTGGGGGGTGGGGGGGGGGGGGGGGGGGGTCACAAATGCAGAAATGATCTTTTTCTATTTGAGGTGCACTTGGAGCGGAGAGGGGTCCATGACCCATGCAAATGTAACTCAATCGAGTGTAGTGGCAAATTTTTATACGTTTTTACCACACTGTCACAGGTAAATCATAGTTGTTTATGTAACTGTTACGTAATAAGGCCTAATTACGTACAGTTGCATACACTGCTTTATCTACACTCATATTATATATATTAAATTAAGTGTTCGGAAACCATAGAATGACCGCCATTGCACCGCCATGGCCAACTCGATTGTGCCGGCGGTCGCGCGGGCGCGTGCCGTTGGTCAGGAAGGAGTACAGGATTTACATTATGTTATCAAATTCGATGTTCGGAATTTTAAACTCATAAGCATAACGTATCAATATATGAGCATGTAAAGTTAAAATTAATAACTTTTGAAATTTTTGAAATTTTCGAAATTTTCGAAATTTTGGAAATTTTGGAAATTTTGGAAATTTTGGAATTTTTTTGAAATTTTTGAAAATTTTGAAATTGGTTACTTTTAGGTTCCTGACTTTTTCACTTTTATAACTTTGTCACTTCTCACTTTAACTTTTCACTACACTTCACTTATTCTATTTTATATATTTTTTATTTCATTCCATTTTACATGTTTCTCCATCGTATGGGTGTCGCGTTTTCGTGACGTGACGCTTTTTCGTGACTTTTTTTCGCCTAGCCTCCCATCCACGAACCGTCCGATAAGGAACTTCGTTCCAAAACTACCACCGGTTCTAATCCTACATACACCTCTGGCCCAAGAAGCATTATGACATTTATGACCGAAAAGAAACTCGACGGGACTTATTTTTTTCAAAACAGTAAGTAATACATTATTAGATCTTAAAGATACAAAATAATGCGTAGTTCTTCAAGAAGACATATCAAAACAGCTTGGATAATGTAGTACCCATTGTTTAATTATAAAGAAAAATAAATCCTAATCTGACTACTTTACAAAACGTTTGATATGTTTTCCTACCTAAACAAACGGTGTCCTATAAATGTTAGATGATTTTGTAGCAGTTTTTTGGTTTGGGCCATGCATCTTTGTCCGTCATATATAGTCCTCGAACCTGGAATAACCCTTTGACATTCATGACATTTTCAAATATTTCTTAAGAGCGGGTAAAGGTAAATTTAAAGCATCGACGGGTAACATGTTATAAATATGAACACCTTGACCAAAAAATTACAAATTATTTCAATACCAAATTTCATCTAAATACGTACAGCGGTCATTGGTTGTTTCTTCCCCATGTAAACTTTTTGCATCCGCTTAAGGAATAATTTCCCAGATAAAACTATTTTATTTCCTTTTCCAGAGCTCAAATATCTCCATACCAAATTTTATCTAAATCGATTCCGGGGTTAATAATTCCCTATACAAATTTTCAACTCCCTTATCATCCCTTTAGGGTTGATTTTGGGGCAAAGACTATCCTTTGTCCTTTCTCGAGACCCATACTATCGCTATACACATTTCCATCAAAATCAGTTCAGCGGTAAAAAAATCCTCATACCAACTTCCAACCCCCTTTTCACCCCCACAAGGGTTTGAAAACTATCCTATGACGTTTCTCGAGACTCAAATTATCTCCATACTCATTTCTATCTAAATCGTTTCAGCGGTTAAAAATTCTCCATACAAACTTTCAACCCCATTTTCACCCCCACCAGGGTTGATTTTCGGGATTAAAACTATATATTATCCTTTCCCGGGACTCAAACTATCTCTATACAAAATTTCATCAAAATCCGTTCAGCCGTTTTCACGTGATGCGCGGTCAAATAAACAGACAAACAGATAAACAGACAAACAGACAAAAATTCCAAAAATGGTTGTAACGTGTTCTGTTATCGATTCTAAGTATCCCCAGCCAACTTTTTTTCGATTATCTTCCATGTACAGACTTTCGACCCTCTTCAGCTTTATTATATGTATTGTCCTAATTTTCTTCAGTTCTGAGGTAATCGATAGCTCTTTTTCGTCTTTCTGATTGTGTATATTTTTCTTTTAGTCTGAGAACCCGCTATAAAGTCATGTAACTGTGTGTTAAGTCAATACAATATTAATTTTGTACTAAGCAGAAACGTCTGCAATCGATATTTCAATTTTATAATTAAAAGAAAAATGGAAAAATTCGGACCGGTGTTCCGAAAGGTCGCAAGTTCGAACCTTGCTCGTCGCGGTGAATTTTTCCATTTTTCTTTCAACCATAAAATTTTCAATACAATATGTTTCCTTTGTATCTCGGATTGTTAATGTTCGAAATTTCATTGACATGTCATAATGTTCAATTGTTTGGTTGAGTTAATATATAGATTGGTGAATCAATCAATAACTACTGAACCTATTTGACTTAACACACAGGTGCATCATTTTGTAGTGGGTTCTCAGAGTAAAAAAAAAATTAAATGTTGGTTTACACAATTAGAAGGCATTAATAAAATATCGATTACCTCAGAACTGGAGCTAAGTAGGACATTGGCGTCTTCGAGAAATAAACCTAAGTTAAGCTCAGGAATGTACCCTTGAAATTACCGGAAGTAAAATAAAACACGGTGTATAAATAGTTTTCTGATTAGATACGTTTTAGAAATATGCAATTAAATGTTTTACGTTTTAGAAATGTTTTTAGTTGTAACGATGCATTAAATGTACGCCTCACACCTCATATTTTATGGAAAATATGCAACTCAGAAGGATTTAGAAAAAACTGATTTTGAATTCATGCCAAATTTAGTCTTTCAAGATGACTCTACTTGAAAATTGAGATATCGGTATAACGTGAAATTGTATTCTCTACAACTTTTATTCTATAGGTTTTTCAACAGGAGTCATCTGTTTCAAAGATATGTGGTATGGAAGTCAAAATACGAGTTTTTCAATTAAATGAAACATTTTCCCGGTTTATAACTTTTGATTTCGGCTGTACCGCTGAACCGAATTAGAAGTTAAGTTACTCACTCGACGTAGAATTTAACCCTCTTTAATATTGATATACATGACATTTTCCGTCGGACGTACTGTTTTCGAGCTACAAGCAAAAACCTGACAAAGAGCAAGCATTTCGCTAAAAAGTTATGCACACCTCTTAGGATTGGGAAAACTCGGATTACATGCATTTAGGACCACATGAAGGTATTAAAGCGATTTCCAGCCAGCTGGGAATTAATTCTTCGAAAAAATCTAATTTTCTTGGCCTTAAAAGGCCCAAAGTGGTATTATTCATTGAGTGAAGTATTTTGACAGCACCTTCAGTACGAGTATATGGCTTAACCAAACCAACCACTTTGTATGCTGTCAGATTAACAAACGACGAAAATTTTCACAGCTAAGAAAACGTAACGTTTCAGAAACTGCCTCTGCTTAGTCCAAATAGGACATTATTTTATCTTTGTCGGTGTTCGTTAGAACATGAATTGCAATAATCCAGACAAACAGGTAAATTACATACGTAAACGACTGACGTAGGTATAACTAATCAGTTAAATATCAGGGGTATAATACCTTCTACCTAATGACTCAGAGATTCTAGATTAGATATAGAGAACTATTGGTTCGTATGATGGAAAAAATGTGTCCCTATGTCATACGTAGTGGGATGACACTGACACATGCCACGAGTATGTTACGAACTGAAATTATATAAAATTAATTTAATGAGCATTTCTTATATCTCTGATTTCAAACGGAATACGACGCCACCCGAAGGGTCAATCAATTATTGTTTAAATAAGGGACATTTTCACGGCTTTTACCGAAAATCATATAGGTACGTACCTACCTGTATATACGTATAATAAGTACATCTAGGATTGTGCTTTAGAATAAGAAATATAAATGAAAAAAAAGAATGTAAAAAATTCTTAGTTATTTTCAAACAACGAAATTTTTTGAGGTACCTATATAACCTGCTTATTAGTAGTCATCGTTACCAAAGATCGTTACTTGTTTACATTTGAACATGGAATACAACTTGACGTCAAGCAATCAACTCGCGCGACATTGTAAGAGATAAAGCGGTAGGTAGGTACCGTGTGTGGTTTAAAGTACGACACATCAAGTGGTTATGCGGATAAACCTAAAGTCTAATAATATTCACTAATATGTGTGTGAGGGACGTGTGGTAGATAGGTATTAGGTTGGTACAACGTCAATTATATTTAAACTGGGTGCTGTTTCCGAGCTGCCTCGCTTTAGCTGTAATGCTAGTGAAAAGAAACAGCATGAATTAAGTGAATTTGGCTTCTTTTATTAAACAGATATCATTAAATACAAATAAAGCGGTGCTTCAGATTTCCAGGGGCCGTGCTCGCTAATGTTTACGTCAAAATCAAAAATAGTCTGGCATAATTATTTTATGGCTCCTCTACACAATGGGCCATCATACGGACGCAGCTATGCGTTAGAGGGAGCAATCGATATTTCCATCTCATTCCGTCGTATAGCTGCGTCACTTAGACTGGCCCATGGTGGCCCATGGTGTAGAGGAGCCTTTAAGTTTGTGACATGAGAGGACTCCGTTGGGGTCGGAGTTAGGAGCGTTACTGGTTTCGGAACATGGAATACTGCTTGAAATAAAGACTGTTTTAACGTTTATACTTACTCTCCACGCTTCGTCACTTGCACTTGCTAACTACACCAGCTCTGTTTTCCTACGGGGCTATTTTACTTAATATCAAGTATCTTGGTTGGATATAAATCTTGAAACGCATTTTCCTGTTGTTTCCAGTAAAATTCCCAAACCCCAACGCTATCTACATCAAACAATTTACTAATTGCTGTCAAAACGTCCTTAAACATCGTTATCATCACAAAAAGCCAAGACTCGTGCCGTGGCTGTAATCACGTAGGTGGGTGATATCTTGGTCACACCTACTCGTGCACGTATGATATATTTCGCAATGTTAAAAAAGATTGTCATATAAGATGACAAGTACGGTTAGCAGCAAAATAAGCCAAGCGGGTGGGAAAATCTTACACAAACCGACCTAGTCCCAGGGTATGCTCAGTAAGGCTTGTGTTGTGGCTACTAGACGACGATAATTATATATATGAAAGATAGATATATACGCAAATACACAGCCACCAAATGCTGGAATAACATTACAACACCATTGCAGATCTTAAATAGTCTTAACAGTTAAAAGCGATAAAAAACATATTACTTAAAAATTCAATTCGAATGCCGTAATATTGAGTTAGGTTGTAATCTATTTATTTATTTATTTTATTGGTATTCAGGACAACAACAGCCATAGATACAATTGTGATGTAATAGTAGTTACATAGAAAAAAGGCCAATAACAGTCATCCATTATTTTACAATTTCACATCAGAAAAAAAAACTAAATTAATATTATTGTTTTCATAAATGCCCGATACAATAAAAATACATACTGGAGGTAAAGAAAACGAACTTACGTTAATCTAGCGCTTTGTTTCATGCAACACAATGTGTGTATTCTTCCAAAGAAAAAAAAAAGATATATTGGACTTTTTGATGTTCCGCATAGTATCATATTATCAGTAGAATTTAAAAAATACCAGATAAAAAAAAGTCTAAGGGCCCTGCCACCAAACAACATTATCTTTTTCCCATTTTCTTGCGGAACAAATTCCAAGATCAAACACACGTTACCCAATGTTACTTAGGTACTCGTACATTATACAGTTGCTGGTATCGTGCGCACGCGCAGTCTTGCACCCGGTCTGGTCTTCGTCGGGTTAGTTCTTCTGAATCCTTATCATTTTGTTTATGGTACGAGTACATATGTGATCTTAACTATCGCCATTAAAAGTTTTTAGGTGCATTCGTAAATATCGCAACTCAAGTGGCGCACTGACTGATATTAAAATCAGTATGTAGGTATATTTAAAAAAAAGCATGGTACCTGGGTACTGTAATGCTCTTCCTACCACTTGGAAATCATAAAGTCTGAACGTTTGTCACTACGAGGAAGGAAATTGATTCCACACGACTTGCATTAGTAATGTTACAAGTTGTCCACAACAACCGGATGTCAGTCTTAACATAATTAAATTTATATTTGCCATGATCTTACGCAAAACTACATAATCGAAATAGGACTTGAAAAATGAGTTTTATCAATATTTTTTAAATCGGACTCTATTTGAACTCTTAAATTATTGGATTAGCTTATAGTTATAATACTCTTATAGTGTATGTATAAATATAGAAAGCAGCTCTTGCAGTAGGTACCACACATACACATTTTTGGTGCTTAGAGATTTTACTACGCTATAAATCGGTATATTTTTTTCTGGGCCTTTGTTACAGACAATAAAACCTCTATTATAATAATCAGCTTACGCTAATAGGCATGATGATTTTTTTTCATGTATGCTATCAATCGATTCGTTTTGTTATGAAGATCAAAAATGTCTATGTCTCTACGTGGCCAATTGCATTAAAGCAACACAAAAGGCAGAAATGAAACTTAAAAGTCTGAGATTTAAAAAAAAAAAATCAAAAAATCTAAATATATTTATGATATCTCCTATTTAGACCTAACCGAGGAGCAACTTAATAAGCTTGAGCGTATTCAAAATGCCTGCATTCGGTTCATTTTCGGATTACGCAAATTCGACCATGTTTCTAGTTTTCGTTCTCAACTCAAATGGCTCCCTATCCGTCACCGCCGTAACTCTCACATACTTTCTTTACTCTTTTCTATACTTTTTAACCCTGCAACTCCCGGCTACCTCAAAGAGCGTTTCTCTTATCTTAATTCTATTAGATCCTCTCAAAAATTGCTCCTAAAAGTGCCATCTTCATCTTCCAAATTTTATAATTGCTCATTTACGTTCCAGGCCGTTCGTTTGTGGAATTCTCTCCCTCTCAACATTAAACGCGCGCAATCTATTGGTAGCTTTAAATCGCAACTTAAGGAATACTATTTATCTCTTCCTTAGGTTTTTAAGTTGACACTGTTGTTTCTTATTGTGTGTATTATATATGTATATATGTACGTATATGTATGTTTATTTTGTATTTATTTAAGTATGTATATTCATATGAATGTGCTGTGTTATCTATTTCGTCTCTTTTGGTTCTATGCACCACCTACTGCTTATTGTTTTTCTCTAGTCTCCACTACCCAAAGGTTGTCTGGAAGAAATCGCTCATTAGCGATAAGACCGCCTGTTGTTACCTCTACCTAAATTTATCTAATTGTAAAATTTGTGCTTGTAACTGTATGAGGTGTGCAATAAAGAGTATTTATTATTATTATTATTATTATATTTATTGGTATCCCACAGGTTTACAAAAATATCTTGCGGCAGGTACCTCCTGGTAAGTATAATAATACTTGTGTTAGGAGATACCGCTCCTTCCAAACGGATTAGTCCTGGTACAGTTTATAATAATAATAATAAATAAAATAAATACAACAAAATACAAAATTAAGTACAACTTATTTATGAACATTTTTTAAGATTATTTTACTAGACATAAACGTAAAACGAAAAGCTGACATAGTGATAATATTTTTCCAGAGTAACATAATATTACTAAATTACTAATATTTTATAGCTAGGTATAATTTGAAAACAATTTACATTTGTTCATCAAAACGCTCCTAACAAAATGACATACAAAAGTAACGTCACGACGAAAGTATGGAAAATTATGTAATTGTTATTTTTACAGTGAAATATTGCGTTTATGTATATGGATGCGGTACAATTTATTTTACAGTAAAATGTTAAAAATCCAATGTTATATATTTTTTTAAATTAATATCGTAAAATTTTGAAATTTTGAAGCCTTTTTAATATAGTCTGGCCAGCCAACGAACGCAGTAGCAATGTACAGCGAACAAAAGTATGACAACACTAAGAATCAGTGAAAAAAGCAGCAATGATCACATTTTATGTTTTTAATTTTAGGTGGTATTTCCGCCCCTTTCATTAGGTGACATTTACGGTGTGTAAAAAGGAGACGGATATATTTCGTCTGATCTGTCATCAACTGCAACAGATAATAAGGTTGAGGCAATTGACATATGGCTAAAAAATGAATTCAAATTTAATTGGGAACGTTGCAGGAGTTCTATCTCACTCGCGCTTAAGATGAGAGAGTGAAACGCACTAGAAACAAATTCAATTGAAATGTTCGTCATGAAATACGGTGTCTCACCACAAAGGGTTGCCACATGTACGTATTTAGAATTTGCCGCGCGTTTCTGCTGACAGAAATGGTTTGCCAGAGTATAGATTTTTAAAATTTTCTCCTTTTTTGGATATAGTCTGCCCAGCCAACGAACGCAGTAGCAATGTACATCAAACAAAAATATAGCAACACTCTAGGGCGAATCGAACAGCAGCATTGCTCCATAGAAAAGCAGCAATGTATATCGAACCATCATTTTTTTTCAATTTGGCTGCATTGGCACGGTGCTTTCGTAAATTCGTAGTTAGTGGTAATTTCTGAAATTGTAACTGCATTATTAGATAAAATCATTGAAATCCCTGATATATGTACATATAATTATGACTTTTCAATAAATAAGAAGGTGCGAAGAAATTAAAATAACCAAAATATTAAAAGGACTGAAGATTAAAGGTGGAGATCATGCGGTCAAAATACCTACTGCTGAAAGTGTTGAAATCCAGGAACGAAACAAATATTGAATGCTATAATCATGTCCGGCAAGGAAATCGAGTATATCTACCAGAAAATACAACTTTTCAGTTTAGAATGGAATCGGGTTAGCTGCATAATCTGTACGAATAAAAGTAATGCATAAGTATTACTCAGTAATATTCCTATTAATTATGATTTCCTTTCGTCATTCGTTTATAAGACTATTATTTATTGTGTGTGTACTTGTAGTTAATAATCGCACGTGAGCTTTTGGTGTTTATTTATTTTATACATAGCTTAGGTATATGAAGGGAAACATTAAAATAATTTGATAAAGTAGCGGGGTGCTTGTTGCTTGTTAAATCTGCTTTTTACCGCTTTATCGCTTTGTGTCAATATTGAGCACCAGCCTATGCAACAAACGTTCTTGGACTTCATTTGGCACCAGTTTTCGCTTTGATTTGTTCGATTTATATACACTGAAAGAAAGAGCTTCAAATGATAATTCTATACAAAACTGCATAACCTCAAAGCCATATTTATCATACAAATTTTATTATCCCTGCAGAAGGTAGTAGGCCAAGCAAATAAGATCTATAAAAAGTGTTTTGAGGAATTAATTCCCAGCAGGCTGGAAATCGTTTTAATACCTTCATGTGGTCCTAAATGCATGTAATCCGAGTTTGCCCAATCCCAAGAGGTGTGCATAACTTTTTAGCGAAAATTTTGCTCTTTGTCAGTTTTTTGCTTGTAGCTCGAAAACGGTACGTCCGACGGAAAATGTCATGTATATCAATATTAAAGAGGGTTAAATTCTGCCTTGCATGAGTATCTTTACTTCTAATTTGGTTCAGCGGTACAGCCGAAATCAAAAGTTATAAACCGGGAAAATGTCTCATTTAATTGAAAAACTCATATTTTGACTTCCATACCACATATCTTTGAAACAGATGACTCCTGGTGAAAAACCTATAGAATAAAAGTTGAAGACAATATAATTTCACGTTATATAGATATTTCAATTTTCAAATTCAGTCATTTTGAAAGACTAAATTTGTAATGAATTCAAAAGCGGTTTTTTATTAATTCCTTCTAAGTTGCATATTTTCCATAAATATGAGGTGTGAGGCGTACATTTAATGCATTGTTACAACTAAGAACATTTAGGTGCAAATATCTAAAACGTACCCAATCAGAAAACTATGTATACACCGTGTTTTTTTTTTATTTCCGGTAAATTCAAGGGTATATTCCTGAGCTTAACTTAGGTTTATTTCTCAAAGACTCCAGTGTCCTAATTAGCTCTAGTTCTGAGGTAATCGATAGTTCTTTTTCGTCTTTCTGATTGTGTAAATTTTTCTTTTAGTCTGAGAACCCGCTACAAAGTCATGTAACTGTATGTTAACACAATACAATATTAATTTTGTACTAAGCAGAAACGTCTGCAATCAAAATTTCAATTTTATAATTGAAAGAAAAATGGAAAAATTCTGACCGGTGTTCCGAAAGGTCGCAAGTTCGAATCTTGCTCGTTGCGGTGATTTTTTTCATTTTTCTTTCAACTATACAATTTTCAATACAATAACAATAGACTTGTGTAACGTATAACTTTACAATGTTCCCTTTGTATCTATAGGATTGTTAATATTCGAAATTTCATTGACATGTCATTATGTTCAATTGTTTAGTTGAGTTAATAAACCTACAGATTGGGGAATCAATCAACAACTAATGAACCTATTTGACTTAACACACAGGTAAATCATTTTGTAGTGGGTTCTCAGAGTAAAAAAATAAATAAATGTAGGTTTACAAAATTAGAAGGCATTAATAAAATATCGATTACCTCAGAACTGGAGCTAATTAGGACACTGGCGTCTTTGAGAAATAAAACTAAGTTAAGCTCATGTAATTGTAAACCCTTGTAATTACCGGAAAAAAAAAACACGGTGTATAAAGAGTTTTCTGATTGGGTACGTTTTAGAAATTTGCACCTAAATGTTCTTAGTTGTAACAATGCATTAAATGTACGCCTCACACCTCATATTTATGGAAAATATGAAACTTACAATTCATACAATAGTATGTTATTCAATCAAATACAAACACTGAAAACATTGAAAAAATAATCAACCCAGCAGGATTTGAACCTCGCATCGATACGCCTTACCGGGGCTCGATCGCTTTACCAATTAAGCTATGGGTTCAGTTACTGAGTTGACGAAATTTTCAATGCCTTCAATCATCTTTTTGCATTTATTTTTACATCGACTTTATAGCAGCCGTAAGCGACATCTAGGTGCTAACTACTAGAGTTAGATACCCTTCCCGCCGACCCTTTTGCAAGTGTCACAACGGAAATAATAGATGGCGCTGCTATCAACTCATAATTATTTTACATGTTTTTTAAGGTGGGGCATTCCACTCATACAATAGTATGTTATTCAATCAAATACAAACACTGAAAACATTGAAAAAATAATCAACCCAGCAGGATTTGAACCTCGCATCGATACGCCTTACCGGGGCTCGATCGCTTTACCAATTAAGCTATGGGTTCAGTTACTGAGTTAACGAAATTCTCAATGCCTTCAATCATCTTTTTGCATTTATTTTTACATCGACTTTATAGCAGCCGTAAGCGACATCTAGGTGCTAACTACTAGAGTTAGATACCCTTCCCGCCGACCCTTTTGCAAGTGTCACAACGGAAATAATAGATGGCGCTGCTATCAACTCATAATTATTTTACATGTTTTTAAGGTGGGGCATTCCACTCATACAATAGTATGTTATTCAATCAAATACAAACACTGAAAACATTGAAAAAATAATCAACCCAGCAGGATTTGAACCTCGCATCGATACGCCTTACCGGGGCTCGATCGCTTTACCAATTAAGCTATGGGTTCAGTTACTGAGTTGACGAAATTCTCAATGCCTTCAATCATCTTTTTGCATTTATTTTTACATCGACTTTATAGCAGCCGTAAGCGACATCTAGGTGCTAACTACTAGAGTTAGATACCCTTCCCGCCGACCCTTTTGCAAGTGTCACAACGGAAATAATAGATGGCGCTGCTATCAACTCATAATTATTTTACATGTTTTTTAAGGTGGGGCATTCCACTCATACAATAGTATGTTATTCAATCAAATACAAACACTGAAAACATTGAAAAAATAATCAACCCAGCAGGATTTGAACCTCGCATCGATACGCCTTACCGGGGCTCGATCGCTTTACCAATTAAGCTATGGGTTCAGTTACTGAGTTGACGAAATTCTCAATGCCTTCAATCATCTTTTTGCATTTATTTTTACATCGACTTTATAGCAGCCGTAAGCGACATCTACGTGCTAACTACTAGAGTTAGATACCCTTCCCGCCGACCCTTTTGCAAGTGTCACAACGGAAATAATAGATGGCGCTGCTATCAACTCATAATTATTTTACATGTTTTTTAAGGTGGGGCATTCCACTCATACAATAGTATGTTATTCAATCAAATACAAACACTGAAAACATTGAAAAAATATAATCAACCCAGCAGGATTTGAACCTCGCATCGATACGCCTTACCGGGGCTCGATCGCTTTACCAATTAAGCTATGGGTTCAGTTACTGAGTTGACGAAATTCTCAATGCCTTCAATCATCTTTTTGCATTTATTTTTACATCGACTTTATAGCAGCCGTAAGCGACATCGTAAGGCGTGTCGATGCGAGGTTCAAATCCTGCTGGGTTGATTATATTTTTTCAATGTTTTCAGTGTTTGTATTTGATTGAATAACATACTATTGTATGAGTGGAATGCCCCACCTTAAAAAACATGTAAAATAATTATGAGTTGATAGCAGCGCCATCTATTATTTCCGTTGTGACACTTGCAAAAGGGTCGGCGGGAAGGGTATCTAACTCTAGTAGTTAGCACCTAGATGTCGCTTACGGCTGCTATAAAGTCGATGTAAAAATAAATGCAAAAAGATGATTGAAGGCATTGAGAATTTCGTCAACTCAGTAACTGAACCCATAGCTTAATTAGTAAAGCGATCGAGCCCCGGTAAGGCGTATCGATGCGAGGTTCAAATCCTGCTGGGTTGATTATTTTTTCAATGTTTTCAGTGTTTGTATTTGATTGAATAACATACTATTGTATGAGTGGAATGCCCCACCTTAAAAAACATGTAAAATAATTATGAGTTGATAGCAGCGCCATCTATTATTTCCGTTGTGACACTTGCAAAAGGGTCGGCGGGAAGGGTATCTAACTCTAGTAGTTAGCACCTAGATGTCGCTTACGGCTGCTATAAAGTCGATGTAAAAATAAATGCAAAAAGATGATTGAAGGCATTGAGAATTTCGTTAACTCAGTAACTGAACCCATAGCTTAATTGGTAAAGCGATCGAGCCCCGGTAAGGCGTATCGATGCGAGGTTCAAATCCTGCTGGGTTGATTATTTTTTCAATGTTTTCAGTGTTTGTATTTGATTGAATAACATACTATTGTATGAGTGGAATGCCCCACCTTAAAAACATGTAAAATAATTATGAGTTGATAGCAGCGCCATCTATTATTTCCGTTGTGACACTTGCAAAAGGGTCGGCGGGAAGGGTATCTAACTCTAGTAGTTAGCACCTAGATGTCGCTTACGGCTGCTATAAAGTCGATGTAAAAATAAATGCAAAAAGGTGATTGAAGGCATTGAGAATTTCGTCAACCCAGTAACTGAACCCATAGCTTAATTGGTAAAGCGATCGAGCCCCGGTAAGGCGTATCGATGCGAGGTTCAAATCCTGCTGGGTTGATTATTTTTTCAATGTTTTCAGTGTTTGTATTTGATTGAATAACATACTATTGTATGAGTGGAATGCCCCACCTTAAAAAACATGTAAAATAATTATGAGTTGATAGCAGCGCCATCTATTATTTCCGTTGTGACACTTGCAAAAGGGTCGGCGGGAAGGGTATCTAACTCTAGTAGTTAGCACCTAGATGTCGCTTACGGCTGCTATAAAGTCGATGTAAAAATAAATGCAAAAAGATGATTGAAGGCATTGAGAATTTCGTCAACCCAGTAACTGAACCCATAGCTTAATTGGTAAAGCGATCGAGCCCCGGTAAGGCGTATCGATGCGAGGTTCAAATCCTGCTGGGTTGATTATTTTTTCAATGTTTTCAGTATTTGTATTTGATTGAATAACATACTATTGTATGAGTGGAATGCCCCACCTTAAAAAACATGTAAAATAATTATGAGTTGATAGCAGCGCCATCTATTATTTCCGTTGTGACACTTGCAAAAGGGTCGGCGGGAAGGGTATCTAACTCTAGTAGTTAGCACCTAGATGTCGCTTACGGCTGCTATAAAGTCGATGTAAAAATAAATGCAAAAAGATGATTGAAGGCATTGAGAATTTCGTCAACTCAGTAACTGAACCCATAGCTTAATTGGTAAAGCGATCGAGCCCCGGTAAGGCGTATCGATGCGAGGTTCAAATCCTGCTGGGTTGATTATTTTTTCAATGTTTTCAGTGTTTGTATTTGATTGAATAACATACTATTGTATGAGTGGAATGCCCCACCTTAAAAAACATGTAAAATAATTACAATTCATGCCAAATTTAGTCTTTCAAAATGAATGAATTTGAAAATTGAAATGTCTATATAACGTGAAATTATATTGTCTTCAACTTTTATTCTATAGGTTTTTCACCAGGAGGCATCTGTTTCAAAGATATGTGGTATGGAAGTCAAAATGTGAGTTTTTCAATTAAATGAGACATTTTCCCGGTTTATAACTTTTGATTTCGGCTGTACCGCTGAATCGAATTAGAAGTAAAGATACTCATTCGAGGCAGAATTTAACCCTCTTTAATATTGATATACATGACATTTTCCGTCGGACGTACCGTTTCCGAGCTACAAGCAAAATCCTGACAAAGAGAAAAATTTTCGCTAAAAAGTTATGCACACCTCTTGGGATTGGGCAAACTCGGATTACATGCATTTAGGACCACATGAAGGTATTAAAACGATTTCCAGCCTGCTGGGAATTAATTCTTCAAAAAAATCTTATTTTCTTGGCCTATAAGTAGTAGGTATAGATAAATTAACGAGAGCATGGAATTGCATATGTAGTAGTATTGTATGTTTACAGGCATTCTATATTTGAATTTTCTATTTTCTCGTACTATCAGCATAAAAAGAGATTTGTTATATATTGAAGAAGTAAATACCAAAATAATGTCTGTGTCAAATTGTGAATATTATTTACGTTGTGCATATATTTTTACGTCTGATTTTATTGTATTCTCACAATTATCAGAATAATTTTGTGTCAGCCCGTACGACTAAGTGTAAGTTACATAATTTTCAAAAAATATGGCAGTGAGTAATTTTGGTCCGATTGAGAGATTATTTTTAACTGTTACACATATTTTGAACTTGAACTGAAGAAAAATTTAAATTCCCCTTACACTGCTGCCCAGTTAGTTGAAAAAGCTACAAGTGTTTGTCTCTCTACTGTTTATAACATTGTGTCTGAGAGCAATAGTGAGAAATTCGCAACAACAAAGAAATTCACCTCTCCGAGAAATAATAAGTTACGTACTTGTCCGTCATCAGCAGTAGACGATTTTGATCAGGAAGTCATCCGGAGAACTATATACAATTTTCATCTGTCCCATAAGCAATTTCCAACCTTAAATGCACTCCACTCTGTGTTAAAATCCGATATAGATTACAAATTTGGCATTTCCATATTACGAAAACAAATACAAAAATTAGGATTTAAATGGAAAAAAAACCGAGGACAACCGAAAAATATTAATGGAAAGACACAACATACAACTGCTAAGAATAAATTACCTTACCAAAATTGCGGAATATCGGTCTGAAGATAGACCACTAGTTTATACTGATGAAACCTACATCCACACTTCACATGTGTACGGAGAGGCTTGGACCGATGGAACAGAATTTGGTGTAAAAAAACAAATCAGTACAGGTCAGCGGTTAATAATAGTGCACGCAGAAGGAAAAGATGGTTTTATTCCCAACGCTTTGTTAATGTTTAAGGCAAACCAAAAAACGGGAGATTATCATGACCAGATGAACTTTGTCAACTACGAAAAATGGTTAAAAGAAAAATTAATACCGAACCTTAAACCGAATAGCGTACTTATCGTAGATAATGCGTCCTATCACAACAAACTTTTGAATCGCGCTCCAACGTCAAATTCTCATAAACAAGAAATGATGGATTGGTTGACAGAACACAACATTTCGTATAGCCCGTTGATGTACAAAACCAGTTTGTATGATTTAATTAAACAAAATAAAGAGCGGTTTCGTGAGTACCACATAGATGCAATTTTAAAAGAACATGGCCACTCCGTTTTACGATTGCCACCGTATCACCCGACATTCAATCCGATCGAAAATATTTGGTCCATGGTAAAAGGATATGTAGCGAAAAGAAACGTTTCATTAAACATGCAAGGCATTATGAGTTCAGCAACTGATCGAATGAATACTATTACTGCTGAGGACTGGGAAAATATTTGTCGCCATGTCGAAAGTGAAGAAAATAAATATCGATGACAGGAAGGGGAAATGGATCGAATTTCAAACAATCTTATTATCAATACTTGTGACAGCTCAGATGAAGAACATGATAGCGACTAAAAGCAAAAAACAGAGGACTACTACTTATTCCATTTCTTAAGGGGATGTTATTTTATTATATTAAGAGAAAATTATTCTCCTTTTGTTGCAAACGGTACAACAACTACAAATGCAATTCCATGATCTCAATAATTCATCTATACCTACATTTATATCTTAGCCTTGTTAGTACATTTATTGAACGGATGTGGCAGATATCACATTAATAAATAATAAAATACGCAACCTGAAACTTAAAAACGTAAGTAAACAAAACTAACTTTTTTAAATAAAAATGTTACATGCCACAGATAAAACACAAATTATGTACAATTTTCGAAATATTCAAAGACAGATGTTGCCAACTAGCGATTTTTCAAATTTGCCGCGCTTTTCTACTGACAGAAATGGTTTGCCAGACTATATATTGATTATTTTGCATCCTATCAACTAAATTGTATTACATAATTCAACATGTGTCATTATCCCGATTCAGCTCAAAGTATGGATTGCCAGCACCATAGATACCTAAATTACGTTTATGGTGGTAGTTCCATATTTTGCCGTTATAAAGTCCATGCAGTTAACGTGTTAAGACTACTTTAAATTAAATTAAATAATCATTTATTTGTGGCAAAGCCCTTCAGTGCTTTACTTTAACTACGATCTTAATTTTTTAAATATAGGTAAGGGAGGGACTTTCTGTACACAGAATAAATAATGCTACCCCTCCTTGCATGACACAACCTCCTCCTCACTTACAAAATTAAAACCTGGGGATTGTCACCTGATTGAAGTGATTGAAGACTGTTTCCGTGGAATGCTTCATCGCTTACAAAAGTACAACGAAAGTACGAAAACAAAATAATCTCATAATAAGTCACAAGCTACGCGTCGTTGATTGATATCCTTATTTACCGCTGTTATCTCATATAAACTTTCCACGGACGGCGTAGTTTGCCGCTCGCTCTAATTATAACGTTATCGTTCACTTCTGGCACCGACCCCCTCGGTGCAATACAAATATGACATGCAAATGTAGTGCTTGATTAGTTAATTGACTTGTCGGTTTTAGTGAGAAGCATGACAACTAACTAAATAGCTTAAATTACTTTTCTCAGTTATTTCTACTTACTAGCTTAAATTATTTACCTATACTCATTGGGTAACAGGAGATGATATCCCTAAGATTTTTATTGTCCCAAGAGTTGAAGTGAAAATCCATACTAGTATTAAATTCAGTCAAATCAATGCCTATACTAGTAGTTTCCTAAAAACTTTTAAATTTTAAATTTTGTAATGCATCAATGTATGAGTAGTATGAGTAGGCAAAGGCATGCCAAAAAGTTTGAGTAGTATGAGTAGGCATGTTAGGCCCCGCCACACATAAAATACCTAATTTCCAAGTTTGAACACTTTGAACTGGTGTTCAAGTTCACTTAGATTAACCTTATACCAAACTAAGCGATGTCATGAGATGGATAAATATAACTTTTCTTATCTTAACATTTTCCCGTTATGCTCAAGAACATTTCACAAACATCACACATCTTTTTATAGAAACACTTCATCATTCAATTCTAAAAGTAGTCTTTATCACCAAATCTAGAACAGTCGACAGCCTGTTGGCAACAGTAGCATGGGTTATCTTTTCGGTTTGTTATTATTTATATAACGAACACGTATGACGAGATAATGGCACACGTAATTAGTGATAAGAGGCACGTCACGTGTAATGACGGGTGGCAACCGGGAGGGAATTTCTGCCTCCGAACTTTCATTGTTCATTCATTGGTCCTTGACCAACACACCGACGAACAAAGTAAATAAAGTTACTCTACTACCAGTTGTAAGACGTCTTGGACAGAAATGCGATGTGCGTCAATTATACGCTTCATCAAAATTCATTTGAAGATTATCCAGGGAATGTTTTTCTACTTGCTAACCTACTAAACATTAAGTATATTATTTTTATCCTGAACCTACTCGTATGTTCCATATATATCGTTGTTTTGTCATGTTGTAATCTTCTTATTCTTTTGAACCTTCATCAACCGATAGTGGGTAGTTTCCATCAAGCAGCCGTCGGCAAGTTCAGGGCTATCAATATCTATAAATGAGTTTTGTAACAAAAGTGGACGGTTTTGAAAGGACACAGCGCAGAGCCATTCAGGAAAATCGTGATATTCTGTTGACACTACATAGGTATTTAACAAAGATTGAATATTAATCCCCTTAATTATAAAACATAGCAAACCTCGGTTAAAATTTGTATCTTTCTAATAAACACAAATGTCTAAATGTTGCATAAGAACAAAGTAAAGCAATTTAGCATCTGAGAAAAGTTTATGAACAATAAAGGTGGAACTCTTGACGTGGTCAGGACGTCAGCCGCGAAAGCTGAAGACGCCAGTTCAAATCTGGCCTCGGACACCGGAGGGTTTGGTCACTTTTTCTGAAGTATATGACATCTATTTTTAATAAAGGTGGAATTATATAAAATAAGTGACAGCACCATAAGCATAAGATCTTCTTTAAATCCACAATAATTAGCCTTCTTTGAAATTAAAACAAATACACCTAACTAAATTTAGAGAAACAAAAGCGTTTTACCTCACAGAGAGGATGCATCGCTTTTATAAATAGCATAAACTTTAGGTACCGTAGTTACATACAATTCTAGTAATTAACTTAGTAGCACTCATTGAACTCTAAAGATAGCGGTGTGTAATAACACGTGATAACTTGTCTGTTTTGTATTTTAAGTTTCGGTTATATCAGTGGCGAAGTGTCTATACTATACCCACTCTACTTAAGTACATTTCAGCTCGTTCTGGCTGGCAGGGATCGGACACCGGTATTACCGGTATATGCTCCATGGCTCCATACAAAAATACTGGGTTATATACATAGACATAAACAAAAAGGAAGCTGAGTGACGTTCATAGTAAACAAAACTAAAATGTGGTCCTGCACCTACACACTTGTAAAATGCTACACACCGCTATAATGTATGTGCATCATGGGCAAAAGAGATAAACCTATATAGTTAACACGGGTATGCAAGGGAGACCTCCATATTTTGCGCATTGCACAAAGTGTGACTGAGAGACTCTGCCACACGACTAATTCATTACAGGTGCCGGAACCTATATTTGATGGCACATAATCGAGCGCCTGGTACCTGGTACCATATCTCCCTTTTTGTATAAATCAATGGTTATTTTCCGTTCTTTGGTATATTATTTAATTTTTAATTAGACAATTTAATAAAACGGAGTCATTGCCTACTTATATTGATTCAGTTCTAAATAAATAGCCTAAATTAATTAAAATGATTGGGCTATTTTAGGGTTTTTGCAAATAACGGTTCCCAGTGCCTCCTGGCTGGCTTTGCTGTTTTTAAGACAAAAGCTCAGTTCATACTTTTCTTGGCAGTTAAAAATTAATCGACCCGATCCGACCCGATCCGATCAGATCCGGCCTCGGAAAACGGAGGACTTGGTCACTTTTTCTGAAGTATATGTACCTATTTCAGTTTATAAAATAATAATCGGAAGCTCAATATTATTATTATTTATTTTCAAGTCTTGCTTGTACCAAATAGATCCAATATCAGCATTTTTTTTAATTCACAGAATAACAAAACTTACTTTGCTTTACATATAGGTACATACCATACTTATAAATAAGTGTCGTTATTTAAGTACTGAAAAAAGTTAGAAAAGTATATAGTTTTTTATGATAGGACGAAGTGAAGGCGAAAAATTGGGAAAGCTGGGGGGTAATTTTGGAGATTCGAGCGCTCGATTGTGACATTTTAAACTCTGAATAAAATGATGGAATGATGTTTATTTAAATATTAATTTCATGCAAAAATAATGGCGACAAACTGTTCTGTGCTATTATTTTTGTGCTTAATTTCTTTGAATTCGAGCGCTCGAAAGTCAAAAATCGGCCCCCTAAACCTTACTGCCATACTGCCATGAGGGATACTTATGTTATTTTTTACTCTATATTATCCAATTAGAGAGAGAGATAGTCAGGAAAAATGATTACTCATGTCTACAATTTCAACCTGTCCATGTCACAAAGTTAAACTCTACAACGGCGCTAAAAAAATGATGTTGTCATACAAATTCGAGGATAGGTCGGGTCGACACGCGCGGTCCGTTATCTCGCGTGATGCAATACCCTGTAGCCGTACGTAAGACAATCAAAGATCATGACACGAGCATTGTTACACTTTGACAGGAGATGGTTCAGACTTGACTCGTGCAATGACAACTACATAGTTAGAGTTATCTATAGTAACCGGTAGTTGGTGGTTTTTACAAGACCTAGCTGCTACCAGCGTGTAAATTACTTAGTAATTTGATTAAGAGAAATCTATTGTTCCTGTATTTTACATTCTTCTGCTTTTGGTTCTATATGTATTTATTCGTGTAAATTTTATGACACAAGACATGAAGGAACAAATGGCGGAATAAACTAGGTTTACTTTGATTTGATTTAAAAATATATTTTCATGTGTATAAGGTCAAGGCAAAAGAACTTTTCTACGTAACATAAAACCAGTCAGAATACCTGATGGTTTAAAAAGGTGTCAAGATATGTGAATTTTACGTATTAACATACTCATTACACAAACAGGATTTTCCTCGATAACAAGGAAAACAAGCCACAAACTCTCGTTTCTCGTCACGTGGCTAATATATACAAAATTTGAGTTCGAAGTAACGAACGGATCCAGCAACCCAATGATGGATTCGTCTTTATCATGAATGGCATTATGTCGCGTGGACAGCGTGACAAAGGCTCCGGTGATTGGAAATTTCATATCATCTATGAAAATCTTGACAACTGTCATTTTATACAAGTTTACAAACAAAAAATTGGGATACCCGTTTGAGCTCAAGATGGTGACAGCGTGTTTAGTATTCTAAACTATTGTTTTTTTGTTTTTTGCTCATTTACGTTGTTCAGTGTGTAATATTGATAGCTTATCGTGCGGTGACCTAACGAACAAGTGTGCAGCTAATGAAAAATTAGTCTCAAAACGCGCGTAACCTCCCTTTAGTTGAACAAACGGTTATCTGGGGTCTCGGCCACCCACGTGTTTGTACGGAGGCTGTCACCTTACAATCAGCAAGGCCTCAACCGAACAACGTTGCTTTTATTTATTACTAAAGATTAATAAAATCAAAAGTATACTCCTCGACATTGGCAGAATTCACCTCGCCAAAATCGGCGAGGAGTAAAAGCCATATAATAAAATAAAATAAATTGTTTTAAGCTTTATTTTCTAACTAAAATAATCAGATAACCGAGTTTCCTACTTAGAGAATTTATTATGTGATAAAGGGGGTGATGCGTGAACGAAACCTTTATAACGCGGAAAACCATGCAACTATGCATGGTTTTACGCTACATGGCTGGTGTGACAGTAGTTTTAATTATATAATACTCGTATTCTTCAACTAATATGTACGAAAGATACACGTGTAAAACAACGTGCATTTGGCGATATAAACGTTTCAAAATACAATTATTTTGATACTTAGGTATGTCAAATCAATACACCATAGATATTATTATCTTAAAACGTTAGTAAAATAATAGGTAGGCATGATTGATACCAATTCAGTCACAGTGCAATCAAATTACATGTGAGTTTTTAACCTTAATGCCGCATCCAGATCATAACTTTTTTTCAATGATTTAGCATACACTCCGCACTCATTCCAAAGGTTTTCAACTGTGGATAAAATTGTAACTACTAAGCTTTGGTAGCCAACGTTATACACTTTGTATATAAAAAGCTTTTACCTCGCTATTTTGTCCAGGTGCGCAAGCGATCAAAGCTTTAAGCTTTTTTAGTTTTAGAGCATTCCGCAAGATGGCGTAAACTAAACAGACAGCTTTCAGTTCTATGGGGCAAAACAACGAAACCCAAACAGCAGATGGCGCTCAGAAGTCAAAGCTTTCGGTTTTAATGAGTAACGTGGTTTGAACACATCGTAGCATAGATGGCGATAGTAGTAGCTATTTGACGTTGTTTTTACTTAATGTTACGCGATGATGTGATGTTATGAGAAATTGGGAGTACAGGCAAGTGATGTCAACGAGTACGAAGTCTTATGACCGAATTCGGTTGCATTTATTTTCTTTATGATGTAACTATCTACCTACTTTGAATTTTAATCTCAAAAAGAAGACCTGTGAGATATTAAAGTGTATATAGATTTTGAGATAGATAGTTTATATTTTCAGAGCGTATCAAATCCTTCCAACGTCCAAGTTATTCCACCCTTCAGTTCTTTTAAACATAAATATTCTAATACCTACTTAAAAGTTGTAACGGAATGACTGCGCGTTTTGATAAAGATAATGAAACATTCATTCAGTGACGTGATATGTGTAATTGTGTACCGACACACCACACAGCACGTGCCGCTTATGCTATGCGTGCCTTATAGCCGAAACGAAAACCAACCGTGTTTTAAAATGACTACATTGATATTTGAATTCGTAATTAAAATTTAATTTAATCTATTGCAATTTCATTTAATGTAATCTTACATACCTTGTTAGGAATTCAGATTATACACTCATAACCAATGATAGTTAAAGCACACGCTTTATACATTATGGTTGTGTAGAAATTTCTATAAATAAAAAGAGACCTTAGTTTGTTGCTGTTAGATAACTGTTTATTTATTTATATTTATGCTAGTTACAGCGGTACAATTGAAAATACCTATTTTACTTATGTAATTTGAACTCCGATCTTGTGTAACGTACTTCTAACGTTTAGTTGTTTTTCTTCATATAAACACAATTCGAGCGACTACGGTTGAATTGAATCCAACAGGATAGGACAGGAAATGCAGAACACTGCATCTAGCTTTATTTATTTATTTAACCTTTATTGCAAGTACAAAAGGCGGACTTAATGCTATAAGGCATTCTCTACTAGTCAACCTTTATGTATGAACCTATCTGATATAGACACATGCCAGCTCAGATGCTTCATACTCGTAGTTATAATTGAGTGCCAAACTGCGTGATATCAATCTATTGTTTTGCCTATGCCTTTTGTAATACAATAAAATAAATAAATGGCAAAGGATGAAATTAAATACGAAAACAACGGTTTGAAACCGTTGCAAACATGTTTACTTTATTTATGTATATTGCCCAAACAATGTACAAATGATTATGATAAGCATGGCATAAAATGGTGATTTTTGAAACATTTTAAAAATTCGGCATTTTCATCTTATTGGCTTAAGCGTATCACTAATAATACAAAAATGTAGTCTCATTAAAAATTTTCCCTGATAAAACTGAATAAAGGTACATCAGGAATAAAATAAAGATACAGGCGAAAAACAGCTTTTTTGGATAGAAATAAAAAAAGGAGGTATGCCTATAGAACCCAACGGCACAAACTCTATCGTGGGTATAGTCAAAAACTCTGAACTAGGTACTTTAAAAATCGGGTGTAACGGTTTACTCTACGTCTAAAAAATAGCAATTAGATTGCATTCATTGATCATAGTATGCCTTACCACACAGGTAACCAATTTAGTCACATTTATCGATACTATCGCAGTGATAAACAAGTGAAGAGACATGATAAAGCAATAGGCAGGTAACCGGTAGCGGGCAAGTTCGCCGTGTAAACAGGAACACGGCGGCACGCGGTCAGAGGTTCCGACCTTAACCTCGCTCAATATTTATCGTCTATGCCATACTCTTTCAATTCGCACCGTCTTGGATGTCAGATTGTTTATGAGTCAGGAAAATATACTAACAATACAACCACACTCGTAGATGTTTTAGAAATAATGTATTTATTTCAAAGTAGGTAATTACTCAATTAAGTATGTGAGAGTTGTAATATACTTACTTAAATACTTTTTCAGTATATTGTTAAATGTAGCCTTTGCTGAGTTTTGGGGTAAGGTTATTGGGAATAAAATTCAGAAATATAAAGAAATATGTTTTATTGACTTACTCTTTTGCCAGTTCTTTCACGATTTCGTGACATATTTTTTTTTCAACGATAAAAAAATAACAACCCGAACCATCTCTACTGGGTCCGATACAACATCTCTTACTTTTACAATAATATTTACTCTTTAGTATCACAAAATAGACTTATTAGCTACTTTTATTAAAGCTTTCAAGTTGCTTACGAGCTAAGTTTAACACTAATAAAATTGTGAGATCTAGATATGTTTACAACATGAACATCACTAGTTTTGGATCGCGGACTCATTGGAGCAGGCGGCTCCGAGCGGTGCTGGAACAGATGTGACCGCGGAGCCGGGTCCGATCCTCCGAGCACCGCTCTACCACGGCCGCCACACCACCGGGCTCTTGTGGAACGAGCCGCTGGTCGAGCAGTCCAGGGGGGTCGCGGTGTGCATGGGCACGGGCGACGCCGGCGGAGATGGGGTCACGTAGCCGGAGGAGGACGACACTGTAGACAGGGCAGGGCTGGGCGGACTGGCCGGGGGCGTATCGGCACCGGTGGCGGCGCGCTGCATGTCGTTCAGTCTGTGGCCGAGGTGGGTCATCAGCTGAGTTCCCAGCCTGACATCGACTCCAGGAATCGAAGCCAAACACCGAGACACTTCATTGGCGGCATGGGTGAATCCAGATTTGAAGCGGTCGGCATCCACTGTAGGGTTGAGCGCCAAACGGCGCTGGCGGCGAAGCTTGTGAAGGTGGCGAACGGTCAACTCCAAAATATCAGCTTTCTCCAATTTGGCGACGTTCTCGCCCTCCGACTGGAGAGCGCTGACCATCAGCTCCTTGAGTTCGTCGAGGCAGCGGTTGATGCGAGCGCGCCTTTTGCGCTCGAGCATCGGTTTCATCACTTTGCGATACTGGTAAGTACGCGAGACGGGTTGCGGGCCGTCGTCTGCGATCGAATACGCGATCTCGTAAGACATGGTGAGTGTGTGTGAGTGAGTAGTGAGCGTGCGTTAGCGCTGAGCGTTGAACGCGGAATGCGGTGGAACGTCGGAGCGGGGGCTTATATAGGGAGCGGCGGGCGCGCGATCGTGGGAACGCACGGAGCCGTCGAGTTCCCACACGCGCCACCTGTGCGGCGCGGAGCAGCTGCCGGCGGGGCGCGGGGGGCGCCCGTGCCGCGCGTGCGCGCCGTAAACAATCGACGCTCGCGTCGCGCCGCGCCGCTCGCCGCGACGCCCGCGACCGTAATTGCTGGCGTTAGTCACGCCGCGGATTCTACGCTCACTTGCTACCGGTTGCCTACTTAGCGTTTAGGTAATAGATAAATAACTATGCTTTACAATATTATACGCCTCTTTATAAGGTGTACAATGGTGGTCAATAATTATGAAGATGGGTACAGGTATTCAAATGTAGATATTGAAAAGTGTGATGCAATTTTAAGACTGTGATAAAAATTAGATCGTAGCATTACGTCAACTTAATTACGTAGAACTCGTAGCACTATCCTATCCCGTAGAGACTTGTAGAGTCCTGTAGCGTAGCGCATTACCTCGGCCCGCTATTTGTAACAATTAATCAGTGCTCATTGCAACCAACTTACGTAAGTATACAATTAAATTCATCTAATTAAGAGCGCGGATTTACATGGAGTTTTGCAACGCGATCAATCAAGCCGGTGGCGAGGCACAATGTAGAGTCAATAACAAACGAAAATCGGTAGAAGCGGTCAATAGAAGACCTTAACACGTAGTAGTAAGGTTCACGGATGAATAATTAGCGATCGTCGATGGTGTATAGGTATCGGCCGCTACTGTTACTATACACATCAATCATGGATTACGCGTAATAATTATTGACAGGCAAAATTACAGGCTTTATTCCGCCCCAATAAGATATCTTGCTTAATGATTCGATTATTGGGATGAAGTTGTTTATGGGGATGTTGTGCAATGTTGTTGTTATGAGAAGGTGTTATCTATACTTCCAAGTATAGGTGTATATCCGATGAGCGCAACTGTTAGTTAGGTACGTTGCTTTTTATTATTGAGATACCTAGTATTCTATCCCCGTATCTCCGCTACCTTAAGGATCCTTATTCCCTAAAAGGTCGAAAAACTCTATTAATGAAAAAAGCCGCATAAAATGCTATTTATAAGATAGTTTGAAGTATTAGTAATACAAAAAAATAATTTTGAACCATGTTTATTATTATTAAGTACCCAAAAATACGATTCTTACAAAAAGTGTCCTGTGCAGTGTGATTTAAGTGTCATTTTTAAAAATTCATAGTAATTTGAAATTTACTGCTATAGTAATGTTTTTTTTTTATCGTGATAGAAATATAGTTTAACTTTGCAATGGTAATATTTTTAGGGCAAAATATTCATAGGGTTTTCGTGGAAAAAATGAAATGTAACCGTGTTTTCATCAAAAACTGGAATATAATCAGAAGGTATTTTGTCGATTATCCAAGATGAATCTTCGATTTTAATTTCCATGGCCGTCTCATACATGATATACTCAATTGAATTTAATTCAAATTGAATAAGAATTTTTACCCTTTTTTGCGTAATCTGAAAATGAACGGTACACCTAACTGGAAAATCCGGAAAGGCCTTCCAAGACAACCAATTTTTTTCATATTTCACTCGTTAAAATGTATTATTTATAATAGTTGCTCCGATGGCCGTCTAGATAAAGAAATGAACTATTATTTGCATCAATAGTTGATTTAAAAAAACTTAGTATTTTAGCCATAGCCTTCGAAGAAAATGACGCATCGTGAAATTCGCGCGTTTTGGGAATAAGGCCTCTTAAGGTTGTCTGGAAGAGATCGCTTCTAAGCGATAAGACCGCCTGTTGTTTACCTTAAGTTTTATCATTTTTCTGTCCTGATATCTTTTATTGAGGTGTGCAATAAAGAGTTTTTTTATCTTATTTATTATTTAATTTTTTACTTCATTTAATGCCCTTACTGAGAAGGAGACATGGAAAAATGGGGATTTAAGCCCCAGAAATTCTATTAGGCAAGATGAAATTAAAATATGACAGCGGTATACCATTTCCATTCTTCACATTATAGGAACTATTATTAGGGTTCAAACAAATCGACCGTCGTCCGAACATTACTTAATCACTCTGATGTTTTATAAACCATCATCAATCAAAACATCAATCAGATGCAATCAAAATAATTGGGACCATGCGGGATCTCTTTCCAGCTATTATGGTTCAGTTAAACATCTTGCTGCTGGTGACGTTGAGAGATGCGTTCGGCGCGTGCTTTGCTGCACGAAGCAGTTATTATCCTTCCTCCTTGCATTAAGCGCAGTCGAACCAGTGTAAGTATACATTTACGTAGCACATGCTTTCGATAGGTGTCTAGATCGCAGTTACATTGGTTTTTGAGTCGAAGTTTGCCTGCAATCGCAGCACGTAAGCGCCGGACGGTAGCGCAGTTGGATGGACGCATTACTCAGCGAGAGTGGGCGGCCGACGCTGCGCCTACACAACATCAACTTTGCTCCAAAAAAGCCTTAAGAAGATAATATGGTTTATTGCAATTTCAACCTTAATAAACAGTTTTTAGGGTTCAAGTTTCTGGGATACAGAGATACGTTTAAGTAATTTTTTTTCTTTAGAAAATAGGTCGATGAGAAATTGTCCCCGGTATCGACACCCGATTAATAAAACCTGAGACCGTGCCTTCTCCCATAACACCCACTTGGGCACTTAACGTGCTTTATTCGGAATTTTTATCATTCAATCGAGGCAGATTTATTTGAATTTCGGTATTGTAAATCGGGTATGAGCGAATTATGAAACAGTTTAAAAAAGTTTGCTGTAAAAGTTACAAAATTCTTGTAGGTAGCGACTTTCTTTTTGGGATATAGATATATAAGCTGACTTTTTGTTTCGGCGCATACACTATTTTATACAAAAATGTCTTCTGTTGTCGCGATAATTATTCATAATTATATTAAAATTAAATGGATTATGTCACGTGTTTGTATTTTTATACTAATCACGGGATAGACAGATAAATATCTTAATAAATATTTGCAATAAATATCTAAAAATATTCTTTAGAAAGTTTTGCAATTGTTGGTATAGTTAATTGTTCTTATTTATGAAGGATTTTAGTTATAACCCTTTATCCATTATTTATATTAAGTGTAATCAAGTAATGTCTCAATTCTGTAGAAAGTATTTTAACAATATCTGTTACTGTTGAAATGTATAATTTATTGATCAGAGTTTACAAATCATGCAATTTGTAGAGTTACTGCCTAGAGTAGTAGGTATCTGCTTCTCGTCTTAAACTAAACATATTACTTTACTTTGTAATTAATAGTATTTACGTGACTAATAACACAGCTAATAACATGAATATGTCCAAATGTCTTGTGACTAGTTATGACTCAGTAATGAAAGGAATAACATAAGACACATGTGAACTTAGTCCGTGATTGTAGCGAAGTCTGTTTTAACCGGGTACTTTCTGGAAGCTATAATAGGTCACAGATATTATTTTTTTAGTTTTACGTTGCAAAATGACTACCTATTTAATTGATAGGTTAGGGATTCTAGAAAAATATGACAACCGATGATTAAATAGATTATGTAGTAAAAAACAATGCGTAGTTTGCATTGTTATTGTGTGATATCACAGTACGACCTTGTTGACATAGTAAACTTACTAAACAAGATAAGGATTAGTCTAAATATGGTATGAAGCGTAGCGTAACTTATATCTAAATAGTGTTATAAACTTTAACATTGTTAAGTTCCTACAAATAGACTATAACAATCTGTTGACGTCGTTTATGGTACAATTCAGCATTGTAGGTAACAACATATCCAGGAAAATAACAGTTTCATGAAGATAGGCATAGATGCTGATGATGTAACTCTCATTTGGTAACTATTTACTACCTATCTAAAGCCTGAGCAGAAATATATGATTATTGTCAAGAGGGCGCTATTATTCTCATTTATATGGCAACAGTTCAGTATCGTCATGCGTATTATTCTCTATGGTATGGTGGCATCTTGATTTGTTTACCTGTCAGCTCTAATGTTAATTTGAAAATGTTTCACAGCGACATCTTTTCATTTCAGGAGCGTATTATTTACAGCCGTTTATTATATACACTATTTACAATGTTTTGCTCTTGACTATGGATAATTTTGTGAATAATTTTTTGGCCGTTTATTATTTAATATTCAACACTTTATTATTATTCAAGTAATTTATAGTATATTTCTGGTCAGGCTTTACCAACATCGGTACTTTGTGGATGTGGTGGAGTCAAGGACACTTACCTAACAATGGTATAATCAAGGGCTCTAGCTGTAACTACATATTTAGAACGCACAATAGGGAAGATGCAGCTATAATAATTACCATTATTTTGTGATCAAAATGTTGAAAAATGTAATATCTTACATTTTTCAACATTTTGATGATAGCTATTGAAACGTTTTTACTTTAGTTTATCCTAATTTAAAATACTAATTACGATTTGAAGTAATGTGAAACGGAACGTGTTTTAATCCACCAATCAGCGTCTGGTGACGTCACTCCTGTTATGACAACTAATGGGGTTGGCAATTGTCTATAGGATTTGGCTTAAAGGGCTAGCATCCAGGTCAAAAAATTAAAAAAAAAACAAGAATTTGACATTGTGTATAAACAAATATGCGAGTGACACACATGAGTGACGTTACAGGAACTGTAGACCCGTTTAGGCGCGAAAATTTAAATTGTAAGTTTGTAACAGCAATTTTTGACTATGAATTATAGTATTTTAATTTTTGAATACACTCGTGGTCTATTCTACGTGCCATTCTTTCAAATGAAAGCATAAATGAAAATATTGCATCTTGTCTATCGTCTTAATCTCAGATCATAGGAAGAATGATCTAACCTTAGGTAAATTAAATACATAAATCTAAACTTAGGAATCCAGGGACCCAGATACTACTAAGCACAAGACTGAAAAGTAATTAATTATATCTTAGTGAACCGCAGATTTAGGTTTGAGTAAGACATCTTATAGGACCTAATTAGTAAGGTAGTGTGAAAGTCATGCCATTGGGCATGATGGTGCAATAACCTCTCTCAATAAAAATATATGGCTCATTGTTCAGTGTCAATGATCGCCGATTGTCTAAATCTTCCCACTGGTTTCCACGTAAGTAATTAATATAAAAATTCCACTAGGCTAATGTGTAATGGAAAAATGTCAATCGGAGCGTAATCGTGGCACGTGGTGACGCGAACTAATGCTGCAACTAATGACGTTAACGAGAGGAAACTTTGACTAATTCCGGTTCCTTGGCCTGCATTCTGCCACTGACTTTTATATGTATTCGGTTTGTGTAAATTACTGCGTCCCACTCTGATGTATGTCGACGTCAAAGATGTTTACACTCTTGCACTTTGTCACAAAGGAATAAGGTTGCACAGTTCAACAGTTCACACTAGACTCTACTCATAGTGTTGTGTTGCTGCTGGTGAGTAAGGTTGCCAAAGAGCTCAAAGAGGACCCAGTGTGTTGACTATGAGGGACCCTCTTGTTCCTTTAGCCGTCAACACAGTGAGTCCTCCTTTTTGTTAAGTGTCGGCAACGCGCATGTAACACATCTGGAGTTGCAAGCGTCCATAGGCTACGGTAGCAGCTTACCATCAGGCGGGCCGTATGCTTGTTTGCCACCGTCGTGGTAAAAAAAAGATATCTTTGACGCCGAGTAATGAACGTTTAGACAGAGATGTAAGAGTAAGAGCATAGATTGAGTGATAGTTCTAAAAATGTATGATACCCATCAGCACGCCGTTGGCTTGTGATTTCATTGATGCAATGAGATCAAAATTTTTATAATAGACGATAGACGTGTTAGAAGTCCCATTTTGAATTGAAAGAGAATAGAGAGACTACACGATAGACGTTTTTCTTTTGAACATAAATATTGAAATTACAAGCAATACTTTGTCTTGTTTGAAAATGTATTCAAAGTAGGTCGCGGTAATTAGACGCAACTGCAACATTATCTAAGAATGGCCTATCTATGTCCTTAACATAAGACATGCACCTAAAGATGCTACTTTTATTAATACATAGGTATTAATTCTAAAATCATGCATTACATTTTTTAGACTTGGGTTCATAATAGGTATTGGTGTAATGAGTAAAATAAAAAAGCTAGATAACTACATAACATAATTTAACGTAATTTCGTTCTATAATTATATTTCTATTACAAATGGTAAGTGAGAAGTTTCGGGTCTATACTATAACTAGCTCTATTACAATCGTGTACACTAATTTTTTATCAAATTAATAAAAAAAGTATTGCCAAATTTTCCTTTTCTTCATCGTATTTTAATGAATCAAGACATTTATATCCTATTTGCGATATCACTATCGATAAGGTTTTAGGGTTAATGGTGTAGGTCGTATTTTATTCATAATTAGTAATCGGAATTTTCCTATTCAACTGTAACTGGGTCTACTATGTTGTTTATTGTTGATATCATGTGCACGTAATGGCTCTTATCAGACGAGGAAACTGGATTTAATGCGTGCAAAGTACATACTTACCTACATGCGAATATATTTTAATATTTCTGAACAGATTTCGAGTAAATATCTAACATTTTCGCGTCGAAGTGCTACTTACATCACAGTTATCGGACCATTAAAAGGTGAATTTTATTATATAGTGGTAACTTAATGGGGGTCCATATGTTTTTCATCGATTTTTGACAAGTTTAGAGTCGATATACCTACATTTGTACTAAGTATGTATATACTTCGTTTTTTAGGGTTCCGTAGCCATTGGTTACGGAAAAAAAGGAGTTAAGGCAAAAACGGAACCCTTATAGTTTCGTCATGTCCGTTTTAATTATGTTTTGTTGTGTACTTAAATTGCAAAAAAAATATTTTTAGGGGGGCGCTCCATACATATGTATATGGATGGACCTAAATAAAAAAAAATACCAAATATTGCACATCAATCGATAGGTATTTAAAAATAACATCGAGGTTGATTTGAACAGTTTGTTATTAAGTTATTTTTTTCAGAAATAATAACTTCGAAAATCAAAAAAATATTGCCCCCCTCTGTAACTTTTGAACCGTAAATCCAAAAAAATATTTAAAAAATTGAGAAGATGTACCTTGTCATATACTTTCAACGAAAATGATTTAGAACATTATCGGTTCAGCCATTTTTGAGTTATCTCCATAAAACGATTTCCATAGGCGTCAGATACGACTTTTTGGTATTAATTTGATTCTTATGCCATCGGAGGTACGGAACCCTCCATTATGCGTGGTCTGACACGCACTTGGCCAGTTTTTTTGCCCTAAAACTATTAGAAGACAATAAATATTAAAGACAATATGGGATACTATATACATATTAATTCAGATCGTTGCTGATAATATGATAAGCTACAATAATCATTAGAAAACTAAGGGATTCAGATCAAAGGTCATTGGCGCCAGGAGCCCCTTAACTACTCCCCATATCTTCCGTCCAAATTCCTTCCTTCCTTAGTCTATGAACAGCACTGTGGGTGCTGGTTAAGATCGGACCCGTTGGATGAGGACAGCGTACGCTATGTGCTACGTCCGACGAAGATAGACATTATCCTGCAACAGATGTCTTCCATCGAATATATGATGATGATTACCTTTACCTTTAGTTTATTTTATTTTATTTTATTATAAGGAGATACAACGGAAGCATACAAGTGAAGAAGATTATAAATAGAAAATAGGTAACTAGATTAAGATGTTCCCTTAGACATATCTCACTGAGAACAGTTTAGATAGGTAGGGATACTCTTCTTCTTTGCTTATCGAACTGATATAAGGATATTCTATGGACTTTTCTGCAAGCCGAGAAAATAGTTTAGGTATCTTTTTAGTAAAATCCTAGCATGCCTAACCATTGTAATGTGTACATTGTGAACGCAATAATTATGTTGTTGGCATTGTTTATTTTATTATTATACTCGTTTGCATCGGCAAGGCCTATTTGCAATTAGTTTTAACTGCAGTTAGGTACGAGTTGATAATTGCGATGACGTCAAGCATTACCTTCTTACAATGTTTCTCTATAAATGTTATTCTTATTTGCAAACACGTGCCAATAGATTGTTATGGAACGTATTGAAACATACTAAAGCGGTTAACGTGGTTCATTGATTATATGTTACAGGTTGTTTATCAAAAATTGGCTAATCTTTTCGAGAAAAATTATAATGTTAGCTATTGTATTAATTTCGGTCGATTAGATTACAATATGTTGATATTTTTATGGGGGAGTAATATTCTGCATATCAAAAAATACTGATTTGTACAGAAAAAATAATCAGAATGCAAAGCGATGTTTAGGGTTTTAAAATTTGTTTTATATTTTTTATTTTATAGGAAAGTTAGGCTTTTTTAAAGAACAGTCAATTGTTTTTCGCTATTTTGGGGTTGGCCTCGTAGTAAAAATAAATAAGTTAAATACACTTCAGAGTATGGCAAGTCGTTAAAAACAATTTGTATTTTTATCTGAACATTTGTGCATACCTAACGGTACTATCACAGGAACTAATGCATTTTATAGGACATTGTTATTCAGATAACCCACACGAAATGCTTCAAAAATAAACTCAAAACAGTCGGTTGTGTAGGTGCTGTTTAAGGACATCCGTCCAAATAGGTTCTGAAGTATGAAATAATTATTAACATTTACTGACGCATGTCTCGCCAAGGTTTTCCTTAAGAATGTTTACTAGAAACTGTTAAAGACACGTGGGTTACATTAAACGTGCCAATTTTAACACCATAGATAAAATACCAGCGTGTGTTTCTTGAAGGTTGAGCTGTTATCTTCTGCTACGATCTTCACGATTTTTTGTTACAACAATAAAATATGCAACAATTAATTCCGTTAGGTTTTAGTTACTCATAAGTTTTATATATGTACGTTTTTTTTTACCACGACGGTGGCAAACAAACACACGGCCTGCTTGATGGTAAGCAGCTACCGTAGCCTATGGACGCCTGCAACTCCAGGGGTGTCACATGCGCGTTGCCGACCCTTAACAGGGAGGATTCACTGTGTTGACGGCTAAAGGATCAAGAGGGTCCCTCATCGTCAACACACTGGGTCCTCTTTGAGCTCTTTACGTACCTAGAATAAGAACTATTTAAATACTATAGTGGGTAACTCTTAGGTGTCGTATTTAAGTTTTCAACTCTTTGTGTTATCTTCCTACGCACAGATAGATTCTGGGTCGGTGTTTGTACTTTCACATATTAATGAATGGGTATTAATGAATTTTTAGGGATCGGTACCCAAAAGGGTAAAAATGGGATCCTATTACTAAAACTCCGCTGTCGGTCTGTCTGTCTGTCACCAGGGTATCTCATGAACCGTGATAGTTAGACAGTTGGAATTTTCACAAATTATGTATTGCTGTTGCCGCTATAACAATAAATACTAAAAAACAGACTACAATAAACACTTAAGGGGGCTCCCATACAACAGACATGATTTATTTGCCGTTTTTATAGATAATGGTACGGAACCCTTCGTGCGCGAGTCCGACTCGTACTTGCCCGATTTTTTTTGTTCATTTTCCTTGTTCATTCACGTGCTGTGACAATTATTCCGTGACCGATTTTCGAAAGCGTCGTTCCTCTTTTGTAAATCTTAATGTAAGCAGTGTACCAATCACTGAATTACAAATCATTGTTTTGGTATTATGATGATGAAGGAAAACGTCGTAGTGCTCGAATGCCCTACATTTGACTCCTTTCTGTCAACTTGCGAATAACTTAAGTGACACAGGTATAGTGACGAGTACTCAGACGTTTACTTTAGTAGCATAATGATAATGATTACTAATATTTAAAAAAACTTACAAAATATCTATCTGTACGGTAGGTACCGATCCCGTACACTTACGTGTTACAGCCTTTAAAATGAAGTACCAAAGTATTATATCAGTATTGGTTTACTTACTCACGATGTTTTCCATATTGAAAAGCGACTGTACATAACACTTCTAACATAAGTAACCAAACACTACATATCAATAGAAATAAATTGGTATCATAGATATTTATAGAACTAGCAATAAATACTAGCATACGTGCTGGAAGACATGGCATGAAGCGATAAACCAAGCGAACGTGACGGCAGACGCGGCACGCGTCACGCAACCGACTTGACTCTTGACCCGCCTTGACGCGTTCACCTGCGCAAATACATGTACATTATAAAGATGAGGAAAATATTATACCTAAGATGTTCGTGAGCCAACTTCCTACCTACATTTCTGTGGCCCTGGTGAAAAGAGGTGTAAGTCAAACTGGCTCAGTGGAAAAGTCCTATAAAATGTACGGCAATTGTGCCCTTGTTTGCTGAGGCAATTTGGCTTATACCCCTTTTAACTAGAGTCACAGATGTATAATTGATCTTGACTCAACATGATAGAGGTAGATATATTCATTGATATGTAATACGAGTAAACTATTTATTATATTCCTCTGCCGCGATTCGAAAAATAAACACACACACTGGACAGACACAGCTCCAACCCAACTCAACCCAACTTAACTCAACGCTATAACGACATTGACATTTGCTATTCGAACAGATTTTCATTCAACATTGGTCTCACATTGGTCTCACATTGGTCTCACATTGGTCTCACATTGGTACAACATTGGTACAACATTGGTACAATGTGTGACCAATGTGTGACCAATGTGAGACCACTGTTGAATGAAAATCTGTTCGAATAGCAAATGTCAATGTCGTTAATGTCGTTATAGCGTTGAGTTGAGTTGGGTTGAGTTGGGTTGGAGCTGTGTCTGTCCAGTGTGTGTGTTTATTTTTCGAATCGCGGCCCAGAAAGCAAATAATAGCAACACGGTTGTTACGGGATAACGTGATATAAAATAAGAGTTGCCGCTAAATTGTAATTTTATATCACGCTATCCCGCGACAACCTGCCATCATTGGTTTGGTTGTGATTGTTTGACGCCTTTCAACACAATTATAGTACCTAGTAGGTAAGTACATTATGTTATGATATAAGGTATATATATATAGGTTATATGAAATGAGTGAGTAGGTATGAATCATATACCTATTATCAGAAATAAATTAACAGCAGTTTGATAATATAACTGGGATTCACAATTTTTCATAAACATATAAATGAGTAAGGACTAACGAGAAAATAAATTTTGCTAAATTAAAGAGCAAGTATCAGATAATCCGGTATTTTTGTAAATAAAATAAATCTCCTGCAATAAATACATTCCTGTATCGAATTATGGTAACTACGGCAGAACGGATACCATGGTTGCCATTTTATCGCTTATCAATCTCGTCATGCATTTATACATACTTGTTAGAACGTGACCTCTATGGTGGCAGCCTGGCAGGCGATAAAAATCCGACCATCTTAGGCTCAACACACAGAATAACTAATAGTACTACCGTACAGAAAGTTCACTCCTTCACAAAAGTCAGATTTAGGTATAAAATTATACCTATACTCGCCGCCTGCAAGCAAAATTGAAACTTATAACAACGCACGAAACGTGAATCTTCTTTGCGCGCCGCAGTTTTATGACCGAGCTGTGAGCGTCGGCACAGGGTTGTCACTTGACAAGTTTTTGTACCTATACCTACTGATTTATTATTTTTAAGATAAATATGTAGGAAATACACACGTTGATTCTGTAAATAATAATTTTTTATCCGGAGATAGAAACTTTTATAAAGATTATGTCTGATTCTCACGGAAGTAGATATGCCACAACCGTATTCCTTTGAAAATATGTCGGTCAGTTCCTAATATTGTTTCTGGGCAACCAATATTCAATAAATTAAGGATGTTTATTTTAACTATTACTAAGTAAGGACTTCGGGACCTATCAATAACGTTCGAAATTTAAAAATGTTATTTCTGCTTCCTTGTTCTTCCGTTTATTTAGACATTCATAAAGACATCTTTTATACGGATTAGATCGAGAATTAGGTTTCGAAGCCATTGTGTATTTACAGTTTTGCGCAAGCGCCACGTGAAACGACTATCGTGCGAGCCGAGCGGCAGCCCACTGCCATACGCCTGCCCGGGAGGCGCGCCGGCCAAATGTACCTAAACTGCGTAGTGAAACCCCCCTGCTCAACATTCGAATTTTGTGCCCTTCTCCTGCGCGCGCCGGGTCATGAGTCACAGGTCAGCGCGGGCGTCGCGTGCCTCACACGAGGCGAGGGCTGACGTGTGTGTGCGGACCTTAACAACGGTCGAGTCTTTCAGTGACTAAAAAACAAATCGAGATTTGAATGTTTTTGATTAGCTTTCTATTTTGTTGGTATCAATTCCAAAGCGACCTTAAGAGGACAGGGTTGTATTGATATTGACATGATGATCAAGAGTAGAACATAGTTTTAGTGTTTTGTATACCTACTTAAGATAAGTCAGATATTATTATAGTGAGTTATAAATACATATTTTGGACTTCCGTTCGAGACGCAGGGTAACGTGGAAGTCTTGGTTTGTCTTGGAAGTCAATAGTTTTTGTTTTTTGCTCATTATAGTAGTTCAGTGTGTAATATTGAAAGTGTGTTATAAACAAGTGTGTAGCTAATGAAAAATTAGTCTCAAAACGCGTGTAACCACTCTTTAGTTAGACGGACGGTTGTCCTGGCATGGCCGCCACGTGTTGTTCGTAAGGAACAGCTATCACCTTACAAAGAGCAATATATGCCTCTACCGAACAATGTTGCCTATATTTTATTTAAATAAATAAAAATGTGAGTAACGCACATTAAACACAGTTACAAAATAATATTAACTAAATAATTCCACCCTTCGGGAGGTCGCGGGAGTCCGCTGGATGCGGGTGGCGCAGGACCGGTCATTGTGGCACTCTTTGGGGGAGGCCTATGTCCAGCAGTGGACGTCTTTCGGCTGATATGATGATGATGATGATGATTATGATGAATTCCACCCTTTGCTCAGTGGAACCAAAATGTACATAGCTCTATTTATGATTTCGAATGATGAATTTCAGTACTAGCATCCGCATTCGAGACAGACATTTCGTCTTATTCGCACTTACCTTTGGTAAACTTAAATATACAATGACTATGCGATGATAAACCAATATTAAAAATCATAAACAAATTAGTATAAACATTTTTGGGTTATTGAACCCACTTACTTAGCAATCATACGGGAATCACATATTATCTCATGTGAGTTGTTAACTTAGTTTCCGGAATTTGGGAATCACTCGGTGATGCTTGCCGGATCTAAGTCGAGGGGCCGATTATGCAGAAACGCGGACCGGTTTCCACTGACGTGTGTTGTTTGTTAGCGAGCAAATAACGAGAATCAGTGACGCCATCAGCTCAACAGCATCTCGTGCAACGTGACGCTGACGCAGCACTCTCCACTCTGACGTCATGGTCATTTCATGCGGAAACTCCTTTATGCATGTCACGACTTCCGAGATATGTCGTGATTAGAAGCGTGGGTATCCTTTAATCCCCCGGTATTATTGGCGTCACATTCTTAGATAAAAACCCTAATTTATCTAGTTGAAGTGTAATAAAGTGATATAATGGTTTTTACTCACTTGTTGCACCATATTTTCGTCATGACGTGTATGGTGTGTTCGATATCGTTATCTAATCGGTATTGATATGGCTCGCCGTGAACAACGTGATATGAGTTCAAGTTGAAAACAATGCCTGTCGTAATAATCACTCACTCAGCCACGCCGTCACAGCCACAGCCATCCGTAGCGCAGTTGCCAATAAACAAACAAGTTGGTTTTGTGTTAGCTTCTGTGCTCACAGACATTGGTTGCTTAGCGTTAAAATCTTTACGAATCTTAGGATTACTTGATACCCAATACCACGGTCATTTGTGTTCATTTGGCGCTTCGGTAAATATTTTCTTAGCTGCAGTTTCGTCGGCACTTAAAAGGGCGGCATTTTTGTCTCGCCGTTGGCGCCGGGATTTGCGGAGCTCGCCAATATTTAGAGACGCAGCCCCTGACTAATGACTTACATGTGCACGCATTTCTCAGACGCCTCTATCTTCGACAGATAAGCGATACATTTTTTCTGTTTCCGTCTTAAGATAGCGCAGCAAAGATAGGCAAAAGAGCCGCTACTCTTAAAATATCACCTGCAAATTAGATCATTAAATCACCGCCCAAATAAGTCTGACGTTTCAAAACCAGAATGAGCTGATGTAATCTCCATCGGTGTCTTTTATGTGTCAAGTTTTAAAATGATGGTTATCTACAAAACAAAAGGTTGTACAGACACGTGTTCGTGTCTAATGTTTCTCAGAAATCTTATAAACAAAAAGTCGGATAAATGGTTGAAGAAACAGGTACAGAGGCAAGTGCAGGGTCTCGGAACAATGAGCTGATCACACTTGAGACAGTGACGCTCAGAGGGGGTCGCGCTAATACAATGTGGCGCCAGTTTTTTTCCCACTTGTTGCTTTGAAGACAGTCCCAGAGGTGTCGGGACAAACGACATGAAATGTCTGGCTTTTGTACTTAAACTCCGGAGGACAGGACACTTGACTGGTGACGGCTAATGGCAGTGCAAAAACCAGACGCCTTCGGAATTAGCGGAGTACTTTCTGACGGACAAATCCCAGCTGCGTTGGAAATAGAAAAAGTATCCACGTTCTAGCTAAAGTATCAACGCAGGCGGTTTTAAGCTGAATTTGCGAAATGATTTTAACAGCGAATTCTAGACAATGCAAGTTTTGGAAAGCTGGGATTCCGATAGTAGATACGTGAAGCGCCTCAACGATTACAAAGACAGTTATCTACTTTACCTTTAAGGATAATCCAGCCTTGGAGAGAAAATCGCAACTCGGTGTCTACTTTACGTATAGCATGAAATTAAATTACCGTTCACTCTTTTCATTGCTTGAATGTAAGTATTGCAAGTACAGATGGACTACCGGATTTATAGGGAATTGTTAATTATTGTGTTCATTGTAACCTACGGAGGCGCATAATTTCAGCATACAATATACGACTGGTATTTAAGTGGATATTCGTTGTATGCGAATTACAGGTATTCATGATTTGTTTTTTCCTTAAGGCGCTTGCTTGTTATTCTTGTTTATAGATGCGGGCGTAGATTTATTGAAAGGGATGACTTTGAATGTATCCGCATTTACATCCTTGAAGCGGAACAAAGCCCTTTTCATATTTTGTATAACTGTCCGGGCGTTATTGGGATTCCGGGAATGCTGTAAAATTTTGGAACCCCTTTGAATGCGAGCGGGTAAGCCCACGTGCGGGCGGCTTCACAAACGGGCCGCGGTTGAGGGCTCCTCATTATTGTGAAGGACGTACTATAAATAATAAAATACTTCTAAATTCTTTTCAAAAAGCCGCAACTCGCTTTTGTCTGAAAATACGCCTATTTTTACTGGGAAGTAAAACCGCCAAGTTTGCTGCCAGGAATTTTTCATTTGTATTTGTAGTTCAAATTTACTGACTTTCTGATTATCAACGTGTTATGAATATTCATGTGAAAATAAATAGCTTTTTGTAAGATTTTGAATAATTTGCATTTAAATGTACATATGAAAATAACCCAGAAAGAAAATAAATGAAACTTATTTTTATAATCATTAAATGAAACATTTCCATTTTATGTTATCATATACATATTTTTATACGTGATCTCAATTTCACAAAATAATATTTATGTAATCAGTTTTGAAAGTGCTACATAATTGACTCCTTTATGTTTGTTAAAGGGACTTGGCGGAACTCTCTTCCAAGCTCATATATTTCTTAAGAGGCTGATCTGAATTTTATGGCATATTATAAAATTCTATAATGTTTTTCGGATATTTCAAGTTTTACAAGCGTTAAGCTTTGTTGTCACCGCGATTTTATGGTCGGTATACTGACCGTATTATCGCCGCCTTTTAACAAAATTAACACAAATCACTCGATTTTACTTGACAGTTGCCGTAAAATCAAGTGTTGTATCTATGATGTTAATGTGCTTTTTATTGACGACTTTTAAAATACATATTTTGCCTAATTTTAGAACGGCATTCATATACCGTTAAGTTTTAAAGTACTTTAAAGAGAAAAGTAAAATAAATATAGCCGATAATGCCTCACCGGTTTACAAGATGCGGTTTATTTTTTACTATTTTCGTACTTACAGAGAATTTACTACTTATCGTTTGCTCCACATTATTTTTCTCTACTATTTGTACTGGAGCCTCAAGGCATCCATAAATGAAACTGCGGACAATAAACTTAGCTTCGTAAAAATAAATACGCTGCCAGAAAGCGAAAGTAAATTATTTGAGGACTCCTAATGAATATGTGCCTGTAACGACCAAGCTATTATTTATTATTTAAACCTTTTGATTACAGTATTCCTGGCGTATTCTTGAAAGTAAAATGCAGTAAGCCCGATTATATTTTATACCAATTTAAACTGTAACACGTTATTCATAAAGTCGAATTTAGTTTATTCGATTGTTTTACTTGATGCTTTTTTGTTTTAGTTGAGACATACCTACCGTATGCTCTGCCCTCAGGCTCACAGTAGCAGGTCCGTAATATGATCAATCGATATTTTTATGGCCCCTCTTTTAGCGTAATCACTAGCTTACAAGATGGTTGAAATATATTGAGTGGGAAAATGCGGCAATAAGTTAGCTGGATATTGTGGGAATGATAGTAGATTTATAAACCCCTGTAGCTGCCTATTATTTTTAATATTACAGTTTTGGTTGTAAAGTTCGTTCAACTCACGTTTTCTGTTTATTGGAATATACTTACCTATTTTTTATGAACAAGAGCAGTAGGTACCGAATCAGTAATCATCACTTTATTTTATCATTAATAATTTATTTTCTTAGTTCGCTGGCTCAGAGACCCTAAGTTGATTTTGGTCTCCGATACGATTCCTATTTTACTCAGAAAAATTGTAGCCATCTACCCCTACATGATCCACGGAGGGTATAACCTATGTGGGCTATGTGTATACAAATTTGTAGGTAGGGTAGGTAGCCATAGCCCAATAAACAACATCAGGACCTCACAGCAATGCTTGAATCTCGATAATTGAATTGAATACATATTTAGAAAAAGGACTTCCCGCCAGTCAAAAAAAACATTTATTTCAGATCCATATTGATCCATAAATGTTATAACTATGTTATCGGTATGAATTCAATTTCCTTGTCCTACTCTACCTACTCTAACCCGGTAGTCTGTCCCTGCAGGCAGTGCAATATTGAGACGAATTGCGTAGGTTCTTCTTCTTCTTCTTCAACCCTTTTTCACCCACTGTTGAGTATAGGTCTCCTCATAAGCACGCCATTTTCTACGGTTTTGGGCTCGTTGCATCCAGTTCTTTCCAACCACTCTTGCAATGTCGTCGGCCCACCTTGCGAACTGCCCTCCGGAACTACGAGTTCCTAGCCAAGGTCTCCATTCGGATATTAGTCGGCTCCATCTGGTATCTGTTGTACGGCTCACATGCCCAGCCCACCTCCACTTTCTCTTGGCAATAACCTGGGCTATATCAGAAGATTTGGTGCGCCTAGGGATCTCCGTGTTTCTGACTCTGTCCTGCAGTTTGATTTCCAGCATTATACGCTCCATTTTCCGTTGTGCCACTTGGAGTTTATTAATAAGGTTTTTTGTGAGGGTCCAGGTCTCTGCCCCATAAACCATAACTGGCAAGACGCACATCTCGAACGCGCGTTTTTTAAGGAAGAGAGGCATCTTACTTTTAAAAATGTCTGCCAGCTTACTAAACGCAGCTCAGCCTAGTCTTATAAGGCGCTCTACTTCCCGATCACATCTCTTCTCCAAGCTACACAGCTGGCCTAGGTAAATGTATCGATCTACCTGTTCGATCTTCTCATTGCATAGGTACCTACGTATAATAGTAAAAAAAAAACATTTATTTCAGATCCATATTGATCCATAAATGTTATAACTATGTCATCGGTATGAATTCAATTTCCATGTCCTACTCTACCTACTCTACCCGGTAGTCTGTCCCTGCAGGCAGTGCATTATTGAGACGAATTGCGTAGGTACCTACGTATAATACTTATATAAAATCATGTCAACATATTTAGACGTTGAATAGGCCAGACCAATAAACCACGTTGTTACCACCTCGGTGGCTTGAACCACGGTCGGTCAACGCCGGCGCAGTTCACGCTGCGTAATATTAATCCCTATAATCAGGCGCACGATTGCCGCTGCCAGACGCTTCCGTATTCAACCGATGGATATCGGTTAATCTCGAGCAGTAGGCGTAATGTAATCATGTTTTTGTTTATCGCGCATGACATGGAGACGAGTGCACCATGTCATGTGATTCGTGATAAGCCTGGTAATTATATCGCTGGTACCAACGTGGCAGAATTTTTTATTAAAGAAATTTTACCTATAGTAACTGATTGGTTGCCAATGTTGCCATCCCAAATAATGTTTTTAAATTGTTCTAAAGTTTTATACTTGAAACAATGAATTGGTTAACGACTGCCGCTGCCGGACGCTTCCGTATTCAACTGATAGATGTCGGGTAATCTCGATCAGTAGGAATCATGCTTTTGCTTATCGCGCATGATATGCAAACGAGTGCACCATGTCATGTCATTCGTGATAAACTTGGTAATTATATCGCTGGTACCAGCGTGGCAGAAGATTTTTTCTAAGACATTTTACCTAAAGTAATTGATTGGTTGCCAATGTTACCATGCCAATTTTTATTAAATTGTTCTAAAGTTATATATGTCGTCGTGCTGCGCCACTAGCGCTTCCGGTGGCAGTTTGCCGAACTAATTTGACAGCAATAAATATTTAGTAACGGAAACGGAAACGTCAAGTTGTAAACTTGGGTGTAGTCGGTACGAGGCTGGCATTATTGTTGTTAGGTTGGTGAACCTGTCAGTCCGGTAGTGGGGGCTGACACTCCCGCGCAGCGTCATTCTGATTCGGAACGCCATAGCGAGCGAACGTTAGCCTCGTATTGAATACGCCACGTTTCCCTGAAGCGTTATTCCTGAAGCGTTATTCCTGAAGGCTTATCCTGAAGGCTTATTACTTGGAATTCTAATCGATTCGCATCCGTCCCTATTTAAGACGTTTTGTTGATTTTAAATTGTGATTGTGCTAAATACATTCCCCTTAATTGAAATCAAGTGTTATTTTGCTTTTATCAACATGGATGAACCAATACCCACGGATATTCCTGACACCCCTCCGTCATCAGAAGTGGGATCTCCCCGCGTCGCACAACATCACTTTTCGGCAAGCGCGAGTAATGATAAAAAATGGCGAATGTTACTCGAACAACAGAATCGCAATTTCCTTGCGCTAGTGAAAGCCATGAAATAACCAGCGACTTCAAGTGAAATACGTTTACCGGATTTTGATCCTAGCAAGAAGGATATCGATGCACGTGCTTGGATAGCTACCGCCGACATGTGCATCAGCAACAACAAGATGGCGTACCGTTGATGATCGCTCTCAGCCGGGCGTTGAAAGGAAACGCGTCCACGTGGCTATCAACAGTATCCTTTCCTGGCATGACGTGGAGCAACTTCAAGGATCTTTTTATAACGAGGTGCGACAGCCCTGAAACACCAGCGTCATTTTTGATAAATTTGCATGGCAGTAAGCCAAAAGAAAGTGAATGCCTTGCCGCTTATGCTGCCTCGCTCATGACTTCAATCATGTCAAGATGGAACGGGCTTTCGACGGAGCAGATTGCTATAGCGACTGTGTTAGCACACATTTCTCTGAACGAACCACGTGTTCAGAGGTTATCTTTTACAACCGACATTAAGGACCGCAACCAACTGCAACAGGAACTTAAAGCCGTGTCTTTCCTGAAACGCAAGGCACTACCGAGCGAAGATTCTACTGGCCATGATCCTAAAAGAAGTTGGCCTGGATTTAGCAGCAATGTGAAGTGCCTCAACTGTGGTAGGCGTGGTCACAAGTCTGTAAATTGTTACCTGATGAAGAATACACTACCCACATAGAGCGTTACGTGGCAAACACGACACGTCTGCGATGGCAGACTTCATGTCCCGCATGCAAAACCCCGTGGCGTGATTTTGGATTGTGTCGTCAATAGACACGTACTGGTACTGGTAAGGTTATGTGTCTTCCTCACAGTGAACAAACCTGGTGAGTTCCACTCATTTTGTTGTTTAGTGCAAATTACTGTGATTACTTTATGTAATTTTGACTGCTCGTATGTAAAGTTTTATGGAGTAAATAGTTTTTATTAGAAGTAAAATTAAAGCTTGGTTTTTGATGTGCTATTTTCTAATACGTTGTCTGATTATAAGATCACATATGCTAGAACGTTTTGTAGTACTCAATTTGCGATCAAAATATTGTCCATTACCAAATTGTAGTAAAATACTAGATTCCTATTTGAGCATAAGATGCAACCATGTGCTACGCGTGTAAAAAATATGTTACAGTGTGCTACAATTGACAGTACGCTAGCCAGTAAGCGGCAACTGGTATGGTGGAACCTTGGAATCAATTCGCCTGTTGCCTGAGCCTACACGGCTTCTGGCATCTGAGCAACATGGAAGCTGTGCAGTGTCTCCAGAGCATGAAAAAAAAGGGACAGGTTTCGTTCCAATCACTTTATTTTGACTTGAGCTTTAGCCTGAGAATAGTGACTAAATCACGTGATGAGCGATAGATTTACCACCTTACAAAAATCTGTTTTAAAGTTTCGCTTCTGTCTGAATGAAAAGGAAATTTATTTTTTATCTGAGATACAAGTTGGTTAATAAAATAAAACACAGTCAATTGAAATTGATTTAATAAAATTTACAAACATTATAAAGTTCCCTATACATTGGAAATATGCAGTTTGTATTCACTGTGGTAGCAAATATGCTAACATTATAGTTTAGTTTACGTGATGAAACTGATGCACACAATTTTATGTTTCCAGTCCGCTTTGGTGAAAAACAGCCTCCCTGCAGCTGGTTGGCGCCTTCGTGTCGCGGATGGCGTGACAGAAGCTCCCTGTGGGAGCAGCGATGACTGGTATCGATGAAGGCTTCGATGTACAGACGTCAACACGTGTGAAAACTCAGTTGTTAATACGGTGAGCAGTTCTCATTTCGTTGGGATTTTTGAGCCTCTGTTTAGTTCTTGATAAAATGGAAAATGATTTAGTATGGTTTTGATCGGTTATACTGAGTCAGTGAAGTTGGATTTTTATCTTATTTTGTTTTTTTTTTGTAATTTGCTGTGAAAAATGTGCTTTCGATAGACTGAAAGCGTCCTAACGGTCTAGGTTTTTGATAAGAAAGCTCACATATTTTTTTGGAGTCAAAGGACTGACTGTATTTCCAAGGAATTGGCAACTTGTTACAAGTATTTCGAAGTATTTGTTTTGATTTAAATATGGTGTTTGAAGAGTCAAGCTGAACTTACTTTGCAGTTGATGTTTATTTTTAAAATTGAATTCTAAGTTCCCCTGAACTAGATATTGTTGTGACCGATGATGTTACTGATGTGACCGATTCATGTTGAAGTCCCAAAGACTGTTTATAGTAGTTGTAATGATTAAAATGTGTGATCGTGCAGTTCATAATGCTCAGTTACGGTCCGTCAGATGTCACTTGCCAAGCGTAGACGTAGGCGTAAAATACCGGGCATAGATTTCCCGTTGCTGTGCGGCCACACGTGGTGGCGTGCGTTTGGTCTGTGTCATCGGCTGGAGCCGTTGCCGGATGAAGGCAGTTGTTTGTATAGTCACCAGATGAGGGTGGCCGTTGTGACTCAGTTGCTAGGTGTAGCATCTGGAGTTGCTAGGTGTTGCTAGGTGTAGCATTGCGAGATGACCAGATGGTGGTCCGGTCATGCATTCATAATGATGGTGGTCATTGTGAGCATTATGGACTTAACGAGTGTAATTTAGACACAGTACATTTGTACAATTGCTATTGAGATCTAGATTGATTAAAAGACTGTCTTTGGTGACCCTTTTTTTTATCTACCCCGACCGCACAATTGGTCAGGATAGACGAGCAAAAAGAAACACATTTACTGTGCACGTGGTTTTTTCTCTTTCAGATGGCTCACACGAGGACGTGTGAAATGTCATGATGGCCGTGTCGTCGTGCTGCGCCACTAGCGCTTCCGGTGGCAGTTTGCCGAACTAATTTGACAGCAATAAATATTTAGTAACGGAAACGGAAACGTCAAGTTGTAAACTTGGGTGTAGTCGGTACGAGGCTGGCATTATTGTTGTTAGGTTGGTGAACCTGTCAGTCCGGTGGTGGGGGCTGACACTCCCGCGCAGCGTCATTCTGATTCGGAACGCCATAGCGAGCGAACGTTAGCCTCGTATTGAATACGCCACGTTTCCCTGAAGCGTTATTCCTGAAGCGTTATTCCTGAAGGCTTATCCTGAAGGCTTATTACTTGGAATTCTAATCGATTCGCATCCGTCCCTATTTAAGACGTTTTGTTGATTTTAAATTGTGATTGTGCTAAATACATTCCCCTTAATTGAAATCAAGTGTTATTTTGCTTTTATCAACATGGATGAACCAATACCCACGGATATTCCTGACACCCCTCCGTCATATACTTGATTTATTATGATAAAAACGGGACTTAATCGCGTACACTCACTTTTATTATTTTCCTGACGTTTCGAGCGTGCCGTAACGCTCGTGGTCGCAGGCAGACTCTTATATACTTGACACAAAGAATTCGTTCATTAAAAAAACACATTTTATGTATATAAAATATTTTATGATAGGTAATACATATTAACCGTCAGTTTTCTGCGAATTACTAGGAAGTAAGAGGTCCCGTTCGAATCCTGGTACGGACATTTATAACATACTTAACATAAATACTCTTTATTGCACACCGCAAAATAAAGAAACACATAAGTATGTGTGTGTGTCATTTATTTGTGTGTTTATCACATATATTTGTTCCTGTGTTGTGGATGTTCTCTATGTATTTAAGTATTTACCTATCTATCTATATACATATATTATATACGAATATATCGTCTAGTACCCAGAACACAAAACAAAGCCTTCCTGAGCTTACTGTTAGACTAGGTCGGTTTGTCTAAGATTGTCCCATAGTATGCTACGCAAGTACTGTAATTAAAGTAAGCATTTATGAAATATATCGTCATAGCGTAGTCAAGAAGCACCCACGTCACCTATCTATAATCACTTTAATGACTACCGGCCATTTAGTTTTTACACCGCTCAGATTAGTTCGAAGAAGCTGACTCAACGGTCATTCACGGATTGAGATTTCAGTTATAAGATTTAAATTGTATTTTAACTTTTTAGGCATTGATGAAGGTTTGATTCGACTATAACAGGTTCTCCGAAAAACCATTTACATTTTCTTGTTTAATTTTCCTTGATAATTTCTGACCTATTTTATTGCTCTGGAAGCACAAATGGAAGTTAACAGTCCTTACTAAATTTGTACCTTGCAAGCATTTAAAAAATACGTAATTAAGAAAAAAAATGAAAGTTTCCGACTTAAAAAATGGAATCATGTAAGTTTCATTGGCATCCATATAATTTATTATACGCTGAATACACCGTAAAATTACTTCGGAGTCCATGTATCCAAAACGATGCGGTTCAAAAATATCGATTGAACTTCAAAAGTGAATTCCCGACGGTAAGTACATATAGGTCATAGAAATTAATATTAATTAATATTTATAAATACATTTTGGACCAAAATTTCATTTTTTAATACAAGCTTTTAACGCCGACTGTACTTTTGTTCTAGCTCCATCACCAAACCCTTGATAACATCTAAACACAAAGTACTCGTCAAGACGAATCAAACGAGCCCAAACTCGATGGGGCTGTAGAGTTCCTATGGCCACCTTTCAGCTCCATGTCTTCATGACATTGCATTGACTCGCGATATACATATGCGTGCAAAATTTCAGCTCAATCGGAAACCGGGAAGTGGGTGAAATTTAACTTGCAAGATTTGATTATATACAACGGGACAGGTGAAACTAAATTTAATAAAAGCTTGAAATAAGCACATGACTTTGACGAAGCTTTTGTTCATAAGGCCTTAATTAAGTATTATATTATAAACAAACAAAACAAACCTAATTATATGACGAAACCTGGGCCGCAATTCGAAAAATAAACACACACACTGGACAGACACAGCTCCAGCCTCCAACCCAACTCGACCCAACTCAACTCAACGCTATAACGACATTGACATTTGCTATTCGAACAGATTTTCAATAAACGTTGGTCACACATTGGTCACACATTGGTCTCACATTGGTACAACATTGGTACAGCATTGGTACAATGTGTGACCAATGTGAGACCAATGTTGTATGAAAATCTGTTCAAATAGCAAATGTCAATGTCGTTATAGCGTTGAGTTGAGTTGGGTTGGAGCTGTGTCTGTCCAGTGTGTGTTTATTTTTCGAATCGCGGCCCTATTATGCGTTTACTGTCTATCGTTTGGGTCGCTATATATTTTCAAATAACGAGTCTTCAGTGATGTAGGTACTTGTTTTTAATTGATTTTTTCTCATTTCCTCTCAAACAGGCTTTAAAATAGCATCTTTATTAACAAGTGATTTTGTTCGTTTATTAGAAAATCTATTAAGTTCGTAATAATAGTACAAAAGAAAGTAAACATGATACCAGTATTTATAATAATAACCTTGTAGTTGTAAACCAGAGAGTTAGTGTCTGCTATTTATGTGTATAATGTGTCATTTTTACAGTAAAATTATGATTGCCGTTTTAATAAAACTGGGAAATCAACTCTAAGTTAGTATTCATAATCGCATGATCATACAGGATGATACAGTAGACGTGAGTAGGATTAACACTACGGCTTCAGTTAATAACACGCTATTGTTTGATACCAGTATTAGTATGCTAGCGCAAAAAAAAGTATACAATAAATAGTTTTAAATTATTTACGACTTTCGACACGCATGGTCACTCTACAATTGGGATACTCCGTCGAGTACTGATACTCTTGTTTTTCTGTGATATGAGTCAAATTGATGTCTGGATACTTTGGAAACCACGAAGTTATCATTTTAAACTGGAGTATACTTTTCGGTCACAAAGTGCGGCCGAAACACCTCTCGTTCGGCCTTATCTAGGGGACTGTGACTCGTTTTGACTAAAGAAGTAATGACGTCATCTGACAATCAAAATGCCAATATGTGTTAAATGTGATAATTGGGTACTTTCCTGGGTAAAAAAATATATTTCTATTTAGTCCGTCAGTTAGATTATCAAAAAATATAGGACACGTATTTTTTATTTTGTTCATCTAACAAAAATTGGAGAAGATATAGCCCGTCAAAGTTCCGCGTGACGTCACATTATACTAAAAATTGTACTGAAATGTGACGTCACGCGGAAATTTAACGGGCTATATCTTCACCAATTTTTGTTTGATTGACAAAATAAAAAATACGTGTCCAATATTTTTTAATAGTCTAACTGACGGACTAAATATATTTTTTTAGGAAAGTAGCCAATTGTTCTGCTCGGTAATAAGGTTCAACTGTGGTTAGGGAAATAGAGTAAGAGTTAATGTTCGGTTTCTCTCTTGGTTCGTCTTGAAAACATCGTATCTCACTTAATTTGGTAATTATTTTTTTATAATAAAAGTGCTATCATTATTGTTAAAGAGGTTTTATCTTTGTTGATTTGTTTATGTAGGCTGACCATGATTACAGAGAATTAAATTTCTACGTAACAAAAAGGTAAAAATAATAATTAGAAAGACGTTATTGTTTCACTTAAACATGATGGCGATGGCGGCCGATTCATTATTGTTAACTAAGTGTAGGGTTGTTTCTGCTCTCGTTTCCTAAATCACTCTGTATACTTATTAAGTATGATATGTTGAGCCATATGAAGACAAAAGGATTCACTTATCCCATAGACATAAACAAAAAGGAAGATGAGTGACGTTCATACTAAACAAAACTGAAATGTGGTCCAGCACCTACACACTTGTAAAATGCTACACACCGCTATAATGTATGTGCATCATGGGCAAAAGAGGGGCCTTATTTTGCGCATTGCACAAAGTGTGACTGAGAGACACTGCCCCACGACTAATTCAATATAGGTCCCGGAACCTATATTTGATGGCACACAATCGAGCGCCTGGTACCATATCTCCCTTTTTGTATAAATCAACGACTTATCCATAAAATTTTATAATATATTTTTTCATTGCCATTTTCGTTATTGCATATTAATATTCATATTATAATAATTTTGCTCCTCCGAGATTAGCGTGTTTAGTTTATAGGCAGTTGATAGAAACGTGTGTAATTAAAACTAGTGTTATAGATATCTGCGGTTTTAAATATACAGCTTCCGCTCACATAAAACACAGTTAAAGTAGTATGACCAGTATACCTTTCTGTGTAAGTATCGGGGCTTTGGCCAATGATATAATATGAGTAATTGTGTGAGAAATAAAACGTGTCGTGTGAAGGCACAACATGGCACGTGGCGTCACAGTGAGAACTCTGTATATATAGGTATGCAGGTATGCAGACTATAGCAATATTTTTGCCTTACCGAAAATCAATACCTAGTTAAATATCATATTATTTCGTGAAAGTCTTCGGTATGAGACGATGATATAATTTTGAACCCAACCAGAGTGAATCAACACAACATTCATAATCATTGCGGCAAACGGTTTAGAAAATCTTGTTAGCGCACTCGTATCCCTTTTTATTTTTATTGGAACGAAGTTCCTAATCGGACGGTTTGCTAGCGCGGGGGCTAGGCGAAAAAAAGTCACGTGACCGTCACGAAAACGTGACACAAAGCCATAAAATTGAGAAACATGTGAAATAAAATAGAATAGAATCTTAGAAAGTCAAAAAAGACAAAAAGTCAAGAAAAAGCCGAAAAAGTAAAAAAACCGGCCAAGAGCGTGTCGGGCCACGCTCAGTGTAGGGTTCCGTAGTTTTCCGTCCGACACAGTAAGTGTCCCCACTTAAGAGTTAAAATAACACCGCCATGTAGGATATGATATGAGCGTTCCACGTACAGCGACATCTATCGGCAAATTAAGTAAACTATTGCGCGCGAGCTTAAAGTATGGAAGATGATTTTTATGGGATAATTCTTCATTGCGTGAACCGATTTTCACCGTTTTTACTTTCTTTGAAAGCACGCCATTTCATTGTGATTTTGTATAAATTACAGGTACAATAAACACCTGCTTATACGGTGAAATTACAAACTTAGTTCAGATTTTTTTTTTCAAAAACTATTCAACCTATCAAGTTCAAAATAATTTTACTAGAAAGTTTTTATAAATTTCTACTATTGAGATTTTTTTCATATTTTTAAAACTTATGGTTCAAACGTTAGAGGGAGACTTTTTTTTACTTCTGGAGCGATTATTTCCGAAAATATTTACATTATCAAAAAATGATTTTAGTAAACCCCTATTCATTTTTAAATACCTATCTAACAATATATCACACGTTAGGGTTGAAATGAAAAAAAAAATCACTCCCCACTTTACGTATAATAAAACATTTTTTTCCACTTTTTATTTTACCACTTTGTCGGCGTGATTGATTGATACATATTAATACCAAATTTCAGCTTTCTAGTGCTAACGGTCACTGAGATTATCCGCGGACGGATGGACGGACGGGCAGACATGGCGAAACTATAAGGGTTCCTAGTTGACTACGGAACCCTAAAAAAGACAAATGTCAAAAATTACAAAAAATTCAAATATGTCGAAAATGAAATAAAATTAAATGACATAACACACTCACGTATTTTTTTTATACTACGACCGTGGCAAACTAGCATACGGCCCGCCTGATGGTAAGTAGCTACCGTAGCCTATGGACGCCTGTAGCTCCAGACATGTCAAATGCGCGTTGCCGACCCTTTACAAGGAGGAGGATTCACTGTGTTGACGGCTAAAGGAACAAGAGGTTCCCTCATCGTCAACACACTGGGTCCCCTTTGAGCTCTTCGGCAACCTTACTCTCCAGCAGGAACACAACACTATGAGTAGGGTCTAGTGCTATTTGGCTGATCTAATCTTAAAACGCCTATTGTAATGTTGCTTAGTTATTAAACTGATTTATGAAACACACTGTGATATCAGGTTATATCTCATCGAATATCAAGACATATTCAATTACCCGGCGCTGCGTGACCAATAACTGATGATTATAATTTTTCACGTCACGTTATTCGAACAGTCCTCATACATATATCAAGACCGTTCGAAAGCAAAATTCATTAACGAGTCTACGTTTCAATTTCCCATTGATATATTAAAAATTGCGCGATATACTGCTTTATGTCCAGGTTTTAAGAAGCTTCGAAAAATTTATTGAATGTAGAATAAGTTTGTTTTTGTTAGGATTCAATGAGTATACGTCAAGTATTAATGCGTGCGCGCAATTGATTGAAACCTTCGTAATTACGGATGATAGATTTTACTGGGCTTATAAAAAGTGCGGCAATTGAAGGATTTGCATGAATCATTAATACAGAAGTCGGTCTGTCATTGGCCATGATCAATATTGGTAAAAAGTGTGCCTAATGAAGTTGCTGGCGCCGACGGCGACGTTAGGCTCGGTAGGTATACCAGTTTGTTTAACTACTCGTATTCTTGAGTATTGATATTATTGGACAACGAGTAAAGTTGGGGCCAGACGGCAGATAGCCGCAGATTCTGCTACGTGACCTTGGTTGGAGCGACTTGTTGAAGCGAACGGCTACATGGCTGACAACCAACCAACCGCTTCTATTAATGGTTGGCAGAGCACACCTAGCCACCAGGGGCGTTTAAAGGTCATGTAGAATTTGGCACCAACTACATGCTACATGGTTTAAAATCTCTGTTTTCTGCCAAGGTCTCGTGTCAGAGGGCTGTGGTTGTATGCCGTCTGGCCCCAAATTAACTACAGAAAATAAAGTCGCATTTATAGAAAAAAATGTTACACTGCAACTTTACCACGGCTATTTTGAAGTTCATCGCCCCATACAAAATTCACACATCCCATAGAAATAAAACTTAATAATAGACACCAAAAGTATAATAGACCCTTATTAACACTGGGGTGGGTTAATCTAAGGGCTATTTACAAATGAATTAACTTTTTAATTGACACAGTTAAAACCTGCGACTTGGATAATTAAGGTAAAACACTCAGTTTACAATTTTAATGTGATTTTTAAATTCTAGATAATTAATTAGGCCATTTGGGTTCCACTCCGTGCAACATCCAAATTAACTTCTAGTTGATTGCTCCAAATTGGTTCTTTATGTTTTTATTGGTTTATTCTAAATGGAATTTCTTGCCAGAATTATGCTGATGAATTTATGATCGGAGCAATATTCATTTCAAAATAAATTGAAATTTGTATCTTGTGACTACGTGTTAATGACTGAAATGGCTTCAAACAAGTTTGTTATTGCGTGTGGTCACTTGTCCGGTTGTATTTGATAAATATGGATGTGCTAAAAAGCAACATTTGATTAAGGACCTATTGACCAAATTTGTTAGGTACATTTAGTGTTTTTCTTTCAATTAAATATATACCTACTTTTCTCTAAGGTAATTAATAATAATAACGCTCAAATTTGTCCAAATTTTTGTAAATAAAAAGTAATTTCGGTGAGCTTTTAAATACGTAAGACAACATATTTGGAACGTAGGTAGTTTGTATCTGACTGAATAGGTAGGGCCACTAGGGCCAGGCATTCGTAAAGTAGTATTAACAGAATATCGTAAGTAGTAAAAACTTCCCTGAATGGCGGGACATAAATGGTGCACTAGTACGTAATTACGTATTCGATTCACGAGGGCTAATTAACTTTATCTACACTCATATTGTAAGTTCTCTAAAACGTGTTCGAAAACGGTAGGCAATGGCTAGCATTACCACGACCGATTTTACTAACTATGATAAGCTTTTTATCTGTGGCAGTAACGTAATTTTAACTTTACATGCTCAACTATTGATGTGTTATGAGTTTTGATAACATAATGTACACCTGCACGCTCCCGCGCGGCCGCCGACAGCCCGACACGCGCCTCCCCGACCGCCGGCACAATCGAGTTGGCCATGGCAGTGCAATGGCGGCCATTCTATGGTTTCCGAATACGGCATTTAGAATAAATAATATGAGTGTAGATAAAGCAGTGTATGCAACTGTACGTAATTAGGCCTTAAAACACTCGTGTGATCTTATTATGAAACTCACCTGCGGCTCGTTTCATAAAACCACACTCATGTTTTAAGGACTCTTATTACGTAACAGTTACATAAACTACTATTACGCGTTAGGGGTTATAGTAAAACTACAATATCGGGGTTTTAAAGTTTAAAGAATAAAAAGTTTTCCAAAGAGAGATAAAAGTTTTTTTTCGAAAAGTATAATTTAGTTAACTGTTGTAAGAATTTTTTGTAACGTGATATGTATTTTCCTGCAATTTGATATATTCTATAGATAATAGGTTCTAATTAAATACCTAGTTTTTTTGGAATTTATAATTTTTTGTTTTATATGTAACATTAGGGTATAACTTTAGCAATAAATAATAAATATTTGGGGACCAACCTTACACAAATCAACCTAGTCCTAAACTAAGAAAAGCTTGTACTATGGGTACTATATGCATACGATATACATACTTTATAGATAAATATATACTTAGATACATAGAAAACACTCAGGAACAAATAAATAAAGCATTGTTATTTTTAAATTTTCTAGTCATTGAGAGTGTTTACATTTACATTCATAGGCACCTAATTTAAACAATAATAGATAATATATAACAAAAAACGTAATAAAATTGTGTACCTACTTCTCATTTCTATTAGGTAATTTACATCTGACGTTCTGTGATCTAAGTTGTGTAGTGTAGGCAGTTTTCACACTGCTGCGGTTTCCGCATGAGGCGACGGTGTGTGAACGAGATAGCGCTATGCACGTCAATAGCGCTGTCACGCTTGCACACCGTCGCCGCATCCGGTTCCGGTACTAGGTAAGGTTACTACGAGTTTAACCACGCTGATATTGTCTAGATTAGACTTGAGTCCAGTGACATGATGGACATAAAATATATAGGTACTTAGATATATACTTTACTAAATAAATACCCATTCACAACTACGGGTTTAACATGTTGATTACCTTCAATCAGCAAGTATTAATATACATTTCATACAGCAAAAAATAACATCTCAGTAGTAATTAATATTTATAAGTAAATTTAAAATGCAATCAGTATTTCAAATTGATTCCTAAACATCGTTTACATTATTCATAAGTGCAATGCAGACTTAAAATAAGTACATACTTTCACAAAAATACCGAAACTTTATTATGAACTTAAAATAATTCAATCTTAATCAAGCTTCATGAAAATGAACGTACCTAATATTAAATAGCTATGATAGATCAAAGTAGATTGAACACGCAGTTAGATTATTAAAAGTTATCGGACCTTAAAAAAATAAATATCCCTAAACAATTAAAGAAAGATAATCTCCAGTCAAATCCGTGACGTGCGCCCGCCCACACGAAGCGCTTGTAAAAAACCGTAAATCGTAAGAAAGTCCGGTACCTACAAGAAAAGTGTTATAAATATAGCACACACACGTGAAATCTCTAAGAAGTTACGCACACAAACGCGCATCACCCATTAGTATGTGAGGCGTCGGACAAGGACTCTGCGCGTGCTCGCCGCTCGCTCCACGGCTTTTTATTATTATTATTTATTGTTGAATAATGTGAATGGTAATGCGTGGTTGTTCACGATCCCGCATAACACCTGCCGTCTTTTCCCACAGTCGGAGCGGGCTGGAGGCGCGCGCAGGAAGTGCGCGAGCGCGGGTGCGAGCGGGACGGCCTGTGCGCGTGCAATGCGCGTGCGCCAACGTGCGCGCGCGCGCGAGAGCGGGACGCAGCACGGGAGAGCGTAGCACCGTAGCTTCGTAGCACTGAAAAAAAATGCAACATTAACGTTAGACGCGAGGAAATTAATGACACGCGGAGATCGCCCGTCAATGTTTGAGTTAATTGAAACGGCCTAGTAAATTGTAAATGCACGCTGTATTAAAATGATGGGTTCTCCATTAGCTACCTACGGCTATTAGGAGCGTACCCTCGTGCAATAGCCTTGTATATAAATGTACGACGCACGCTCATTATGGAGATATCCTAATTTATCTACCTGTCCGCAGTTTTTTTCATTGCATTTTGAAGCTGTTTATTACTTAGTATATTGTCGCAAAACGATATAGCATAATAACTCCTCTTATGGACAAGGAAACCTTGAAGGTTATTATAATTTTCGTAAACACGACACGGTCGTATCGTATCGCAGCATCTCTGTAAATGTCATGTAATTTATTATGCAAATTAAGTGTTTTTATGATTCTCTGCGAACGGGAGCCGTTGGCAGTGAAGAGTATTTTTAAAAACCGTTTTTGTAAAGTTTTCTGATTACTTAATTTCTTTTGAGATTTTTTGGGTTGATTACTGCTTAATAACTGGTGTCTTGCCGCCGCGATGTTGAAAATATTCAATTTAGTTCAATAATAACTGTACAGGCATTATCACGAAAAACTCAATTCGATAATTGGTGTAACCATTACGATTTTTACTTAAAAATGCACTTTTTGCGATGTAGGCCCTCGTACTAACTGTATACGGAATGCATAACATTTCTATAGGATCTTTTGATAAAAATAGACAATTGAAGACGCGAAACTCACGAAAATTTTGAAGAGGCGGATCCAAGATGCTGTCAGATAAAAGTATCAAGTTACCGTACATTGTCGATACCGCTTCCTTGTCCTATATAAAGACGAAGACGAAGCAATTTTCTTGTTATGCTCACCATCAATACAACAATACAAGACTCGATATTACGAAATAGCCACAGCGTGAATAGACACCCCGGATGTGCGCAATTTAGTTTCGTTCAACCCAATGAATGCTCTATAGTTCATTTAACAATAAAAATTGCTCATCCCGTGTCTTGAAAGATTTTTAACGTTCCAAATTTAAATTTTGACAATACCATTTTGATTTCTAGAGACCTTCATTTAGGGTATATTTTTTGGTGCATCAGGGCAGTGCGCCGTGTCCAGTTTTTGCATAAGGAATTGTCCACCCTGTAGGTCAGTCTATTAAATCGGGTTGTAAAGGACCGGATGGGAGTGTATCATGTTTCATTGATTTTAAACATGTTGCTTGTGTTACGTCACCTTATACTTTGTTTCGTTCAAGGGTGTTTTTGATTTTGTAGGAAACGTTTTGTTTTAATAACTTAGGTAACCGGATTAAACATGCGTTAATTACAGCTATAATTACTGATATTATATGAATTACGTTAAGGATTTTTTTAAAATGTTAATATCGTCAGTCACGTTTTTATTTTTAAATTAATGTAAGTATCGAAGTATTGTTTTTTAGATTAATTTTTGGTAGTTACATTTATAGGGAAATGAGAAAGGAAATGCTATTTGTATTTGATGATTTTTATGGTCATTATATGAAACATTTATTATAAGTAAGAGTATTCTCTTTAGACTTCGACCATCATTAATCCACGTGAAAAAAAAAACCGCATACCTACCTAAAGAAGCACAGCAGTGTTTGAGTTATTTTTGTAACTAACTACATATTACTCAAGACCTTCAGTCTTTATTTGGTCTGCTCCTCCACGATGCTAAATAATAATGGCAAAATAAAAAAAAACCGGCCAAGTGCGAGTCGGACTCGCGCACCGAGGGTTCCGTACAAATCTGTAGGTATAGTGATGTAGTATAGTAAAAGTTCACCCATTACATTGACATAGAAAATTGATTTTGTTACAGTTTAGAGGTATTATAGACCTGAGTATTTGATATGAATTTCAATTTAATACCTCTACGCGTTTACGAGGAAAAAGGTAGTAAGTTTAAAATTTAAAAAAATATTTTTTGTATGATTTTACTAAAAATGTCTACTTTTCGTAATTTTTCCTTTGTCTATGCTATATGAAGTTTCTTCGTGCCAAGTTTCAAGTTTCTGAGTTTACGGGAAGTACCCTTTAGGTTTTGAGTTTCTTGCGAGTACTCAGTTTCAAAATATGCGACTAAAATTGCTATTTCTTTTGAATGCGTTGATATAAAAGTTTGGTTTTGCTACATCTGAAAGGTCCTATAGCCCTGAGTATTTGACATGAATTTCAATTTAATACCTCCACGCGTTTACGAGGAAAAAGGTAGTAAGTTTAAAATTAAAAAAACATTTTTTTTGTATGATTTTACTAAAAATGTCTACTTTTTGTAATTTTTCCATTGTCTATGCTATATGACGTTGCTTCGTGCCAAATTTCAAGTTTCTGAGTGCACGGGAAGTACCCCGTAGGTTTTGCGAGTGCCGAAAAACTCTAAAATTTGCAGCATAAACGACTGTATCTTTTGATTGCGTTGGCTTTTAAGTTTTATTTTTTCACAGCTCCAAGGGACATTAGACCTGAGTATTTGATATACATTTCAGCTTGATACCTCCACGCGTTCCTGAGAAAAATGGTCTTCACAGACAGACAGATAGACAGACAGACAGACAGACGGACAACGAAGTGATCCTATAAGGGTTCCGTTTTTTCCTTTCGAGGTACGGAACCCTAAAATAACTTACAAAATAGCAGTGTAATAATTTAATATGTACCTTTTAACCCAGTTAAAGTTTGACAGCAGGTTATAACAATATTACCAGTGAAAACAACGCAAGCCGCTTTCGCCAGTTAGGTCTACCGAAGTCAACGCAAAATCTGTCATCTTAAGCCATCGGCTTTACACTTCAGCGACGCTGCGCCATCAATGATGATGTGTTTGCAACATTTGGCGACCCCGAGCGGCGTGGCCGCCAAATGTGTGTAACTTGACCTGGGCTAGTACCAGATTCGCCACATGTCGCCAAATGGCGTGCCAAAGGTCGACTAAGGTGGCATTTTTTATGTTTCCTTGTTTATGTCTTGTTAAGTCAACTGGCTATGGCGTGTACTTGGAAATGCTATGAAAATAAATCACTAAGTTGCGCCGATGTCAAGTTAAAGCTGGTTGAAATAAATTAAGTCTAACAGATGACGTTAAGATGACTGTGGTGGTGAATACATAAGGTCATATTTATACCATTTTCATTTGTTCTGTGTACTAATCATAATTTTAACATTTCCCCTGCGCCAACGTCATCCCAGTTTGACGCTATTGTTGATAAATTTTTAATCCATAATGGTTGTGAGTAGGTAGGTAAAATTAAATAGTTTTCTTTTAGGTTAGTAGTTTAAAAAATATTGTTTGATTTGTAGAAATTAATCTAAAAAAAAGGTGCTATCGTAGAACGATGCCTTTTTCCCAGGAAAGTCATATCAATAAGTTAGTCCAAACCATAGTCTATCCTTGTCAAAACAGATGATAACATCTTCGAAGCTGGTAATGTTTCTCTTTGCTTGCACTGTAATTACAAGAAATTAAAAAAAACCTATCTGTTTTCGACCAGTGCCATAAAAGGTTGTTAAAGATAGGCTTACGATGCTACTCCATATATTTCATTGTAAGTAATGCCACTGCGGCGCTGGTAGCAATTACTCGTAACAAACGACTGGCAAGAGTGGTAGCGACTCACGCCGCTCGCAGCATAAATCTACATCTCCATTACATTTTACTTCGAACCTGTTTTCACGCTTCGAATTTCGAACATCTATAAAGCCTTCATTTTATTGTCATGATATTTTTTACGTTTGGTTTGACGGCGTCGGTTGTCTCATTTCGTCTTGGAGAAGTAGCAGCCGAGAGCACGTGCGACATGTTAAAGGCAGAGCGTTCCCACGGTCGCTCGAGCCAGACTGCCCCCCGCGCGCCGCGCACCGCGCCCGCTGCGCCCGCGCCGCCCGCGGCGCGTGATTCCACTCCGGACACTCGTGCCAATGAAATAAAGTGCCCGCACAGCACGTACCAATTGCAAAACTATCCTATCAGCAATGAAAGTGGCGGAAATGGCTCTTTCTGGGAGAGTTGAGTAATGCTCATGACTCGCGTCGTTAACGGCTAGGGCCATGCAATTACATCTAATTGGTGTAAACGTCGTGGTGCGACTCTTTCTAGTTTATGTACAAGGCTAGGTTTGAACGAGCACCATTAGCGCCGAGTCACGTTCGACGCATTTAAATTTGCGTGTTGAGATCATTGCTGTCCTTAAAGACCTAGATCTACTTATCTAATCTTACTATTGATTAATTGAAATCCCCAGTGATTTGAACAAGAAGGCATTTGACTCTCTTGTTCTTATAGTGACCCTAAAACTAGTCTGAGTATGTCACCTTATCACCTTTAGAAATGGTGAGAAGTCAATATACCCTCCGAATTCTCGTAAGTAATGTGTGGTTAAGGTAAATTTCCGGATGCCTAGAATTCTTTCGTCTGACCACTTAACCACTTATAAAAAAGATATACAGCGTGGCAATCATCAGCATATTTTGGCATTAAAATATTATACATGTAAGTAGGTACCTGTTCATCACAGTAAAATTCGCTGCATCAAGCCCTAACTTAAAGTAAACAATATCACGTAAAATCCAATACAAATTGTACATAGCGCTAATAAATTGCGCTAGCGCTCGATGCGGTTGCGATTGCGATACGGCGTGACATTGTGCGCGTGCGACCATCGCATGCGCCGGGGCACGACATGAATTAACCAACGCGCGCCAAACGGGGAAAGGCGGGTATTCTGCACATTTTGTACGCGACTTTCATCTTGTGACTAATACAATTTGACCCGCCAATTTTATAAATCATGTGTACATCAAGAATTTAAAAAGTATATTTGCACACCTCAGCTAAGATGCTAAGTTTTAAAAGTACCCATTTAGCTGATTTAGCAACTTTCAAGATTGTCACTCTGACTGAAAAAGCTGATATGCTGACGTCATTTAAAGTCATAATGTTCGCTCATCGTGCGTTGCAGTGTGCGATTCCACAAGGAAGGTACGCAATTTTATTAATACCCTTGATCTGGCCGTTAGATCCGTCACAACGGGAGGTTTAACTAATACTGGTCTACTGCAAAATTTTATAGAGCTTTGTGATCAGCTCCCAGCTTACCTGGGAACAGTCTAAATACCTGGTTTTTGTACTGCTCGGTTTGGTAAAGAAGCGCGGATGCTTTAGATGATTCTTCTGGTTTAAATGAACGTATAATTGCGGCGTCATTTTGTTTTTTGCTTGACGTAAAATACTACAGAATACAGATGTCAATCTGTGTTGAGTCTGCTAACCAGTTCGAAAATTTGCTACTTCGCACTGTTAAAAAAATATTTTTTACAATTATTTTAGACTAACTTCCGTCCGCGATTTCATTATAAAATTCAATATTTATAACCCTTATGTGTGTAGTAAATTTCCTAAATAGGTATAGGTGCCCATTCAGCATTTTTTGCGCGAAGAAAGACCATCTAAATCGAAAAACGTATGGATTTATAATATCATAGGTATTAATAAGATTTAAAGGCGATGGCGTTAAATAGGTATGTGAACGAAAGCATATTTTTTACTCGCAAAAACACATTCCTATTAGTGATCTAGAGAATAATGTGGCTAACGTGGCCATACATAGCTAATCGACATGCCCGCTAGCTAATCAATTCTAAGTATGTTTTCTAGGCTTATAGTTGTCTATATCTGGCAAGAAGACTTTGTACAACTATTTTTCAACAGAAAATGTTAACATCCCTGGGAACTTCTAAGTGGTTACGTTAGAATGTATCAGAGTGGAAATATTTAAAGTATTTTGAGTACCTAACCTACTACTTAAACAGCTTATTTTAAATTAGACACTTCATTATATAAGTCAAGTGTAAATATGAATATTTACTCTTTAAGCTACACAATTAATTGACGCACATATAGGTCCTCGCTTGGCAACGCGTCGGCAATAAACATAAATCATCTGATTATCATAAATCTATAACTAGGAAGTAGGAAGTCTCCGTGTTTTGCGTAGCTGCTAGATAAGTCTAAGCTAATGGTCCTGGCACCCTTGGCACCGGTGTCAAGACGTTGCACACCCTTATCTACACGGAACGTGACCCTTATCTCTACTAGGAAGGCTCCTGGATGGTTCCTGACCTTAATTAATACAGAGGTCAGAGAAAAGCACAAAATAGAGACTCATAAGCTGACAAGATCCTAAAAGATCTTCTTAGTGTGTGTAATGAAATAGATGATGATGCACTTTTACGCGAGCGATTCCACAGGATCCTTAAAATAAAAAGGCAAGTGACTTCTCACGGAGTCCAGTTTTTACTATTTATTTGTCTTTGCTAAGGTTAAGCTTCCGGGGTCTACATCTATAATTTAACCGCTCGTAAATCATAAAAACAATAGACGTACACAAGACGGTATAAAAACTGACGCAACAATACGTTGGCGCGCATGCGCGAGAAATTCTCAAAGAATCGAATGAGTAACGGAGCGAGATCGATTATCATTTTCATACAATCGACCATCTAAAGGTCACGCGTAATGCCATTCAACGTAAACTAATCTATATTGAAGAAACTAGTAGATACACCGCGAAGAACATCGCAAGTTGCTTTAAGCTCCAAACAATTCTAAACTGAAAGTCTTTAAATGTAGAAGCGATTTTTCTATGTTGAAGTATATCCCAGTTAACTATTAAGATTATTTGTAAAACATGAAATACGCGACACGAGTTATCGCAATATAGGATCTCGGCGTAGACGCGTAAGGCCGAAAATTCCATTTGTTGGTCAGCAATACTGTCGTGTGTAGTGTGAAGCCAGGAAGCCCATTGTTGGGTCACGTTCTCACAACTCCCCTTTTCTTCGAGGGAATAAATAATTGCACTTTTTTCTGTCACATATGGCCAAGGAAACGGGGGATTGTGCAAGACCGTTCCCACGATTCGCCCCTGGGGTATAAAGGCCGATTGAGGTCAAGAAAAAATACGTGCCAGCATAATGTGAGGGTTTCTTTTGTAGCGGCAGATGCGCGATCTAGGGTTAAGTGTGGAATTGCATCTGATCTTGAATTGACGCGATATTGTTTGGGAATCTTGTTTGACGGGATAAAAAATAGCCGTATTTATGTGATGGTTTTATAGTCACCGATGTTATTCATTTTGCAATATCCTTTTTATGCAAAAATTAATCATAGGAATGAAGTTCTTTATGTGACAAGTCTGCGAAAATACCTGAAAATAAAGAGCTCTTAAGTTTTTTCACTTTTTTCAGTTAAAAAATGCTTCCTAACTTTCAAAAAACCATAACAGTAAAAATCGAGAAATATGTAAAGAGTTGTACCGATAACCGTAAAAAACCGAAACGCTACGCTCAAATAAACACTTTTTGCTAAACACTTTTAAATGCCATAGCTCGACAAAATTTCAAGGGTTCCAATTTCAAAATCCACTCGCCACTACAGCCGCCATTAGAGTTAGAAAAACCGTCGAGAAAAAAAAGAATTGCACCTTTTCTAACCACTTGAGTGCCCGCGAATCAAAAAAAGGTGCTGTGAAGTGCCCAAGATTTACCGCGCGCCAGCGGCACCGTGTCATGTTTTGTTAATAAATCGATTGCTTGGCTTTCACTGAACTTTTTGTAATGATTATTTTTAAGTTGTAAAGCTAAAGAAACGGATAATTTGTTTATATAAATAATTAAATAGGTCATAGTAGTAAAAATAATTAAAAAAAATCACAAAGTTGACATACAGTTTCGAATGGGGACTTTTTCCAGAAATATATTTATTAAAAAAAATCTAAATCGATAACATATGTATTTTTTATGTTTATTTGAAACTTAAATAGTTTACGCTTCGATTGATACCAAATAAAGTATATGATCGCGGGGAAATATTTAGCATAAAACTTGTTTCATTTGCAATTTATACAATGTCAGTTTCGCAATTGACCGCCAAACCGCGTGGTTTGTTTATGATTTTTTTACGAATAATTTAGGTAAATTAGGACAAAAATATTGTCATACGTAGATAGAGATACTATTAATCTTTAAATAACATGTGCCAGTTTTGTCAAATTCGCAGCAATTTATGTCACAAATTATCAATAACAAAAAATAGGCCTACATACCTACCGTAACGAGTGCCTTTTTTGACGTCCGATTACCGACAATTCCCACCAGTTCAAACCACATATACACTTAACATAAATACACTCACATGTCACACTTTACAAATAAATACATATCAGGACGATTACCAACTCAATATGTACTGTTTTTTTTTCATTACAAAAGTAAACAAACCCACGTGCAGAGTGTCAAAAGTCATACTAGATGTCACCGGGCGGGCCTCGCGGGGCCATCATTCAAGATGGCGGCGGTATAAGGACGGCATACACAAGCAACGAAATCACATCTTCAACATTGAAATTATATATTATTTACATTTTATTGTATCAATCTTTATATATAAAACAAAGTCGTGTCGGTTACACCATTTATAACTCAAGAACGGCTGGACCGATTTTAATGATGATTAATTTGTTGGATTTATCTTCGCCTCGAAAGCAGAATAGTTATTAAAATATTGGAGAAATTAAAAAAAAAATTGTTGATGGTACGAAGTTCGCCGGGTCAGCTAGTTATGAATAATTATAACTTAAGTATAAAATGCTGATACGAAATTAAATATTATGCGCAGCGGCTCACTCACGCAGAACCGCAGACTTGATTTTCCTGAATTAATAAATTATATTTTAATAACAGTGGCTGAAGTGATCTATATCACTAACATAGTATGTTAACAAAAACTACACACAAAAGACTAACATAGTATGTTATAGTAGGTACGTGCAGATTTTAGCTTATCTACTCGTAAATTACTGAAACCAGAATTAACTGACCGATTTGAGTAATTTTGAACGGAGTTACAATTCACAAGTAAGCTAATGGTTTTTTTACGTACCTACAAGATTATGTTGTTCAAAAAAATATTACGCAACATGAAAATTTCTGTTAAAAATAAGCTATGCATATAAAATTTTATTCTTATACATATTATATATTGTACGATCAGCATCACCGTGAATTTGCACCATTTATATTAATAACGAGCTTTTCCCGCGGCTTCGCCCGCGTACTAAAATTACTATAAAAGGAGATTCTCAGTTAGACTTGTATGTTTGTATGTACCTTGCTGAACCGATTTATATGCGGTTTTCGGAAAAGTATTTGTTACACTCTGTAGGTTTCGGTATACCATGTTTTGGTGAAGGTGATTGCAATAATTGTTGAATTGTTATACCAGCAACGACTTACTACTACGAAGAGATTATGATTAATGCAGATTTCTACTCTTAAATAGAAGCTTTTCCCCGCAACTTCGTCTGCGTGGAATTACAAAACAGCCTCCTTTTTACCCGCTTAAGGAATGACTTCAGGGATAACAACTATTATATATCCTTCACCAGAACTCAAACTATCTCCATACCAAATCTTCTAAATAGGGCCCAGTGGTTATTAATTCCGCATACAAATTTTCAACCCACAGTTTCACCCCCTGAAGCGGTATTTTCGGTATAAAACCTATCCTATATTATTTCCCGGGACTCAAACTATCTATGTACCAAGTTTTATCTCCATCGTCTGTTCAGCGGTTAATAATTCGCCATACAAACAACCAACCCCTTTTCTACCCCTAGGGTTATCCATACCAAATTTTATCTAAATCGGTTCGCGGTTAAAATTTCTCCATACAAACCTCCAACCCCCATTTCACTCCTGGATAAAACTTAAATAAACTAAAATTAACTTACTTAAAAATACTAAAAACTAAAAATCTATCTCTTAAATGGGCCCCTGTGGGATCGTGCCGAGGACGCTGGCAGCATTTCCTCGCTGAACCGCAATACTAAGGCGTTGGGCGAGAAAGCTGCCAGCGTTGCCATTTCACTCCTTAAGGGTTGATTTTCTCGATATAAACAATTTTATGTTCCTTCCCGGGACTCAAACTATCTGTATACCAAGTTTCATCGAAATAGGTTCACCTGTTAAAAAATTGCCATAAAAACTTCCAACCCACTTTTCACCCCTTAAGGGTTGATTTTCTGGATGAAAGCTACCTAATGTTATTAGATTGCAATTTCGTACAAATACTTTCAAGAATTTTCATGTCCACAATATTAAATTTCATAATCGATGCCATTTTCGTAATTAACATCCCACAATACCATAAAATCGACACCCATATTGATATTTAGACATTTCAACCCCATCTCACCTCAACATGGCGGATGGTATTTCACGTTCGCCACGTTGGATTTTAAAATCGTTATCTTTTTCGTTATTTATTACTTGTGACATACCCATTACTCCATATCGTTTTAAGCAGGCATCTGTTCTGAATTTGGTAGGAGAGAACAGATGCCTGCTTAAAACGATTGAAAACAGAAGAGGAAATATGTTGGGGCACCTGATACGTCATGACGATTACATAAAAACTATTATTGAAGGGAGAACACCGAAACGAAGAGACCGAGGAAGACCAAGACGTGCGTTTCTAGATCAGGCCAAAGAAAAAGCCAACGTCATGACGTATCAAGAGCTAAAAGAATTAGCGGAGAACAGAAAGGAATGGCGATTACTCCACCGACAAGAGCCAGGCTCTTAAAATTATGATGATGATGATGATGATCTTTTTCGTAATCAACGACTCGATAAACCATAGAAACAATACCCATGTTGATTTTCAGACTTTGTGATCACCTTTCCCCCTTTTAGGGGTTGAATTTTCAAAAAACCTGAAACACGTATTTACTCATTTATCGTTAGGAATATTCCTGTGAAGTTTCAAATAAAATAGTCTAACTAATCCTGTTTCGCCATACAAACTTTGAACCGCCATTTCATCCCCTTAGGGGGTTAATTTTGAAAAATCCTTTCTTAGTGCACCCCTAGACCTTATAAGGAACCTACGTGCAAAATTTGGAATCTCTAGAACCTGTGCTTTGGGCTGTGCGTTGATATGCCAGTCAGTCAGTCAGTCAGTCAGTTTCATCTTTTATATATTTAGAAGATAAAACATCCTTTGCTGATTAATAAAAAAAACTAAAAATTATCAAAAAATGAGTAATAGCCTCCACAAATGAAAATAAAAACACTCAAAATTGACTAAGCTAAATTAAATCAATCTGCAACCAAAACCCAGTGTGCACCATGCCTTATGACATAAAACGCGGACCCTGTGTGGAACTGTTAAAATGCTTCGAGCAACTACTGTTGCGTACAGTTGTACTTACAGACATCACAAGTTTATTTCACCTAATCCTGTTCAAAACATACATAATTACTCATTTAAAGAGGATTTACGCTTAGGTTAATAGACAAACTAACTTATTCTAATAGCCTAGACAGAAATATGGCGTAATCGTATAATAAATGTACGATTCAAAATCAAACACGCAAAATTTTCATCACTAGACTTAATTTGTTGAAACAATTTATCACATTTTATTTAAATTAGTATTGAAATATATGCTTTATCGTATGGAGCAGTAAACAATGAATAATTTGATATACAATGCTAATTAAAATATGCGAAATTGAGTACTGATGGCATTTTTTTAATGACTAGCTCCCTCGCTGACATACCGAACTTTGACAGTCACCAAAACAATAATCTGAAGTTTGTAAAAATGTTCCACAGACTGCGGTTTTTTTTTTTTTTAATGTTGCCACGTTAATCCTCTGCCTAACTAAGTCAACAGAAAAGCGCTCTTCACAGGTTGCACATAGATATCATTTAAAAACCGTTGGTACTCCAACTCGCAACTAGTGTTGCGAGAGCACTTTGCGTTTTGACAAAATGCAACCGTAGTTGCGCAGGGCACGTGAGTGGTTATGGCGTTCTATATTTGAAACCTCGTCGCGTTCCCACGATCACCCACGCCAGTTGCGCTCTACCCCTCTATCTTGAGTTTTTTGTGCCATTATAAAGGCGATATTTATGTAAGCACACGTGAAGAGACGTCGTATGTATAATTTAAGAATAATAATAATAAGTAAGGAACGTAGGGATGTTTTTTTAAATACAATAATGTGATTAAATTAAAGACAATGTCTTTTAGTACTTATACAAAGTCTTAATCTCATAAAAAAATATTAATATTTTTCACTATGCACGTTATTTGGCGAACGTACTTACGTTGGTATAATAAAAGCAAAACTTTACTCCAAGACCACTTAGATACTAAGTAATCATAAATTACGGTCAATCAACACAGGGGCATGTGCAAAATAAATACTGCTTTACTCACGCATGTTACAAAACAGCCAAAAATAAAAACTATCTATCACGGAATAAGGTTTACTTTCATTCACCCGTGAAACTTTCTAGAAGCATTGAATAAATGGGGCTTTATTATGACGCGTTTGAATTCATATTTGGAACGCGTGTATAATCATTAAAGGAGAGGGCACAGGCACACATTGCGTTCAGCCGGGATGCGTTCCCACGATTCTCGCGACATATGGCGCGAGCGGCCGTACGCGTGATCAACGGTTGTGAAAAAAAAACTTGGACTTAGCGGATCTATGGGATGATGGCCGCGTACACAGATAAGAAAACCAATATAGGTAATGGGTCTGTTATGTTTTTGAGACCCTTTGCCCATCTTTAAGATAAGGAAAAAAATATTTACAAAACAACTAAAATCAAGGTTTGTTTAGGTTCATTAAAAATACAAAAAACAACGTAACATGTACATATATGGTAGTCTTAACTTAAAGTCAGTAGTTTAAACCTGATATTAATTTAAGAAACAATTTAAAGAAGTGTTGTAAATTTGAATCGGGTCGATATACACGTTGTTTAAACTTAATGAAAATACATGAAAATGTTCAATAGTCTAATTCTTATTATCCCACAACATCACGTGTAAATAATGCTAAAAAAACAATAAATCCAATCAATACAAAACTTAAAGTTGACTGCCAAGGTCAGGCAAATAGTTCCGAATTTAAAATTTGTGTTTTTTTCCCGGGCAGGTGTGGCGCGAGCAACTGTCGTCGTTCCCACGGTTCGCGCGGGCGCACCGGCCCGCGTACGGGACCGTGTCATGATTGCCAATTACCACATTAATGATACTGTGCTTTTTAATATTTAGTAGTAGTAAATTTAAGAATTGGTCTTTTTGAAAAACAAAATAAAAAAAATTGCGTACATGGTACGTACCTACTTGTTAATAGTAGTGAAAAATGCTCAGAATCCCATGGACCGCAAGGAGAACAAACAAGTACATATTTAGTGAGCTTAAAATTTCCAAGCGCCTATCAACCATCTGCTGCGAGAAGATCCTCAAATTATTTTGGCATATTATGCGTTCTGACCACCATCTCGAAAAAAGCATCATCAGTTGTGAGCGTACCAAAGCCACTAAATGGTGTAATACCAGCCGGACGGCGTGTATTCCATGCAGAGGGCAGCCCGTATGGCTCTCGACCGCGTCACATGGAGGGACATCACAGTTGGTTTGGTCACGATCCTCAGTCATGAGGGAACGATGAAGAATTGTTATTCCTAATAAATACCAGGTTCAATCTAGAATATCTAGATACAACAGGAAAATTTCCAGTACCAGGTACCTACCTACTAGTTAATTCCTGAAGTTCTTTAATTTCGTTTGTAATAATAAGTTTTAATTTTTGCGTAGTCGAATGAGGCAAGATCTGGTTTCTTCAGTATAAAAATATTTTTTTTACTAAATCGAGTCTAGCCTATAGTGGTAGAATACATGGCTGCACTCTATTTTTGATTACTATAAATATCTGTAGTACAATAGCCATCAAATATATCAGAGCGGCCTGGGTACTCAAAATATCTGAAGATGGACTTTATCGCCTTGACAATAGAGGCGTTGTTCAGATATTTGTGACCACCTTGGGCACTCAGATATATCTCATGGCAACTGTACATACACACACTACCTAATGAATCTCATACTAATTAATGACTTAAGTAGTAGCTGATAATCGTTTGTCGTGATTTCATTTTGATAAGGACAATAATTTCATTCCCGATTTCAGAATCTTGAAAGTAGTACGGAATACGACTAGTACGAGTATGTAGTATGGTATGTGGGTGTTTGTTTTGCGTTAAATCGCGAGCGGCTGAGTACTCATTGCTAAGTGTTGTAAACAAATTGGTTTCTAGGTACACGTGAGTGAGTCATAGTAATAGTTAACAATAATCGAATCTACCTAGTCTGTATTTTAATTGTTTCCAACAATACTAGAATTAATCGCAATTTAAACAATTAATTTCAGAAATATATTTGCGAAACAGTACCTACTTGTAAGCTCTATTAAAAAAATTGAAGCTCGCAACTCAACGTAAGTTGGAAGTAGGTACCAATGTCAGCCTGTTTCAAAAGGAAATTAAGTAAAAAATCTGAAATTAGTTTGCTTAATAGGTGTACTATTTTATCGAGGAGGTGACCCGACGTAACTATTCCTCATGCAAATAGTCCTTGAGTCGTAGTTTATGGAACAAATGGTTGCGCGTGCGCCTGCCACGTGCTGCCGTTGCAGTATGCCCTTTGTTTGAGCATAATGAATGGATAATCACTTGTTTGTACACTAAATACCACTAATAGACGCAGGAAGTACTTTGCCATCGACTGTATACAAATTGGATAATTGTTTTAATGTTTTGACTTTACAATTAAGGAACAATTGACACCGGTTTACGCAACGGTAAGTTTCTACAATGGTCATTAGTTATTAATATATTATCTTAAAAATTACTTAGTAGAAGATACATCAATATGTAGTTCTAACGTTAGTCGTCTTTTATTTGCGATCATTTATACGATTTTCATAGATATACGACTACCCTGTAGATAGGTATATTATCATAGGTACCGCTAAAATTAAATGCTATTTGTAGATATTCAAATGTTACATAAAATGTTAGTCATTGTCACTGCAAAACGTTTAGTTTGCTACAGAGCCATCTAGCGGCTACCTTATGAACTTTAACCATGAAGAGATCGACCCTAATAATAAGGAGATAGGGGACTCGGAAGTATTTGCAAGACAATGGCGGCGTAGACAATATCTTTATAGGTCAGATCAGAGTAAGCCATTTATTAGGGTCCGTGAGAAGATTTCGCAATTCGAGGGTGACGTTAGTATAAAATTTGATGCTATTGCATTTCGCTTTCAGTTATTTTTGTACCTTCAACCAGGAAGTAACGGTATCAGGGTTAATTCTAATTTGATTTTTGGGAAAAGTTTCCTTTCAAAATTTTGATCTAGTGTTCATCCGTATAATAGTGTGGTGTGCAAATAGTGTGATGTGAAATGTTTGTGGTGCGTTGTGATGTGAAAGTGCGAGTGCATTTCGGAATTTTCGGATTGCAAACTTTTAGTTCCTGTAAAAAAAATTTGGATACTATATTTGGAAATCACTTTTTGCTATCAGTGCATAAAAATACCGAAACCCACGCAAAGTTCTGTAAATGCTATAAGAAATGGGTATTTCAACTGAGTCATACAGTGTTATGTTATGTTAATCTCTCAATATAAAAAAAAAGTGTGTCTGTGTAACGCCACTTGTCAACAATCTATATACACTAGCTTTATGCTGTATCATACGAATGACTCATTTATTTGAAGTTGTTAAGGCAATGTCAATTTTCTAAATGTACTTTTGTATCCAAAACTAAAAGAATGTGAAACGATTTATTGTTAGGTACTTCATAGATAACTAAGGCCCAATTGAGTTAAGCGATCTAACCCGAGGTTAACCGGTTAAACCTGGAGTAACCATGATTACCACTAAAATTTGACACTGGGTTAACGGTATAACCGGTTAACCGCGGGTTAGTGCGGGCTGTGCAAGTGGCGTGGTGCTTAGTTAACATTTCGGTAGTTTAATAGGGTTAACTAACTGCAGAGAGTGCCTCAATCAAGTGTGAGCTTTCTATATAGAGCCTAAGCCTAAGGTTAGCAAATAATTACTGAAATAAAAATATCTCCTACTTGTAACATAGCTCCTAAAATATGAATCTTACTGTAAACAAGTAGATTTTAATATGTATCTACGAATTTTAAATCGTAGGAGAATAAACTCATAAAGTGGGATTTTCAACCAGAATACACTTTGGTTACCCTATTGGATATTAGTTAATCCTAGATTCAAATTTTCATTAGGTATATAGGAAGCAGCTATTTAGCAGGAATTATTTGTAATTCCAGATAAATATCTGTCATTATAATATTTAGCAGACCTCAATGACTGTTTATTTATTTGGTAACTATGTATTAATATTTACCCTACCCTAAATATTTATTAATTTTATTAAACTTGTACAGGTCGCGTAGTTATCTTGTCGCGATGGCCAAATTATAGGTAGTGTAGCAGGATTATAAATAGAAGGATTTAGCACAAAATCCTACTAGTAATAAATATTGATGTTTAATTGTTTATATTCTCTTGGATTCAATTACCCTTAACAGCACTCGCGCCAGCGCACAACTCTGACGCAAATGACTTCGATAACTGTTTGCCTTCATCTGTGCAAACTGGGTGATATCATCGCTATACTACGGTACAGGTGTCGCATTGTTACGCCACCAGAGTAACTGTCATGCTAGAACCTTGGAATTACAGGGATTGAGGGGTCAAATTATACTGGAGTGTTGGTGTTGATTGGTATCTTAGATTGCTGTTCTAATGCTAGTGGGTGAGGTCGTACGTGGTTGACGTATTTCAGTGTAATTAATGAGAATAACATCTGTAGTATCCTTCTAATGTCTTTTGACGGATATGTGAAGTGCGGATTTATGAATAGTTAAACATTGAGAATGCTTACTATCGTGACTGAAATACTTATACCTCCTTACAATACGAAAACGTGAGAAAAGCCTGTTAATGTTTTAACTTATGTTGGCAAATGCTATTGTCAATAATAAAGTGGGCAAGTATGTTTCTCAACAGAGCCCTCAGGTCAAACGATATTATAAAATTAATGGCAGCATGCTATCTATAAAGTAACGTAGTCTATTTATTGAGATCGCTTTAATTGGTGCGGCAGATTCATTACAGGGCACCCTAAACAACACTGTAAACGTGAAGAAATAACAAAAAAGAAACCCTTATTCGCCTTCGATACATATTAAGCTGCGAGAAACTCCGTTAATGTACCTCTAATTGCTTTGGGTTCATGTTGTATGCAGCGCCTTAGTAGCAATTTAATTGTAATTGAAAACTAATCAACTCAGTTGAGCGCAATCTTCAATTAGCCATAGATCATAATTACTTGGGTTCAATAGCTGCTGCAGCTCCGAAGCCTACTGATAATTGACCCATCTGTTCAGTTTTCGAAATCGCTGCACGTGGCTACCTTTTATGGTAAGACATACAGTAATTTCTCCGAACATTCCAAAGTAACAATTGAAATGCACGTGTCTTGAAAGCATTCCGAATTTGAAATTGGAAGCCGAAAAAAAATTAACCCAAATTTTGCAAGAGTTGCGGAATTGAAAATAAGGGTTGCAAAAAATCCTTTCTAACCCGAGCGATGCGTCCGAGGCTTTGCATCGAACACGTGCAGCGGTAACAATGCTGTGCTCTACAGCCAGATAGTCGGTTATCATGATTGAACATTTGGAACGTACGACTTATTGAATCTAAGGCACAGCACGAGATGACTCACGGGCAGCGTCGTCGATACCGGAGCGAACGCCGTATTATTAAACTCGAAAAGAAAAAAAGATAAGCGTTCACTCGTCGTCCCGCGTCAAGAATTGTACATCTGCCGAAATTTCTCACGGGTCCTTCGAGCGCGCCTCGTATGGTATTATTACGCCGGACTACTCCGCTATCGCTACCTACGTATTATAGATCTTGCAGTTCTGGTAATTATGACAACTGGGCGACTAGCGGTACGCGGCTACTTTTTAATAGCGTGGCGATTAGCATATCGGGTTTGTGATGCGATATCTCTAGAGAGTCTGTCACCGCGCAATTAATTGACGCTTGGATGAAAGTTATTGCGGCCGCTTTTAGTTTGGTTTAATTATGAAACCGTGACTGCCATTTGTTGTAATTAAAGTAACTAGTTAGTTAAATATACGTGCGCGTTACGACACGTTTCGTGGGAGAAAGCTTTTGGCACGCACGTGTGTCGATAAATTATCGTGCGTATTGTAATCGGTCTTTTGTCAACCAAATAAGAATAGTTTGTTATTCTTTACGAATAAGTGAGTTGCACAATGCGCTTCTGAGATGCAAGTCCTGACTTGTTGGAGGTTTTTCTCATAACAGGTTGGGACTCGTCGAGGTTTGGGGGTGGTTTTTTAAATTGCGCAAAACGAAAGTGCCAGTAAAGCCTGAGGAGATTGCTGACTGGCGTGTATTATTATAGCAAAGAACCAGCCCTGAAAATAAAACCACCTCATTATGGATTGTTATGTACTAACATATGCCCAAGTTAAACTTAAAATAAAGGCTACTTGAAATTTTCACGTTTCTTTTATGTATAAGTACTAAAAATATACCCTTGACAATGGTGTAGGTTAGGTTAGCTTAGTATTAGTATAATTGTGTGAATAAAACCTAAGTATTATTTAGCTGAGTTGGCTTAGGTGTCGTTTTATAAAATTGCGTAAAACGGAAGCGTTTTTGTGAAATTGCGTGAACGAGGAGTTTGCAAATGAACGTATTTATTATATTACATATTATTATAGCAGGCTTTAAATATATTTATAATTATTCATTATGCATGTCCCTGGCCTGTCCTTACCATAGATAAGTTTATATATCTTATTCACACCTATTGTTGGTTTCACAAATTAGGTACCTATCGAAATTCTTCTCTGAGATTTTATTAAACGTAATGATATGTGATTACTTATGACTGTACCTATTGAAATTCCTATTCAGATTAAATATCGAGAATAGAGGGGATACACAAAATTATTAACATGATGCGCCAAAGCGTTGGTATTATGTAGAGACTAATTATTGTGTGTAAATGATTCTTGATTATTTTGTGCCAAAAAAAACAGTTTTATGTATGTACCTATTTAATTTTTATGTTTTTTTATGAATATTTATAACGCGAGGAAACCTGCATACGTCTGCGGAGAAATTCAAAGGTGTGTATGAAGTCTCCAACCCGCTTTGGGCCAGCGTGGGGACTTTAGCCCAATCCCTCTCGTGTATGAGAGGAGGCCCAGCAGTGGGACTAGGGCATGCAATACCGGTAATCCTTGTACCGGAATTCCGGGATTGCCCATACAAATGATACCGGTTTTGCATGCCCTTTAGTGGGACGTATATAGGCTTACATATTAGTAGATTATTTATAACAATAAAACATAGGAATGCTATATTAATCACATACATATAGGTACTACACACTAAATGTAGGTAATCAAATTATCATTTGTCGAAATTAGACACGATTTAATTTCATATCAAATAGCAAAATTTTGTTATTTATTAATTAAGGATCTTTTCTTAATATACCTACTTAAGTCTTAAGTACCTACTAGTTAAGATAAGAAGAATATATTACATATTAATTAGTTGCAAAATGGTGTGCTTAGAAAATTAAGAAATAGATACATATTATTTTTATGTAAGTACCTGCACTTTGAAACACTATAGTCATACATATTATGTAGCAACTTGGATGAGACAAAATGAATGGGATACCTAATATGATTTTGTGATCTGATTATCTTAATGTTACCAAATGACCATAGTAAATATGGCGAGTTAAATTTTTTACAATATAGGTTATTATACTCATTAGGTATCTAAAATTAAGTAACAGTTACTAATACAAACAACTAATACTCAAATTAATACAGGCGCCTATTGTTTTTGCCCTAATCATGTTTCCTATCTCTCAATCAAAGTCCACTTAATCACGTCATTCTGACGTCCAAAAAAAAACTACGGCGGTAAAAAGTGACCATTAAAACCCAGTAGCGAGGTCCGCCTTGGGCTCTGCACGTGCGCGCGCTCGTCCCGACCGGTCTCCAGTTAAACAGAGTCAATACAGCCTTCTACGAAAACCTTAAGGCTTTATTCGAAAGGTCTGTAATTCCTTGGCTTAGCTGCTTTTATTTAATGTTGTTTCTTTGCCTTATATGGTAAGTATGGACCGTGGCTCGCGCCGACAACATCTCGTCTGACCACTTATGGAACGAGCCACCAAAGGCAGAATTCAGCGCTGCAACCTCTGATCTCAGATTTGACTCTTAAGATTGAGTTGCGGTTAAATCGCTACTTTATAGCATTATTCATTCTTTCAAGATCATTTAATGATAATTTTATCATTTGTTTCTAATATTTCAATAGGGTATAAGGGGATGTAAGTGAAAAATTATAAAATTCATTTTACTTGTGTGTATTTTTAGCCATTATCATGAACCATTGTCTTATAAAATAAACATCACGTACAAAATAAATTACCTATAATCCTAAGTTAAAGCTCAGTAAAGGAAAATCACAATTTCAATAACCCTACACCTAACCTACTAAAGTTATACAATATTTTCAAAATATCACATCACGATTCGAAAATACAATTAAAGCTTTCGGAGTTATCACCAAGCGAACCCTAATTCCTAATATGGCACCTTTGAGATTAAAGCTAACATCACAGACGATTGCAGAAACCGGCAGCACTGGTTTCACGGAAGACACAGATTGTTGAGTGTACAGCTGACTTTAGGCTTGCACCCAGCGGTCTTGGAAGACTGGGTACTGCTGCTCGGGGGTCTGGCATTCGGTGTAGCAGTGCGCCGCTGCGAAGTCAGCTTCGGTCTTGGTGACGGTGGTCCAGAAGAAGGTGCCGGCTTCGGTGCGGGCGAAGTGGACTGGGATGTAGAAGTCGTCGCGATCGACGGGCATGAGGTCACATGTGGAATCCTCGTTGTATACCAGGAAGGCGGCGCCAGGCTGGCAAGCCTTCATGTCTTCATAGATCTTGCGCTCCAAGGCCTCGTTGCTGGCGTTCTCGTCGGCTTCGAAACTGGTCTCGACGGTTTTGGCGGGAACGCTGCGCTTGGTCGTTTTCTTAATGATCTTCATTAGCGGCTTCAGTAGCGCTTTGATGCCACTGTTCTTCATCTTTTCGCTGTTGTATTTGTTCTCGTTGATCGAGTTGTTAGTGGCGATGATGTATTCGTTGTTGGCGTAGTAAGACATGTTGAGAGATTGGGATAGCAAGGTAGAGCGTGTGTCGCAAGTGAGATCACAGTCGGGAATGTGGGGCTGCTCGGGCCGGCCGGGCTTTTATACCCGGCGCGCCGCCCCCGACACAAAAGCTCCTCGTACGTGAAAAGCTCCCTTGTGTGTGTGGGTGAGTTAAGTGGTTTATTCGATACGTTTTCATAAAGTCCAATGGGTCTGTACTGTAATAGCAATGATGGGTTACATAAAGAGTTACTTAACCACGTACTACGACAGTAAAAATACGCATTGACAAAAAAAAAATCATTTTTGTGCATTATGCTAGGTTTAGCTGTACTTTTTACTTAGGGTGTCAGTAACGTGAACTAGTTATGAAATGGTTTTATTGTAAAGTACCGTCAGCACAATCTTTAAAATAAGGCACTACTAGTCTTACTCAGATGTCTCAGAACTAGAAAAAATTAAATAAAGATGTAACTTTCTATTTGAGATTTTTATTAAACGTTGTTAAGTCTAATTAAAATGAGAGTACCTACAGATTTTGCATTTTATTAAACCTAACTCCTACTGTAGTTTTCCCCTCTGCCAATTTGAGTTAAGTTTATAAAACCTATAAATAACATTTGTATGCAAATATGTAGTCACAATCCTAATCCTAGTACTAACAATAGATATATTGATTTTGGAGAGTGTCCACGTGCCGACCACGAGCCGTGGGTAAACACAACATGTGTTGAACTGTAACAATGCGATTGTTATCATTATCAGGGGTCACTAAGTCATGAAGGGTAGCTCGTTCCCATGTCGGGGTCACCCGGGGGTAACGGCACCCTAGCTGAGCGTGCGCGCGCGACCGTCGCGTGCACCTGATGACCTGACGCAGTGCAAAGTGCGTGTAATAGATAAATTGGGTTTTAGTAAGTAGATGTTAATAATGTTGTTATTATATGTCTAGATTAAAGTGATTAGAGGTATGCTTTGGTTTCTGTATCTGAAATGAAACCCGAAACTTAACCCTATCTCTCGATCAACCATTTGAATTATTCAAGTCCGTGTTCGTTAGCATTTAGTAAAAGAATTAATAAACATAAAATGCCACCTACACACAAAATATTCAACTCGTACCGGTCCAAACATGTAAGATTTTTTTCTTGTGTCCAAAGAGAGTATTACAAAAAAAATAAGTTTTAAAGAAATCAGTGTAGCGGTGATAGTGCTGTCGTCCAATGGGGTGCGCGCGCGCCGGCAGGTGCTGCGATCCGCGCGCTCGCACACACACGCGCACCTCAAAATATACGACCATTGAACACGTGCATTCGAAGGGGATGAACATACGAATACGACCCTACATCGAGCGGGACGGCGAATATTTTTTATCGAAACGTATAGATTCACGACTCCCTCATATCCGAAATAGGGTAACGCAAAGGCTAATTTGGTTATTGAAAATTGAGGGGTTGTTCGTGGGAATACTCCGCACTCCTAGGTTCCCAGGGTTGCTCGCACATTGAGCTTTTTTTCGGCGATGCGAGATTCGGAACCGCGACAGATGGCAAGCGGGCCATCGTTCTGCTTTGTTATAATAAATCGTATGGGGTATTGGATATAAACGTTCCATTTTGATGGCTCAGCGCGTTTAGGGGAGGGATGAAGATGTAAACAAGTGTAAAAGGGGTCAGTGGAACTCGGGCTGTAATTAAATGACTATTAGGGCCATTTTGGGATTATTAGGAGATATTGTTAGGGGTTGAAGAATTTGGGTTTCTCATAAGATTATACCAATTAAATTGCTTAACATCGCTTTAGGAGTTCCGAGTTGTGAATAGTAATCAAATGGTAGTTTAGGGAAATTACTAATACGCCGAAGTTCTGTTGATGAAGATAGTCATAATTTTGTAGCACAGATGACTACAAATTTACTAGATTGCGTTACCCAACTTTTTTTCTGACACGTATCATTTGTGAGGGTGACATTATTTATTTTAAGGAAGAAGTTGACCAGATACCTGTCCCGTTTCCCACGACTGAAGACGCTGCAAAAACCTGTAACAAAAGGCTCTAAAGAATACCCTGAAGAAGGCACTTTGCGTAATATTAAGAAGAGGTATTGTCATCGCGACAAGTGCGTGGGATCGAGGGAGCGACGCCGAGGGCAAAGCAAAGCCAACCCCTATTCAAACTCCGTGGCACTTGTCACGCATGGGGTCAAATTTTTTGGCTTTGTTATGCTTTAATTTATGAAACTTTTGTGAGCAGGTAGGGTGGTTAATGCGATTTCGGATTTATGATTTTAAAATGTTTGTGGGCTGTGAAATATGTTGTAAAAGCGTGAGATACATCCAAGATAGCGTTTTAATTGCGGTGGCCCGCGGTCACAGTTTTTGTTGCTTGCTACCTATTTAAAAAAGAGGCTACAGCGAAACTTGGCATTACCCAACAGAAACTGGCATTAAGGTCTAGGTCTTTAGTAAAACTTAAGTAAGTTGGCTAAGCAAGTTAGTCTTGTTACTTAGCTCGACAGGCTACCGCGTGTCAAGAACTGGTAACTCCTTGTTTCATTTCGATATGCACTTAGTTTCACATGTGAGGCATTTTTTTAAACTATCACAATATCTGAAAAATATGAATATGATATTATTATTATTATCTGAAAAAAGTATTACCACTACCAGTCTGACATTACCTACTTCCTACTAGTCTGTTACATAGAACATACAATACGCATTAGGTAAGATCTCGTAATATGACACATATACATTTAAGTATTTAGTGATTCTATTCTAACAGACTTAATAAGCATGATAAGGAAATAAAATATCATGTAACAACAATTGTATTCACCTGTAACTGTTAGAGCGTTTTTACACTGTCCGATCCGATATCGGATGGCCCAAGGAAAAAATAAGCTGCTAGAGAGTACCCTACGGCATTAAATCCGCTTTTTTGCGTTATATGTAGTACTTTCTTTTGAGGAATCTATTAATCCTTGATTCGAAATAAATAATTTGTTTTGAATTGAATAGACATTTGATATTTTAAGAAAAAAATATAGAATCCACAAATTTAAAATTGGTCTCCTTCGTGGTCCTATACGACGTCCGATATCGGATCGGATACTGTGAAAGCGCACTTACATCAAATAGTAAAGTAGACCAGTCAAATATATTATTTATTAAGTACTAGCCACTATAATACCAAAGATTTTTTTTTAATACCATGACGGTGGCAAACAAGCATACGGCCCGCCTGATGGTAAGCAGCTACCGTAGCCTATGGGCGCTTGCAACTCCAGAGGTGTTACGAGTACATGCGCGTTACTGACCCTTTATAAAAAGGAGGATTCACTGTGTTGACGGCTAAAGAAACAACATCACCTCATCGTCAACACACTGGGTCCTCTTTGAGCTCTTTGGCAACCTTACTTACCAGCAGAAACACAACACTATGAGTAGGGTCATAATATATCATTCTAGAAAAAACTTAGCAAGCCCTGTTCGAGTGTGGGAATTTCGGTTACAGCATTAGTCGAATATAAATTGAGGGTGGAAAATAAAGGCCATGTATAAATCATCCCTAATCGCTTCTTTTGTTGCTTGTACACTTGTTGCGTCACCCGAACCGTACGAGAACTTTACGCAAACTTATATTTACCACTAAACACCATTGCCATTGGATAATATACTCTATAGCCTAGATGACAAGGTTGCAGTTGAGTAGCTGAAGTCATTCAGTGGTAGAAATGCAGTGGGGGCGGAATTTTAGGGGCTGTTGAACAATTAACCGAATCGCAGGTAAAATCATTTCTAATTGAGCTGAACAAAAAAAGGTCAGATGATTTTGCATTTGTATGACGGTGATTGGATGATAAATTTCGTTAGATTATGCCTCTGTGGGTTGGGTGCGTGAATTATTAATGTAAATTACGATTGTAGCTTTTACTTTACAGTCATCCATCATCATTATCATCCTGTATCAGGCGTTTGACCTCTATACAGGTACATTGTTAGCAATGTAAACGTTAAAAAACAAAATGACTAAATCTTACCGTCTAAATTCATAATGTAAAAGTTTAAAATGATTAGGCTCATCCTAACACCAAAAATATAGATGTATATAATTTCAGAAAGTCAAATATTCAGAGGAATGACGCGTAGTTTCAGTGTCCACGAGGCAACCGGATGTCTCGCGGTATTTGAGCTCCCGAAGTGTTGTGGAACCGCCTTGTGTAACCCGAATTGGCCCACGTTGGAATTTTTATCCTCCCCCCCTCAATTTCCAGTATGTGCATGTATGTGATTAAGAACGAGCATGCAAATTACCATTCACACCCGCCGGTCGGTTATTGATCCGCCAGAGTTGGAAGCCTGAAAAACTAAGTCCAACGTGGGCCAATTCGGGTTGCACAGAGCGATTCCACTACACTTCGGGAGCTCAAATACCGCGAGGAATCCGGTTGCCTCTCGGACACTGTTACTACGCGCCTTTGCTTTAACTAAAACGTCTGACGTAGTCATTGCTTAAATGTTTCAAGTATTGAACGTAAACTGTCTGGAAAGTGAAACAGCACGAGAGTCCGCATTGTTTGACATTTATATGGTCACAGAATGCATTCACTTCATTTAAAGGTTGGACAATAGCTGCGATAACATCTACGAAATGTTCAAGTATTTGCGTTTGTTTGGCCACACAGCCTTTGTTTTCGCCCACTGAACCAAATATAACAAACCCAATAAGACTATCTTATTGGATCGGCGGTGATTTAATCCAATTCTTAAACTTGTCCCGCTTATAGAAGACCACAGTAATAATAACTGAACTACCTATTTACTTTAAAAAATATTTCTAATGGTTTACTCACGTAATTTAAGTCGATTTTTGCTCGACATGTACATTTTGAATATATTAGAGTCTCACGAAAGTTTTATAGTTAAAATTACCTATTTACTTATTCTATAAGTTTGTATCTGTCGTGTATTTCATTTATTTTTCTATAGAATGTGAATATGTATTTATTGGCCTTTCGACCAATTCTTCTCCTCCCTCTTCTCAGCATATTCGCGTCCACTGGACATATGCCTGTTTCATGGATTTCCACGTTGTTCTTGATGCGGCGGTTCTGTGCCAGGGCAGCCCTGCCGTCGTTTTGATGTCGTCCGAACATCTCGTCTTCCCATTCGAGACCTCCGGAACAGAACTCTCTGGCTCCATCGGTCGTCGTGCCTGCGGCAGATATGTCCGGCCCATTCCTACTTTATTTGCGCAATTCTTTTGGCAATGTCAGTAACTTTAGTGTATACACATTATCATTACATTAAGTACATTATCTAAAAAACCCACCCGTATCCGTACCCGTAGGACCCGGGGTATGTCCTTAAACTACGTCCGGACTTGGGTATGTCCTTAAACTATGCCAAAAAGAGAGGTAAAGCTTGTCCCAGTAAAAAATGTCGTTAGTTCACGCAGCGTTGGTATATCAGGTTTCAATGAAAATGGTTGTAACTGGCTGGTTATATGTTAAATGCATCTCGGTTCTTTATTTAATATTAGAAAAAAATCTGTCACAGTCACATTTTCAAAGATCTCGTCTCCACAAGAAAAACTTAATGAGAAAATATTGTACAAATATGTCCAATATTAAGGCATTTTCACGAAAAAAGTGGCAATGGAGCTAAACACGTCTGTTAGAACTGTGTAAAGGGTCCTAAAACAATTCAGAGAGACTGGCGGTATTCGACGGCGTCCTGGAAGTGGTCGGAAGACCGGGTTTGTTAAGAAAAATATTGAGAAGAGTATCATAGCTGCTTTGCTGAAAAAACCTACATCATCTGTAAGAGATTTAGCTAAAAAGTTTAAAACGTCTAAATCCACTGTGCAACGAGTAAAGAAAAATAACTCCATAAAGACTTTCAAACAAACTAAAGTGCCTAATAGAAATTCGAAACAAGAAACTGACGCTAAAACGAGATCAAGAAAACTGTATTCAAAATTAACGACAAAAAAATACTGTATTGTGATGGACGACGATACATATTGCAAGCTTGATTTTAAATCACTGCCGGGACATCATTTTTATTCGGGGACCGATAGAAAAACTATCAATGACGAGTACAATGTCATAAAAACGGATAAATTTGCGAACAAGGTTCTTGTGTGGCAAGCGATCTGTTCTTGCGGCAAACGCCCAAGTAACAAAAGGTTCTATAACTAAGGCCTTTTATCACCAAACAGTGATATAGTAGGCCTGTTATGGTAACCATTGTGACTGCTTGTACTATAAACGTTTTTAATAGAGCGTTTTGGTTCTATAAATTTAAGAGCATTTTAGTTCTATAATTTAGCTCTTAGAACGCTTAAAGGACCATGAAAAAGAATCTTTAAAGTGTTGCACTGTAATAGATTCGCAAAAAGCGGTTATAGTACAATTTAATACTATAGACACTTTACTGTCACTTTTATGTACCTATTATGCACTAATTATGCGTCAGATTAACTTTTATAGTACTAGTATTGTAGCAGTATCGTAAACACTATTACAGGATCAATCTGCACTATAAAAGGACTTTGCATGACCATTACGTAACGTTTTAGCTTTTTAAAAGCTCCCTCAACATCGCTATGGGGCTACCCAAATCCATTAAAATATGGCTGCCGTTATCTGAAAGTGATAGCACATTAGCAGCACGACTGGAGCCCAAGTGTACTATAGAAGCCACAGTCGGGACAAGACCTAATTTTATTAATTTAATTTTAATTAAAACAGTAAAATTATAAGGGCGCATTGTTAAATTTGAAATCAGCATAATGATTTTATCAATACAATTATTTTCTCAAGTGCCAGTACCAACAGAGTTACGATTCACGAATGTTTTTAGTGTGTGCCTTTATATGTCACTTTAAGGGACAATGGCGAATGACTTGCAGATATTTGTTTAATTTCTTGTGAAATTAACCTCACGACGATGACAGCACACAACACGAGGCTTTTGGTGATGTAAAAGATCGCTGGAATCGTTTACGGTGCAAAATAGCACTATAAAAATGTTTTGGTTACTTTTATAGTTCCAAATTGTGACATAAACGTTGCAGATATTTCAATCATAGAGCTGATTTATCACCGTGAGAGCCTTTATGTAATGTTTATAGAATAAATCAGTGATAAAACTAGGGCCTATTTGGGGTTAGATAAAGGTTTACAACACCATTATAGTGCTAATCATGAACATTAATTAGCACGTTCTAAAATGTTCTCAGGACTTTTATAGTGCCATATTTTGTTACTTGGGGCAGCACTCCATACTTTGCTAAAGGAACTATGAAAGGCGATGTATACCTTAAAGAGTGCATGGAAAAGCGATTATTGCCGTTTTTTAAGCGACACAAGAAGCCAGTTCTGGTATGGCCTGATCTGGCCACGTGCCACTATTTTAAAAATGTGATAAAATGGTACAAAGCCAATAATGTCGAATTTGTGGAAAAATACCAAAATCCTCCTAACTGTCCTGAAGTACGACCTATAGAAAAATATTGGGCTCGTATGAAGCAGAAGCTCATAAAACATAAAACTAACGCCACATCAGTTGAAAACTTCAAGCGAAAATGGAATGCAGCTTCAAAACTAATCACAGACACTGATGTACAAAACCTGATGGCAGGTACCAAAAGAAAATTACGAAGTTTCTGGATGAATAAACAATAGAACAAAAACATAACAAAAGTACGTTTTGTTTACTACATTTCTAATAAACTGTTGTCAAAAATTTGGTAACTTTTTATTGCTTACATTATTTCATACTAACTAATAAACGACATTTTTTTCTGGGACAAGCTTTATGGGCACTGCGAATGGCATCTCGCTTAGTGTGGTAGGGCACGTTCAGTGAATGTCATCTCGCTCAAATCTGGAGCAGAGCCTGACTGGGGAAGTACCTCCACCTTACAGAAAACCACAGCCAAATAGCACTAGACCCTACTCATAGTGTTGTGTTCCTGCTGGTGAGTAAGGTTGCCAAAGAGCTCAAAGAGGACCCAGTGTGTTGACGATGAGGGACCCTCTTGTTCCTTTAGCCGTCAACACAGTGAATCCTCCTTTTTGTAAAGGGTCGGCAACGCGCATGTGACTCCTGTGGAGTTACAGGCGTCCATAGGTTACGGTAGCTGCTTACCATCAGGCGGGCCGTATGCTTGTTTGCCACCGTCGTAGTATAAAAAAAAATCATACGAAAGACACAAGTGTTGTGTTCATGATGGCGAGTAAGGTAGGTAATCATGTAGTCAAAGGTCCCGGGGATATGAATTTGATAAGGTCTGTATTTTGTCATTTAAGCAGTACACGTATTTGTTTTTGTACCATTAAAGGATCAGTTCATGTGACATGGCTTGTAAACCTTCATATACTGTGCGTCTGCGTCAGTAAATGAAGCCAGCGTCATTTTTTTTATACCACGACGGTGGCAAACAAGCATACGGCCCGCCTGATGGTAAGCAGCTACCGTAACCTATGGACGCCTGCAACTCCAAAGGAGTCACATGCGCGTTGCCGACCCTTTACAAAAAGGAGGATTCACTGTGTTGACGACTAAAGGAACAAGAATGTCCCTCATCGTCAACACACTGGGTCCTCTTTGAGCTCTTTGGCAACCTTACTCACCAGCAGGAACACAACACTATGAGTAGGGTCTAGTGCTATTTGGCTGTGGTTTTCTGTAAGGTGGAGGTACTTCCCCAGTCGGGCTCTCATCATATCTCGTCATATCGTGGTCTTAGAAACTGGATAGCTTTACAGTTTTTAAACGGTTTTATTTAGCTTGACCCCGTATATTTATTTATTTGTTTGTATATTTATACGCATCATGCAATCGATTTTTCGACCATTTCTACTTAACAGATTTCGATGAAATTTGGTATGCGTACCAGGTCTCCGTGACAATAACTTTTAATAATATTTTCAACCTTCGATCTTCAAATCCTGATGCTGCAGAGACACTGCTTACCTTAACCGAGAGTCGTACACATCTGCTAATTTAACTATATTATTTTTGCTAGTAAATAAATCTTCAGGGACTTTATATTGACCATCAGCTCTTCAGTTCTGATGCTGCATAGTTACTGCCTGCCATAACTGACCGGGTGGAGACTGTGTCAATTTAATAAAAGTGCTCTAGATTTAGGTAGAAATATTTACGTTTCAAATTGACCTCCAACTCCTCGGTCGTGATGATGCAAGGTTACAGCCTGCCATAACTGACAGGGTGGAGAATGTGTCAATTTAATAATAGTGTTCTAGTTTTAGGTAGACGCATTTACGTTACATATTGATCTCCAACTCCTCAGTCGTGATGATGCAAGGTTACAGCCTGCCATAACTGACCGGTTGGAGAATGTGTCAATTCAATAGTAGTGCTCTAGTTTTAGGTAGAGGCATTTACATTTGATATTGATCTCCAACTCCTCAGTTCTGATGCTGCATGGTTACTGCCTTCCGTAACTGACCGGTTCCATAATGTGTCAATTTAAAAATAGTGCATTAGTTTCAGCTAGAGGCATTTACGTTACGTTTGATCTCCAACTCCTCAGTCGTAATGCTGCTAAGCAACTGGCTGCCATAAAGGACCAGTTGGAGAATGTATGCATTTAAAAATAGTGTTCTAGTTTTAGGTATAAGCGTTTACGTGTTTTATTGATCTCCAACTCCTGAGTCGTGACCGCTAGGACACTTAATTATTGGGTTTTGTCCGGTCCATGTCATGCTGCTAATGAAGCAATTCTCGTTGTGATGTTCCGATCGTATGCAATACGCGGTACTCGGCCCTTTAGCTTCGCATAGATTGCGGCTTACCCTCGAGCCTTCGGCCCTCGGGCTCGCTAAGACACTTGACCGTTGAGTTTTATCAAGTCCATGTCATGCTGCTGCTGAAGCAATTCTCGCCGTGACGTACTCGGCCTTTTAGCTTCGCATAGATTGCGGCTCACCCCCGGGCCTTCGGCCCTCGGGCTCGCTAGGACACTTGACCGTTGAGTTTTATCAAGTCCATTTCATGCTACTGCTGAAGCAATTCTCGCCGTGACGTACTCGGCCTTTTAGCTTCGCATAGATTGCGGCTCACCCTCGGGCTCGCTAAGACACTTGACCGTTGAGTTTTATCAAGTCCATGTCATGCTGCTGCTGAAGCAATTCTCGCCGTGACGTACTCGGCCTTTTAGCTTCGCATAGATTGCGGCTCACCCCCGGGCCTTCGGCCCTCGAGCTCGCTAAGAAACTTGGCCATTGAGATTTGTCCAGTCCATGTCATGCTGCTGTTGAAGCAATTCTCGCTGTGACGTACTCGGCCTTTTAGCTTCACGTAGATTATGGCTCACCCTCGGGCTCGCTAAGACACTTGACCGTTGAGTTTTATCAAGTCCATTTCATGCTACTGCTGAAGCAATTCTCGCCGTGACGTACTCGGCTTTTTAGCATCGCATAGATTGCGGCTCACCCCCGGGCCTTCGGCCCTCGAGCTCGCTAAGAAACTTGGCCATTGAGATTTGTCCAGTCCATGTCATGCTGCTGTTGAAGCAATTCTCGCCGTGACGTACTCGGCCTTTTTGCTTCACGTAGATTGTGGCTCACCCTCGGGCTCGCTAAACACTTGACCATTGAGTTTTATAAAGTCCATATCATACTGCTGCTGAAGCAATTCTTGTTGTGATGTTCCGATCGTATGCAATACGCGGTACTCGACCTTTTAGCTTCGCATAGATTGTGGCTCACCCTCGGGCCTTCGGCCCTCGGTCTCGCTAAGACACTTGACCGTTGAGATTTGTCCAGTCCATGTCATGCTACTGTTGAAGCAATTCTCGCCGTGACGTACTCGGCCTTTTAGCTTCGCATATATTGCGGCTCACCCTCGGGCTCGCTAACGCACTTGCCCATTGAGATGTGTCCAGTTCATGTCATGCTGCTGCTGAAGCAATTCTCGCCGTGACGTACTCGGCCTTTTAGCTTCGCATAGATTGCGGCTCACCCCCGGGCCTTCGGCCCTCGGGCTCGCTAAGTCACTTGACCATTGAGATCTGTCCAGTCCATGTCATGCTGCGGTTGAAGCAATTCTCGCCGTGACGTATTCGGCCTTTTAGCTTCGAATAGATTGCAGCTCACCCTCGGGCCTTCGGCCCTCGGACTCACTAAGACACTTGACAATTGAGTTTTGTCCAGTCGATGTCATGCTGCTGTTGAAGCAATTCTCACTTGACGTACTCGGCCTTTTAGTTTCGCATAGATTGCGGCTCACCCTCGGGCCTTCGGCCCTCGGGCTCGCTAAGACACTTGCCCATTGAGATGTGTCCAGTCCATGTCATGCTGCTGCTGAAGCAATTCTCGCCGTGACGTACTCGGCCTTTTAGCTTCGCATAGATTGCGGCTCACCCTCGGGCCTTCGGCCCTCGGGCTCGCTAAGTCACTTGACCATTGAGTTTTGTCCAGTCGATGTCATGCTGCTGTTGAAGCAATTCTCGCTTGACGTACTCGGCCTTTTAGTTTCGCATAGATTGCGGCTCACCCTCGGGCCTTCGGCCCTCGGGCTCGCTAAGACACTTGCCCATTGAGATGTGTCCAGTCCATGTCATGCTGCTGCTGAAGCAATTCTCGCCGTGACGTACTCGGCCTTTTAGCTTCGCATAGATTGCGGCTCACCCTCGGGCCTTCGGCCCTCGGGCTCGCTAAGTCACTTGACCATTGAGATCTGTCCAGTTCATGTCATGCTGCGGTTGAAGCAATTCTCGCCGTGACGTACTCGGCCTTTTAGCTTCGCATAGATTGCGGGTCACCCTCGGGCTCGCTAAGACACTTGGACATTGAGTTTTATAAAGACCATATCATACTGCTGCTGAAGCAATTCTCGATGTGACGTATTCAGCCTTTTAGCTTCGCATAAATTTTAAAAATAAAAGAATGTCCTTTACGTAAATTAAGCTATTTCAAGGATTTAGTTCCCCTCCAGGACCCATAGATTTTTTTCCCACACTGTAGACATATATGTACCCTATAATATACGTAGGTACCCAACTTAATGTAGGTACCCTCTAGTTTAAACACACGAAAGGTCACATGCAATTAATATAATACCACTTGAGATGTCATCACATATAGTTTTCCCACCACATACTACGGTCAATAGGGCTTGTTACAAGTACAAAAGTTTTACTAAAAACTTAAATTAAATTAACGTAAAAAAGTTTTAAGTTAAACGGTTTTATTTCAGTCAAATGTTGTACCAAAAACTAGAAAATAAAAATTTATACGAAATTTAGTCCCACATACATTGCTTCCTGGAGAGTAATCATGTAAGACGGATAACAGAATAGGCATCTCGAGTCGGATGCTAAAGGCCCTATTTGTCTCTATATCAGTGGATTAAGTCATAATCGGAAGCTTTTATCAGACTAAAATAAAAACGTGGGGCGTTGATACGACAAAAAAATTAGGTAGGCAGGTAAAGCTACCAATGAACGAAAATCCTGTGATTCAAAATCGTAATTACATGGTAAAACAATAATAGAGAAAATTATAAGACCTAAAAATCATGAAAATCAAGTGAAGAGGCCTTTGCCCAGCAGTGGAGGGCACTCAAGTCGACTAGTAAATAAAAAATAAATAAGAATTGCTAATGCTAGCTCTTATACAAATTAATTCACCATATTTACTTAATTTCACATTTCATTTCGCAAACTAAATATTTAAGTATTTGACTCATTTTATAATTTTTATATTCATATTTTTAATACTACTCGTAATACTCTCACACTAACGCCACCTCCAACAACATTAAAGCATAGCTACGTGACTTTGATTTTAGATTAAATAGTCTGTATTACATACTTAACCCACTCTACCTTATATTAGACGCCCCACGTTTTTATTTTAGTCTGATAAAAGCTTCCGATTATGACTTAATCCACTGATATAGAGACAAATTTTAGCATCCGACTCGAGATGCCTATTCTGTTATCCGTCTTACATGATTACTCTCCAGGAAGCAATGTATGTGGGACTAAATTTCGTATAAATTTTTATTTTCTAGTTTTTGGTACAACATTTGACTGAAATAAAACCGTTTAACTTAAAACTTTTTTACGTTAATTTATTTATCATCTGTAGTTAATGAGAGCGAGGTCATTAGGGTAGGGTAAAAGAGGCGAGGGGCGTAAGGTGATAATCACCCCCGAACGCGATCCTCGTTATTACACTTGCTTTATTTTGAATACCGACGTTGAGTTTCAGAAGTACCGTCGTTAATAAAGTGTGTAATCATTCGTGAACCATATTGTAATGAAATAAGGCTTCAAATGGTCCAGTAAATGTTTGTTGGTACCGCGTACGTGGAAGCCTCATAACAGTTTTGGGTAAAAAAGGATTGTTATTACTCTGTAGTTTTAATTAAGGATTCGACGCGCTCTACTTGGGCAATAAAAACTACTTTTTGAGCCATAAGAGCCTGAGCAGCCTGAGCTATTAAATTGTATGTGATAGTTGTAAGATCCGGCCGGTAGTTGTAAGATCTTTGGAAGACTAGGCGGTTGTTTTCTTGGATTGTAATTTAGATGGGTGCAACTTTGTAAGTATATAACATTATTTATTTCCAAATAGGTATCAATAATATTGTAGTCACAGGCATACAGTATAATAAAGTAATGAGTAAGTAGGTAAGTAAATTTATTACAAGTTTCTTCAAGTCATATGCAAATAAATAAGTTATAAAATACAAATTTGACATAATAACGGCTACAGAATTGCCATATTGTTTAATTTAACACTTTGCTACGGCGGAAAATATCTTACTATTCATCGGGTTTAATATAAAGGGTTGAATTTTTTTTGAGAGAAATATTTTTTTTTTATACCACGACGGTGGCAAACAAGCATACGGCCCGCCTGTATTTGCCCAACCCTACATGAAAAAATATAGTACCTACACCTTATCACAACCTAATAAGATGATCCCGAAATATAATATTTTTGCTTTATTTACGTTTTTTCAACAGCACACCAGGCAAAAATATAGTACGATAATATATATTATAGTACGGGTGGTAGCTTTTAACCAAACCAACCGCTGCCATACCGAAAGCGTTAATTAATAATATGTCAATACAGTGTAAGCTCTATATACTCGTAGCATCACTCAATATAACGAATCACTGTAAACAACGTCAAAATGTTTGGCTCCCGTTGATTACATTATACATAGTTTATTGTTATTCAAAAACCTTTGGTTTGCATTATCCAATTAATACACCTACTTTATTATTTGTAAGCCTACTACAAAGATTGTGCATTTAAGTTAAGATTAAATATGTATAAAAGTAGGGTCTGACGTCGTACATTTTATTCTTTATTTCTTAATAGTTAATCAGCAGATCAAGGCATGAGTTCTTAAACGGCCAATGAAAACTTTCTGATAATAATTCTCCAAAGTCGTAAATCGTCTGTTTGAATTTAATTGCCAGCGTCCAATATCAGAACTTCTATTAAAGGCAATGGCGGCGAACAAGTAATGAACGGGCGGCAAATAAATGGTTAAGTGCAACGGACGGCTAATTCAAGCAATTTGTGGCGCACGCGGGCAACCAGCAAGCGACGGACGACAGCGAGAACTAGTGAAAACTGTTGTACCAATAAAGAGTTATAGTAGTTTATGTAACTGTTACGTAATAAGGGTCCTTAAAACATGAGTGTGGTTTTATGAAATGAGCCGCAGGCGAATTTCATAATAAGATCACACGAGTGTTTTAAGGCCTAATTACGTACAGTTGCATACACTGCTTTATCTACACTCATATTATATATATTAAATTAATTGTTCGGAAACCATAGAATGACCGCCATTGTACCGTCGTGGCCTACTCGATTGTGCCGGCGCTCGCGCGGGACCAATCGAGTTGGCCATGGCGGTAACATTATGTTATCAAATTCGATGTTCCAAATTTGAAACTCATTGCTTAACAATATTTGAGCATGCAACGTTAAAATTACGTTACTGCCGCAGATAAGAAACTTATCATAGTTAAATCGTTTGTTGTAATGCTTGTCATTGTCTACGGTTTTTGAACGCATTTTAGAGTACTTACAGTATGAGTGTAGATAAAAAAATTAAAACTTTTCCCACATGGGAAAATATACAAATACAAAATACAAATGCGTTTATTTCATTACTTTTTACAGTACACAATGTTTACAGGTATCGAGGTTAGGCAAGGGAGTAGTCTATGTTAGTTATGAAAAGTTAGGTAACAATTTAAGGATATGAATCATTTTTAATTAAAATCATGTAATGAAAAAGGTGCGGGTACAGCTTGCTGGATTTAAACCCGCCCTTGGTCAGCTAATTGGAGAGGTATTAATTTACATTACAAATTGTATTGTTAAAGTGAAATAAAAACCATAGAAGAGAACAATAATGAAGTTTCCTTAGGGGTAGGTATTAAGTACACACAAGAACAGAATAATAAGTAACTTACATCTATTGAATATCAGGAAATTCGATATTTTTACACGCTAAGAAATAATCCATTTTCATAATGGTAACTTTCTATATTTTAACATTTTCAAGAAATGGCCTACAAAATTTCCTTCTTTTTTGAAAACTGCAATAAATATACCTACCTACCTCTTAACTCAGAAGTTAGACGCGTATCATGTGTACCTAAGGTTTTTCTAGTGAATGGTGGCTGTTTAAAAATAACGTGGCCGAATTCCTATTACTTCGTGACTCTGATTAGGTCAAGTTTACTGATGAGATACTGCTCCTAACAATCTAGGAGGTCTTAAAGTCAGCGGCCATTTATTATGGTATCTAAATTGGACCAAGTTAACATAGGTATTGTTTTAGATATAACATAGGTAGGACTTAGATATCATAATATACAATATCCACACCTAGAAAAATCCCGCTATTACTAATTTTCTCAAGAATTCTAAAATTTACGGTTGATTTTCCAAGGTCTACTGGTGCGCAAGAGTTAACTATTTTAGTTTACACTGTTCGGGATTCAATAAGAATGTCTAGACAGCGCTTTAACATTGGCAACATTGGGTGTAGTAACCACCATTCATTCATTCATCAGCTCACTGGTCAACTATACAGTATCAAAACCCGCCCCCAGCGCATGACTCGCGGCGCGTGCGCCGTAATTGCGCCTAATAGTTGTCGCGAGCGCCATTAGTGCACGCGCCGCGGCTTAATTGATCGTGTGGGATTAGATACCGCACTGATCATGCTGACTCATCTATAAGTTTCCTATATGATTGTTTATTATATAACCGTGACGCGGTTAGCTAACCGGTTAGCTGAATAATTTTTGCAACAGTAGAAGCGAAGAAAAACGTTACTTTTCTTTGTGATATAAAATAATTATGCTAGTAATCAAATGCATTTTTATAGAACACAGTTATATTGCGAATTACCATCATCTCACTGGCCAACTCGACGGTACCAAAACTCAAAAGCATTGATTATGCTGATTCATCTGTGTATGTTTCCTATAGATGTATTACGTCAAGTCATACAAGTTATTATGATGGTATAAAAGTATCACGACCATTGTCCTATATGAAGCCACATTTGTGGGTTTAAAATTTACAGATGTAAGTACCTACTTAAAGTACTTAAGTTATTTATGGGTGAATTGCAAATTTTGGTACCTTACAATTAGCAATTTACCCCTATGAGATGCTATATCTGTCGCTCAATTTAATCACATACAAGTATTTTGCAAGTAGGTATATAACATAGTAGGTAAAATAAATACATAATATATCTTAAATATTGTACAATAAGCTAGCAAAAATAGGGGTTTGATTGTTTTAATTAAATTATTTACAACTATTAACAGTTGCAGCCAATAAATAAATTGATTGAAACTGTTGAAAGACGGGAAAGTTTTTGATCGACTTTTAAATAACTGGGTAATTTTATGCATCCGGAATAAATGATTGCATCCACTTTTATGATTATTTTTTAAAAGTAAGTATTTATTTAAAAAAATTCAATCTAAACTTCATAGTAAAAGGGATCCAAACAACTAACCAACTCTAATTTTAAATTTAACGATACATTTTTAAAAATCCAATTTAGTTTAATAGTCGGGTGAAAACAAAATTAGTTTTCAATCTCCGTAACAATAAGGAACGCGTAACAATAGCTTGTTAAAAATTCCTTTATTTATTACGAAATTAACACGTCAGTGGAGGGTTATACGTTGTAGGCAAAAAGCAACCCTTTTGTTGAAGCAATTTAACCCTTCAGTGTCGGGTTAACCGGTAATCAATCGGGTGAAAAAGACCCGAATTACGGAATTTAATGACTACCGATTTTACTGTTTAAAAATACATTGTAACACGTATTGTGGCAACATTGGCATGTCTGAACGTTAAATAGGCTTCATTTTTTAAAGAGTTGATATAATAATATGCAGAAAATGGTTAGGTTTCAGATAATACTTGTGATTGTTCAGTGATATGGCGGGCCTTTTTAACCGACATCCAAAAAAGGAGGAGTTATTATCATACGTCACACTCCAGCGGGCATTTTGCGGGCACGTCATTTGGTATTACTTAGTATTTAAGTATCTACGAGTATTACGTACTTAGTATAGAGTACCCAAAAATGACAATACTAGCATAAAAATATTTTTTGATAAATTTAGGGATATATTAAATAAAATTTGTATTACAAATAAGAGTGTCATCATCTGCGGTGATTTCAACATTGACGTACTAAAAACCCAAGTAACACAGGAAGCATTATAACATATGAATAGTTAACTTATTTCGAACTTAAGGACCGTATAAACTCTTATATACGTTCACCGAGCAACTTGTCGCATTATATGATGCTTTGAGCTGTATAACGTTTGTATAATGGCATATCTAAATGCTTTTGTAAAGCCTTTAGCTTTAGTGCAGCAAACCACAACGCAACTGTGCAGCTTTCGACTGTTTAAAAGCACTGAAGTGCTTTAGGTTCTACAATAGCATTATATAATGCTTTAAGATGTATGCTTAATGCTGTTTAAGAGCATGAATATTAGCCATTATAATGCCACGTAAATTCGCTATACAGCTTTCAGCTATTTTTAATGCCTTAGGGTGTACAATAGCATTTATAAGTAGGTAATACGTTCCTAATGCAGTACAATAGCAATAATATAAACCATTATACTCGTAAAGCCAAGTAATTCACTATAAGGGGCTGTTCATAAATTACGTCATTTTAAATGGGGGGGGGGGGTCTGGACATCGGATGATGGTAGCATGACGTAGGAGGGGGGGCATTCCGAAGATCACATCATCAATGTGTAAAAAAGGAATGAAAGTCGTGCTTCTATAAACTTTTAATGCTATAAAATATTATCTACTAAATAGTTTTTTATTTTACAATTAAGCTTAAAACGCATTTTTTTTAATGACGTCACTCTATTTGGCAGGGGGAGGGTTGTATGATTTTAGGGGGGGGGGGGGGGATAAAAATCATCAAAAATTGATGACGTAATTTATGAACAGCCCCTATACAGCTTTTAGCGGTTTTAGTGCCTTAGGTTCTACAATAGCATAAATAAATGCTTAATGTTGTTTAATAGCATAATTATTCACGTGTAATGTTGTAGGCATAAATAAGGCATTTTTTAAGGGTCACTGAGCTGCTATTGGACTAAGAGCTAGCCACGTCAGATTATGACACAATAATGAGAGCAACAAAACCCGTCTGGTTAGATTGCTATACTATTCTTATTGCTAGATCCTGACATCTGGCAGCTTTTAATGGGTGGAGGTCACAGTGACAGACTAGCAAAATGTTTTAATTGGAAAATAGTAATACCAAACTAGGTAAAAATTGCCGAAGTTGTCTCAGTTATAAAGGACAGGGCCTATATTTTAAGGGGCTCCCTGGCGCCAACGACCTTAGATCTGATTCCCTTAGTTTTATAATGATTTATATAGCTTATCATATTATCAGTAACGGCTTTAAACAATATAGTATCCTATATTTACTTCAATATTCATTGTCTTCGAGATATTTGACATCAAAGTCGAACCGGTTTAGGCTAAAAAAGTGGTTTTATGGTCATAAATTTTGTTTTAATTAGTTAAAAATTAAAATATCTCTAGAGTTTTTAGAGACATCAAAGAGGAACCCTAATATGTAGATTACGTATATGTAAGATTCTTTACACCATTCGAATATCGATAAAAGTGTTTTTTTAGACCATATTTTAAAAATATCATAAAAAAATAACGGCTCATTTATTTCAAGATCCGGCTCTACAGAATGGAGATAAAAGATTCAAAAACCGATAGTCGTTTGCCTTATAATTATATCTATAGTGAATATGTTGGAATATCGACTCAAAACTGGTCAAAAATCGATAAAAAAAATCTTAGACCAAAAATATTGTGTATTATTACCATACATCGGGGTTTTCGGTACGGGAATGTTTGACATTAGCCAAAGAGTAGGCATTAACTTAAAAAACAGAATGTACTCTGGCACGTTTCTACCTAATGAATAATTGGCTACTTTCCTGGGTAAAAAAAATATAATTCTATTTAGTCCGTCAGTTAGATTATCAAAAAAGATTGGACACGTATTTTTTATTTTGTCAATCAAACAAAAATTGGTGAAGATATAGCCCGTTAAAGTTCAGCGTGACGTCACATTTTAGTATAATGTGACGTCACGCGGAACTTTAACGGGCTATATCTTCACCAATTTTTGTTTGATTGAAAAAATAAAAAATACGTGTTCATTATTTTTTGATAATCTAACTGGCGGACTAAATATTTTTTTTTAGGAAAGTAGCCAATTGATCGAAAAAATCATAGGTATATACAATTTATATGTATTAGCTGACTATTATGTATATATATTGTAGGTACATATACCTATGATTTTTTCAAGTATTTTTTTATTAATTCATGTAATGACTGATCATTGTCAACCTCTTCAGTTAATCAAATAGTTCATAAATATCGGTCGTCAAGATTAATATTTGACACTTATTATACCGTGTCTTTGTCTTAGGTAGATCTAGTTAATAAATTTCGGATATGCAATTGCATTTTTAAAATACTAAGTATACAATAGTCAATACAAACATGCCTCTAAGAAAAAAAGCTCGTATCATAGTGTGTAAGCTATTCACAGAGAGGTAGTTATTCATTAGGCATAATATGATATTTTCTCAGACTAACTCTCAACCTATCTACATGTTTATCTCTACTCTTTCTCAAATCGTTCCCGCACCGAAAACCCCGATGTATGATTATTACGGAAACAAAAACAGTAGGCGACAAACTATGAACTATATTTTATTATACATCGTTTGGCACTACTTTCTCCCAACATAAACTTTTGTATAATTTCTCTTAATATTGTATAGTATTTGTATAGTTTCTCATAATATTGCATCAAATCCAGATCTCTAGGATTTATTTTCTTGAAATGGTTTGCATTCTTTGACCTCCACCACTTTAAAGCTGCTAGATGTCCAGATCTAGAAATAAGCATAGTATACCAAACTGACTAGAGGGGTTTGGTTGCTCTCATTATTGTGTCATATCCGACGTGGCTAGCTCTCCGTCTATATAGACCAACGCCATTTTGTAAATAATTTATAACCTAAAAATAAAATCATGCGGACCTATTTATACAAGGAAAATACCTATATAATAATGAAATTACTTAATTTAAGACTACTCAACCAACACTATTATGTTAATAATACAAAACTCGTTCTATACGAGGATTACACAATTGTTTTGTTTATTTGACGCATATTTTTTTATAATATTTTATAGCAAAACCACAATAAATCAAAGGCGCGTGAAAATTTTCAATGAAACTTATATACACATTTACAGTAAACTACATTGCGCAGTAATATTTGAAGGATATAATAACGTAAAAGAGTCAAAAACTTAAATAAATTTTGTTAGGATGCAAACAAATATGACGTGTCACTCATTCAGTTTTTTGTACCGTCTTCGTCCATTTTATATTGCGAGACAAAGTAGTTAAATCACAACGTTCATTGTATTATATTATAACATTTGTTGCGTCGGTTTTAGAGACGTTTTTGCATTGACGTAAGGTTTATTTTACTACACTCTTATGCTAGTATAATGCTTTTGTATTGCGATTGGCAACTTAATCGAGAGTACTAATGGTTCTTTACTGCGATTAGCAGCTTTTTTGGCCGTATTTATGCTTCTTTAATGCGGTTGGCAACTTAATAGAGCGTACTAATGCATCTTTAATGCGATTGGCACTTTCCATGACAACGATAATGCTAATAGCGCGGACATAATGCGCCTGTGATGCTATTAAATGACCTGTATAGGATCTCAAGCTGGGTAATTTGTGCCCATTTAAGACCTATATCAGAACTATAAACGTTTATAATGCTACTATAAAACGAACTGAAAATGCTAAAAGCATACAGATATGCTGTAAGACGGCCGTTATACTGCTTTGATGTGTTACTTGGGAAGAACCTTGACCTCGGTAGAATTTAAGAATTTATTGTATTGTTATAATTTAAGAATCGGTATTCAGGAGCCGACAAGATTGTGTAGCAAAACTTGTATAGATAACATAATACACAATGTTCGTGGAAGTAAGACTGAAGTGGTCGAATTAGCACTTTACGATCACACAGCCCAAATTATAAAATGCCCAGTGAAGACAACTAGTGTTCTGAATCACTGGTACATAAAAAAGAGAGATCTAAGCCAAGAAAATATTGCTAAGTTCTTCAAATGCTTGCAAAATCTTAAATTTAAAGAGGTATACTTCTCCGATGATCCCAATGAAGCGTACAATGGTTTTTATGATTTATTTGAGCTATTTTACAATTTGTGCTTTCCTTTCCGGAGATTTAAAATATCCGCGTATAAAAAACCTACATGGATCTCAAGAGGTATAAAAAACTGCTGTAAGCGGAAAAGGTACCTACTTTGGAAATGTCGTATTTCTCGTGTAAAGGGCGATAAAGAATATTTTAAAGAGTACTCTAAACGACTCAAAAAAATTATATACTTAACTCGGAAATCGCAAAATAATCATACTATAAATAATGCTGATAATAAGTCCAAAACTACATGGAAAATAATCAATAATTCAAAGTTAAATCTACCAAGAGAACATATTTCACAAATAATTACGAATAACACAACGTTATAATTAAAAACCCGAAACGTATTGCACAGGAATTTTATAATAATTTTACTGACCAAATTCAGCCCATTAATGACGAAAATAATGACTCTAAAAATCACAATAACAAAATGACATTGAATACGCTCAACTCTATATTTATGCTGCCATCTAATCCTGACGACATTAAAAACATAATTAACCGTCTTAAGAACACTAACAGTACTGGTTATGACGGTATTAGTACAATTATAGTAAAAAAAGTAGCAGAGATAATCTCACCTGTTCTTAGTCATATTATTAACTTGTGTATTATACATATGGTATAATACACAAGTTAATAATATAAGGTGAATTTCTACATAAATTAAAAACAACCATTGTTAAACCTCTCTATAAAAAAGACAGCAAAGAAAATATTAATAATTACCGACCAATAGCACTTATTCCTATATTCTCCAAAATTATTGAAAAATATATTTACAACAGTGTGTCAAACTACTTTGAGCATAACAACCTATTTGCTAATGAACAGAAGGGTTTCCGCAAGGGTATGTCAATTAATATGGCTATTTACGACTTTATAGAAATCGTTTTAAAGAATATGGATAAGAAGATCCCAGTCTGTGCATTATGTATGGATACTAGCCTTTTCCCGCGGCTTCGCCCGCGTACTATAAGTACTCAAAAAGGATAAGATACCCATGTTGATTTTCAGACTTTGTGACCACATTGGCCCCTTATGGGGGTTGAATTTTCAAAAAACCTGAAACACGTGTTTACTCATTTATCGTTAGGAATACTCCTGGGAAGTTACGATTAAAATAGTCTAACAAATCTTGATTCGCCATACAAACTTTGGACCCCCATTTTACCCTCTTTTTTTAGTGCATCCCTAGACCTTATAAGGAACCTACGTGCCAAATTTGGAATCTCTAGAACCAGCGGTTTGGGCTGTGCGTTGATATGTCAGTCAGTCAGTCAGTCAGTCAATCAGTCAGTCAGTCAGTCAGTCAGTCAGTCAGTTTCTACTTTTATATATTTAGATGTCGAAAGCGTTCGATTATGTTGACCACCGAATATTTTTAGACAAACTTTTCCGTTACGGAATACGTGGCAATGTCCATAAATTAATAAAATCTTATTTAAGCGGAAGAACACAAATGACTCAAATTAGTAAGCACCAAATCAAAAATGGAACTAACTTACTCATCGGATGTAAGGGAAGTTCGTTATGGCGTTCCACAGGGGAGCGTTTTAGGCCCTCTGCTTTTTCTCATTTATATAAATGACATGCCAACTACCGTTGACCACCCAATGGTACTCTTTGCTGACGATAGCACTATTATATTCTCAGGAAATGACGTAGATTCATATGAAGCAGATATCAATAGGACATTAAGTACAATTATAGACTGGTTAACACAAAATAATTTAAAAATTAACTTGGACAAAACTAAACTTATGACATTTAAACAAAGGACCTGATCTTAATATAGCTTATAAGGGACAAAAAATGTATGAAACTGACATAACCACATTTTTAGGATTAAACGTAGACAATAAGCTGACATGGGAATATCAAGTTGACTCTATATGTAAAAAACTGAGCCAATATTCTTATGCCTTAAATAATTTAAGAAAAAGGGTAAATCTATCGGCAGTGCTCACTGCGTACCATGCTTTTGTGACATCAACGTTAAGGTACGGACTAATATTTTGGGGCAACTCCACAGATCAAAAAAGTGCGTTTCTAGCTCAGAGAAATTGTGTTAGGTCAATATGCGGACTTGGCTATTTCGACTCTTGTAGACTTCATTTTCAAAATTTAAAAATCCTGACGCTTCCATGTTTATATATTTACGAAATGTGTGTTTTTGTTAAATGTAATTCCCATCTATTCTTAAGGTTTAGAAGCGCACGTTTGTGTGGGAGAATATTACATCCTTTCATACCCGACACGGCGCTATTTCAGAAAAATGTAGCCGCGATGGCACCTAGATTATATAACAAATTACCAGAAGATATAAGATCACAATACCTAAATAAGTTTAAAAGTATGTTAAAACTTTTTTAGTTCGGAAAAATTACTACTCTGTAAATGAATTTTTAGAGGATAAGGACATGTAATTATACAATTAAGGACTGAAGCTGATATTATGCATGCTCTAAAATTTGTATGCCGTAAGGCGCCACATAGTGAAACTCAAATGTAATTTGTAAGAACCTGTAACCTATGCTGGACAAATAAAATAAAAAAATAATAATAATAAAACATACCTGTTATCATGTACAAATCTTAAATTATATACATAGTGTGTAAAAACTTTTTATTTTGTAAAGATTATATACCTTACCAAATGCCCGCTGGAGTGCGACGTATGGTTATTATTTCTTCGGAAGCTTTCTTTACTGGTTATAATAGGAATTTCACAAATATACAGAGTGTCACGTGAGGTATCCGATTAATTTTAACAGTGTATTCCTGATCATAATTAGATACTAAAATGTTGTGTAAACTATTCTGGGATTCGTCTAGTTTCAGAGTGCAAAACGGCTTTTTGGTAGCTATATTGTCCTTTATGGGGTCTAGTCTAGACATGCTTATTGACAGATATAAAAAGTCACACGGAATACTTTGCATGAACTAATTTTTACGAATAAAAATGAACTAATTTATTTTAAGTGATAGCATTTAATATGTATAGTTTTTATGTACAACAACATTAAAAAAATAAAATATAATAACCTACTTGAGATGGTAAAGATTTTTGAGCATTTTACAGTACAAAATGTACCGATAAGCATAAATTTTTACGAATGCCATTTAAGACTGAAGACAATTTTAAAATCATAAAACCTTAAAAAATTACAAACGCACAACGTCGTTACCGGGTATGGAATTACGCGCACTAAACGATGTTTTCGGCAGCAAATGACTCGTCATTCATACGGAGAAGCTTTCTTTGAGTATAACACCTTTTTTGCGTTAATGTAGGCCGGAACACCTAATTGTTCAGAGGGGCGTTTTTCAAAACGATTCTCCTTAATGATGGCAAATTACGCCACAAACTGCGCTGCGGCCCGTGCGGCCGTGCAATTATGGAATAGCCAATTTAAAGGGATTCTTACTTAGGCGCAACACACACTTAGCGGAGTTCAGTCCAGGTCTCCGCGGGATTTAGTCGACACAATTCAGCCGGAAGGTGAACATTGTCTCTATACAGGTTGTAATAAAAATATTGGTGATCCGTTTATGGGCATAATCAGTATTGTATTGCGACAAAGTAAAAGCAGGAGTAAAAAATTTAGACGCGAAAATAATTTTTTTTATGTATGGGACACGTGGTCTTAGCCGGCCAACCCTCCATACAAAACCAATTTTTTTTTGCGCGAAATTTTTTTTATTTATTTTTTCATATTCAGAATACGATACCAATCACGTCCTTAAAAGGATCAGCATTTTTGTTACACCTTGTATAGGCTTCGCACAAAGATTCAGATAGACCTTTTTATCCCCTTCGGGCAAAATGTTGTCTATGGTCCACAGAAATCTGAGATCTGGACTGATTTCCGATGAGTATGTTGCACTTTACAGCGTGCAATTACTATAGCTATTCATTTGTTTCGCATGTTGGTGATGAATAGTCGCGTTGTTAAAGTTGACTGAAAATATGATTGATGTGGTCATTAATTTGATGGCCAGTTGATTTTTTAATACTCATGCTGTCTTTAAAGTGAACTGAAAATTAACTGCAAGCCGAACAGCGTTGCTGAAATTCGCATTTACTTAAATGGGAAATTTCCTCTACATGTATATCTTTGTCGTCCTTTATTTATCTATATTTATATATCTGTTTAAGTGATACATATAAACATGATAGAGCAGATGCCTGGAAAAATAAGATCTAATGTCAGAATCTTAACAGCGGAGATTATAGAGTACATAAAGTGTGTATATACCTACATAATTCCTTACTGACACAAAATTACGGACGTCTGAACAGACAAACTCTCCTTAAAGTGGCCAAAACCGGGGTATCCTCTCTAATTATAAAAAACCGGCCAAGTGCGTGTCGGACCACGCATAATGGAGGGTTCCGTACCGGCTATCGAAAAAATTAATGTCGCAAGGTCGTATCTGCCTATGTACGTAGTTTTTTGGAGATATCTCAAAAACGTCTAAACCGATAATGTTCAAAATAATTTTCGTTGAAAGAATATTCAAAGATGTATCTTCTTGATTTTTTTCATAATTTTTGGACTTACGGTTCAAAAGTCAAAAAATGTTCAAACGAACCTCAATGTTATTTTTAAAGATAGGTCTTTAAGTAGTAGTAGTAAGTAGATTGATGTGCATCATGTTGATATTTGGTAGAAATTTTTTTTTGACAATTAGTTACATGTATAGATTGTCCCCCTAAAAATTTTTTTTTCAGCAATTTCAGTACAGAACTAAGTAGCGGCACACAAAATACACCTTATGTTAAAATTTACGTTTAATAAAGATACGTTTCATAGTTTCCGAGTAAAATGGCTGTGACATACGGACGGACGGACGGACGGACGGACAGACGGACATGACGAAACTAGAAGGGTTTCGTTTTTGCCATTTTGGCTACGGAAACCTTAAAATACATATATAAGTTCCAATAAGCTTACGTTTTAAAATAACCTTGATCCTTTTATACTTCCACTTATCAGCCGCATATCACTGGCCAGTTTTTTACAAAACAATCCGACACGTCGACCCTACCTGTCCTTAACTCCTCAAATTTATCACGTTCCTAAATAAGAGTGATAAAGTGCTAAATAAAAAAGATGCCCAAAGATAAATAAGAAGTGTCGTGCAGGCATTTTATCGCTGTGATAGTGAAATATCGCCGTGCACGGATATAAACATTATAATCCCGCGTTTATCGCCGAGGGCAGGGCGTATGGGGTCTGAGCTGAGTTTAAGGGGCTGATAACAGCTAAATTCCCTCCCTATCTTTTTCAGCGCGAGTGAAAGAGAAACATGTTACGATTAGTAAGGGAGCTCATTGCAAATTTGCAAAATGATGAATTAAAAAAAACTACGCATTAATTGAGAAATATAAAATAACGAAGTTTTTAGTATTAGTGCGGTGGAATTTTGTCCTTAGTTATAGAAGTATAAGTCAAGAAACTAAAGACATACAACTGTTTAAAGCAAATTTTAAGATGTATTTTGGAATTATTTTGTATCGTCTAAATTCGTCCAATCGTGTATCGGAATTAACGAAGTTCTTCCAAATATAACGAGTAATAACATATCTTTTTTTTGGTTTCTCAAAACAAGTAGTTATAGCTAAAAATACTGTTTGAGTATAGTCAATTTGAAGGTCATCGGGTGTTGTCAGCCTCTTAAATAGATTGCTTACTATGGTAAAGAGAGGTAAGGTAGGGATACAATCTTGCACTATAGAGCGTTCTCAAAATTTAAAAAAAATGTTTTTAAACCTTAACTAATGGCATATAGACTCCATATTAGGTACTTAATAACGCTGGAGGTAATAACGTAGTGTTATAATGCTGGATTTTAATTGACTTGAAAAAAGGAGGAATTTCTGTGTTCACAAGGTAAGCGCAGATTTGAGCATTTATTCCTAGAATAATCAATCAGAAGTAAAATATAATGAAACTTTAGTAGCAGCAGTAGTAGTAAAACACTTTATTGCACAAAACAAATACATGACCAACAAAAATATAGTGAGTGTGTACAAAGGCGAACTTATCCCTTAAAACATAGTATTAAAAAAGAAGTCGTTAAAGGTGGCTTGTTTCTTCTTCTTTCTCTTGCCTAGCTAAACGAACTCAGTTATCTTATCGCCCAACCAAAGTGAAGGTTTATCGGAAGCTGATACGTTAACCTGAACTTTACGCTTAAATGTATATTTAGAGAAAACTTGTTATCGATAAGGGTTTTTATACTTTTTATGTTGCTACTGGCTACGCTTTCGTCGTATGATAGGAGTATCTAAACGTTTCAATATTTTTTGTACGTCATAATTGTCAATAGTTATTTTTTTATTAAATTATTTATAGCTTTGTAATGAAGCATTCAAGTCTTTTTAATAAAAAAATTACCGATTTTACGATTGAAACCAATCAGCCTAGAAAATCAATCAACAATCTTTAATGCATCCAACGTGACTTTTATTTGTACACAAAAACCGTTACTCAAACTTCCCATGCGTCATCCTAAATCCACGCGAGCACCAACAAAGCCTACCCTGCGCTGTAAAAACAAAGTCGTCATCGATCATCGGACTCCGGTAAACCAAAAACCGTGCCCCGAAATTACTGGCCTAAGAAAACAAAAAAATGCCGAAGATTTATTTAAGGGAGCGTAAAGATCTGTTTATGGTATGCGTCGGTAATTAAGGGGCGGCGCACACGTGCGCTGGCGCAGCGCAAAAACGAACGAGAAAAAGGTATACCTGTTCCTGCTGAGCCGAGAGCGACAGGTCCGCTGACACGCTCTTCAGGAGGTATGGTGCTCAAACTTTTGATTTTAGTTTAGGTAGGCTAGGGATTTATGACTTTGAGTGCTTTTCTCTTGGAATAAGAAATGTTAAGGCTAATTATGATTATGTGGCACTCTTTTTGGGAGGCCTATGTCCAGCAGTGGACATCTTTCGGCTGATATGATGATGATGATGATGAAGAGAGAAATAATAGAGTAGTGTTAAAATAGGTGTGTTTATAATTCATAATATGTATTTTCATTAAATTATTAAACATCACAACAAAAAATATCCGCTAATGTTAGATTTCATTTCTAGAATACCCGTTACATCTTGTTTAACTTTATTTAGTTAATACGTTTATTTATTTGGTAATTCCCAATTAGAATTTAAACATAGTTGTTTTATTTAAAGTGCTTTCAAAAGTCGAAGTGTGTTTTATCGATAAGTTTAAAGTTTGAGCGCCATTGCCCACGCCTTCCCTTAATGTTATCTTATTATAGCTAAAATGAGTTCGGTGTTCGTGATAATAGCCAGCCCTGGGTTCACCACCGTTTTTTACCCGGCTTTTTCATAAAAGTCAAGATAATACTGCTTTTAGATGTTCCGTGTTAGATGATTTGATTTTAGAATGGCGATCGTAAACGGAATAGTCGTTAATTTTTATCGTTATCGGGTCTGCGAAAATGTTTGTGGCGTATTTGGGTTAGGAACCATGTATTTTATAACTGGATGGAAGGCATCTTCGAGTAATATGTGTGATTTTGTACCCCTTTGAGAGTTTGGTCAAGTTTCACTTGTTGAAAAGTATCGCGAGAGAGAGACGAACACAATTTGTAATTTTTCGATCTGTGCTGAAATGCTGTGAGTTTTATGTGTTGGCCTGCTCACATTAATTAAGATAGATATGGTGGGTAAATTTTATGATATCTACCCCCAAATTTTCATGGACCTTCGTCGGTAGTTGAATAAAAATGACCAATCTCTATGTTGACATTTGCTGAGACGTAAATTTATGCTCCGCGAAAATGACTAGTAAACCACAGACCCGAAAATAAAGTTTATATGTGTAATAAACGCGGAAGTTTTAAGTGTTATGTTTTCTATAGATGTACGTAAGTCTAAGTAAATAGATTTCTATTAATTTTGAATTCCCATCATGCTCACCAACGGTCAAAGAATAATTATAGAATGCCATAACACACGTGTATGTCATAAAAGATTGAGATATAATATTAACGCATTCTTGTGGGGTTCATGAAACAATGTTATCGAACCATCGGCACGTGGTAGTCTGTAGTCTCTGTCGTGTTTACAAATAACTCCATGAATTTATAATATTTGTTGTGTAGGTAATGTTTTATGAGGGTGGTCTTGTCATTTAAAATACTGGGTAAATAGAAACATGCAGGATACGTGTGTTAGTAAATATTGAAATATAAAAGTTTACGTTTTTACTTACGTGTATGGTAGCAAGTCGTCAAAATGAAAGTCGCGGTTGTTACATCTCTTGGTGCTTGAAGATGTGCGGCGTAGACTGACCGAAACATGTCACCGGTATTGACTAAATTACACGCGAGTTGAAAGTAAACTTTTACATGTTAGTTTATTATCTAAATACACTTAAGGGCAATTTAAAGTTTTCACTGTCTTTTAGTGTAGATATTCGTATTTTTAAGGCACATTATTTTGTTTCAATTCAATAAGTATGCATCCAATTGGAGGGAGGGAGATTGGAGGGAGCTTTGCTAACCAAGAAAAAATATACAAGAAAAAGTATCTGTCTTTAGATACATAGGTGTTGGTATATGTAACCTTTAAGTATTTTATCTACTTAGGAAATAGATGAAATATAAGCATTGCAAAAGTGAATAGTAAAAAAAAACTTATGGACTTCAACATTTATAGTGTGTCACTATCTACTTGCTACTTTTAGGAAAAACTCCTGAAACAAAATTAAACGCTATGAGTTTAAAGCACATTACTTAAAGCGTTAATTTATATTAGTTATTCCAAACCTCATCTGATTTACAGCTAACACATTTTCAGAGTTTTTATCCCAATCTGAAAACTCATGTTCCATTCGAGACCGCGACAAGTTTGACAACAACCATTAATATTTACCAACGTTGAGTCGCCGACTGACTTCCTGTGATAATGCATCACTGCGGGGGCACGATTAGTGATGACAGATAGACTCGGCTTTATTTTAATATGATTACAGCACACGTTTGCTAAAACGTCGTATAACACGCTTGTTGGGACCGATATGTGTCCTGTTGGCGCTAGGCGATGCTTTTTTGTTTCTAACTTCGGTAACTTCACCGATGCAATATTTAATCTTAAGGGTTACTTTGCTATGGAAGTCTGTTTTTGTATTAAGACAATAACATACGTCAAAACTGATGCCGCAATGGATAAATAACATATACATAAAATTGTGAAATTATTTATAGGTAAGTAGGCAGAGAGTAGTTATAGACTTTCATCTTTCTCCAGGGAGTCCCAAGGGATGTTTCTGTTTTTAACTCCCGGGGCAAACGTGTCGTTTGATGATAGGTTAGTTTTTGCTCGTATATTAATTTCATAATGAAGTTTTAATTGGTGTTCGTTAAATTTAAATTTACTCGTTAGTTGAATGTTTTTTTTTCTTTTAAAATTCGTACCTATTTTGTGAAACATAAAACATAACTGCTCTAATTTTATAGTTTTGCTAACGACTAATTGTGGTTCACACTGTCCACGCAATAACTTATGTTCTTAATTCCCGTTAATATATAAGGTGGCATCAAGAACACTTCGTTATCTCCAATCTTCGTCAACTCGTGGTGTTAGTTTCACTGACGAGGCAGGCAGATATACACATCAGAACAAAACGCACAAAACTGGTATTTATCGTTATAAACATACGGTCTTTTAAATACAAAGCCTGATCTTATCGTTATCCGATGGAGAAGTTTGTAGACCACTTATAGGCAAAGACACGTTTATCTTTCATCTCGGTAATTTTTGAATCAGTGAGCTGGCACTGGCAGTGTTATTTACGGCAGTGTTAATTACAGTAATCTTGTTTTCACGCCGTAAAAAAGACTTCAATACCTAATATACTCGTAGCCGGAAGCAGTTATAGTATATCAGTACATTTTAATCCATTGATTTAAGGAAATAAATACGTATTTATTATTAATTTTTATTTTAACAACTCTACTTATCGACCAGTCAGGCGTAAAACATCTTATACTTACCCAAATGTAACAATAACTTCAACTTCATGCTACCCGGTTTTTAAAACACACCATATTCCAATTTTCACCTGGGGATTAAAAAGCTACCTAGAATAGAGTATGACATATTGTAGGTTTTAAGCTAACATGGGCATTAACATTACAAAAACTATTTAAAACGGGGTATTTACCATGTGTATTTGTATCTTCAGTTACTCTGTGATAATGGCGCATGCAACTGTACCGAAATATCGGAAACTCAAAACAAATACACGTGGTGAATACCCCGTTTTAAATAGTTTTTGTAATCATATACTTAGTAGGTATTATTTATATACTAACATTTTGTAAAAATTAACTGTAGAAAGCTTGGTGTCCTGGTTGTTTGAGTAAGTTGGATGCAGTTGATTTAATTATAGTTATCGTGTCTCGTTTTATAATTTAGCTAGTTAGCAGTGCCTAGGGGTGTGAATTAATACTGTAGCATTATTGCCATGTGAAGAGATCTGGCTGTCCTAGGTGAAGTGCCAGGGGCACTGGGTTGGTCCTGTCGTTAGTTTGGTGACGTGAAAATGTGTCCCGTCAAGTTATTTTATGCAGGTGCAACAAAAAGCTAAAGTATTTTTTGCGAAACTATTTGAAATTAAATACATAATAACTATTTGTTTGTTAAACTTAGCTAGCCTTGAGGCATTATTTTGTGTAACTGCCAACCTGTAACGTAAACTGTTTTGCACAATTTAAAGCTATTTCAGAAACTCTGCTAGAATAATCACCATATTTAGGTAACTTTGAATGACAAGTATACCTATAAGTACCTAAGTATATGTTATGTATGCATGAACAGTCTATATACAGACGACATAAATAAATAAGCTTAGGACATTTTTTTTTCAAAATCTTGCATTATAATATCGTATTGTATGTAGTTTCGAGCCTCCCTATTAGATGCACCAGGTATTGGATGAGCAAACAAAGTAAACCATCATTCCCTAGGACAACCATATTTGCACAATATCATAATCTCGTCACGCAACACTTGACACCAATACTATTTTGAAGTTTCTAAAGGTCTTAAGTTACATACAATCTGTACTGCATATACGTCATCGTAAATTATAGGGATCCTCTTGCGCATTGACAGAGGATTACGCGATGTTTATCTGCGAAGATGTTTTAAATATTCTCATAGGTTACAGAACACTCGTCTCAGAATAACCAGTATAACATGATCAACGTTTTCTCACACATTTTACCGATCTTATAGCTCACATGTACACTGCTACTGTTTAACTAAAAAGCTCAGCAAGTGTTAGGATGAACAGTTCGATCCTGTAAATATTTGTCGAATTGCAGATCAGTGGCGTGACATGCCGTGACAATGACGGCATAATATTTTGTATTGTTGGTGAAGCATTCGAGCATAATGTAATGCATTGTGCAAGGTTTATTGTGATAACAGACTGATTTTTTTCTTAAGTATAATTCTATGAAGTTGCTGTGTCATATTTGGTGGGTGATCGACTTATCGCTGATGGTAGTTTATAAGCATAAATTAGGTACAATACATACATAAATATTTTTGTACCGCAGAAACCTGGACTATATGATAATTATGTTACAGAGTCAGAAACAGTGGTTCTGGATCACGACCCCGAAATTACCCTGTTTCGTGTCAGATAATAATTATCAAGATAATTATGATCTATAATATTTATCTGATAATTATCCCCAGTATGGATTTTTGTTTCTATTATAGTTCAACTACTAATGTTAAAATTCACGCACGTATTTTTTTGTGCCTTCCGCCTTTATAAATTTTGGATTATTATCAAATCGATAATTATCAGACATAAAAATCACGATAATTATCAAGATAACTGTAATTGATAATTATCCTTTCGAACCCTGTTCAGTCACACAAGGGAAGTAAAGCTCACACTTTTTAAAGCTTATTGTACATCCTTCTACGCGTGCAGTCTATGGGTGAAGCATACAAAACGCGTTTATAACGCGTTGCGTGTCCAGTTCAACAATATCTTCAGGATGATGTTTAAGCTACCTCGCCACTGCAGTGCGTCTGGCATGTTTGCTGAGGCGCACACAGATGGTTTCTATGCCATTCGACGCAAGAGGGTAGCCTCTTTGCTGAGACGAGTGAGAGGTAGCGAAAACAGCATCCTGAGGATGGTGGCTGGACGCCTCGACTGCCCCATGCTGGGGCATTGGGTAGGTATTGTGACGGGGAGGGTAAAATAATATAATCTGTATTTGTATTTTGTATTTGTATTTTCCGTATTTTACTAACATAGGTGTAAGCGTCTTGTTTAGGTTAAGTTTTGTAGGTATAAGTTTAACACACATTATGGATTTTTAAAATCTGAAATAAATAATTTTTATTTTTATTTATATTTTATTTTTAGTGTTTAATACTACCTGGTATAAAAAATGGGCATTTCATAAGAGCAGGCGAAATTGAGCAATTCACAACAGCAATGTTGATATATGTCGAAAAAAAAATTTAAAGTTCGGTACAAATCCGGGGCCAGCTCTTATCAATCAACAATTCAAAAAGAAAATCATTTTAAAAACACGCTGTGAAAATGGCACATGAAAATAGTCAACTTGCGTCCGCGAGCCTTGTACGAAACTTAATTGCTTTGCTACGGCGTCGCATTTCGTAGCAATGCTGCGTTTTTTTCTGTACAACTATTCTATGTTTAGATAGATTGCTTCAAGATATCCAAATGGTAAAAAGAGCTCATTAGTAACATTTTTGATCTCTTTAAAATCTTACTAAAACTTATGTTGCGAGCTTTAAAGTAATACACTAGTATAGAAGTTAGTAAATGTATTGTTACATACAGCAAACACCTTTCCATAGCTTAACAGCTTTATTTCTATTAGAAACATTCTTCTAAAACCATTTATATTACCAAACATTTATACAGCCTTTATACAGACAAAATAGTAGTAAACCTCACCAAATAGGGCGAGTTCTAAATCCTCCTTATCTCGCGCTAACCATCTATTAGCCCCGGTGTAGAGTTACAATGAGACTAACTACCAAGAATAGGAATTCAAACCAACAATACCCGTTCCATTTGACCCTTGAAAGAGAAATTTACGCGTGAGTTAATTTTCTTAACAGAAATTGCGAATTTGAAGGTTTTTTGTGCTTTTAGATATCTGCTGGATGTTTTAATAATAAAGTAAGTTGTAATAAAAAGTTTTAAATCGCAACGCAGTGTGAAGATGTAATTATTTGGTTATGTTTAAGATGTTATGTGATGGTTGGTTAGGTTTCTTTTAAATAAACTGATAGTTTTTGTTATAATAGCAAATAACATCTTTATATGTTGTTATTATTAGTTATTACATTCCAGTTTTATTCTTAATGTAGAATGCCGATTATTAATGAAGATAGTTGATGTTGGCTTTAAGATATAAATCTATGTATTAATAAGAAATAATAAGCATACGAACTAGTTATTTCAAAATTATAATTATTAAAAGCCTAATAAGTGATGTAATTTTAATATTTTAAACTTTGTATACTCATTTTTTTAAATACTACTTATAGTTTAATACGGTATTTTTTAGTATTAGTATAAGACTAGTACGTATATCGGAAACGTGGGTAACTACTGTTATTTTTAACGAGAATATACTTCATCACATAATTTTCAGGTATTCTTGAAAAAGGTTTCCGTTTCCGAAACAGTTCATCATAAGCTAAACTGTAAACGAAGCTTATAAAATTCGTGTCAATTTTCAACAAAAAAACATTGCAATATGAACCAGCTAAGGAGCACTTTTTGCGAAGAATGCTCAATCTCGGTATTGAAGTCTATTCCGGTATATCTTCAATCACTTTCGTATTCAAAAAGTTGTAAGTGACTAAGTGTGTTCTTATAAGATGTGTTTTTAGTGCAACAGCCGTGTTGCGGCCCTTCGCCGGTCGGGCGGGCGGCTTCACTTACAAATATTTTGGAAATATTTCTATAACATGTCGGCATTTTATCTACCGCTTCTTTCCGTTTAGTTGCCTGTTGCATACCGAATAAGCCTGTCAGGGTTGCAAACGTATATTAAACTTCATTATCGGATAAAACTTAACTTAAATAATATAAGTTTACAGTTCAATTTTGGACAAAATAGATGCCACTTAAATCGTTTTACATGAAATTGATAGTTATTATCTAACTGTGAGATCTTACAAAAAAGTAAAAATAGATGCGCGCAAAAACGCACGATACCGATTTAGAATTAGGGATGTCAATAAATTTTAAATTAATAGGGTTTAATTCTTGTTATGATATTGTTATGTGAATTAAATTAGCAATCATTTAAAACCACTTAATGGTTTCCTTTGCATTACCATATGCGGAATATGTTAATATATTTTTAATATTATTGCCTTAAGTAAAATAAATATTTTTAACATTTTTCAAACAAATAACTATTCTGATATAACTAGATGCAATTTTATATACCCATTATTTTGCAGATATTCTCGTAAGATGCATGTATTTATTTTATAAAATAAATGAAATAGGGTGAGGGTAACAACCCTGGTGCTGATCGTCCTCCGTTCTCTGTAATTTGACACTTTTCTTTGACAAAGCCCACATTTGCTCGACACAGACCGACCTACGAACCGCGCAAAAACCCCTGAACATCTACAAAAAGCAATTAGGGTTTTTTGCGTGACTTCGTTTAAATTAATATTTAGAGGAATTTGTAGGAAAAAAAGGTTCAGCACGTGTTAACCGAGAATATGTGGACTGTAAACTATGTCTTATTTTTCATAATTAGGCCGTGAAGTTTTGAGGATGTTGGGTTTTGTCTGAGAGGTTTGGAGCATTCTTGAGAGTGCTGGGGTGGTCCGTGTGTGATGGCATGCATGACGGAAATTAGGGTTTTTATGGACTTCAGTCACGATTCTGCGGCTTGAAAGGAAGGGGTCGAACCCTTTTCAGTAAGGGCTGCCTTAGATTAGACCATGATAATGTTGTCACGGTGTCAGTGGGGTTAAAAGCGAAGGTAATATTTTCCTTTATCCGCAGTTTCCTATGCCGCACGGTTACCTCAGTTATCTTGAAAGGGATTCATACCTCATCTTGAGAGGTATTCATAGTTACCTCATCTTGAAAGATATTCATAACTCATCTTAAGAGGTATTCATACCTCATCTTGAAGAGTATTCGCACGTCATATTGAGAGGTATTCATGCTTTAGCATGGCTATGATTTATTGTTCCGCGTAAGATTAGTATTTTGTACGCGTATTTTGTTAGTAGTAGTACTCACTCTCACTACTCTAATGTAAGATTAATCTACACTAGTTTTAAAATTGATTGTACATTAAGTTTTGTCATTCTAATTCATAATATTTATTATAGCACTATAGCACTAGTCGACTGCCACTTGTTATGTACAGAATATCATTTCAGTGAAATGGTCGTGCGTCAGTGTCGTCATTATAGAACGTACTTCTTTTGTACCATCTCTAAACACTACAATGTATGTGTTTAAAATGTACGAACCTAATACCATCAATACTTATCTTCCTTTATATCATGCGTGCATTCAGCGCATTAGAATATAACACCATAACATAATCAATCAAACTCGCGAATTCGATTGCAGATACAAAAACATGTCTCCGGGCGAGATCCGTATCTCATAATCCGAACAGGAAATTCATTGTACATCATACTACTGTCCCAATTAAAAAAGACGTAAGTACATTCAGATTGTACTGCAACATGTCCCTTTTTCAATGGTGTATCAACATTATGGAGCACCAGATGCGAAATTCCGATGTTCCGTAATTGTCAGATTGAATACTGCACTTGTGGGCGTGGTCAGATTGCATTCGGAATATCTAGTTTCGATTATAAATTGAATTTTCTTAGTCATTGTTGGAGAGATAAATAGGTGGAGTAGTTTTTTGCAATATACACTCGTTAATGCTTTTCGTTTATATAGATAAAACTATAACGGTGATGCTGAAAAAATCATTACTTAAGTTTCTTTGCTATAGCTTCTGAAATACAAAATATTATTTTTTATATTTCGCGCCAGTTGTTATTTTTTAATATAAGTATTTTTGTCAAAAGTCATATTTTATACCTGTTTGGTAATATACAACATGAAATGGTGGTTAATATTCTGCAAGCTAGTATGTTATGTACTTACATACTTAATTAATTTAATTTAATTTATTTATTAAACAGTAATTACTCGCCAGACTGCACAACAGTTTGTTGGCGAACAGCAGCACTCAGTACTCTTCCTTATTCTACTGTGTAACAATTACAAAAGCATCTTATCAAACTTAATATTATAAATATTATAACCTAATTCTATAACTACAAGAATATATTACAAAAACTCGTATTTACGCTCATATGGAAACATATTTTTTTTATTTAAATATTGAATTTTCTAACATAAACGTTTTTACCTTATTTTTAAAGGACAATAGGCTAGTACAACCATCGGCTATCGGGATGTTATTGAAAATACTACTATTGAGATGAAGTTTTTGGATTGATTATTCCATAAAAAAGTGCATATTTCATGCTTGCGTCAAATACGCGGTAGTTTGTAAGTAAAGCCTTTATTATTCGCCGTGTTTTCTATTTATTTTGCCATAATAGCTGCCAAAGATGCCGATACCTGCTTTCATTCCGATCATAAAAGCCGGCAAATTAAAAAAAGTTATAAAACACGATTCAATTTTCAAAAAAGGAACTAGAACGGAATAAGTCAGGCGGCAAATTGGTAACCAAAGGATTTCCTACTGTTTTGGAAATAGAACGTGCAAGGCGGTGGTGTTTGAGAAGGATTAGGCCGGGGCACCCGGTTGTCTTTTATCCGGATTGTTTTTACAGCTTTGTGGAACCCTTTGTCGGTTTTGCGGAATTACGTAGTATTGAGACAGCATAATGCGTCGGTTTAGCGTGTAGTCTTTTAATAGAAGAGGTATTTTACGGTTCTTGAATGGTTCTGGCCCTTTGACGCTAAATCTACGTGATGGTGAATAGGCTTGTTTCTGTTTCATGCTTGAGCCCTCAATGGGGCTGAAGGTTTTCTATTAGTCTCGCTACCTACCTTTGTGAGCCAGGAAATGGTTAACGCAACTTAAGATAGCCATTGTAATCATCGGGTTGAAATCACTTTGGCGGTTTTAAGTGTAATTCTAGGAATTGGAATTCCCGGTAGCAAGATGTTTATCGGCTACCCGGTTTTCGCAGAGGAGTGCAATAATTATCACTAGCGTGGAACATCATTAACTATTAGTGGAAGGTTACGGAATTTAGCACCACGTTGTCGAGGGCACTACTTTGTGTGTAAATAAAATATGTAAATATTTTCTGTTTCTCTATTAGTGTATTCTAACATTGTTAACCAACGTTCAACATCAGCTTAAAGTGCACGTTAAGTTTTAAATTATGCGTTTCTATTAGTATAAAATATGTATGTGAAATATTTTAAGCTAATTTTTTTGCAGCAGCATAGGTAAACGTGCTCCACCGTAGACAGCATCATCACTGACCATCAGGTTAGATCGTGGTCAAAGGCCTGCCTATCCTCCATAAAATAAAATAAAAACTACAAAATCTCATGATAACATTGATAAATTAACCTTATTTAAGCCAACATTAATGTTACAAGATGATTCTCCCGAAATGCCAAGACATATTAAGTATAACATGATAAACAACCCTATGTTTGTTAAAAAACCCTAAAAAAATGTCAAGATTTTTCTAAATCTTTTGGCATAACCCACTCGAAATAGCCGGAAGCCAAGCCATGTGTACAAATATTTAAAAGTGGTCTGCCTGCGGACATTTTTTTGTCTAAATTTATTTAATGGTTACTAAGTATAGGAATCAGACCCTTTTCCGTTTGACAAAGATTTTTGGGCCGAAAAAGATTAGCGTCAGCATTGTGAGCCATTTTTTGGGCACACTTTTTGTCATATTTCTGACAGCGATTTTAATAAATAACAAATAATCTAATAAGGATGCAAAAAACGTTTCCATTTTAATGCAACTCTTATATCGGAGACTTTTTGTCATGAACGTGACTTTGGGTTATTGAATATTTATGCAAATAATATTTGGATCACACAAAGGATAATGCATACATATTTCGAAATTTACTAAACATTTTGGTAATATTTTCTACACCTGTTAGCTATTTCGTACTACTTAGTTACTAGTTAAATCACAGTGAAACTTTTTACAACTGTTTAAATATTCAGATGTTTACTTAACACGTATACAATTATAAGTCAACATTTTTATTGTGAATTTAGTAACGTTTAGGTTTTAAACTTGTACCTTCGTGTTTTCAGGCAAGTAAGTAACTATATGTTTATTTGTCACATAATACAAAAGCGCTGATTCAAAAATAGTACTATTTTCACAAACAATTGAACGTCGTCGCGGTAAATCTTAACACAGAAACTAGCCACCAATTTAAAAAGCTCCAAACCTTTGTCACCAGCATCCCAAGTTATATATCCGTAACAATAATCCTAGGTCCATTGTGAAGAAATATTCTGATTGATGATATACCGAAGGTACAATTTAGTACTGTCGCGACACAATACCTTCCATTGGCCCCGAATGCGCCTTCCGAGTGTGTGCTATAAATAATACATTATACACCTCATTGTTGCCAAACTGAATGTAAGGCCTTAAGGGTGGATGATCTCTTAAAATAACAAGTGTTTGCTTCAATGATTATCAACAATACAGATACCTTTAGCTGCCTATGAAAGCCTTATAAATCGCTTGGGAATTTAAACGCCATAACCGTCTTCGTTGCAACAAGTAATTTACATCATATGATGTGTAGAATAGAGTTGCAACTGGAATGTACGACTAGTTTTGAATTTTGAAGGTGTTGTGCTTAAATTTGACTCTTGTCTGAAGCACATAAAGTTCATGTTTCGTTGTAGAATTTGTAAAAATATTTTTAAAATTGGTTTCAAAATAAAATGTGCGTGAAACATCACGGCCAAGTTGGTTCACCAAAACACAATGCAACATTCATCCATTGATACTTACTATTTAAATGGTTTTACACATTTATAATATGAGTTACGGTAAATAGGGGCCTTTGTAATTGGAGTTCTTATTTTGTGCCGAACTTATTGTATGAAAATAATGCATTAATTCTATTTCAATATTTGAACGATAAGTTTGGAGAGTTGTAGATGTATAATTAGGATCACAAGTGTCAAGTGTTTACAGATTATAAATTTAACAAGTAGAAAGATCTTAAAGGTATCTCCGTAAGCTTAGGTGGGGCAAGAAGAACACTGGGATAAAGGGGAACACGTGTATAAAATTTTTATACTGTTCCAAAAATTTACTTAGTTTACCGTTTTAAACCTGAATAACGTGTGACCTTACTGAATAGTGCTGGAACTTTTGAAAACTAGGCAAACTAGATATCATGTTTTATGGAAGCCCTGCGACTACGTAGCGAATAATCATACACATTTTATTTATACACAAGTGTATATGAATTGTAATCCACCCGCATTATGTTGTTTAAATAAATTTAGATATAATTTAGATAAAGATAAAAAGTTTAGATAAAGACAATTGTTCAGTGCCTATTTGGGTAACAATATGTAGCTACGATTTAAAGAATTGTCATATAGATGCCCTTTAGTAATAAACCTTTATCGGCAGTATAAAGATGGGCAATAATTTTAAAAATATTTGAAAACATAAACTTCATGGCTCACACTCAGTGTTAATTATAAATATTAATTAACTATCTCGATGAAAGCTTTACTGAGTTCTTTCACACAATTTGTGAACAATGAGCTGCTACAGTTACATAGTTGTTCTCAGTTCTACAAAACTGTTAAAGTTCTCCCAAGTGTCTAATTATGGGTCGTTAACGCACAAGACTAATAATTTAATAAAGATTTTAGTATTTTTAGAAAAAATATATGAACGGATACATACATAGTCTGTGATACAATGTTGTCTATAGTTGGAAACCGAAAAATTAGGCGCATCGTGTTAAATTTGTGAATTTTTGACCATGTATTTTTAGATAACTACAATTTTTCGATCTTATTCGCCTTAGTAATTTTCTGTTCTGCGGGTTCTGCCCTTCCTATGGTCGAGTGGTAGAACTTGAGGCATTAAGTCCGCCTTTTATATTTTTGTGTTACTTATTGTGGAAAAAGTTCAAAATAAATATATACAACACAGCGTGGGACCTTTTCTTCTATTAGAAGTTTTAAATAAATTTTAAACCCATTAAGGCCGAACTATATTTGAGAAAAGGTAATTAATTCTCCTTAATCAGTCCAGCTGCAACCACGCCTAAATATTAATAACACGAAATTGGCTTCGTTGGTCATGTGTAGGTTTGTACGGACCATTGAATGGTCTCCGCCCTTCGCCGGTTCCCCGCCCAAATGACGCCCGGTGCTTGTTAGTTTGAGGCGTTATTGAAATTTTATGATGCATTCTAAGAATTCGCTGTTTGGCAAAAACTGGCGAAACTTAAACGTTTAGTTTTAATTATTGGTTTGATGATTGGATAATGTTTGTTATATAAATATTTTGTAGATACACCCTTAAAAGTAAATATTAGAACCCGTAAAAAAGAACAAACTTGTAGGTGCAATTTTGTGACTGGATGGTGGATGCTTAAAAGCGTCATTATTGTTATCAAATTAAAACGAGTAAGTAAGTAAACTGTAACTCAAAATCATAGACATATAAAATTAGGAGACGTTATCCCACGAAGATCAAATTCCATAATAAGCCACGGTCTCGTGCACACACACTTACTTTCTACGTTTGAACCAATCAGCGATCGTCCACGAGTTGTATGTGTGCGTGTCGCACGTAAACACGAAGAAATCGGCTTATTATGGAATCAAAGTTTTGTCTTCACGGCGCGGCATTCCGTCTACTTATTTTATATGTCTACTAGCTTTTGCCCGCGGCTTCGCTCCCGTTAAATTCGGGACGACCCATACAAACTTCCACCATACAAACTTCCACCCCCCATTTTAGGGAAGTGGGGGGTTAGAAAGAGACAAAAAGTAGCTTATGTCACTCTCCATCCCTTCAACTATCTCCACTTAAAAAATCACGTCAATTCGTCGCCCCGTTTTGCCGTGAAAGACGGACAAACAAACAAACAAACACACACATACACTTTCCCATTTATAATATTAGTATGGATGCTTAAAATGATTTTTTATTGAAAAACTTACAATTAATTGAGTGAGAGCGACTAACCATTTGTAACGATTTTTTTAAATAGATAGGTTTCATTTAGTCAGCCTTATATTTCAGCCTATCATTACAAAAAATTATAAACTATCGACCCTGTTGACAATTTTCAATAGATGATATCTAAATATTTTTTTGATTACAGGAACAGAGTTGAACATGAATTCAGGTAAGTACATAGCCGCAGCTTTATGGTGAAGATAAGTTTGATAAACGTAAATTAAGAAAATTGGGAGAGGCCTGATGCCGTGATGACAAAGGCCAGTTTGGAACTAAATGAGTCTCAATAACTTAGAACGCCGACTGTTTCTTTAATCATCTCTACTGCTTGCAATAAATCTACAGGCAAGATAAAGTAATTTTAGCGGCGCGTAGTTTTGTATATCATTTTCAAGTTTGCCAATACCTAGCAATTTCAAATTGGCACTACTAACATGACTTAGCACTTTAAAGACATCTGCTTTTCTAAACCCCGCCCATGACATTAATTTCAACAAATTGGCTTTACTAATTCATTCTCAGAACTAAATGGGCAAGTGTCCGCCCTTCAGATCTTGAGCGGTTCCCGCCTTATCCCGCCCGGTGCTAGATTTGATGCTTTTCAATACGTTAGTATCAAAAGATCCTATGTATATTTGGTATCAAGTAGTATAACTCCCTTTTTAATGCGAAAGGCGGTGCTTCTATTAAGGACTTGACATGTAAATTGTTTGGCCAAACGCCTTTGTTATGTGGAGTATTGGTAGATTCGGAGAAATCGTCAAAGAACGGGATGTTTCATCTCAGAATGGTACTGTGTAGGTGTAAATGAGATTCATGAATGGTTTTGGGTTTTGGCGCAGTTTTCTGACTAGGTCAATGTTTGTTGGCACTTTTTGAAGTATTGAGGAGTAAACGGGCAAAGAAGTTTCGAGCCGCGATGAGAGGATTGAAGATAAACTGTTAATACTTAATGTATCAGGTAATGAAATTATTTAATGAAGTGGAATTGCCCGCTGTAGATATACAATGGAAAGGACCTAATTGTATTACGATTGATTAATTGATTATACACTTATTGTTATTACTTTTTTTTTAGATGAAACATTGGTATTGACATACATCCATTTGTAAATACTCAGGTACAGTACAATTTTTTCCTGTAATTTTTTTCATTATTTCCTGTAACTTTGTTCACATTATGCGTTACGAAATACGATTTAATACACCAGTCAGCTGCTTCGATGAAAACATTACTTATACAACTCCACTGTTCTGACACCTAAGCTCTAGAAAGCCTTATTGTATGAAACAGCATGACGTATTTTCCCCGCTTAAATAACTGACCATAGACTGCAAACACCGTTGCAAAACAATTGATTGACACGTCTGAAACATCATTGCCAACTTTACGAAACAATGAGCATCAAGTTCAACAAGTGATGTACTAATTTCCGACTTTATTGTAATTATGTTATGGTTAAAATTACAACACGCTTCTAAGTAAGACATACAACAACTAAGTTATGAAACTGCCATTTTGTACTTAAGTCACTTGTCTTTTTTTGCAGATCTCAATTTTATTCTACTAAGGAGGCTCTTATCGGTTGGATCTTGGATCGCGAGCTGAAAGGGCCGAGATGTTATCAGCGTAGTCTTAAGGCCCAGAAGGGCCCTTTAATCCCATAGGGGCCCAAACAATGGGCCGATCACGACACGTGGACCGCTATTCAGACCAAACAAATTGGGCATTATGATATTTTTTGGGAATTGTTTTTTGGTAAAAGCTTTTTGGTTGGTTGATATTAGGTTTTTGTAAGGGTTTAATGTATGTATCATCAGTTAGTTATCTTGGAATTGTAGGAACTGTTTGATGACGTTGCGTATTAGATCAAAATAAGTTTGGAGTCATCGTCAACATATATTATATTATATTAAACTTGACATCATCTTTCTGATCAGATATCTGATCTTGCCGATTAATTATAAAATTAAAAATGTATGGTATATATACCACTGAACAAAAGCTCGTTTCATTGCAAAAGAGGGTAATATCTGCAGGGGCTACCAAATGGCGGACCCGGCCGATCTATTTTGGGCGGACCTTAAGTAAATTGTAACTTGTACGTAATTTATATCCCGCGCTTTGTCTTTGCTGCGTTGCTACAAGTAGAAACGGACCGCGATGGTCATTTTATTTTAAAAACCGTAACTTTGAAGCAGCTAATTCGTGATCCCTGTTTTAATGCATAATTTGGCGTTGAACTGTAAGACAAATTTGAAAATAAATTGAATCAGTTCACTACTTACAGTAGGTACCTAATAACCTACGATTTTTTAACGGATGTCAGTTATTTATACCTTGAAAGTGACTTGTATTTTTATTGAACACGAAAATTATAATAAAAACAGCCGTGCAGATGTCACTCTCTATTAATTCGACAATGTAGTTAGCACGCATCATCAGACATCCACAACATTTTTATTACTCATTCCTGTCCATTCAAAAGAACATTTGTTGGAAATCAAAAGGTGTCTAAACGGTCGGTCATTTCTTAATGTATCTTAAAGACGATTAATATGACTATAACCTATATTTTAGAAGAAAATCATTGAAGCACGAAAGAGTGAAAAAATGTGAACCGTCATTTCTCGAGTCTACTATGGATATTATTATGTCCTTTGTTGCGTTTAGTCGCTTGATGTTTCGCTAAACGACTTTAAAATGCGTACAGTGTGTATTTTGGTATCATATGATTAAATGACTTATATGACTAAAATCGTAGAATAATTACACGTGTTTGAGTCAGAATAGTTAAGCCAACATCTTTTGATTATAGGTTTACATATGAAGAAAAATATAGCAACACATTTGGGCCTTAATAATTAACAACTACGAGTAGGTATAGTGGTAATATGTAATATAATTTTAAGATGACGGAATCTTACTAGAGAGTTCTACCTACGATTTCGACATCTTAAAAAATTCATAATATACCTAAGCCCGATTTTGAAGCATATTTGCTTAGTGTAGGGCTGTAAGGCCTAGCATTTAATGGCCTCGTTACTTAATTGATAGAAACAAATAGTCACCCTAAAAACTAGTAAGACGCTGGTGGTTTGCGTGATGCTCACTTTTTTGATGAGCCTGTGATGCTTTTCATGTGAGTACCTACCTCTTTACCTATATCACCAAATAACCATTTGACGCCATAACAGCTGATGCTTTTACATGATTAAATGTTCATCCTATATCTCAAATCAATTGTTGTTGCAGTCAATAGCGAACAAAGGACCATTAAACGGTCCTTTAGCGCCTAATATGGAGACAAATTCACTTTAAAAGCCAATCCCGATCCTTCGCGGGAAATAATAGTTATTGTTATACGCATTGTTGTTTAACATTATTATTGTATATTTAATATAAACACGTGCATTCCGTAAGATTATTGGTATCTATTATAATTTATGTTTTAATAGTTCTATGATTCTTGTAAACGGCCCATCCGTTTATGTCATGTGTCATGCCATGTCTTATTTGGCTTGAAGAGGTAGGTACCAATACATTTGTTTCTAGTCCGTTCACGTGATTTGGTCATTTGGCGAATTAGGTACGAACTTTGGTTGGAAGGGTGTCATTGGCTCAAGGGCTGAGTTACATTATATGGTATAATAAACTGAACCACATTCCATCATATCATCATGATTCATCATCACATAATCATGATTAACGATCTCAAATTGGTTCTTCGGGCGGCTCAATGTCTCTTGTATGCTGATGATCTGAAGCTGGTTTACAGGATACAGCAAATAACTGATTGCGAGACGTTACAAGATGACATCGACTTGGTGTTTCGGTGGAGTATGCACAATAAACTTCATTTCAACCCAGTCAAGTGTTGTGTACATTTAGCCGCTCACGTTCCGCGATATATGGGCATTATATACTGGGGTCAGAGCCGATAAATCGTGTCTTTTCCGTCAAGGATCTGGGCGTGGTGTTCGACGCACGCCTAACTTTTCACGAACATATTTTTTCTCTAGCTAAGAGTGCATTTCAAAGGCTGGCTTTCGTAATTCGAAACCTCCGCGATTTTCACGACCCGGTGGCAATGAAAATTCTATAATTTATAATGGTCTAGTAAGGAGTACGCTGGAGACTTCGTCGATCATATGGAACCCCTACGAATCGACGTATGCTTTGCTGCTTGAGAAGGTTCAAAAAGCGTTTTTAAGGTTCCTTTATAAAAAAAACATTCGGATTCTATCCGTACATGTACCCGACGAAGTATCTTCTTGGCTCCCTAGGGTACAATTCCTTGGAGGTCCGGCGGAATTACCAACTGCTTGTCACGGCATGCCGAGCCTTGCGTGGTGAGTAGGACTGTCCCGAAGTTGTCTCTGGTCTCGTGCGTCTATTTGTTCCGGACGTCCCGAGGATGGCCCTCAGACCGCGACAGCGCGACCTATTGGCCTTGCCGCCGGTGCGCACCGTATCGCGCAGGAACTCGCCGCTGCCCCGCGCCCTTTCACTGCTCAATGCGCTCCTGGCCTCGACGCCTGAATGTGACCTATTTTCGTGGCGATGGGCGGCAGTGTGTAGTGAATGCTTGGGATTCTGTGAGACGATGGATGCTAGGTGCTCAACAGTTCCAGTTTAATTTGTCAATAATAAAAATAATAATATATTCTTTATTGTGCACCATAAAGTAGAAATAAACAAACAGAAAATCAAAATTAAAACTAGGTAACAACAGGCGGTCTTATCGCTTAAAAGCGATCTCTTCCAGACAACCTTTGGGTAGCTGGAGACTAAGTACATAAAACAATGAACGGGTAGTGCCTAAAAATAAATAAACACATATACACACTAATATAATAAATAGATACAAAAAAAAATACATAAGTACATAAATATATACCATAAATGATATAAATATATAAATCGAGGGTTGCTACTTATATATCCGGAAACAAAAAAACAAACAAACGTACACGGCTGAAAATGGTTTTATTGTTTTTCAAAGTATTCCCCTTGATGATCTATGCACTTTTGCATTCGCGTGAACCAATTTTTAAAGCACTTCTGCCACTCCGCCTGAGGTACCTCCATAACGTGTTGTTTGAATGCGTCGACAGCATCTTCAGCGGTCGAAAATCGTTGACCGCGTAATTTATTCTTTATATTTGGAAATAAATAAAAATCGTTGGGTGCCAAGTCAGGGCTGTACGGCGGATGACCCGTTAATTCCACATTTTGACCCTCCAAAAATAGAGTTGTTTCGCGTGACGTATGACAGCTGGCATTGTCATGATGAAGAATGATTCTTCGTCGCTGGTTAGTTTTACGAATTTGTTTAAATACTTCCGGTAAGGAAATGGTCGTGTACCACTCTGAATTAACCGTTCTACGGTTTTCTAGTGGCACTGTAGCTACATGGCCATTAATACCGAAGAAGCAGGCCACCATTTGTTTCAATGTACTTTTTGCACGAGTAACTTTCGTAGGGTTCGGCTCATTTTGAAACACCCATACCGTTGATTGTTGCTTCGTTTCGGGATCGTATGCATAGATCCAGGATTCGTCACCTGTATAGATGTTATAAACGGCTTTTGAGTCACCACAGTTATATTTTTTTAACATTTTATTGCACCATTCGACGTGAGCATCTTTTTGCTCTTTTGTTAAGTTGTGGGGTATCCAACGCGAACAAATTTTTTTTACAGCCAAATAATTATGTAATATGCTATTAATGCTGGTCATAGAAATACCCAGAGTCGCCTCTATCTCGCGGTACGTAACATGTCGGTCGTCCATTATAAGTTTTCGCACAGCCTCGATATTTTGTTGTACAACGACCGATTTCGGGCGACCTGCCTTAACTTCGTCCGTAAGCATACTACGTCCACGATTGAACTCACTAAACCAGTGATACACAGTAGTTTTAGATGGGGCTTCATCACCAAAAGTTGAAGTTAGTTGATCTATGCACTGTTGTTGCGTTAAACCACGCCGAAAATCATAATAAATCATAGCACGAATATTTTCACGAGTGAGTTCCATTCTTGCTGCGAGATGACATTTAAAACCCGTCAAAAACAAAACACGAGCGTTAATAAGAAAGAAAAACCGGCCAAGAGCGTGTCGGGCCACGCTCAGTGTAGGGTTCCGTAGTTTTCCGTCCGTCACAGTAAGTGTCCCCACTTAAGAGTTAATAACACCGCCATGTAGGATATGATACGAGAGTTCCACGTACAGCGACATCTATCGGCAAATTAAGTAAACTATTGCGCGCGAGCTTAAAGTATGGAAGATGATTTTTATGGAATAATTCTTTATTGCGTGAACCGATTTTCACCGTTTTTACTTTATTTGAAAGCACGTCATTTCATTGTAATTTTGTAGAAATTACAGGTACAATAAACACCTGCTTATACGGTTAAATTACAAACTTAGTTCAGAAATTATTTTGTATTTTTTTTCAAAAACTATTCATCCTATCAAGTTAAAAATAATTTTCCTAGAAAGTTTTTATAAAGTTCTACTTTTGAGATTTTTTTCATATTTTTAAAACTTATGGTTCAAAAGTTAGAGGGGGGGGGACGCATATTTTTTTACTTCTGGAGCGATTATTTCCGAAAATATTTACATTATCGAAAAATGATTTTAGTAAACCCCTATTCATTTTTAAATACCTATCCAACAATATATCACACGTTAGGTTCGAAATGAAAAAAAAAATCACTCCCCACTTTACGTATAGGGGAGGTACCCTAATAAAAAATTTTTTTCCACTTTTTATTTTACCACTTTGTCGGCGTGATTGATATACATATTAGTACCAAATTTCAGCTTTCTAGTGCTAACGGTCACTGAGATTATCCGCGGACGGACGGACGGACGGACGGACGGGCAGACATGGCGAAACTATAAGGGTTCCTAGTTGACTACGGAACCCTAAAAATATACCGGCCAGTACTTAAAAAAGTTCAAATTTTACCATGGAGGTCAAATATGCTATTTAAGAAGATTGTAATCCCGGTTTCCGGATATATAAATAGCAGCCTATGTAAATAAAGGCATGTTAAGTAAGCGACAGGTAATGCGATTTCAAAAGATTTTTAAAAATAAGAAGGGATTTAGCACGTCTTATATCCAACGGCAAAGCATTCCACAAGCGAACAGCCCGGAAAGTAAAAGAGCTGTTGTAAAATTTTGATGAAGATGATGGTGTAGCAACGAGATGCTTCTCTGAACACCGAATAGAAGAGAGATATTTGAAACGCTCTTTAAGATATAGAGGAGTAGTGGGATTGAAGAGAATGTTATAAAGGAGCGCTAGAATGTGTGAGTTTCGGCGATGACGAATAGGAAGCCAATTGAGCTGGGCACGAAATTCAGAGACGTGGTCAAATTTGCGTAAGCCAAATTATGTAAGCATTTTTGAGGCGCTCTAGTTTATTTAACTGGTCCTCTGTAAGATCAAGGTAGCAAATATCAGCGTAGTCCAATATAGGAAGAAGAAGAGATTGAGCAAGCGCAATTTTGGTAGCGAGTGGCAAGAAGTTACGAAGCCTGCGAAGTGATCCTAGAGACGCAAATATTTTCTTACTTATTTCACTAACCTGCTGTACCCATGAAAGTGTGCGATCTATTAAAATACCTAGGTTTTTTACTTGTCCCGAATAAGGAACCGGAACACCATCAAACACTATGACTATGTTTGAAAAGTCAATCCGTGAAATTAGTTGAGAACTGCCTAAGACTATAGCTTGTTGTTGACTTTCAGTCCATAGCGCCTACTCCAGGTGGAAATGCATTCAAGGTCCCGATTCGTGGAGTTGATAACCTGAGGTAGATCACTAGAAGCGCATTGGGAGTAAATTTGGAGGACATCGGCATAAAGATGGTAAGAAGAGGAAATATTATTGGTTATAGAGTTAATAAACACCGCCCTGCGGGACGCCGGCTAGGGTACTGCACCATGGAGAGAACGGAGAATCTACTTTAACTCGCTGCCGACGACACTCCAAGTAACTGCGAAACCAGCCAATTGACACGGGAGACAGGTTGAGAGAACGCATTATGCTTAGCAAAATGTCGAAATCAACTGTGTTGAATGCATTGCTGAAGTCGAGCAGTGTCAGTAAAGTGAGCTTACGGTTGTCCATGCCAGCAAGAACGTCATCAGTAATTTTAACTAGAGCCGTGACCGTACTGTGACCAGTGCGAAAACCAGACTGATATGGGTTCATGAGCATACCCCGGCCGGCGAGAGCAAAAATGCGTTGACAGCTTAATAGTGCGAGGACACACACTTTGGTCGATGTCGATAAAAACAACACGATGTACTGGACCACCGTTATGATATGCAGAAGTATTAATTATTGTTGTAAACAAAATTAAAACCAAGTGTTTGTATTTATTCAGTATTTTATGTAATTTTCGTAATATACAATTAGCATTTTTTCTAAATTTTCCGATTTTAAACTCCTTCGCCTTGCCGATAAAATCCATTTCATCCAACTAAAGGACCGTTCTAAATCTACTGTAGTAATCGGAGCAAAACGAAATAATTCATAGTGATTATGAATTTGTTCTGTATTAGGTAGTTCCACTTCTCTGCCAGATATCAATTTATTTAAATTGTTTAAAGTTAAAATGCCAACGTTCTTCTTCAACACATTCTGATACTTATTGTGAATAACTTTACCTTGAGGATGTAACCGTAATTTTGACAAGTGCACTTTCAACTTGTGAACTATATTTAAACTGGCTTCCAGACTTAAATTTTGATTTTGTAATTGTTTTATTGTATTAGGTATTATTGAAATATAATTATTTATCCATTTAAGGTCATTCAAAATATTTAAATCGTTCATTGCACGTTTGAATTTCAAAATATACATTGAATCCCTATTAGGGAATGTCTGTATGACTCGCTTGATTTCAGGCAAATATTTATGATAGTAGCAGGCCGCGTTAATCCATGTGCCCCATCTTATTATAGTTGGCTGCGGTGGTAAGGGAACAGTTGGTAACATCTGACGAAACGTTCTTATTCTTTTAGGCGATTTTCGGAACACCTTTTTTGTGTATGCGATTAAATTATTTACAACGGGAAAAAGTAATCGAACTTGTTCAGCCACCCTATTTACGCCATGAGCTAGACATGTAACATGAACTAAATTAGGAAAAAGAGTTTTCAAGTTCTTTCCTGCCTTTAACATGTAGGCTACGCCATCCGTAAGGAGTAACAAGACTTTGTCATGTTTGTTATGGTCATTCCCCCATAATTTCTCCAAGGCAATTTTAATAAGTGTTGATATAGTAACGTTATTAACTTCGTCTAACCAAAAACTCGATATGATGTGTGGGGTACTTATCTTTTCTTTTAATAAAGCTCCAACCATTACATTACCGATTTGACGTCCGTTTGCATCTGAGGATTCGTCTACGCTTACGTAAATTCTAGCATTTGCAAGTTCAGTCCTGATTTGGTGCATTTTCTCTTTATATGCAATGTCCAAAGTAGTTCTTCTCAGAAAAGATTTATCGGGAATACAAACTTTACAAAATTTTCCGGATATGCAATTTTTAATGAAATTATTGAAAATGGGGTTCTTAATTTGGGTCCAGGGGATGTTGCAAGCCAAAATAAACTTCAACAGTTCCAGATTGAATAAATTTTGTGTTTTTGTTGAAACGCCGCAGTGCCTTTTGCTTCTGATGTGCCTTTGTAAGGAAGATTTGGAATTTAACATTGTGATTTCACATTTTTTACAAAATAAATGTTCACCTCGATCTTCTATATATTCCGCGTAATCGGCTATCCAAGTACACTGTTTCTTCTTGCGTGGCATGGCGGGTCGATAATATAAATGAATTAAATGATGGTAAATTAATTTGTTTCAATGTAATTTCTACGATTGACACCGATTGATTTGAGTCAATGTCAAATAGTAGTTGTTTATAATCGCGAAATACACATATGATATGAAAGAGGTCTATTAGTTACGAGTATGTGAAAAGTATCTATTTACAACTGTCACTCACTCTTATCTATTACGAACATTCCCGTGAGTATGATAAATTGATTATAATTGTAATCAGTTGATTGAAATAGTATATAAGCTTAAAAATAATAATTTTATGTTGATAGAAAATTGTTTTAGGGTTATTCTTAGAAACGCGTGGAGGTATCAAGTTGAAATAAATAACAAATACTAATGGCTCAGTTTAAAAAAAAAAAATAATAATTATGCTTAATTAAAAGTCGACTATTCTATCGACATCCATATGTCGATAGAATAGTCGATATTTAATTAAGCACTAGGAGCAGACGCATTTTTGCTCTCGCCGGCCGGGGTATGTTCATGAGCATATGCCTGTTTAAAAATGATGTTAGCTGCTGATGCACAAGGCGCTCAAGAACCTTGGAAAGAAACGGAAGAATAGAAATAGGTCTAAAGTCGGAATAAGAAGAAGGATTGGAATTTTTGGGTAAGGGGATAACATCCGCGTCTTTCCAGATAGAAGGAAATATACCAGAAAAGATAGAATAATTTAGAATATGAGTGATTCTGGCAACAAGGAGATCTAAAAGAGGAAGAATCATTTTCCGACTGACACAGTCGACTCCAACGGCGTTGGACGAAATTGCTAGCACGCCCTTCTCAACACCACTCTCAGTCAATTGAGTAAGAAAGAAGGGAGGAAAATCAGGAGTTGGGAGCCTCGAAAGATGGATAAGAGTCTCGGTTTTAGCTGGCCCGGTAAAGGCAGTAGAAGTTGAAAAGTGCTGATTAAGCTGGTTTAAGTTAATATCTTTATTTATGACATTCTGCGGTGACTTCCCAACTCCCAGCGACTTAAGGAACTTCCAGACTTTGGCTGGCTCGCCGTTTTCTACCGAACTATGTATGTGACGCCTTTGAGCATCACGGCAAATTGTGCTACATCGATTGCGAAGGGTATGGTATCTCATTTTATTTTTTTCGGACGGAGCACCCTTATATCTTGATTTTGCCAAGTTTTTCTTGGCGATAAGAGATTTGATGTCTTCAGTAAGCCACGGGGCGGGAGCGTGTTTTATCTTAACTGGACGTACAAGAGCGTGAATATCATAAAGTTGAATTACAGCTGAGTTGAAAAGTGACACTTTATCATTCACACTAACAGCCTGCAAGATGGGGCTCCAATCTATTTGCATAGCATCTTCGCGAAGCTTCTCAACACTCATTCTGCCAAAATTGCGTTGCAGTAGGACTTTCGGCTTAAATTTAGGAGGACGAATTTTATAAGAAAGAAAAAGCAAATTATGATAAGAAAAGGCATCCACAGAGAATTGAGAAAAATTAGCAACATGATCAGGAGAAGAAACAAGGGCGAGGTCCAGAAGTGAAGGAGAAGAATTGGGAAAATGATGTGTGGGACCAGATGGAAGAATAACCATATTACAGGCTTCAACAAGTGCTTTGAGAGAGTTAGAGCGAAAATCATTTTTAAGCAAACATGTGTTAAAGTCGTCCATGATAATATGGTGATCGTAAGATGGCATAAGGTCCTCAAGGAGCTTTTCGAAAGAAGCGAAGTAGTTGATGTGAAGAGAGGGAGAGTAAAAAACACCGAGAAGAATTTTAGAGTGAGATAAGCTTAACTCAAGAAATAGATATTCTGCGGAATTACAAAGCGATTGAGCTGACATGCTTACGATGGAAAACGGAATATGAGAACGTAAATAGAGTGCTACCCCACCACCGCCTCTAACAGAGCGATCATTCCGAACAAGACAAAAGCCAGGTAATGAATGAAGCTGATGGAGGGTAAGCAAGGCTTGAACCAAGACTCGGACACCAGAATTGCATCAACCTTGCTCTGCTCGAAATTCAATAAAAGGTCATTAAAATGAGCGGGAATACTTTGCGCGTTGATGTGGACTAAATTAAAGTTTTTAGGAAATTCAGAAAGTTGTAGGTGAAGTTGGTCATGAAGAGAGGGAGGAAGACTGTGAAAACTATCATTAGAAGAGACTGAAACATAATCACTAATATCGCTTTCGTCATTATCAGAAATATAAGACATTGCCTTTTATAAAAAAAAAAAAAATAAAAATAAAAATATAAATAAGTATACAATATAAAATTAAACAAACGCTTAAAATACTACTATTAAAATTCCGACTACCCGCCAGCAGTCTGTCACAATTTATACAAATTACAATACAGAAACATTGGCCGGTAAGCGTCAGACTGTCAATGTCACTGATAGTAAAAGAAACAGTAAATAATGTAATTAATATTAACCGACTAAATTGAAGGATTTGTTGTAAAAATTACAAGAGGGTACATTACAAGAGATTAAGCTACCAAAAGCACAAGTTAGAAACACGACTGAGCAGTGACAAATAACCAATAAAATGAATGCAATGCAAAATCTCAAAAACGATCGGTCGGTTTTCTCATCCTTTTGCTCGGCTCACCTAGCTGTTTATCACCCGCAAGTACGACACTGTCAGCACCTGCCGCAGGTCCAGGCTTAGACGGCGGTGCTAAATTAATCTTATCGAGATCGGTCCGAGATGCAACACAGCTGCGATCTCTATCCTTGACTAATACGTACACGCTGCCTTCTCGCGTGTAGCAGTTACGGACTCCGAAGCGCTCCCTGGCTGCCATAAAGACCTCGTGCCGTGGCTTGGTCAGGAACTCGGAGATGATGACGCCAGTCCCTTTGAGTGCAGTTTTAGCAGACCAGATGGCATCACGGTCAGCAATGTCTCTGAATTTAACGAGAATGCATCTGGTCTTATTGCTACGCGGGCGGCCCATCCGATGACTACGAGCGATCATGTTGGTGGTCATATCAGACTTGAGATGCGCCTTCAGCAAATCCACAACCCGTGTTGAAGTGTCTTCATTAGCTGCCTCTGCCACACCATGAACTAGGAGGATCTTGCGCCTCGTCCGCATCTCCATATTATCCACTTGCTGGCTCAGAAACTTAACCTGCTGTCAATGTGATATTATTGTTGCTGTAATTGTTAATAAGTACTTAAAATTATTATTGCTTTTAGTCTAAGTTTCGTGACGCATTACTGTAATGTCATGTAAACATTTTTATTAATAAATAATAAAATAATAATTATCCGTCGGCTGTCAACAGGGCGATCCTCTGGGGCCGGCCATTTTCAGCCTTGCAAACAATCCTATCATTTTGGCTCTAACTTCTAAATTTAACGTTTGGTACCTCGACGACGGCAGCCTGGGAGGTGAAGCGAACTCCGTCCTTAAAGACCTCTTAACCATCATCAACCAGTTTCAATCAATAGGCTTAGAGCTAAATACAAATAAATGCGAACTTTACATAAATCCGGACGCTACAAACAAAACAAAAATCGAACAAGATTTTGATAACATCTGCCCTGGCATTAAAATTCTGCAAAAAGACTCACTTCACCTACTGGGTGCACCCGTTTTCGAGGAATCAATCCCAGATTTCACCAACTCAAAACTAACCCATTTTTCGGAAACTTCGGACCGCCTCCTTGAAATTAACTCGCATATGGCTATCTCTATTCTTCGTTTCTGCCTTTTTGTCCCCAAATTCACATACTTTTTGCGCTGAAGTCCCATTTGGAAATTTCTAAATTATTCTAAAGCCATAGATTCGATGCTACATCTTCAGCTTGAAAAAATTATAAACGTAAAAATTAAAGACTGACAGTTTCTCCATGCCACATTACCCATTAGATTTGGAGGACTCGGCATCCGCCAAATCTCCAGTGTCACCTTGCCCGCCTTTCTGTCCTCGGCACATAGCACGCTCCCCCTCGTAGGTAAAATCCTTATGCCATCACTCCGTGATTTCGAGGTAGCGTGCTTGTCCGAGGCAGAAGACGAGTGGAAAATGGCCCGCCCAGGAAAAGATCTACCAGTAAACAAGGCAGTTCAGAGGATCTGGGACCAACCCATTTGTACATAAATTCATTCAGACCTGCTAGACTCTTGCTCCACCAGCCAGGAAAAAGCTCGTTTACTAGCTGTGTCGGAAAGAGAGTGGCTCTTGGCTACACGCATTCCCATCCTCTAATTTTGGTACACTACTAGATAATAATACCCTCAGGCTGGCATGTCGGACTGCGCCTGGGGGCCTCCATAGTTTCACCCCATCGCTGTCTCTGCGGAACATCTGTTGGGACACCATGGTCTATCTTGTACGAGGAGTGCCGGCCGACTATCCCGCCACGCCAGCCTCAACGACATCATCCGTCGGGCCTTTGTTAGCGCCAACGTGTCAGCCATACTCGAACCGCCTGGCCTCGCGCGCGATGATGGCAAGAGGCCTGACGGCATTACTCTTGTGCCCTGGAGCCTGGGGCGGCCCCTTATCTGGGACGCCACATGCGTGGACACCCTGGCGCCGTCCCATCTCATCACAACCTCAATAAGAGCAGGTGGGGCAGCTGCAGCGGCTGAGGTGGCAAAGTGCCGCAAATATATTGGTCTGACAGACCAGAATATATTTGCGGCATTTGCCGTTGAAACTTTAAGACCGTGGTGCCCAGGCGCCCACAGACTAATCAGGCAGCTGTCGATAAAACTGTTTGAGGTCACTGGGGACCGTAGGGCTGGTTCGTTCTTCGCCCAAAGGATTGGTAGAGCGATCCAGAGGGGGAACGCAGCCAGCCTCATGGGAACCCTTCCCCAGGGTTCGGACCTCGGTGACCTTACCTAAATTCTCAGTTTTCTTTTAGTTTTAATTTTGTAGTTCGTTTTTAGCTTTAATTTTGTAGCTAGTTTTTAAATAGTTTTAGGTCATATTTCCTTATATTTTAACCTGGTATACTTGTACTTTTAAAATGTATATAAAATAGGCTATGGTATGGTCAGGGCGACATCACTCAGGTGTTCCTTTAAGTTTTATTGAATTTAGGCATAATGACCAGTGATCGGAGTAGGTAGTGCAATTTCGAATGAATGACCTTAAACTTTATACTTCATATGGATAAGACCCGGGATTCCGGGACTCGTATTTTTTCTCAAAATATTTTTTTGACATGACATGAATTGAAATTATATGGGAAACAGCGAAAAAAAAACGTGCGAAGTTAAATAAATTAAGAACCTAAGTAAACTTAAAACACGATGTACCTAATTTGTCATTAGGGTTAAAATGTTATCTTTCAATCAGACAGAGACATCAGTAACAAAATACCAAATATAGACATCTGCTGATTATTTTGCACCTCACATATCCTCGGTCATAAATGTAAACAATAGAAAGTGTGAGTCAGGTAAAGAGAATTTAGGAATGCCCTTTTAAAAACAACATGTGAATACCAAAAGATAAGCGTACGATTTGAGCATATATAACGGCGATATTTACTATTCAATATTTTTTTGATTTCTTAATCAAACATGAAACTTTTAACTTTTCAATTGAAATCTCGTGGTTACAAGCTATATCCATACTAAGCTTACGTACCCAAGTCTCGCGAAAATGCACTACCTAATCCGATCACTGATAATGACATAGAAACCATAATGACATGAAAACCAAGAAGTGGACGCGGTTTTTTAATTTATTTAATAAACGTTTAATGAAACCATGTAACTATCATATCTAATATACATTAAAACATAAAATTTCGTTTCTATAAAAAAAACTGATGAATGACAAACTGTAAATAACATTTTAGCTCGAGATGGTTACTCGTACAAGCAAATGTAGTACATACTCTCTACATATGTTACTTACATATGTACTAAAAGGTGAAAGGATTAAATCTAATTTATGAACTTGATCGCCTTATAAGTGCACCTTGCGTTGACAAAAGAAACACGAATTCACTTGACATTTAATTTAAGCCGTATTATCGTTATTACAAGAGATTCAATACATTATTGACAACGATAATAATGTCTTTTGAAATTACGACGCCAATCCTCGTTCTTAATAAAACTACTTTGTATACTGGGGTCCCTAGACGATCAAGCGGTCAAGCAGGTAAGGATTAACCATCGCGATTGAACGGTCCCGATTGATATGAAGCGATTGTCAAGCGCAGTAACGTGATTGATTCCGATTGGCAAAAATTTAGATTACGCCACTGATTATCGTTTTGCTTTGCGAATGACAATCGCTTCTTATTATTTCATTTTGTATTTTTATTTAGTATAGCAGTCTTAAAGCTTAGTACATTTTATGTTATCTTGTGTAATAATTCTGGCATAATACATCATTATTTTATTAATACTGCTATTGTTTTTTATTCATAACATACATAACTATTTTAACTTTTGTATTTGCTCAATATAGTAGAATAGGGTAAAGGCTTGATTACTCAAAAAAACATTGATGCATAGTTTGAACTTTCATCAAACGTACTTTAAAAAAGCTTCTCAATAAAACTTTTACTTGACTAGCTCGCTTGATCGTCTCTGCGCTTCATAAAATTATAGACATTACAGTCATATGTTACTTTGTGCTAAACTGCTTATTATCAAGTTATTCCTTGTTCACAATGATCTGTCTAGACATGAACCTTGTGATTGAAGAGTTAAAAATTATTTCTTAAATAGCAAGCGACCTTTAATAGAGTGTATAATCCCATTAAGGAATAATCAGTAATTAATGTCCACATTATCTATTAACCGATTTGTTCCTGCCCGATTACTCTGTCGTCTTAGCACTGAATAGCGTTAATACAAAGTGTAGGATTTAGCAGATGCGTAGTAATGGAGCGTACACGGATAAAGTAGACTGCATTTCATCTCTTGACAATGACAAGAAGTGTTAAGATATATGACTAGCCCAAGCAGGCCTTGCTATACTTGTAGTAGAAAAACCATGTACCACAATTGTGAGAGGTAATTTGTTGATAGAATTTAGAGACCCTAATATCTGATAATGATAATAGGTTCAAATCATATGTAGGTCAACGGAATATGGAAACGGAAAGGTAGGTTAATATATTTTGAAGATGTTTTATTATGATATATCATATAAGAACGGTCATAGAAGAAGAATGAGGAATGAGGAATGAGGAAGTACATACAGTCACTAGCTACATTAATCTTATAGTACGTATTTATAATAAGCACTTTCATTAGTCATACATCGATATTATATAATCATGTTCAGGATAAGTAGGATATTGTAGTAATATTAGCTCCCATTACTTCATTCCACGTTTCCAAATTAATCCCCTTAACATATGCTTACAAGCTGAGATAACATTTCTTGACATCATTTCACAAAACCTTTCTGGCTAATATCCTTCGTCCTTTAATTATTGTCAGACGCATGCCCGCTTGGCCAATTCACAAAATATAGAATTCCTTTCGCTCAATGCCCTAAACTGAATAGATTGAACGTAAGAATGAGATCGCCTTTTGGAGGCAATTCGCTGACAAAAGGCGTCGGGATAAAGCATCATATTTATTTCATAATAAATGACAATTATCGTAAATTGATTTTTCGGTCGACAATACACGATGCAGCTAACCAAACATTGGCCAGAAAAGATCGACGATGTCATTGTGGAGTGATCCAGAAAAAATCTTACGAGTTCGAAATCTTACAGAATAGGTTTGTATTTATTGTTAGGTAAGGCAACAAATATTATGTAGGTATTATATTTCTGTTATTAGAGTAAATACATTCATGGTCAGTTAAAATAAATAAGCTATCGAGAGATATGAAAATAACATTTTCTAAGAGTGCGTTGAAAACGTTATTGTTTAAGTTTATGGCAAAAATACAAATACAAAATTGAGGAAATCATAAATAAGTTTGCGTTGCCTCTTCATCTTCTAATTAAAGTTTATCAATGTATGGTATACATAAAACAGAACATGAGAAAATATAATGTAAATTCAATCAAGGCTCTGTGTGTTGCCCTTACCCGTTATTAGGTTCAAACCGAGGCTGCATGTTAGTAAATAGATTTTTAATAAATTGCACATAGGTTTAGCTAAATTCGGGTCCAAGTAAGGGAAAAAGGGAAGTGAGAAATGTATACTGAAAATTGAGATATGTACTATTATGTACACAACGGTTAACTTTAGAGAACATTTTATATGAGGCACCATTTCCTAAATATACGCAATAGTTTGCTCGTAGAGCATGCTGTTATTCGGTAAGGCCTTGATTTTTGTAAAGTGATAGCTGTATTTTACAAATAGCACGTGGTGGCCAACCACGGACTACCAGTCAATGGCCAATGGATTGAATGGATTCTATCGATACTGTCGATTATTTTGCCAACGTCAAAGTTAAAAAGCAAAAGTTTGCTCGTAGAGCATGCTGTTGTTCGATAAGGCCTTGCTTTTTGTAAAGTGATAGCAGTATTTTACAAATAGCACGTGGTGGCCAACCACGAACTACCAGTCAATGGCCAATGGATTGAATGGATTCTATCGATACTTTCGATTATTTTGCCAACGTCAAAGTAAAAAGCAAAAGTTTGCTCGTAGAGCATGCTATTGTTTGGTAAGGCCTTGCTTTTTGTAAAGTGATAGCTGTATTTTACAATTAGCATTTGGTGGCCAACCACGGACTATCAGTCGATGACCTATGGGTTGGATGGATTCTATCGATACTGTCGATTATTTCGCCAACGTCAAAGTTTAAAAGCAAAAGTTTGCTCGTAGAGAATGCTATTGTTCGGTAAGGCCTTGCTTTTTGTAAAGTGATAGCAGTATTTTACAAATAGCACGTGGTGGCCAACCACGAACTACCAGTCAATGGCCAATGGATAGAATGGATTCTATCGATACTTTCGATTATTTTGCCAACGTCAAAGTAAAAAGCAAAAGTTTGCTCGTAGAGCATGCTATTGTTTGGTAAGGCCTTGCTTTTTGTAAAGTGATAGCTGTATTTTACAATTAGCATTTGGTGGCCAACCACGGACTATCAGTCGATGACCTATGGGTTGGATGGATTCTATCGATACTGTCGATTATTTCGCCAAAGTCAAAGTTTAAAAGCAAAAGTTTGCTCGTAGAGCATGCTGTTATTCGGTAAGGCCTCTTGATTTTTGTAAAGTGATAGCTGTATTTTACAAATAGCATGTGGTGGCCAACCACGGACTAACACTTGATGACCAAAAAAAAGGTGGTTAGACGCATTTTGAGACTAGATCTTCATTAGCTGCTAGATCACTGCACAATAAGCTATCAATATTACACACTGAACAACTAAAATTAATATAAATTAAAAAATATCCTCAAGACAACTTGGCCATTTTGTAATTCGGCCGGAAGTGAAACGATTTTTTGATAAAGTCAGTACTTTCGGAAACAATAGCTCACTAAACTCAAAAAAATGTGTCCCCCCTCCTGTCTCTCTTAACAACCGTGGGTCTTAATAATATTGAAAAATTTGTAAAAGTGAGGCCTAATCATACCTACGTACTTTTAATGAAAACCATATTAAATATTATTTTATTTATTTATTATTTAGAGTGAGAGACAGTGCCAACAGCCTCCTGAATGCCGTGCTGAACAAGTACGATTGCCCAATAGTGAGCCACTGGAACAGGCCGGTTATTTTTAATATTAAATAGGTAATGAATTGTATTTTACGTTTTATTTTTTCTTTTTATATAATTTTGTATTTGTATGGTAATTTAATTTTATATTTGACATTCCAAGTTAATTTATTTTAGTGGCGCAAAATATCTTATAAAAAACAATCTTTTGAGTGGGTGTATTATGACGAGCCGGCAACTACTACTGAGCATGGCCCGACATGCTCTTGGCCTGTTTTATTTTATGTATGTAGGGTACTGAAGAGGTTGTAATATAATATATAACAGTCCTTTACATTTTTGGAAGATTACTGTAAAATATTCTATATGCAAGTATATAAAATTCAACTCAACGAAAAAAAACATAAAATAATATCAGTTACCCTTGCGGTTTTTCTCTCAAGACACGCGCATCGTACCATCAAATAAAATAAACAAAATGAAATGATAATTTTCAAAATCCATCCTTGTGTTTTACCTCTACTCCCTACCACCTCCATCCCCCTATAGTAGATACTTACATAATACTTGTATTACTTGTACGTCCAACCGCAGGGTATGGGACAAGTTTCTTCTAATACTCGAAGTATAAGAGTATTCAGGATGTACTCCGCTGTAGCCGTAAACATTTGATGTGCTGGTTTCTTCATTACATTTTTCTTCTCCGCAAAAAAAAACTTGTAAATACATCCTTTAAATATATAAAAGAAGAAACTGACTGACTGACTGACTGACTGACTGACTGATTGACTGACTGACTGACTGACATATCAACGCACAGCCCAAACCGCTAGTTCTAGAGATTCCAAATTTGGCACGTAGGTTCCTTATAAGGTCTAGGGATGCACTAAGAAAGGATTTTTCAAAATTCGCCCTCTAAGGGGGTAAAATGGGGGCCCAAAGTTTGTATGGAGAATCAAGATTTGTTAGACTATTTTATTCGAAACTTCACAAGAGTATTTCTAACGATAAATGAGTAAACACGTGTTTCAGGTTTTTTGTAAATTCAACCCCTAAAAGGGGCAAATGTGTTCACAAAGTCTGAAAATCAACATGGGTATCGTATGCTTTTTGAGTACTTATAGTACGCGGGCGAAGCCGCGGGAAAAGGCTAGTATGACATAAACATAATGCTGTTTCAAACCAAAATTCCGATAAAATAATTCAGTACAAACCGGGAACTTCACCCATGACCTCTTGTTAGGAAGTCGCATACCAACATATATTTTAAATAGCTCAATCTCTTGTCTAAGGTGACTATGTAGCCAATACCACCTGCTACCCACTCCAGGTATTTCCATTTCCCGATGTTCACGACTTTGTACCACGAGTGCCCATCAATTACCCAACGACAGCTCTATTGCCCCAAAATAGCCAAAATATGTCGTCTCCGCTAAAAACTGTGTAAAAGCCCAGGTGTGTAGACAATTAGAATATAATCAGTGCGTTTGGAGAGCTGTCACGATTCGAGGAAGTGGTCTACCGAGATGAACTTAAAATGACGAAAATTCATACGGCTTTTAATGGCGTTTAGGCTGTTTTGGTGCTGGTTATATCATTGTTGGTAGCCACCCAGAGTGTGTTTGCTGTGGGATGAATGCGCGCGTAATATTTGCCTTACGAATGAAGGAAACAATGCGGTGGGACAGTTAGCGTTTTCTTGTGATTCGTGGCGACAATGTTAGGGTGTGGTTTCTTTATCGCGACAGTTGCTGTATTTTGTTCAGAGTTTTGACATATACAGTTTAGTAGTATTGTGTAGTGTAAAGTAAAGCAAAGTAAAGTTATAATTTAAGCATTTAAATGAAACAAAACATTGTGCAAACTTAAGTACGATTTCCACCGATCGGACCGGCCGACCAATATCTGATAACAATCGACCGTCTATATTAAAAAAATCAATTAAAAAATCTTCGGATATGGTATGAATTTTTTAAGATGTCGGAATTGTAGGTTGAACTCTTTAGTAATCGGATATGGTATGAATTTTTTAAGATGTCGGAATTGTAGGTTGAACTCTTTAGTAAGATTCCAACATCTTAAAAGATATCACTATATGACAAAGAAAATGTAAGTAAATTATAAAAATCATATGATTCAAAGGAGTCTTCGTCTAGCAGTGTATTTACTTTTGACTGAGATAATGAATTCCATAAGAGTCGTACATATTTACCATCCTGAAATGTACATAGATTAAATTAAAAAAAGACACACTTCTGACAAAATTTTGATATATTTACACATATGACTCACATCAAAAAACGTAAATATAAATCTAAGGCTACTTACTTCATACAAGTCGCAAGAAGTAAAGGTAAGGCCTTTACTACTTGAACCTAAAACCTCCAAGTACGGTCCAAAGAAACTGCACCCTAAACCTTTGCTATTCTGTTGTCATCCGTGTTGGCACGTCCACACCGCGGGAGGCTCGACCACCTCAGCTCTTTGTCATCTATTTATTTACCTTTCCTATTTTTTTTCTAACCAGCACGTGATTGCTAACATCCCACTCGAAAAAGTCCCAAGTCTTCCAACCTTACTAAGACTTATACAACCTTTTGGAATTCAGATTCTAAATCTGCAACTCAAGTGACAAAGACGTTGACTTGGCAAGACTCAATTGTTGATCTTGAATTTATTTGTTAACCACGTATGACTATTGGTAAAATATGCATTGGTTTAGTTTTTTTGGGTAAATGTGTTGCCAACATTGTCCACTTAAATCTTTAATAATGGAATTGAGATACAAAGTCACGACAATTCTGTGAAGTTGTAAATGGGTTACGAAATCTCCTTGTTCATATTCTTAGGTTTCATTGTAAGCTTTTAGTATGCTTCACACCTGATGGCTAATGTCACATAGGCACGTTCGAACAGTTCATGTACATCAGCAAAAAACGCTATGTAGCTCTAGTTAAAAGGTTCCATGTATATGAGGGTAACACTTGGATCTCCAAACTACGGCTGCAAAAAGGAGACGGAGACCAGGGGGCTTAGCCAAAATGACGTCGAAGTTGACGTCGAAGAATCGTTTACAGAAAATGAATCGAAACGCTATCCGTTTCTGTATCGCACTAATATATAATAAGAGAGACTAATAGCGTTTCGTTTCGTTTACTACAAACGATTTAGTGTGGGAAATTTACCGGGTCGTTGTATGGAGACCTCGCATTAATTCCTCAGTCGATTATTCTTTTGCTAGGATGTAGTATAGGTCATAACAAACACAAAACACTATTTTTCCAAAAAAAAAAGTATGTCAGTTTTGGTATTTTTACAAAAATGTACAAAAAGCTTAATACTTTGTACTGGTATTTTTCTCAGGGTATATTTTTTTCACTAAACAAATTATTTTGATTACTGACAGATACTGTCAAAAGTTCAAAAAAAAAAATCAAATAAAGCTGTCACTTTTATTCAAAAGTAATTGGTAACACTCGTCATTTTGTTTGGAAAATTTCTCAGTCAGGTTTGTAACAGTGGGTGTTACGTTAATCATATTTTAGCATAATATTTACGAATATCCAAAAAAAAATTCTAAAAATAAAATTGTTATTACAGTATATTTCATAAACTTTATGGGAAATCCCTCAGCCTGGTTTCGTTTTTTATTCACGTAAGGTAGTCAATTCAACAGCCACAACCGAAATTTCCAAAAAATATTCCACATACAATACGTTAAATCTTGAAATGAAAAATTTGTCTAGCCTTTTAAAGCGAGTGAGCACGCAGTAATATGTCGTCGTGCTTCAGCTATTGAGTCCAGTTTAGCATGCGCGGCTACGACTCAGCTATGCTTGCGTCATAGTGAAAAAAGTGGAGTAAGTTACTTCAATTATATAATTGTCTAATTTCATATTTGTACTTAACTCGTATCATTATAATTTTAATAAATATTTTGATGGCGTATTATTAATTAAACAATTTAGTATTTAATTGAAGCATCAGAGTATCATTGCCTCACTAAATAGAACACCATCACCACTACTCGCCAACAGATGACGCTTGTAGTGTCATAATGCACACAATGCAGCCGCATGCACCGATACAACTACGCTTCGACACTAGTCACGCCGCCTACCAACAGATGGTACAGTCAAGTGCAAAAATACGTATCGAAAAAATCGTCTCATAAATATGGTACTACGCACTTATTACAACGGAATAAGATACTATGGGACATATTTTTGAGTAAGATGAGTACACCCATATTTTTACACTTGACTGTACATTGATCGAGTTATATAGATGCCGCTAACGTTTGTTCAACGCAGAAACATGACCCTCGGCGCATTGCCGAGGACTTTTTGAGAAACGCCCTACCGGTCTCAAGGTACGCATGCTATATGCCTCAACCAAGTTTGAGCAATTTAGTGTTGTGACACTAAGCCACTGGGCCAGTAATTTGTTCTAAGGGCACACCCTTAGGACAAATTACTGGCCTGGTACACATCTACCTAGCTGGGTAGTACTCGCCAAGTAATCACTAGAGAGAAGAGAGTACATGTAAATTTCTAAAGCAATAAATTGTATCCCATCAAAAACATTACATGTACAATAATGCCAGCCTCGCAACGCAGTTCTCCTACTTCAAAAAGTAATGTGGTCTAATGTAAAACCAAGCCGGTGTGCCGGAGTTTACTAACAACATGTCATTGTGATCTTTTGAATATTAGATGTTTATATTTTTATAATAAAAAGAAACAGAAAAAATAACTTTGTTTCTGCATATGTTATAGATAAATTAACGAGAGCATGGAATTGCATATGTAGTAGTATTGTATGTTTACAGGCATTCTATATTTGAATTTTATATTTTCTCGTACTATCAGCATAAAAAGAGGTTTGTTATATATTGAAGAAGTAAATACCAAAATAATGTCAGTGTCAAATTGTGAATATTATTTTCGTTGTGCATATATTTTTACGTCTGATTTTATTGTATTCTCACAATTATCAGAATAATTTTGTGTCAGCCCGTACGACTAAGTGTAAGTTACATAATTTTCAAAAAATATGGCAGTGAGTAATTTTGGTCCGATTGAGAGTCAAAGTAAGCAAATTATTTTTAACTGTTATAAATATTTTGAACTTGATCTGAAGAAAAATTTAAATTCCCCTTACACCGCTGCCCAGTTAGTTGAAAAAGCTACAGGTGTTTGTCTCTCTACTGTTTATAACATTGTGTCTGAGAGCAATAGTGAGAAATTCGCAACAACAAAGAAATTCACCTCCCCGAGAAATAAAAAGTTACGTACTTGTCCGTCATCAGCAGTAGAAGATTTTGATCAGGAAGTCATCCGGAGAACTATATACAATTTTCATCTGTCCCATAAGCAATTTCCAACCTTAAAGGCACTCCACTCTGTGTTAAAATCCGACATAGATTAAAAATTTGGCATTTCCACCTTACGAAAACAAATACAAAAATTAGGATTTAAATGGAAAAAGACCGAGGACAACTGAAAAATATTAATGGAAAGACACAACATACGACTGCTAAGAATAAATTACCTTACCAAAATTGCGGAATATCGGTCTGAAGATAGACCACTAGTTTATACTGATGAAACCTACATCCACACTTCACATGTGTCCGGAGAGGCTTGGACCGATGGAACAGAATTTGGTGTAAAAAAACAAATCAGTACAGGCCAGCGGTTAATAATAGTGCACGCAGGAGGAAAAGATGGTTTTATTCCCAACGCTTTGTTAATGTTTAAGGCAAACCAAAAAACGGGAGATTACCATGACCAGAACTTTGTCAACTACGAAAAATGGTTAAAAGAAAAATTAATACCGAACCTTAAACCGAATAGCGTACTTATCGTAGATAATGCGTCCTATCACAACAAACTTTTGAATCGTGCTCCAACGTCAAATTCTCATAAACAAGAAATGATGGATTGGTTGACAGAACACAACATTTCGTATAGCCCGTTGATGTACAAAACCAGTTTGTATGATTTAATTAAACAAAATAAAGAGCGGTTTCGTGAGTACCACATAGATGCAATTTTAAAAGAACACGGCCACTCCGTTTTACGATTGCCACCGTATCACCCGACATTCAATCCGATCGAAAATATTTGGTCCATGGTAAAAGGATATGTAGCGAAAAGAAACGTTTCATTAAACATGCAAGGCATTATGAGTTTAGCAACTGAACGAATGAATATTATTACTGCTGAGGACTGGGAAAATATTTGTCGCCATGTCGAAAGTGAAGAAAATAAATATCGATGTCAGGAAGGGGAAATGGATCGAATTTCAAACAATCTTATTATCAATACTTGTGACAGCTCAGATGAAGAACATGATAGCGACTAAAAGCAAAAAAACAGAGGACTACTACTTATTCCATTTCTTAAGGGTATGTAATTTTATTAAATTAAGAGAAAATTATTCTCCTTTTGTTGCAAACGGTACAACCACTACAAACGCAATTCCATGATCTCGATAATTCATCTATAACTGTACGGTTTGTAAAACTAGAGAACCCGGGATATTGCGGTATCTTTTAATTTTCAGTGGCTTTATAGTCTAAGAGTTAACCCTAGAAGTTAGAAGTGTTCAAAATTTGGAGCTTGTGGGACTGCTAGAAGTATTTTAAATATACGATCATCGTAATCAGTGAGTCAGTGACAAAATTAAGGAATTTTGGCTTGCAATAGTTCTTAAAGTATATAGTGAAATTCAATGATATTGGGATCTTCCTTGTGTTATGGCCTCTTTGTCACAGAAATTTCAGCTTTCTAGCTTTATCGATAACAGAATTAGAGGGGGGTCGAAAATGGCCTGAATGGCTTCGGAAAAAGGATGGTTCGGCCGTGCCTTTGTTTTGCTCGACTTGGCAGGGGAACTGCCGTGCCCACTGATCTGGTACGCGCGACTTTTAGTCGTCGCCCCCCGCCTCCTCGCTAGAGCGATAACCGTAGATTTATTCATAACGGGTATATCAAGACATATGCGAAACAGCGCATTTGCCAGATGACTTACACTTTTTATTTTACCCAAATTTAAACATAAGTTGTACTTTTAAATGACGCTTAAATAAGATTTATATCTGTTGTGTAATTCATCTGTGACAACTGCATTTTTTTCTCTGTGTGTAATATTTAATTATTTCTTTTGTTATAAGTCGAAATACGAGTAGATGTCATATGCTTTAGAAAAAGTGACCAAGTCCTCCGGTATCCGAGGCGAGGCCAGCAGGCAGCATCTTTTTTTTGGCATCTACCTATGGTTGATATAACTATAAACATTAAAGCTTGTCCCAGAAAAAATGTCGTTTATTAGTTATTATGAAATAATGTAAGCAATAAAAAGTTACCAAATTTTTGACAACATTTTATTAGAAATGTAGTAAACAAAACGTATTTTTGTTATGTTTTTGTTCTATTGTTTATTCATCCAGAAACTTCGTAATTTTCTTTTGATACCTGCCATCAGGTTTTGTACATTAGTGTCTGTGATTAGTTTTGAAGCTGCATTCCATTTTCGCTTGAAGTTTTCAACTGATGTGGCGTTAGTTTTATGTTTTAAGAGCTTCTGCTTCATTTTTTTTATACCACGACGGTGGCAAACAAGCATACGGCCCGCCTGATGGTAAGCAGTTACCGTAGCCTATGGACGCCTGCAACCCCAGAGGATTCGCATGCGCGTTGCCTACCCTTTAAGAACCAATACACTCCTTTTTTGAAGAACCTCATACTGTAGCCCGCTGGGAAAACCTCGGCAGGGAGTTCATTCCACAGTCGCAGCGTTCGTGGGAGGAAATTCCTCTTAAACCGTACAGTGCGCGACCCCTTAGGCTCCAGGGTGTGAGGATGAACACCCTGCCGGCGGCGAGCAATGCGGTGATAAAAAACTGCCGTGGGCATCATATCAAACAGCTCTTCAGAGCACAACCCATTGTACAAGCGATAGAACACACATAAGGAGGCAAAGTCTCTCCTTAGACTCAAAGGTTCAATGTCGCTCGTGAGCTTGGGATCGTCGACGATCCGCACAGCGCGCCTTTGCACCGAGTCAAAGGGACCAAGCTGGTATCCAGGTGCTCCCGCCCAAAGGTGACAGCAGTACTCCATGTGGGGTCTGACTTGCGACTTGTATAGAAGCAGTCTCTGCCCCGGAGTAAAGTATCTCCTCGCTCTATTGAGCACACCGAGCTTTTTGGATGCCAGCTTGGCCTTCCCTTCAAGGTGACTACGGAATTGGACGTCACTGGAAATGTCGACACCGAGGATCCCAATACTCCCTGACATTGTGAGGGTTGTGCCTTGGAACTGAGGGGCCACAGTTAATGGGGTTTTCTTAGCGGTAAACGCGCAGACTTGTGTCTTTGTGGGGTTAAATCGGACTAAGTTGTCCTGACCCCACACCGAGACTCCAGAAAGAGTATTCTCGATATTGATTATTGGCTTTGTACCATTTTATCACATTTTTAAAATAGTGGCACGTGGCCAGATCAGGCCAAACCAGAACTGGCTTCTTGTGTCGCTTAAAAAACGGCAATAATCGCTTTTCCATGCACTCTTTAAGGTATATATCGCCTTTCATAGTTCCTTTAGCAAAGTATGGAGTGCTGCGTTTGTCGCAAGAACAGATCGCTTGCCACACAAGAACCTTCTTCGCAAATTTATCCGTTTTTATGACATTGTACTCGTCATTGATAGTTTTTCTATCGTTCCCCGAATAAAAATGATGTCCCGGCAGTGATTTAAAATCAAGCTTGCAATATGTTTCGTCGTTCATCACAATACAGTATTTTTTTGTCGTTAATTTTGAATACAGTTTTCTGGATCTCGTTTTAGCGTCAGTTCGTTGTTTCGAATTTCTATTAGGCACTTTAGTTTGTTTAAAAGTCTTTATAGAATTATTTTTCTTTACTCGTTGCACAGTGGATTTAGACGTTTTAAACTTTTTAGCTAAATCTCTTACAGATGATGTAGGGTTTTTCAGCAAAGCAGCTATGATACTCTTCTCAATATTTTTCTTAACAAACCCGGTCTTCCGACCACTTCCAGGACGCCGTCGAATACCGCCAGTCTCTCTGAATTGTTTTAGGACCCTTTGCACAGTTCTAACAGACGTGTTTAGCTCCATTGCCACTTTTTTCGTGAAAATGCCTTATGAAGTTAAATGCGTTTTTCATGAAGTTTTTCTTGTGGAGACGAGATCTTTGAAAATGTGACTGTGACAGATTTTTTTCTAATATTAAATAAAGAACCGAGATAAATTTAACATATAACCATTACACATTACAGTTACAACCATTTTCATTGAAACCTGATATACCAACGCTGCGTAAACTAACGACATTTTTTACTGGGACAAGCTTTATTAGACATTCAATGACATAACATGCAATAGAATCAACATTATTGTACGCCAAACACTGGCCATTGTCATGTGTTGTTTCGTAGGTACAATAAATTATTTGTATCTGTATGGATCGAAGCGAATAAATACTTACTCCGAAGACCGGATAACCACTTATCCACATAGTCTCCGCTGGCAATCTACTGGCAGTAGGATGTCGGGTCGCCCCCCCCCCCCCCCAAACCCGCAATACAAGGAGGCGATAAGTTGAGACAGATGTAGCCTAAGCCGGTCTCGGCTAGAAGTTGCCGTTTAAGATCGTGGCAAGTGCAAAACATTTATGCGAGCCCTATGTCCCTAATGAGGGACAACAGGAACAAATTTTCGTCACCACAGTTACATTAGTGACCGATTGAATAAATCTTTTTGTAAAAATCTGTTTCAACTTAAAGAAAATCACAATTTCCAAAAATTTCCAAAATAGTTTTATTTGTTCCATATGACTACACCCCGTTTTCAGTGGTGAAATTGAACATGACGTATATATATTTTGATGTAAGCTATATACTTATTTTATTTATACAGGGTGGAAAGATAAGTCGGGCCCTGGAGGGAAACTACCTTAAAACCTTGAAATAGCTTAATTCGCCCAAAGGAAACATTCTTTTATTTTTCCTAAAAACTAAAACTGCATTCACAGTTTATTTCTTAATTTTCACTTTATTCCATACTAATTGTATGAAAAATATTATTATTATTATTATTTATGTGTTCTCTTGTGCCCTAAACTTGGTTGGTATTTAGAAGTTTTTATCCTCGTTGGAAACAGGATCGTTTGGCATCAATTGTCATAAAAATTATTTATGGCAAAAATTACAAAATAAATACTTTTTTTGAAAACTGTACTCTTTTCCAAAAATTTGTAAATGCAGTTATGTCCCTTTAAAGAAATTAAAGAATGTTTCGTTTCAGTAAATCGAGCTATCTCAACGTTTTAAGGTAGTTTTCCTCCAGGGTCCGATTTATCTTTCCATCCTGTATATTAAGGCAAAGGACTTTAACGAGGTTTAATTTGGTATTTAAACTCCATAATAGTTACTGAATTGTATTTTTTTCGGCAATTATGATTGATGTCATATTAATCACTTAATTGTTTATTCAGTAAAAGTATGGATTTCCTGAATAATCTTGCTAAATTTTCTCAGTTTCTCAGTCTCAGCGACGCGGAAATGGTTACTAAATTTAGTATAACTGTGCAATAAATACCAATTTTTTCGAATAGGTAAGCCTGGTAAGCGTACCTATTAGATTATAGTTTTCTAATAAATAAATAAATTTGTTTTTTTTTTTCAGTAACATGATACAATTGTGCAAATGCATATACATTTTAAAGTAAGATGACTAAGATTTGTGTTAAAACGTGTTAAATCGTATATATATGACGGTTCCTAGGATGAAATGGTCACAGTATTCAAAACAATTATGACAAGTGGAAAAAGATGGCCAAAAAATGAATTGTATTGCACAAGCGATAACCAGACATCAGAGTTACGGAAAATGTTACCTAATGAAAATTCCATCTCAACGAATGTAACCTTTTTGTCATGGAGCGGTGATATAATTGAAATTTATGTTTTTTTCTTAATATGTCACATGTTGTACTCGAAATAAAATATTGTGTGACAACCCTATGATTCGATATCATTAAATTTTCACCACTGATAACGGAGTCTGCATATGACACATCTACACAACACGCATGCATTTTAAAACTGTGTCAAATATATTACAACTGGCGTACTTTTTTATTTACACTGTGACTAGCACCACTACAAATTATATCAATTAAGATAAAATTACTAACAGTATGGGGGTATTAATGTAGTGTTAATGTATATTTTAGTAACGTGCAAAACCATGAAAGTAAACTTTTTCTTTGAGTTTATTAAAGAAGATAACGAGAACGCTGCGCATGGCCCCTCGCATCCCCGCTCCCGCGTCCCGCGTCCTGCACGTGCGCATTCCACTAACGAGTGAAATATTAGGTATCTTTATTTGTGACATGATTTAACTTTTTAATACGCAGGATATTTTTTTGGATTTTTGTACAGTCGCAAGAAAACTCTTAAAAGAAATATAATTAAAACAAAATATTATCGGAGCAATATTCTACTGAGAATAATAAGCAAGTTTTATACTGAAAAAGTTTGATGATGAAATTTTTGGATTTTTTTTTGTCAGACGTAGAATACATACATTTAATGTCACTTCAGTAAAAAAAAAGACGGAGCAAATTTCCGGCGTGAGTCACACAAAAAAAATATTTTTTATAAAAAAATATGTTCAGTTATGGATTTTTTTTTTGATATTCTTAACATCGGTTACATACATCAAGTCAATATTTCTAGTGCAATAAAATTAGACTGGCCATTTTTGCAAACGTAAATATAGACGATATAAGAGTTTAGATAAAAAAACCTAAGATGGACAATAGTTTTTTTTGGAAAAATATATATATATACCATCTACTCCTGACACTTTATCATGCTGTAAAGTTTTTTTGGACTGAGGAGTTAATGCGAGGTCAACACCTCTATTGCCTGGCCTAATTGGCATCTTGGCTACCGGGCTGTGATCCTTGAACGCGAGCCGTGGCCAGTATTTTAATAGAATACAACCTTATTAAAACGCGCTTGTGACCCCCTTGATATTGCGGGCGTCCATGAGCGGCGGTAATTGCTTACCATCAGGCGATTCGTATGCTCTTTTGCCTCCTATGTCAAAAAAACATATTGTAAATCTGGAAGTTTCTCCTCCTCCTCCTTGTGTCGTATTCCTCAGCACTGAGGGTCGTGACCTCCCTTCTGCATCACTTTTTCACGAGCGATCTTTCTCCACCTGTTTCTGTCACTGGCGGTGTGGATGGCGTGGTGCAAGGTCGAGTCGAGAGTGGTGCGGATCTGGTCAGACCAACGTATAGGGCTGCGTCCACGAGGTCTTTTCCCATCTACTTTGCCGGTCACGATGAGCTTCTCCAGGTTGCCACCATCTTTTCTTGCAACGTGACCGAAGTATTCTAGGACTCTGCGAAGACACTCGGATGATAGCCGCGAGGAGACTTTAAGTTCTCGCAATATGGATACGTTAGTCCGAAATGCTGTCCAGGGGATACGGAACATCTTTCTCCAGCACCACATTTCAAAGGCGTCAATGCGTTTGCGGTCTGCAGCTTTCAGTGTCCAAGTCTCAGCGCCATACGAAAAGATCGAAAAGACTAGAGTCCGTACTAGCTTGGTCTTGGTTTTAACGGAAATGTTGCGATCTCTCCATATTTTTCCTAGCTGAGACATTGCGCTTTTAGCCATGCCAATTCTCCTGCGCACTTCCTTCTCGCATGAACCATCGTTATTGATGATGGAACCCAGGTATATAAAGCTGTCCACTGTTTCAAGGCCCAACGCACCAGTGAGTTCCAATTTCCCAGATCTATCTACCACCATGACCTTAGTTTTAGACCTGTTTATGGAAAGTCCCATCCCCTCACTAATCCGCTCCATTCGGTCTAGAAGTGCAACCATTTCCGACTCATTTGCTGCAAGAAGAGTTGTGTCGTCGGCGTAGCGTAGGTTGGTGATTTTGACGCCACCAACTGTGATGCCTCCCTCCCAATTCTCGCAGGTACGTCTCATAATGTGCTCTCCATAAGCGTTGAACAGAATGGGCGATAAAATGCATCCCTGGCGTACTCCTTGGTGAAATTTAACGGGTTTTGAGGTTGTTTTATCGACTCTTACGACTCCCTGGCTTGAGCCATACAAGGTGCGAAGTAGCACGATGAGATAATTTGGAACTCCAAGTTCTTGAAGGACTTTCCATAAGCAACCCCAGTTGACACAGTCGAAAGCTTTGCTGTAATCGACGAAATACATCATCACTGGCGTATCAAACTCGTATGCTTTCTCAACGAGCTGCCTGACATTGAGAATCTGGTCTCGAGTGCCCTTGCCCTTCACGAAACCCGCTTGCTCCTGCGGAATTTGCCAATCCAGGTAGTAGCGGATGCGATTGTTAAGAATATGGAGCAATATTTTGCTGGCATGCGAGATGAGGGACAAGGTTCGATAATTGCCGCAACTCTTGGTTGACCCTTTCTTGTGCAGCGGAAGAATTACGGATTCCGACCAGTCCTGCGGCCAATCACCGTTTTGCCAGACGTGTGAGCAGATCTTGAAAAGTGTCTCTACACCCAAGTCCCCCATAGCTTTAAGCACCTCTGCTGTTATTTGGTCGCCTCCTGGCGCCTTCTTCTTCTTGAGAGACTGTAGAGCAGTCAATATTTCGGAGAAGAATCATGGGTTCCAGTTCTAGATCCTTCCAGTCTGGGATAGCTCCGGGTATTGAAAGGGGATCTGCGTACAACTGCTCACAGTAGGCACGCCATCTCTCGGCAATGCGGTCGAGCTCGTGTAGTACCGTGCCGTCGGCATCTTCTATGACCCACGATTTAGCTTTGAACTGCTTGGAAAGGACTCTGACTTTCTTAAAAAGGTCTGCAGTTTGTAGCTTATTCGAATGTCTCTCAATGTCGCTGCAGATTTCCTCAATGAAGTTGTTCTTGTCGCGTCGACAACTAGCTTGGATGGCTCTGCTAAGCTCTGAGTATTCAGCCATTATTGCACGATCTTGCAAACCTCCAACTTTTAAATCTTTCCTGCGTTGAATGAGTTCCCACGAATAAGCGGATATCCAGCATTTTTTCTTCTGTTCTGGCTTCTTCTTTTTAGAGACCTGGTCCAGCGCATCGCTGATATGACCTTTCAAGTGTTTCCACTGTATGTCCGCGTTAGCGTGTTCATGCGTTGGACTATCCTTCAGTTTCACCTCTAATGCCTCTCGGAATATAGGTAATTCATAAGGCTCCAAGTTTCTGGGTTTTGGTGGTTGTCGTCTAGGCGCCTTTAAGCGCAACGAGAAATTGGCTACGAGCAGGTTATGGTCAGAGCCGCACTCTGCGCCGGGAAAGGTCTTCACGTTAGAAACTGAGGATCTCCAGCGGGTATCTAGAACAATACAATACAATACAATACAATACAATACAATACAATACAAATAATTTATTGAGAAAAGTATAGTACAATGTTTGCTCTTACGGACTAAGATTTTTTAACGACACGTGGTTAACAAATGCCTGAACTAGGATTCCCTGTGTTTCAGGCAGCGAAGGACAATATTAGTTAATTTTTAATTATTCACTTAATTATAAACTATAAGTATTACACAATAAAACTCTTATCACCTTAACAAAATAAGTAGGTTCTTAAGTATTAAATATATAGGACAGTATATAGGTAGTTATTTTATGACTAATAGTAATTTCTCTGTATCATCGTACGTCATTTTCTGAAGGGCGCGTCGTAGAGTATTCTTACAACAGGCATAGCTAAGTGGGTATATGTCTAGTGTTGCATTTAACCTGTTGTACAAAAATGGGCCCGCAAAGACAAAGAATCTAGATAAAAATACGTGTTTTTTTTGTACTGTTTTAATACCTACAATATCTTTGCGTCTCTTATTTCTATATTCAGGGTTAAAGGAAGTTCTGGCGTGCTGCTTTAGCGTTGTGCTTAATATATATAATTGACGAACAGTTAATACTTCACATGATTTATAAAGGAGGTCAGTAGGGTTTATACCCATTCTTATGAATGGGCGGGAAGTAGCTACCTTTAGTACCGCTCTCTGAGCTCTTTTTAGGGTTAGAAGTGTAGTTTTTGCTGTGCCACCCCAAAAAGAAATGCAGTACGTTAGTATCGATTGACATAGTGCAAGGTATACTTGCTTGATTAAATTTGGGTCAGCGATTGAACGAAGTTTTTTGAATACAAACATTAACTTTCGAACTCTATTGCACAATGCTTCAATGTGATTTTTAAAGGTGAGGGTTTCGTCTATCATGACTCCTAAATACTTAATTTTGTCAGTAATAGCTATGGATTGACAAGAACAAAGATTATTTGATTTTTCTTTACAGTTATGTACGTAGAGTTTGAGGTTACGTGCGTCCGGATCTGTTTTCCGCATAGCAAAACTTATAAAATTCGTTTTGTCAGAGTTAAGTGTTAATAGATGAAGTTTTAGCCAGTTAGTTACAACATTAAATCCGCGTTGTGCGTACTCGTAGACCTCGTTTGTTGACTTTGCGGAAAAAAGGAGGACAGTGTCATCTGCGTAGGAAATGATTTTGCCACTATCTATTTTTAGATTGCATAGGTCATTAATATAAATTAAAAATAGGGTTGAGGCCAAGACGCTTCCTTGTGGCAAGCCAAAAGATGTGTTTTCTAAATCAGAACTGATAATGTTATCTATTTTTACGCATTGCGTACGTCCGTCTAGGTAGCTCGCGATTAATTTGTGCTGTGTGCCTCTAATGCCTAGTGATTCAAGCTTGTGCAGTAAAATGGAAGTAGAAACAGTGTCAAAAGCTTTGGCAAGGTCCAGGAAGATTCCTATTGTCTTGTTACCCTTGTCTAATTCCTGAGCTAAATAGTCAGTCAGTTCATGTACAGCATCTCCGGTTGATAATTTGGACCTAAAGCCAAACTGCGTTTTTGCCAAGAGCGAATGCTTCTCCAGATATTGAACAAGTCTATTGTTAATAATTTTTTCCAGAATTTTTGATGTCGCTGGTAACAGAGAAATCGGCCTATAATTTGTTACTTGAACTTTGCTACCAGATTTATAGACAGGGATTACAACGGATTTTTTCAGACATTTCGGAAATATTCCTTCAGAGATGCACATTTTGAATATGTGTGTTAGCGGTGGAACCAGGATGTGTCTGAAGGTCTTTAATATTTTGTTCGAGATGCCATCCCAACCAACCGCGGAGTCATCTTTTAGGCTCATGATAATTCTTTCAACTTCAGCTTCATCCGTGTTTAATAACACAAATGATTTGGAAGATTTGTTTGTATCTGATTTTATTGTTGAAGAGGGTGACGACGAATCATCCTGGACTTTTTCTGCCAGGTTTTTGCCTATGTTGACGAAAAACTCATTTGTGCTATTTGCGGCCAGCAATTCGGATGAACCTACTTGCAACAAACTTGCAGATGAATCATGTTGTTTTGCTGTGTATGTTACGTTTTTAAGATATTTCCAAACTAATTTACTGTTTTTTCCAGCTATTTCCAGCTGTTTTTTGTCGTAGTTTGTTTTTACTTTTTTCAGTAAGTTGGTACAAAAGTTACGATATCTTTTATATGATAATTGCAATATATTATTGTCTGGATTTGCTTTAGCTTTCAAGTGTAATTTATCCCTATGTCTCATAGATCGAAGAAGTCCTGGGGTAATCCATGGTTTTTTATTAAAATTCTTGTTATTTAGACGTGTCTTATTTGTGTTAGATAATATTGCCTGTTGGACATTTTTAATCCAGTACATCATACTATTTTCTGCGTCAGCATAATTATAAATGGGGCCGAAGTCAATATTGCATAAATCATCTCCAAGTTTGTTTATATTTAATTTGTTGACAAATTGCGTGCGCGTGCAGTTAGCAGGGTTAGTAGGGCAGCTTTGTGGTCGGTCAGTGTAGAGTTAGGAACAAGTGCTAATGCCGAATAATTAGATTTTACCATAATATGATCTAAGCATGATCCGCTTTGGTGCGTAGGAAGCGTGTGAGCTGGGAGTAAGCCATGAAAATAACATAGGTTAAGGTAGCTTTGGGCTGTCGAAGTTGATTCGCTGCTTTCAGATAGAATGTTAATATTAATATCTCCTATCAATACTATATTTTTAAAGGATGTTAATTTACTTAAATTCTCATCAAGAGACTGCCAGATCTGGCCTCGGACACCGGAGGGTTTGATCAGTTTTTCTGAAGTATATGACATCTATTTTCAGTTTATATATAGTAGTGTAACTACTTAAAAAATTGCAAATCAAAAAAATATTGAACAAAATAATTTGATTTGCTTCAAGATTCTCATCAAGAGACTTGATAAAATTACTGATATCTCTAAAGGAAGGGGGTCTATACAAGGCTAGTATGGCAGTATCTGAACCGACTTTATATAGGTTCCTAAAGGGTAGGCAACGCGCATGTAAATCCTCTGGGGTTGCAGGCGTCCATAGGCTACGGTAACTGCTTACCACCAGGCGGGCCGTATGCTTGTTTGCCACCGTCGTGGTATAAAAAAAAAAAAAAAAAAAAAAAATTAAAAGCCGATTGCAATCTAGAATCTGGGGTTCCTCAACTGTGATATTTAAATTATTTTTAACATAAACTACTACCCCGTCATTTTGGTTATAATTAATCTTAGTGCTATACGATAAGTAGCCGGGCATATTTGGTAGATTGGTATTGGTACCAAGCCAACATTCAGTCAAGACAATGATGTCACAAGTAATATCTAGTCTATGTTGAAATACATTAAAATTCTCAAAATTTTTGGAAATACTGCGTATGTTTTGTATTATAATGGATAATGGACTTCGACAGAGTCGAATATGTTGTTTGCAAGTTTCAACATCGCATGCTTTAGAATCTGACACGGAGATGCTATCTAGGTCAGAGAGTATGCTATTCATAGGCAGTTAAACTAAAGAAACAAGAAGTGCTATAAAGAAAATGTGAAAGTTAGCGCACTTAGGCGCCTTCATAGCCTATGGAGTTTAAATACCTATTTTCAGCCATTCGTCTAGCTGGGCACTCGGTGTCGCCTGTTTGGTGGTTGCATGGTTTGTTGTAGTGCGAGCATGTTGCACATTTTGGTGCTTCGTCCTTTTTTGTGCATTCCTTGAATGAGTGACCCGCTTCGCTGCAGTGGCCGCAGATGTTAGTCTCCATTTTGCACGTCTTCGCTGCATGATTGTAGAGCTGACATTTGAAACAGCGCGTAACCAAGGTGAAATCCCTTACAGGGCACGATGACCAGTTCACAAAAAGTCTGTCGTTCGTAATTAAGGCCTTGCGTATCACTCCAGAAACTTCAATTATATAATTACAGGTCTCGGCGCCCTTTTTTCCGGATTTGTGGCTTAACTTAGTGGAGGCCATAAATTTTTCAAGCGACCAATCTTGTAATTTATTGGCTAAGTTTTGTTGGTATATGCACTTCAGGACCTCAGGTTCCTGCATGGCCACGGGAACTCCGATAACTACAATTCTGGGCTTGCGTTTTTGTGGCTCGTCAACGGTGAGTCCTGAGGTCGTAAGCTGCGCTGATTGCTTGTGTTTTATGACGTCTTCTTTTGAGTCAGTGCTTATCACTACACCGCCGTTTTTGACCTTACGCAACCCTCTCACGTGCAGGTTCATTTCGTTGGGCCGGATAATCTTTTGTACGAGGGATTTTGTCTCCTCACTCGATTTCAACTTGTCGACCGGGTAAATTGCGACTGAGCTGATGTTAGACGGTTGAACATACTTCGTTCCATTTTTCTTAAGGGCGTCGGCAAACGAAAAAGATCGCGAAACTTGTCGGCTGGATTCCTCAATCGAGTCCTTTAGTTCTTGGATGCGTTGTACGAGGTTCATTTTTTCCTGATGAGCTTGACGGGACTGGTATGCTTGGATTGCGTGGTTTTTTAGGGATTGATAATCAATGGCCATTCGTGAAGCTAAGTGGGTCACGTTGCGACACATGCTGTTAATTCTGATCTTCTGGTCAGTGTTAAGTTTACCTTCTGAAGAAATAGCGCATACTTCTTGCAGGTTCACTTCAATCTTTTTCAGCCAGGTATGGATGTCACTTGTGGGGATTACCTGCGGGGGCTCTTCTTCCCGTTGCATGGCTGCTGGAGCGGGTCCGGGCTGCGGTGTGGGCGTTGAAGGCGGGCTGCGGCGTGTTAGTCCACTCCTGTTAAATGGACTATTCTCCGGCAGTTTCAGTTACACTTGTCTATTCCAGTTATGCATTATACCTACTATAGTCGTAGGTCGCGATAGATGACTAATGACCTAGATAATGTACGATTGGAAGTGCAGACAATCACGAATTATGCGCGCGAATAATTAATTATTTTAATAAACACGTCCGATCTCATTGACGGTCAGATGACGATCATCAGAACAATGTAGTCGATTTGATTTCTGCACCTATCGCCTGGAGATTTCCATGTGTATAAACGTCTTGGATGATGTTGGAAGAACGTGTTCATAATGCTGAGCTTTCTGTCGATACAGAACTCGATCAGTTTTTCACTCCGCTCACTCCTAGTGCCAAGTCCAAATTTTCCAACAGTGCTTCTGATATGATCATCAGCAAGCGTACTACCGACTTTGGCATTCCAGTCACCAAGGATCATTTTAATTTCCCGACCAGGAATTGAACTTAACGTTTCCTCCAGTTTCCCATAAAAGTCTTCAATTACCTCATCTTGAGCTTGTGCCGTCGGTGCGTATATTTGTACAATATTTAGCACACACGGTTTGGTATTCAGCTTCATTGTCATGATTCTATCGGACACCGGGTTATAACCTAGGACATATTTGTTTATGTGTGGCGGCAGTATAATTCCGACTCCATTCCTACTCGAATCTTCACAGCCTGAGAAATACATGGTGTTCCCTGTCGCAGTGGTAAAGTGGCCATTACCACGCATGTGAGTTTCACTGATGCCTAGTATGGAGATGTTATGAGATTCCATTTCCTTCTCTACGATGGTCAGTTTACCCGCCATTAGCAGACCTCTAACGTTCCAAGCGCCAATTCGGTGATGGGATCGTAATGAGGTCTTCTCGATCTTAGATATTGTGGCACCGACAGTAACATCTCTTCCTCCTGAAGCCTGTCGATTCACCTCAAGGGAAGCTTCGGTCGTCAATTTCACACCATCCAGCCCGGGTACTGGGTGGCGCCGAGGGTTAGTCGGGTCGCCCAACATTCTCACTCTCTTTGTTTCTGATTCCATAAGGGGGGTTTCATGGGAAGATAAGCGCGGTGGGTTCCCACGTCCTTCCGCGTCAGTCTTTTAGAGGGTATTTAGATCCTCACGGTCATTGGTTACCGCCCGGTGGACGCTTGGTCTTCACAGGGTTGACGGGTTAGTTACCGCCGCCCGATACTCGGCGTTGTCTGTTTTACGGCATGGGTAGTTCTCCTCCACACTAACCCTCCTCCTTTCTCATTCGGGCTTGGGACCGACAACGGCGGAGTTAAGTTTCTATGTTTGTTATTTATTCGCCAAAGCTAACTCTGGGGAAATGTTCAAGCGACACATTGTGGAAGATCCAGCATAAATTAAATAAATATTAAGTTGACATGAAAATATGACAACAGAGCCACGCTTTGTTGTAGACAAAACGGTGGTGTGATCGTTTAGACTTTCTTTAAATAATTTATGTAAGATATGACAATGACACACAAATATAATATTGTTTCAATTAAAACATTTGTACCTGCGAGTATATAAAATACTTGATATACTAGGAAGCGTTCCCTAAGGTAAGTACTGGAAATTTGCATGAGGGTTCTATAAACATTCTTCTTCTACACATACTTACTATATTGTGGGTAGTTATTGGTTACTTTTAAAGTATTTAAAACAATATTTTTTGTAATGAAATACGAAAATTTTGCATAGAACTCTAGAGTTATTTTGTATCATAGACGAAAGAATGGCTACATACGATGGGTATTTTACAAATGTTTCCAGACCTATCAGGCATAAAGGTAATATATCATTGGCTCGTAGATATCGCAATAATTCAACCAAATCCAATCACCGTAACAAATCCATTGCAGAACACTTACATAGTCCTTCAATACACTTTAAACTCCATAGTCTCCATACCTCTCGTTCATACATGCATCACCGTCTAATCACTTCGATACGCACCTCAATAATTTACAGTGTATCGTTAAGAAGGTTACTAAAGCGGTAAGGAAAACACATTAACCAAAAGCCTCATACCGAGTTATTATACCTTACAAGCCATCACACCTAAAGACATCCACCAAAACCGAAATTACAAAACTATTTAACATCAAAATCAAAAAGGCCTATGCACATTGCCAAGTAGACGCAGATAGGATGTTTTGTAATAAAATGCAAAGGACATACGTCCATCTATTTCTAAAGGATTGTATTCAGAATCCTGTGACACTATTGTGAAACTTCTCACTTCGGACGCCCGCAGTGCTTCGAGCATTGTAAGAACACGTGCGCTCTGAATGGACCCTTATACCCCGTAAAATATAGAATGTTTCATGACTAGGACTTTATTACGAGCGGATAAGAGTAAAATTTGAATGGCGAGTAAATGTTAAAGTTTAAAGATTATGGACAGTCTTGGATTGACGATCCATTTGTGTGAGCCCTAATTGAATTATAGGGCCCGTCTTAATGCGGGATGGGCTTGTTGTAGTATTAAATTAATGTGTGATCGCTTGGTTTAGTACTCTCCATTTTTCATAGGGCACATTTGTATTTGTACTCGTAAACAATAGAGCTTACTAACTTTGTTTTTGCGGGATTTAATATGAGAAAATTTAAACTCCAGGGTTAAGATTTTGTTGCATGCTTGAACTTCTAAGAGGACTTGAATAAAATATTTTGGTTTGATTTTATTTTATTGAACATGATTTGTGTAAACTGTTGGTGTAACTGGTAACATGTTTTACTAATCAGTGGTTATCCCTCTTATATGTAAAGAAATACCGATGTATAATATTTAAATACCGGTTTCTGAGAACTAAACCGGACTATATAAGTGATAATTTAGTCTTTAGCTACTTCTGTATTGTATAATACTAACCTACTTACTCATTTTAGATATGGCTTGAGGTTTGAAATTTAAAATATTTAAAACTAGTCATTCTTGCATTATTTTTCTTGTTTACTACATCAATTCCTAAAGCATGATTATTTAATAAAGTCACCGAAATCTTTGAAGTTTCCTATAAATCGTATTGACGTTAAGAAATATCAATTTGATATCTACTTGACACTAACCTGGTAACCAATCAATGTTGTTTATTTCTTATTAAATGTTATATACAGCGTGCCTTTGACCATGGGGCTTTAAATGTAAGGATCGATTATGCTCAATAAAACTGAGCTACTTGTAAATAAGAATAAAGGTTATTTAATGATTATATTTTTTTTATACAAACTAAATACTACTTTCCATGTACGTCATCTAATGAAGCAATTGACAGCATCTGTCACACTTCAAAAACTAATGACTTTACAGTACATTTCTCGCTCAATAAGTTTTGAACTCAATTTTTTTTACAAAACCAATTATTTTCAAAAGTTGTAATTGATGTTTAGTTCAGTCTGTACTGGTTTTGTTTTTAGGTATTCAATAAAGAGTATTTGTATAGTGTATTGTAAGAAAATCATGATTTGAATATGCCAAATACTACTTTCTACAGTTTTCTAATCCTACTTAATATCAAAATTGAACCAAACTACTGACAAAAAAAAACAAAATTCGATGAAAATAGGCTTGCGAGACGAAAACTCACTCGCGCGTTGAACTCTAGTCTGCCAAGGAAAATGGCGAACCTACAATATTTCCATATTGTCACCCATAACTCTTGCGATGTTATCTTAATAAAATAACAATAAATTATGGCACTCCTTATTTATGACCTGCTAGCTGAAGGATCGTGTTTACGATAAACATAAGCAATGGTGTGAATTGTAAATGTTACTTGCGAAATTGACGAAAATTGTGTTATGAAATTTATAAGTACTGCTACATAATTAACACAACATTTTGAGGAAGGTAGTAGGTACCTAATCCACTAAATCTCCAAGTAAGTAGTTACAAAGTTTTTCTGACTGATAGGTTACCGCCTAAGTTTTCATAATGCAATTAGTTAGGAGGTCTAAACATGTTTCACTTGTTTTCAAGCGTTTTTCCTTCGAACAGTAAACATTTTTTATATCTTGGGATTCTTGGGTCAACTTTATTATAAAACTAGGAGTAAATAATTAAAATTAAAAATAGAATATACGTGTAACGCAACTTATCCTAAATGACTAGGTTTTGTTACCTACCAAGTTGCAACACGCGTTGAATAGCTGGGTTTTTTAAGTTTCTGATCAAATGTCACATTATAAGTATTTATATTTTATCAAAGATGGTAATATCTACTTGACATCTATTCATCGGCAATGACAACCACGTTAAGATCCTCTTAAATTTCATTCACTTTTAGATTTTACGTAACGTATTATGGACTGGATGTTCCCGTTTGAAGGATGCACGCTTGAACGAGCTTATGAATGAACAGCAATCGATTACGTAACGGTCACTCACGCCAATTCCCAAATTTTATATAATCAGTGAACTATACCTTGTATTACGTGACCCCAAAAACACCAACAATTATACGTAAGCAGAGATCATCGTATATAGGTTTGTCTGAGACGATATGCCTGCCATTTTGCATAAGCAGCTCTAAGGCCTCCCGCAAACTCGTGAAGTATGTGAAATCATTCATTCACTGATTCATTCACTCACCGTGAAAAGTATTTCCTTAATATCATCTACATCAATGGGCAATTTGAACATGCCTGTGTATGTTAGGTTGGATTTTGAACTGTAACTTGTTAAAATCATGATTGTGTTTCCTATACGAAAAGAAGTACTTTACAAGAATTTTGGAAACCATTTCGTGAACTCTTTGTATTTATTATGTGAAGTGATTTGATACGGGTGATTGAAGGATTTTTATAATCATTGTGTGGTGTCTTTAAACCGTGTCAGTGTCACTAGTGGCATTTAAAACGTTCCTCAATGATCTATTCAAGAACACTTCACAAAAGTTACCTATTTTGTGGTACCTATGCATATAACATTCGTAACTCTTTTGTTACAATTTTACAATTCGTGACAATTTTAGCTGCTCCTTTTACAGTCATAAGTTTGTCTTGTTAGGTACTTATGTTTTTTATATACATAGCTTGTTGTTGTTATCTTTTTATTTACAATAAAATGACGTACATACCTACTTAAGGTACCTATGTAATTATTAGATTTGGGCAATTATTAATTAAAAGACACATGGCGATTTATAAGTATTAGAATATATTATCGCAATATATGAGTAAGGTGTGTTCCTATTCTGAGCTACCAAGGTACTAACTTACAAAGCTTGTGAAGTATAGGTCCTTAAGATTATAATGAATGGGCTGTTGTTTCTGTTCAGATTACGTGTATATGAGTGAAAGAGAAAGTATGACAGTATACTAGTTTAAGTGAGATAGATTTAGTTTTGTTAATTCCAACACGCCCCCTCAAAAATAAATCTACAATTTAAAAAAAAACTTTATACAACATAAATATAACACACCTTACTCCCTGGGAAACGATACATCTTGACCGCGTTACATTTCTTCTAAGAGTTGGGAAAAACCCAGGTAAAACCAACTCTTAGGCGTATTGTTATATCATACGTATATATACTCTTAGCCTAATTCATTTTAATTCTAAAATAAAGAATTAGACTCAATCTGTATACTATGAGCTCATTTCAATAACATTTAATGATTATGGTACCATTTACAATAATACAATTTAGGATTTATCACATAATATGCATATGCAAAATTTCATAATTGAATCGATTGATCAGATCGATTCAACCTAAATTACTTTAAAGTAAACGCTTAATTACCACAATATTTTACTATACATCTCCACCACAAAATATTATTCGAAATAACATCGAAATAAAATTCAATCATTTATTTTGCGAGTGGCCAACTTGCAGAATAAATGCTGTTTCACATATTAAGAGACTTTTGCATTACCTATTTTTTAACATAACTTATAACCGATTAGTGAAGTATTCACAAATATAAAATATTTATTTTAGAGTCTTCGTTAGGCACTTTATTAGGCCCTTCATCACTTTGGTTAGCACAGTACCTTACAATCGACGAACCACTTCACACACGTTTATTTTTAAGCTTGTACGCTTGCCGCACGAGAGCGTTCACTTCAGAAATTCTTTAATCCTGGTCACTCTTGAAACTCTTAGTTAAAGTTATAAAAAAAAAGTCACCACTTTGTTTACATTAAAGCTTAAGTTTGTTTCAGTAGACATTACAAATCATTTTTACAGAGAACCTTTATACTTTTACTTTACGAGTACATTCCAAATTAAATAATTAGTATATAGGTCTTAAAGTCATTGTAACATTTTAGAAGTAAACGTTAATATGACAATGAATTATAACAATATATATTTCATTAATAAGGACATAATCAATTCATGATTTCCATAGCTCCAGTTCCCATTTTTATGGATGTTGAAACCAGCGTACGGTGTACGGCCTACATAAGTAGAATACTACTGTTATTTGTCTAATAAACCTTTTATAATAGTAGGTATTTTGTATACTGCTACTAGTTATCAGATTTATATACTATACCACAAATCAAATTAAAGTGAGTTAATTTTTATACTCTCATGACAGACCATTTCTTTGAATATGCATCAGTTATGATCTTACAGCAGTTTAAATACTAATGTTTTCACAATAAATATATCAGGTACATAATAGGTAAATAATAAATATAACTAACTAAATTAAGGTTCAGTTTCATACTTGTGACCTAAACTGTTACAATTTACCTCAGATTCAAATCGGCCTAGTTAGACAAAGACTTCGATATTTTGATTCTGACATCATTAGGTACCAGAATTTCTAATTAACTCAGACTCACAGATGTGGCCTAGAATTAGACCATTAAAAAAAAATCTAATTGCATGATTGGATTTCACACTCAGATTTACATATTTCTATATTATAGTTTGCCCGTTTGTGGTTCAACATGATCGGACTTATTTATTTTATATAGGTACGAGTATTCGGAATGGATTTCTCAGATTAAAAAAAAAACTTTGACCTAAACTGAGGATATTTAAATCCTTTTAATTATATCCATTCCCCCAGGGCTCGTGAACCGATAAGTATAAGCCCACACCTGGCTAACGACTAACCACTCGTAATTCCGCAGTCGTACCTCCCCAAGTCACACAGTACAGTGTTAGAACTGATGGACCGTTATGGACTCTGACCGGTAGCGTTCGCATCAGCCCTGAACACCCTTGAAAAACAACCCATATTTTTTTTATATAGGAGCGGCTGTAATTGGAACTACATAGCCTTGTAGAAATCGGATTCTTTTTTTTATTTAGTATTTAGTAATTCAGAGGCATAATCAGACTCGCACCGCAATGCTGTCTAAGGCCAGTGGCCCGACCTCATCTCGTATCATGTCTTACACGAGTAGGTCTCATCTCTGGCTTCCATTTTTATATTAGTACCTAAGTCAAGAGGCACATTCAGACCTGCACCCTGCTCCTAGACTGCTCGGAAGTAACCCTAAAATTGTTACTAGTATTTCCAATTTCCTCAAACTCATGTGGCCTAGACCTAGACTTCTCGGCAATAAACCTGAAGTCATTACTAGAATTTCCAATTTCCTCAAACTCATGTGGCCTAGACCTAGACTTCTCGGCAATAAGCCTGAAGTCATTACTAGAATTTCCAATTTCCTCAAACTCATGTGGCCTAGACCTAGACTTTCAGATAACATCCGAATGTCATGATTATTTCCGTCCGACTCACATGGCCTAAGCCTAGACTTTTCAGAAAGCATCCGAATGTCTTAATTTGGAATTTCCCTCCGACTCACATGGCCTAAGCCTAGACTTTTCAGATAGCATCCGAATGCCTTAATTGGAATTTTCCTCCGACTCATTTGAACTGTCATTGTTTTAAGATAAGTTGGTATCAATCAAGAGTAGGTAGGAGTAGTTGGTATCAATCAAGAGGTATATTCAGACCTGCACCGCAATGCGGTCTAAGGCCAGTGGTCCGACCTCATCTCGTATCATTTCTGACACGAGTAGGTCTCATCTCTGACCTTTACAATGGACACTATGTTATTACTTTTCTTATACTTCTTACACCTTTTGCTCTTTAGCTATTCCAATCGAATCTAACTTTGTACTTTCCTAGGATATGGAACAAATACTCGTGTCTGCAGAATCTCTCTGTAGTGCCATACTGAACTTATTTTTTTTTTTAGAGTACCCACTACTTATTAAAATCGCTTCTGTATTTATCATCAAAAACAAAACTCACACTTATGGGCTTTCAAGTATCTTGCGGCACACGGCGGCATTGCGCTTATCTCAGCAAAAAATAATTATTATGGTTATTGCTTTCTATTAAGTGTGCTTTGAAATTAGCAATTTGACATACAAAATGGAATATAATGCTAATGCTTGTTTTATTATTGTTTTATAGCATTCGTTTTATAATATTTCTACGTAATAAAAAATATTACGTAGGTATTTCAGTAATTCAGTAGGTGTAGAGTGCCCAAACTTGCTAATTATTTAATGTAGGTATTTTAATTTACTTTTAGTGTCTTTCGTTATCTCAAGTGCAAAAACGGGAAATTTAAAAAAAAAAGGTTCAAGTAAATATTTCCAATACGTACCATATTTTAAACTTATTTTAAATACGTATGTCAGTAGGTAAGGTACCAATCGTTCGATACATATCCGCCGACATGAATCAGCGACTTACTGGCGTTACCCTAACTTATTTCCATGTTTCACTAAGAGAGCCCGGGGTACGCTCGGCATATCTAATCTCAAGTAGGTATTGTTGTAGGTGCTGACATGGATGTTATTATTTAAAAGTGCTGTTTCTAGGTCGTTATTGGCAAACCCGTCCTGTCATCTAGCACGTCCAACCATTTTATTACAGTTGTCTCTCGTTGCCTTTTATTCCCACTCTGTCACATAATGTTGGTGGTCTTCGAAGCTAGAGCTTTTATCTGATAATCATGGTGGTAAAAATCTTTTTATTTCCTACGAGTATAATAACGGGTTGATAGTGAATTCTCATATGTTTTTTTTTGTATCCCTCGTACATGTACTTAAAAAGCTCTTTTTTTTTCTTTCTTTTTTTTTTAATTTATTAGCTTTTTATTTTATTATATGTGCTGCTTTTTCTTTCCTTTTCATTCAATTTTATTTTGTGATTCGTTGATGTTTCAATTATAATGTCCACTGTCCACAACAATAATATCTATGGGGTTTTAAAGTTTTGTTCTTAATCTTCACTGTTTATTATGTAATATCATGCTCCGCTATTTGAGATAAAGGTAACATTGTTGCGATCGCTTAGTTTCCTTGTGTTTATTGTTTCATTTTGTTTCTCATCTTCGTGTAATACCAGCAGTCGTTTAGGAGATACCCATTATTATTATTTTTTTTTACAGTGGTAACACCGCTTATTAATTCTACTGGAGATATTAAAATTGTGACCAACTTGCTCCCGAGTAAAATTATTTTTATTAATGTCGGAATATTTAGATTCATACTTTCTTGTAGGTTTTCTTACGGAGTATCGAATTTGCGTCTGAAGTAACAGTTGATGCTAGACTTTGATCATTCTCTAACAATGTTTCTATAGCAGTCACTACGCCATCAGTTTTATCAATGTCATAAACAAATAGGTGATTTGTCGGCTTCATTCAATTTAGCACCAGCGGCCAACAAATCATATATCAAGCCATCAAGCACTTGAAATTGTTGTGTTAACAACTTTCCCTCTTCTAGTCTTAAATTTAGTAGCCGCTTTTTAAAAGCCAGTTGCCTCGGAATTTTTTTTTTCTGATATATCGAGTTGAATTTTGCAAATAAAAACTTGCTGTTTGTTGGTTGTATAATTTTCGTATGAAATTCCAATTAAAGAATCCGCTAAGTATTCATTTATAGTATACCTTTAGCTTTCTTATCCTTTTTGGTCCAATCATTTGTTTGGATTCTCGGGCTTTTTCTATGATAACTGAAAGCACTTTTAAGGCGCTCAATAAATTTTAAACACGAAACTTCCACACACTATAATTGTTACCACTAAAAAGCCTCAATGTTTCTTTTCACTTGTAAATTGTTTATTTTCACTCGAACAACTCTATTATGATCCACGAACCTCGAATTTCTTAACACTGATCACTATAGTCTATATTAAAAGTCACTGGGCCCATAACCTATTAGATTTGGGCAATTATTAATTAAAAGACACATGGCGATTTATAAGTATTAGAATATATTATCGCAATATATGAGTAAGGTGTGTTCCTATTCTGGGCTACCAAGGTACTAACTTACAAAGCTTGTGAAGTATAGGTCCTTAAGATTATAATGAATGGGCTGTTGTTTCTGTTCAGATTACGTGTATATGAGTGAAAGAGAAAGTATGACAGTATACTAGTTTAAGTGAGATAGATTTAGTTTTGTTAATTCCAACAGTAATTACATAAAGGCTGTAGCCGTGTTTCTATACAAAATTAGCCTTTCTATCAAATGTTCTAGTTATTTTATTTTTAGATACTCCTTGTAGGCAAAGCTCTGTTCCCAAAAGAAGAACCATGTACACTTGTCAGTTTTCTTAATATGGCGGTTTGTTTTTTTCCAGTTTTTAATTATTTTCTTGATTGAGTGATTACACATTGATTAAGTAGTATTAAGTGCGAGTCCATACATTTTTACTTACTGTGTTACAACAAATGTATGAACTCGCACTTAACACTAATCAATGGCCGCGATTCGAAAAATAAACTCACACACTGGACCGACACAGCTCCAACCCAACTCAACCCAACTCAACTCAACGCTATAACGACATTGACATTTGCTATTCGAACAGATTTTCATTCAAATGGGCCTTTATGCTAGAATCGCTTTACATGTATTTAGGTACCTGGGCATATGTTAAGCTCAAAATTAACTATACAAATCAAAATTATTTCGGTACACATAAGGTTTCACATACTATCTTTATTGTTGGTACAATTTTTGAAGCTTATGATAAAACGCAATTATAATTTTACTTAATTTTCAATTAATAATTGAATAGCTATTTACATAAATTCCTTTTAAATTGATGTTTATAAATTCTCTCTAAACTTCCACCTTAAAATATTAGGGTTACCCCACTTTGCCGCCATTTTATTTAAAGCAAACAGCCGACAAGCCCCCGCACTTGTTTGCGGAGATAACAGAGCCAGCCCTTGAGCCAGTTGAACCAAAACAAATATGTGCACAGCTCTCAAGGACGCTGCAATCTTATAGAGATTAGGGTAGGGTTGTCAACCGTAGGATTTGGATAAGAAAACAATATTGTCGAGAGAACTGTCTTTACCTAAGTGCATTTAAAAATCATTATTAAATTAAATGGGCCATAAATAATATGCCCCATTTATAATATTTTTTTTAAATTTTTTTTTGTTTATGATTTATCTAAAGTAATTTATAAATGTGGCATAGCTGTAAGTATATTTAATTTAATTACAATAAACATAAAATGTATCGTATAAAACCTGGTGATTGACAACCTTGCATTGGCTATCTTTAGCTAAAGGGCCGACTTTTAAGCAAACTGAAGATGCTTCCCTTCCAAAACTACAAAATAGGGTAGATAAATTCTAAAAAGGGTACGAGACGGACGTGATTTTAAACAGAAGCCTTTATGCTTTGAGATATGTACAATATGTACATGGCAATAAGTGACTACGTGAAAATATCTAATACAGAAATTAATTTTGTACAGTCACCGGCAATAGTATCTTCCTACACGAAGGCCGCAAAAATATGTGACACGCTCTTATTTGTAGAGCCATATGAGCGTGTCACATATTTTTGCGGCTTTCGTGTAGGAAGATACTATTGCCGGTTACTGTACTAAGCAGAAATTAAAGTTTTGTAATTGAAAAAAAAACTTAAATCTTCTTACTTCTTCTTCTTTCAATTATAAAAGTCATATCTAATACAGTCTAAATATTTAATCTAATAAAGTACGCCAATCAAAGGAGACTTTTTCGAAGAATTTATTTTCAGCAAGCTGGAAATCGTTTTAATGCCTTCATTTGGTTCTAAATTCGTGTAATCCGAGTTTGTCCAATCCCAGGACGTGTGCATTATTTTTGGGAAACTTTTGTTCCCGTGTTGATCCTGAGGACCTCATTTCAGCATGTCAACTATTCCTGGCAGCCCTATGTTCACCTAAGGCCAATGAGACCTCCTTGGACAAAATCCGCCACGAGATATTCTCAAAATTCCTCATAAAGCCAACTTTCATTCTGGCCTCTCTAACCCCAACAAATGCAGCCGAATTTAACCCTCTTTAACATTGAATGGATTGGCTTTTTCCGACGGACCTACCGTTTTTGAGCTACAAGCAAATAACTGAACGCAAATATTTCGCAGTTATTTTGGTGCCAAAAGTTATGCACACCTCCTGGGATTGGGCAAACTCGGATTACACGCATTTAGGACCAAATGAAGGTATTAAAACGATTTCCAACCTGCTGGAAATTAATTCCTGAAAAAGATTTTTATGGATCTTATTTGATTAGCCTAAAGGTATTAAACTAATATTAGAAGGGTCTAACGTGAATTAAATTTATTTACAGTGAGTTGTCCGCAAAAATGTTAAAAAGTTTAACCTGTGTTGAAACGTCTAAATTCAATGTAAATAAATTTAAACCTGATAAAGGTATTAAATTTAAACTTTCGTGAAACATGTTATCATTATCACTATTATCACTTCATGAGTGTACAGCCACTCACTGGTGTTCAGTCACTACGCGCAATACGCGTAATATTGAGGATGGAGACCTAAGCTCTCCGAAACATGTCGCGCGTAGTGCCTAAACAAAAGTGAGTACGCTTGAAGTGATAATACTTTTACATGTATGTATAATATGTATAAAATTTACTTTGTTTTACAATAAGTAAATATTTTTTATTTTTCCTATAAATATTTTAGAAAGAGACAAATCCACCTAATGTTATCGAAAGCATAATTATCAAAGAAAAAACTGTAAATGTCCGTGATTTCAGTAAAAAAAAAAACTAAAATTATCGATTCTATAATAATAAGCCCCTATACGTCAGGACCCATGCTGCGAGACGGGTCCGAAATTCAATCAATAGAAATTTATTGCCCAGATTCGCGAAGATTCCTTTGAAGCTTCGATTGTGAGGCGGGCTACTTTTTTTTTTCTCTAATAAAATTGCGATGGCGCGAGCGCCCGCCGGCTATTATGCACTAGGGCAGAAATGACAGTCAAAGTTACGCCCACTCTTTTTAAGCTTTTTGTCCGGGTTTCAAAAGTTTTTAAAGATTATAGAATAAGGTGAGGTTCGGTTACCGGATAGTTTGGGTGGGAGAGAGTGGATGCAAAATTATTTATGGTCGATCTCGATCGATTGATCGATAACAAAGGTCATCATCTCTTCCTAGCCGATACGGCTACGGCGACTACTGCTGGTATCATGGGCTCCTCAAGTGTACTCGAATGTGACTCACATATTCAACTTTTGTAGTGAAAGTACGCCACACAACAACAACACCACACACAAACACCAACAAACAAATACACCAATACCAAATAACAAAGGTACTAATATAAGGTATGATAGTCCCTTGTTCCGAAATTGGTTGTTCTACGAAGTTTTTAGAATAAACCATGCGACTATGATGTAGAATTGACTGAAAACTAGATTTCCTGAACAACGTAATCATAGATTTTACCATTAGTTATGAATACCTAAAAGGCTACAAACTATAAAAATACCCATAGCTTTAATGATTTATTTTCTCATTCGAAATAACCTATCGCTATCTAGAAATTAAAAGTTTTTGTGTATTATATAAATTAAATTAAGGAATCCAAGCACTCCCACAGTGTGATAACGCCGTCATTACCGGAGATAAACAAGCTCGAATGCCTCTAGTGGCCATCTAAACACGTGTTCAGACTATATTGTTACATCACCACCCAATCCATAAAGTTACATGTACACAATATAGCTGCAAGCTAAATTAAACTTTAGTGAAAAGATTTAAAGCTCCATATCGATTATGCAGTCGCACTAAATTTGTGTAAAATTCAGTTAGAAATCGCATCAAGCTATCATTTGATTTTGAATTTTATTTCTCTATGCATATGGTTGAAGTTTCTTTGCAGCGTCGGAGGTTAGCCGTAATAGCCGTAAAAGTGAAGAATATCACTTGATTTTTAAGGGGCACTTTAGGGCCCTCCTTAGTTCTCTCGTACCGAATGATTGTGTTACGGCGATCCATCAAATCGGAGACGTTTCGAAGGCTTCTATTGAGGTTTTTGCCGCTCACTCATTTCCGGGGCTAAGGTTTCGGCTAAATTTTTGCGAACACAATTAGATTTTTTGAACAGTTTTTTCGATTGGGTCAGTGTTATTTACGTAACGGTTGGATGAAAATGTGGACTTTTTAGGTTGGAAGCTATCTTTGGTTGGATTTTTGCCGACGCTTTTTGGGATTTATTTTTTTCTTTTTACAATAGGCATGGCGATTGGCCAAGCTGAATTTAAAAATCTAAAAAAAGATGGACCGTGTGTGTTCCACGTTCCACAATTCAGGTTTTTTTTCAAGATTTATGTCAGAGCTTCACCTAATTCTAGCGTATCGTAAAAACTGAAGGCTTTTTGTCATCACCCAAAAATTCGCAGTTTCCGGCTAAAAAAGGAATGTGGTAATGTGAGACCGCGGAGAATTGCCACAGTTATCTACACACGTGCAGATAAGTGTATTTTTTCCACTTGTTACTATATTTTGTGAATACAAAGTGGAGCTTCCGATTTTTAGGGTTCATTTAAAGTAAAGATAAATATATTTTAGGGTAAGTGTAAGCGGTAATCAAAACAAAAGTATTTGGTTTCACATTTTCCCTTTACCCAAACCAGTTAAGCTTAAGCCGTTTGAGTTTAAATTTTTGGCATGGTAATTAGTATACCTATCCCTTATTTTTATACATATCAAATGCTATCGTCATATGACTCTTCGTATTTATATTTGATACTGTATACGTGGGTCAAAGTAACATAATTCATTCTAAAACTTGTTCAATTCCCTAATTTATTGGCAATGACAGGACTATTAAATTATTTAGCTCATCAAAATTACAACACAAAAATACCAATATCTGGTAATTATAGTCTGACCAGTAGTTTTAGACCTAGCATTTTTGCATATTTGAATTTAAAATCGCTCCAACATTTTAACGAAACCGTGTTTCATAAATTGTCGCTTGTTATTAAATATTTAATTTAAACGAACGAATGTTTCATTTCCACAGAACCCAGCTTCAACCTAAATAGAAACAGTTGCACTTTTTACAAGCTCCAGATTGTCACGTGTTACTGATTTGTGTTTTTGTTGTTGCTAATGGCGCATGTTTTGGCGCTTCCGTCGCCTCATAGCCGAGCCGCGTGAAAAATCGGCGCGCGCGCATGTGACCAAGGTTTTTGGGTTATTAGGACTTAGGACAGGAATAAGCGATAAGAGCGCCAATTGTCTTACCTCTAATTTTACAATTTTTAATTTGAAAATAACATAAATATAAATAACATAACAAATATTTTGAGGTATAAAAGTATATTAGTATTCAAACGTTATTTTAAGGTATTCCTCTTAATCTATACAATAGAACTGGTGCGCGAGTTTTTACAGTTTGTAATGAAAATAGAAGTTATCAAATTATTTTTTGATTATTACAAGCTAATTTTATCATCTATATTTAAGCGAAATGAAAATATATACAATTTTAAAATAAATAAATTTTATTTTAGATAGAGTTATCAAAGTATTAATGTTCCTAATAAGAAGGAATAACGTTGTCATTCGGCGACAATCCCTCAAAATCACAAAACATATTCACCCTACACCCAATCGGAAGTGGCTAAGTGTGACACAGCGGCACCTAATTATCCCAACAACCATAATGGTTCCCTGGCACTGGCACTTTGCCCTTGCGAAAGTCAACAAGTGGCAAGTGCAAGTGCCTTAATTCGTCTTTCATGTCACAACTTACCGGGCCGCACAATAGTCAGGAAATCGGTACGGTAACGCCAATAATTAGCCCATAATTTGCTCTTTAAGCCTGTCACATAAGGATACGTTTCCTGTGGTGCACTGTACTTAAGCAAGGGTGTTGCGGTCAACAAAAACGCCGTTCAAATTTACACTTGAAGGTTTTGAGGGTAAAAAGTTGCGAAGCGTGTTTGGCCGTTTCCTGTGTGAAAGATTTTGTAACGATAAAAAGGTGTAGAAAACCACACCGGCTCTGAAAGATTCGAATGCACTTAAATGCTGTTGAGTTGAGAGTTAAGAGCCATCATTGGCGCTCTTATTCGATAATACACGTTAATTTGTAAAAGTTAATGGTACTTATATTTTCTGATATCGTCGAAACGTTACAAGTGTTACAACATCAGCTATATTTGGAACTGCTATAGAAACGTATAATGATAACTGTAAACTAGTAATCCGCCTCGAACTCAGAACTCGCGATTTCCTTGCAAACGATATGACCAATATAACAAGACCTTTATGATGATTCTTTCGCGCCTTCTAGCTCCATGACACCTTGGTCGATCCTGCTCATATACGAACTCTCAAATTATATGTATCTTTGCTACAACCCTAACAAATTTCATAACGATCAGAAACACGTTACTAATAAAGTTATCGCGGAACAAACTCTCAAAATCAAAATGCCACCGAAATGCCGAGACGTCCCAGTAGACGAAGTTGTTTGTAAGAACTCACTTCGCTTACGCTCTGCTCGTTCGAATATAATATCAAAATAAAATCAAAATTAAGATTCAAAATCAACACATGTATATGAGAATAACCTTAGGCATGCCGTATGCAGAATTACAAATATCCATAAAAACCCATTTTTCATTCCTCTTGACGAGTGTCTTTATATTTTGGTGTGACACACCAACGTTTCTCGACCATTTACTTTAACATCAATATCAACACGTCATACCATATAAAGGCCGCATTCCTCCCGACTCGACACTGACGCAGCACCAAATTCACCTGACAAAAAACACTTATTAGCAGAACATCTTGGGCTTTGGGACCGAAAACGATGAAAACATTTGAGACTCATACCTTCTTACTACTTGAGGAACAGTAAAAAACAAATATTTATAAACAAAGTTACGTTTTGATTGTTTGTGATTGTTTAAAGTGGTGTAATACAGGTAAAACACCACGTTCCTCAACAATTACGTTAAAATCATCACGCCATATAAAGGCCGCATCGATTCCTCCCAACATTTTCGACATAGCGGCAAAATTACCACCTGACACAAAACACTTATTAACAAGACCAACATGGGCTTTGAGGACGAAAATGGTGACAGTATTTCAGATGCATACTAGCCTCAGAGACAAGTAAATAATAAAGATCAATAATTTTTGAATAAAATTATGTTTCGGTTGTACTTCGTAATTTTAAATGCCCAATCTTTATCTGCCAGAGGTCCTGATCTATGCAAACAATAAGAATACAAACCCTAGAGTTCTGGGTTTGATGAAATATTATGAGAAGAACAAAATACATAAATAATTATATTATATCATTGCCAAAAGTTTATTTTGAGGGAAAGTAGTGCCAAACGACGTATAATGTAATTCATAGTTTGTCGCCTACTGTTCTGGTTTCCGAAATATTTTTGTTCTAATGTTAAAATATAGGCCCTGTCCTATATAATTGAGTCAACTTTGGCAGTTTTTACCTATTTTAGTATTATAAGTACTAAATTCCAATTTAAAAATTTTGCTAGTCTGTCACTCTAGCATTCACCCATGAAAAGCTGCCTGATGTCAGGATCTAGCAATAAGGATAGTATAGCAATCTCTCATTATTGTTATATCTGACGTGGCCAGCTCTTAGTCTATAATTTGATACCAGACCCACATGGGTTGCAAGTACGCAACCAAAAACGCAAGAAATCAGTAACTGAGATCTGTGTGGTGTAGGTATCCCACTAAAATGCTGGAGAAAATCCCTTTGTATTCTACAGTCTTTACTATGTGTCTATCTCTGCCAACTTGTTGTCTTGGAGGGTCTGTAAATCTGTAAACAGCACACGTGTCCAACTGTACAACAAGGTCGTAAGTCCGCCTAATTAAATGAGACTTAAGTCTTTTATCGCAAACGAGGTAGGTAGTATGGAGTATGGCGATAAGCCGTGTTTGGCGTACAGGCCGGGCGTTCTAATTGCTTAACGAGTGAGGAAGAATCAACCTAGCTTGTTGAACCAGAATAAAGATTATCTACCAAAAGAATATTCAGATTTTCCGAGAGTAAATCTCTTTAAGTAGGTATCTAAACAGTCGGTCGGATAAAAGATGCAGTGCACTTTGAATTTAAAACGTGCTGCCTGAAAGCTTATGACTTATTTTGGCGTGACGGTTTTAGAGAAAAGAGGATGATTGGAAAACAAAGAGAAGATGCTTGGGCTACCAGGGATACACGTCTCAGATAGCGCTTAAGCGACATGTTAAAGGCGGACGTATGTACTTACTTACAAACTTCTAGTCAGCAATTCGAGAGAAGTGCAATCGTGAGTTATAATCAAGCTTTTATTTTGATACCTAATTGAGTCATCAGAGTACATAAGAACGTGAGGTCACGCTACACCAGTCTGCTTAAGAGTCCAATTTCCTTGCGCGTGTGCACCCAATGACAATACGCAGCCCACGATGGCGATTGCATTGTCGCATCGCACCTCTTTGAAATGCCGCCGGCGGCGCGTTTGTCAGTGGTGGTAATGGCGCAGATGTGTGGCCGAAAAAATACTGTGTGACACGAATATGTGGAGATGAGGTTTATTTGGTTGGTTCATGTGTGAGCCTGATTTATAAAGTTTTAAACCTGTATAGGTTACATTTTGTTACTTTTTAAATGTGCATTGTAACTTGCAACAGCAGTCCTAAATATAGTGCTATAGTCAACGTAGGTTAGGTTGATTGGATTTTTGCTAAAAATACTATATGCATTCTGGAATTAGACGGAACAGTTTAGTGTGGATTCATGTCCTCTATTCTGTGTTCGGAAACCGTATGTAATTATCACCATTATTGCAACCAATAATGTAACATCAGTGTAACTATTATCATTTGTGCCAGTTTTGTAAAAATGTATGAAAAGTCACCACCACACCACACCACCACATCGATTTAGGTAACGTAATGAAAATCCAGCCCTCCTCCCCGACGTCCTCCTCCCCGACCGTTGGCACAATCGAGTTGCCCGTGGCAGTGCAATGGCGGTCATTCTAATGGTTTCCGAACACGTAATTTAGGATTTATAATATGTGTAGATAAGGCAGTGTATGCAACTGTACGTAATTATGAAACGAGCCGCAGGCGAGTACTCGTATTTTAAGGACCCTTATTACGTAACAGTTACATAAACTACTATAACATACGAGATAAATTAATACACATGGGAATATTCATCATGACTATAAACTGCCTGTAATTAAACAACACCCACCTAAACATAAAAGAAGCACTTGCAGTTATAAGGTTTTTCAAATAACAGGCTGTATACTTAATTCGGCCACTAAATTCAAGCCTCTTTTAACAGCAGCTTCCACAGAAACCAATGGGCCAAGTGTTGTTGCTCGCAACCTGTGAAATCTAACACTACTTGTTAAAATTCACAACTCAAACACCTTTGTTCGGCGTGTAGAACAAATAAGTCTCGCGTGAAATTGGGATTACTTTTTTGGCTTGAGATTACAGCTATAAAAATTAATATGCTATACTCGTATAATCGACTTTAGCTTTACAGCAATAAGGATTTTTATTTTGACGCTGCTGATAACCAACTGCATTAACTTTCCAGGTTTGTGAAATGCGAACAATATTACTACAGTTAAATTAAAAATGATAGTAATTTAATTTTTACCATAAGCCACCAGGCATTAAAGTTTAAAATTGACTGCCAAAAAAGGCCGTTCTCATAAAGAGTTCACGCATCGATATACTATCAACGGCAAAGCTGGTGCGTTTAACAACTTCTTTCGAGATTGCGTTGTTAGAGTTCGTTGAGGTGCGAAGACTCGGAGACTTGTGTAAGTTATTCAAAGACACGGATACCGTGATAGTCGTAAAAGGACCACGGGTGCAGAATAAGGATAGGTTAAAATAACTTCTTTAAAACCAGCCTCAGCTTTGAATCTTTTCGATCGACAGCTTTGGCCACTTTCAATTATCTATTATCTACTGGTGTTTTTGTACAGGTACGTTTAAGCGTGTCGTGGATATATATTTGTATGAACTTTTTTATTTCGCTTAGAAATAAAGTAAGAACAATTAGAATCTTTAGTGAATAGGTAGCATAGTACTGCGTATAAGAGCAGTACGTACTGGAAAAGTTATTGAAATGTTTTCAAAAAAATAGAACTGGTTTTCTAAAGTAGAGTAAATAATTAAATATGTATGCTAGTCTAATGCGTCCGTTTAAAGTCGTCTACTCGTGATTTAAGCGTGGATTGGATGCACATATGTTTGGCATATATCTTTTACATGAATCCCTTTTATGATATCTCATATGATTGATCTTATAGGTATTTAAAGGTGCTAAGAAAAAAAGCTATAAACGACAATGACAAAGTATCTTGGATTTTCTATATGACAGAATAAACGATGGACACTAAAGTAATTCTTAAGATCTTGGCAATGTCATCCCATAAAATTCATAACTAGCAGCTGTGACGGAAGGTAAGTCAACATCAATGTAACGCATAGCTCGCCGTGAAATCTGTCGCGAAATCTAAAAGCCGTTGCGGATCTATGAATGCCGAACGAGCCTAAATCAAAGCACATGTGTTTGTAATGCTGACACCCGTTCAGCGCGTCGAATCGGCGAAGAAAGCCCGTACAAATCCCTAAGAAATAACCGAAAAACCGAAATTTTTCTGCGATTCGACACAGCGCCGCGATTTCACGGGTCGCTATTGCCGTATCCTTCTATACGTTCATATAAAACTACCTTTATTACAGTGAGGTGTCGTACACTTTTGTGATCCCGATATCGTCGGGTTGGAACGAATCGGGTTTAGAAATGTGACCGATTTATCATTCTTAAACGTTGCCCGAACTTTACATGATATCCAATAAATGGACATCCGCTACGTCTATGAAATGTCACGTTTCAGAACTGTTTTTTGACACGTACTGACATTTATTTTCGTTAACACGTAGGGGTCTAAGAAACTGTGTAAATTTTACATAGTACGAGTAAATGAACGGAATACGGGGAATGTTTCTTTTTGGGACGTGCAATATGGGCAATGGGCAAAGTCCCTGAATTTAAAATTAATCAATAATGTAACCATGGATTATTGATGCATATATATATTTGTACCTAAATATTTCCCGTTGACGAATTGAATGTGCATAGTTAACTTTTCCCCATGGATCTGACGATGATAATAAAAAAAATCTATTGACTAAACAATTGTGTTGTACCTTAGCAAAAGATGGTGTTATAAGTTTGACCTCTATTTGTGTCTGTCTGTGCATCTATCTGTGGCGCCTTAGCGCCTAAAACGGTGGAATCGATTTAAGTGCTTTTTAGGGTTCCCTAGTCAACTAGGAACCCTTATAGTTTCGCCATGTCTGTCCGTCCGTCCGCGGATAATCTCAGTGACCGTTAGCACTAGAAAGCTGAAATTTGGTACTAATATGTATATCAATCACGCCGACAAAGTGGTAAAATAAAAAGTGGAAAAAAATGTTTTATTAGGGTACTTCCCCTATACGTAAAGTAGGGAGTGATTTTTTTTTTCATTTCAACCCTAACGTGTGATATATTGTTGGATAGGTATTTAAAAATGAATAAGGGTTTAGTAAAATCATTTTTTGATAATGTAAATATTTTCGGAAATAATCGCTCCAGAAGTAAAAAAAATGTGTCCCCCCCACCCCCTCTAACTTTTGAACCATAAGTTTTAAAACAATGAAAAAAATCTACTACGGAACCCTACACTGAGCGTGGCCCGACACGCTCTTGGCCGGTTTTTTATATTTGAAAACAGGTTTTCTAGCCGTTGATCTTAGACATGTTATATCAAAATCAGTTCGGCCGTTTCCCTAATTTATTAATTTATAAAAATAATTAATTGAGCGTGATTGAGCTGTCAAATTACGACTTTGCAAACAGCTTTGTAAGGAAGATTGTCAGATATTTGTATACCACGACGGATGGCCCGCCTGATAGTAAACAGTCACCGTAGCCTAATGGACGCCTGCGAATCCACATTCACATGCGCGTCGCCTAAAGGGTAGGCGACGCGACAACCTATAAACTGCTTTTTAAGGTTCCGTAGCCAAATGGCAAAAAACGGAACCCTTATGGATTCGTCATGTCTGTCTGTCTGTCCATCCGTATGTCACAGCCATTTTACTCGGAAACTATACGACGTATCTGAATAAAATTTACACATAAGGTGTACTTTGTATGCAGCTACTTAGTTATGTAGTTAAATTAAAAGAAAAAAAGTGTGATTAAGTGAATATTTTCTGAAATAATCGCTTCGAAAGTCAGAAAAATTGTGTCCCCCCTGTAACTTTGAAACGTAAACCAAAAAATTTGAAAAAAATTGAGGAGATGCGCCTTATCATATACTTTCTACGAAAATTGTTTTGAACATTATCGGTTCAGCCATTTTTGAGTTATCTCCAAAAAACTTCTTCCATAGGCATCAGATACGACCTTTTGGCATTAGTTTGGTTCTTATTCCATTGAAGGTACGGAACCCTCCTATGCGTGGTCCGACACGCACTTGGCCGTTTTTTTTGAAGAATCTCATACTGTAGGCCCTTGGGAAAAGCTGGACAGGGAGTTCATTCCACAGACGGAGTATTCGCGGGAGGAAATTCCTCTTAAGCCGCACAGTGTGCGTACCCTTTAGGCTCCATTTAAAAATGTGAGATCTTAAAGTAGGTTAGATTTGACTTGGCCAGTTTTCAGTACATCACGCATTTTATAAAGTTATATATATATATATTTTAATTCTGATAAAAACTGGCCAAGTCAAATCTAACCTACTTTAAGATCTCACATTTTTAAATAACAGCAATTGTTATAGGTATCCAATAAAGCAAAGAAATAGAGTTTAATACTTGTTCATAATGTTATTTTGTTCCTATAAATACATATTTGGATTTTGTATAGAACTTGGCACTCATTTAGATCTCCATTCTTTTTGCGGCGAAGCCCACAGCCAAGTATAATTTTTGTATTGAACTTGGCTCTCCTTTTTTACATTTATGTTTTTGGTGGGATATCATTACTTTTTGTAAAGAAAACTAGGCAGGTATTGAGATTTAATGTTTTTTCTTGCGTTTCCGCTGCTAGATTTACTTCTGTTCTGTGTATAATTATGTAGTGCCGCGCGCCGCCGACGACACACCGTTGGCCGGTCGTTTAATAGTAGTAGTAGTAAAACACTTTATTGTACAAGAAAACACAAAGAAAGACATATAACACAACATATACGTACAAAGGCGAACTTATCCCTAGCGCGTATTACAAGTTTTTTGTATGGGGACACCACTTATTTGTTGACTTAACTTTATTTTTATATTTCTGTTATATAGCAAATATAATAATACATATATTGGGATAGTTTCAAATATCTGCTTGTAACGGTTCCAACGATACAATTAAAAATATATTTTTTTGTATGGGGACCCCACTATTTTCTATTTTTTTTTTTTTAGATTTTTTCCTTCGTTTATACACAATTACCGAGCTGGATTCCAAATTTTATCTTTCTAGGTCATCTGGAAGTAGGTTAGATTTAGGTACTATATGTCAGTCAGTGCTAAAATTTACGACTTTTTTGACCTTCATATCTTTATAACCGTTTGAGCTAGCTTCATGTAATTTGGGCTTCTAGATGTCCTTATGGATATAATTAAATACACGTAGTTTTATGAGTTTACGTTGAAGAGGTTTTGAGTTATAGAAGGGTCAAAAGTGGCACCAAGTGGTTCGTGTAATATACACTTGGCGCTGGCTAGCCAGTTCCTTTGCTTGAACTTGGCTTGACACGCTGCCGCGTGTCTAGATCCCTTGCCAACCTTGTCCAGCGTGGTCCTACAGTGAAATTTCATCTTCTAATCGTTTTAGTTGATTTGAGAGGCTTTCGATCCTGACCCGTCTCTTTCAGATTATTTCACTCAATCAAAAATACCACTTTATATTGGTGTATATTTTACAAACACGCACATAAATACATACGTAGTATACGTAGATGGATTTCCCACAAGATTCACAAAAACTTTATGGAACACTTATTAATGGTCTCGCTACATCCAATTTGCTAAAATTACCAAGAAACATGTGTAAAGAAATAAAAGCACGCATGTGTATAACCATTATTCTGTTAAAAAATATTTAAATTGTAAATTGTTTGCCTTCCTTATTACTTTTATTGTTGAGAAGGCGCCATGGGCACGGTTATTATGTATTTTGACAAAATTTCATTCGGAGAAGTTAATTAACATATAAAATTACACGTATAATAATATTGTTAATTTTGCGCTTGAGTATAATTAAACTAAAACTTCTGTCGAATTGTCTTTAGGACATGATTACGAATTTACAGATTTTCAAAGGGTCGGCCACGCGCATGCCATGCTTTTGGAGTTGCAATCGTCCATAGGCTACGGTAGCTGTTAACCATTAGGTTGGCCGTATGCTTATTCGATACCGTCATGGTATAAAAAAAATCTTATTAGCATTTAAACCTTATGTAAGCACATAGGTAAATACTTGCAGTTAAAATAAATTAACGTTGGCATATACTCGTATTATTCCTATACGTGTAGCTGTTACAAAATTTCTGTTAAAAATTTGATAGTCTTAGAATAAATTTGACATAATTACTAATGCATTAAGAATATTACATTTTCTTTAATATACTTATGAAATAATTTACAGCTGGCAGGAATTTTATAATATGTAGCAATTTTAATGTTACTAACTTTTTAATCACTTAATTTAAGCTGAAGACGCCAGTTCGAATCTGGCCTCGGACACCGGAGGGTTTGGTCACTTTTTCTGAAGTATATGACATCTATTTCCACTTAATTTAAATTAAAGTATTTTATGTATCTAATAATAGAACGATAATTAGATAAAAAGTATCTAATAATTATGTAGGTACTTTTTAAGCACTTTTATTTAGTGAAAATAATATTGGTTAAAAGTATTACTACTATATAAGTAATCTGGATCCTGCTAATGTAACCTTTAAATTTTTTGTGTTTTTACTACAACTAAACATAAAATTTATAGTAATTTATACGGTAATAAGATAAGATAATGACTTTATTGTACATATAGACAGCAGACATATAATTTTAGCAGTTTAGGAGGCATCTGAAGAAGTGTCCCTTAGGTACTCGGACCTAGAGGTGTGCGCCGATGGCAAAATCATCGGCGGCGGCGTCCGATCGTTTTTTGACCGGCGGCGGCGGCGTGATCGGCGTGAAATCGGCGTGGTACATATCTATACATATAATAAAGCTGAAGAGGGTCGAAAGTCTGTACATGGAAGATAATCGAAAAAAAGTTGGCTGGGGATACTTAGAATCGATAACAGAACACGTTCCAAAAATTTTTAGAATTTTTGTCTGTTTATCTGTTTATCTGTTTGTCTGTTTATTTGACCGCGCATCACGTGAAAACGGCTGAACGGATTTTGATGAAATTTTGTATAGAGATAGTTTGAGTCCCGGGAAAGGATAATATATAGTTTTCATCCCGAAAATCAACCCTGGTGGGGGTGAAAATGGGGTTGAAAGTTTGTAAGGAGAATTTTTAACCGCTGATACGATTTAGATAGAAATGAGTATGGAGATGATTTGAGTCTCGAGAAACGTCATAGGATAGTTTTCAAACCCTTGTGGGGGTGAAAAGGGGGTTGGAAGTTGGTATGAGGAATTTTTTACCGCTGAACTGATTTTGATGAAAATTGGTATAGAGATAGTATGGGTCTCGAGAAAGGACAAAGGATAGTTTCATCTTCAAAAAAGCCGCCCCCCCCCCCATTTTACTTTAGAATCTTAGGTCCAAAAATCTATCTTACAAATATAATAAAGCTGAAGAGGGTCGAAAGTCTGTACATAGAATATATTCGAGAAAAAGTTGGCTGGGGATACTTAGAGTCGATAACAGAACACGTTCCAACAAATTATTGAATTTATGTCTGTTTATCTGTTTGTCTGTTTATTTGACCGCGCATCACGTGAAAATAGCTGAACGGATTTTAATGAAATTTTGTATAGAGATGTGAGAATGAGTGTATAGTGACAGTGAGAAGTGACAAAGTGAAAAAAGTAAAAAAAGTCGAGAACCTGAAAGTAAAAAATGTCGAAAATGTCAAAAATTTCAAAAATTTCATAAAATACAAAAAAAAATAAAAACTACAAAAATTAGGAAAAAGTCAAAAATAAAATAAAATTAAATAACATAACTTCGTTCCAACCGAAACGCACTCAGGTATTTTTTTTTTCTCTGACGTTCATTAGTGCATTGTAATTTGCTTACATTTAGGAATAAATATCTTGATCTACAACAATATTATAAATCCTCTATTCCGCGTTCAGAAACCGTATGTAATTACCACCATTAATGCAATCAGTAACGTAACATCAGTGTATTATCTGTGACAGTGTGGTAAAAACGTATGAAAATTCATTACCTACGGTAACGTAATGAAAATTCGCCCTTCTCCCCGACCGCCGGCACAATAAGGTTGGTCATGGCGGTCATTCTAATGGTTTCCGAACACGTCACTTAGGATTTTTTTAATATGTGTGTAGATAAAGCAGTGTATGCTTGTATTAGGGTACACATAAAATGGGGGGTGAATTTTTTTTCGCTCCAACTCTATCGTGTTGGGTATTATTGAATAGGTCTTTCAAAAAGAATAGAGGTCTTTTAATACATTTTTTGGATGAAACTGATAGTTTCGTAAATATTAGATTTGAAAGTTCAAGAAAGGGCGTCTCTTCCATCTAACTTTTGAACCGTGGGTCCAAACAGGGCGGCAACTACGAAACTCTACACTGAGCATCGCCCGACATGCTCTTGGCCGGTTTTTTTTGCATTGTTATCCCAGAAATCACGCCTTAAAGATTACTAATTCCAATTCAAGAAAATCCCCAAAAATCCCCAGCCAGGTTATACGTAGCCTATAGAAATTAAACGTTTAAAGGGGGGGGGCAGCCACTACACTCACTACAGATTGAGTTAAATTTGCATGGGTCACCCCCCACCCCCCCCCCCCCCCCAAGTACACCTCAAATCCTCAAATAGAAAAAAACGTTACTGACCCCCTCAAAAAAACCATTTCTGCATTTGTGACCCCCCCCCCAAATTTCAACCGCACCTGTTCTTACCTTTCATGCTTAGACTGATTTGACGGGAGGATCGATTTGGAAAAGTGGTACTGTATCCGATATACACCTACTACTCTATGTCGTTTAAATCATGCCAAAAAAAAGTATTGATTTTTGAGTGTAGTTTCATTTAGTGGTAATTGTAAAATATTTTATCCGGACTACTGTCCTCTAGCGTATCCATCTGTCAACTTTATTTCAAGTTCCGCCTCTAGGGTAGCGGGAGAGAAATTAGGGGCAAATTAGCCACTTACACAGACCGAATTCCACGCGGGCGGAGCCGCGGGCACAGCTAGTTTTTAATATGCCTGGGGAATTTGACGGGACTTTAAGCCTACTGAGTATTTATAAGGATAAACTGCTTTAATAAAACACCCCAAATCTTTGAAAACGTATGATTGCCTCGCAAACATTGCACATTTTAAATCAAAGACTTGATTTTTAAAGAATTTTCAAAAAGATGTACTAGTTATGGTCCACATTTATAGCTCCGTACTTAATGTTTTCAACCGACCGGAACCCTTATAGGATCACTTTGTTGTCCGTCTGTCTGTCTGTCTGTCAAGACCATTTTTCTCATGAATGCGTGGAGGTATCAAGCTGAAATTTATAATAAATACTTAGGTCTATTGTCCCTTGGAGTTGTGAAAAAATCAAACTTAAAAGCCAACGCAATCAAAAGATACAGTCGTTTATGCTGCAAATTTTAGAGTTTTTCGGCACTCGCAAAACCTACGGGGTACTTTCCGTGAACTCAGAAACTTGAAATTTGGCACGAAGCAACGTCATATAGCATAGACAATGGAAAAATTACAAAAAGTAGACATTTTTAGTAAAATCATACAAAAAAATATTTTTTTTAATTTTACACTTACTACCTTTTTCCTCGTAAACGCGTGGAGGTATTAAATTGAAATTCATGTCAAATACTCAGGGCTATAGGACCTTTCAGATGTAGCAAAACCAAACTTTTATGTCAACGCAATCAAAAAAATTGCAATTTAAGTCGCATATTTTGAAACTTAGTACTCGCAAGAAACTCAAAACCTAAAGGGTACTTCCCGTAAACTCACGTAAACTCAGAATCTTGAAACTTGGCACGAAGAAACTTCATATAGCACAGACAAAGGAAAAATTACGAAAAGTAGACATTTTTCGTAAAATCATACAAAAATATTTTTTAAAATTTTAAACTTACTACCTTTTTCCTCGTAAACGCGTAGAGGTATTAAATTGAAATTCATATCAAATACTCAGGTCTATAATACCTTACAGCTGTAACAAAATCAAACTTCTATATCAACGCAATGGGTGAACTTTTACTTATATACCTACAGGTTTGTACGGAACCCTCGGGGCGCGAGCCCGACTCGCACTTGGCCGGGGTTTTTTTTTATGTATGTTCACCGATTTTCGAAGACGGCTGTACCTATTTGGAAAAAAAAATTTTTGATTGAAAGAGATTCTTTTTTTGATTGATAATTCACAGTTGGTCCCATTGTCAGGATCTGATGATGGGATCCTGGAGAAATCGAGGGAACTCTTCAACAATTGTAGGCACACTTATAGTTATTTGAGTATTTTCAACCGACTTCAAGATTTCAAGAAGGAGGTTATCAATTCGTCGGGATCTATGTTTTTGCTTTTTTTTTATGTATGTTCACCGATTATTTGAAGACGACGGGACCGATTCGGAAAATTATTTTTTTGTTTGAAAGAGTATACTTTACAGTTGGTCCCATTGTAACCAGGTCAGGATCTGATGGTGGGGTCCTGGAGAAATCGAGGGAACTCTTCAACTATAGGCACACCTATAGTATTTGATTATTTTTTACAGCAGCTCGAGCATTTGCTTTGGGAAAGGTGGAGGCTAGGTGAATTCGGTTTTTTTTTGTTTAAAATTATATCTATGTAGAACTGGCCTTACCATTTGCCTGAAAATCAACTACGATAATAATACAAAAAGCCCCGAAGTTAACAAGTGCAGAACAGACTGATTTACAATTTGTAATTTGTGAGGGAAAATGTTGATTCTAAGTTCTAAAAGATGCTTGCGGTAGCCCGAATTTGCTAAGGAAATAAATTCTACATTTTATTTTATCGTTCTTCGATGGATGGATTGGATCCTAATTTGTTATTAAATCAAATACAAAAATTGAAAAATAATCAAACTGGGTTTGATTATTTGGGTTAATAATCAAACTGGGTTTGAACCAACATCAATACACCTTGCCAGGGCTCGATCGCTTTACCGATTCGCAACATATATGAATTTTTGGGAAGACGTCATTTGATTCTATTTCCCGTTAGATTCAAATGTCTCTAATAAACCTACTATCTATTGTAGCCTTGAAACGTCAAAAATGCGAAAATACGTTAGGCATCTGCGACGCACGTCAAAGGCCCCATACAAAAAGCATGAGGTTTATGACGTCACCGGCCTCATATTTGCGGAAAACTCTTTGGAAGGAATAAGTTTTTGGAATGTTTTTGTAACTTTTGGGCACGAAACAATGCGTTTTTACCTATGCAGTTGTAGTTGAGGTATTCATCACCAAGTAAAAATATATTTGGGTTATTCATAAAAATATCTTTACAAAAATATTATAA